>OX031006.1:57170327-58419713 GCA_943735925.1 Pollenia amentaria
GTAATAGTGAGAATGTTCAAACTTTCTTAAAGTCACTCTTATGGTATACTACACTTTTGAAAATAAAAATAAAGCGGGTAGGCGCAGGGGGGGAAATACCTCCCATAGGATGCCAGTGTAGCGAAGCGCACCGGGTTAAGCTAGTCTATATATATAAAAATACATTATGTTTGTATTTTTGTTTGTCGCTTTATAGACTCCGAAACTACTGAACCGATTTTCCTGAAATTTTTACAGTAACATCACGTGAGCCCTAAAAATAAAATAGGCTACTTATTTTTTCGATAGGGGCAGGGGAATTGGTACCCCCCATAGGATGCCAATATTAATTATCGCATATCTTAAGAGCCGCTGCACGCATTTTGCTGAACTTTTTGTAGTAGGATCTTCTGAGCCCCGGAATTGAAATAAAATAGCAGCGGGGGTATAGGAATACCCCATAGGACGCCAATGTTTAACATCGCATATCTTAAGAACTGTAATAGTGAGAATGTTCAAACTTTCTAGAAGTCGCTCTTATGGTATACTACACTTTTGAAAATAAAAATAAAGCGGGTAGGCGCAGGGGGGGAAATACCTCCCATAGGATGCATACATTTAATATCACTCAACTGAAGAACTATTAAAGGGAGAGTCTTCAAACGTGGTTAAAGCTACTATTATAGTAAACTATAAATTTCAATATAAAAATGTGCGGGGTAGACAGAGTAGGAGCAGTACCCCACATAGAAGACATATTAAATACCATATATCTGAACACAAGAGCTATCAACCTTTACAGGACAAATTTTAAAACAAAAATAAATGGGGTAGGTGCAGGGGTAGCAATACATTTTTACAAAAGCATCCAAAAATAAAATAAACCACTTTTTTGTCGATACTGACAGGGAAGCAGTACCGCCATATAACACAAAGCCCTTGAAGGAAAGACCAAAAATATTGTATATCATAAAGCATTACAATAATCATACATAATAAGAATTATTTAATTAAGTTAGCTGCTTTTGATAATATAAATTAATATATATATTATATCATTCCACATTCAAACGATTTTACAGAACGAGTCGTTAGTTTTCAAAGTTGAGAAAAGAGAGAAACAGGCTCCGAATATAAAAACTAGAAAGTGAGTTGCAGATAAAGATAAACTTTGGTTATAGTTGTAATGAGTTTTACAATTTCTTGAAGGCTAAAGACAGGAGAGAAATTGTGGACAATGAACAAAAAGGCCATAAATATTTTTAACTTGTAACACTGTAAATATTTATGTCCATACATATGAAAATATATTATTTATAAAAATCTATAGTATAAGATCGTCTAAAAAACGATTGTGCCTTTTGCAATAAATACAATTATTAAAGGTTATTAGTTGTAAATCACTTTAAAATAATTTTTTAAATTATTTTTAAGATAAATACATAACAAGCTTCGTTATTTCAAGTGTTGAATTTGTTTTTTAACATTGTTGTCCTTATATCTAAAGCTTTTTAGAGAAAATTTAAATTTTAGTTTTTTATAGAAGAGTTCTAAGTAAAATTGGCTCAAAACTCTTTTGAAGCTGTTCTCGATTAAATTAGAGATTTGCTGTTTCCGCAAAATAAAAGATATTCAGCATGACCTTTTAATTGCAAAATGAAATTATTTATGCTGGTAGATATAGCAAAGAAATACTTTTATGTAATTTTTCTTTAATTTTATGTTGACCTATATTCAAAAAAATATAATAGAATAAAGGAAATACAATTTTAGTTCACATGTTAGTCAAGTTTTTTTCGTCAAATATTTGCTAGGTGTGACCATAACTTGTGTTTTAGATTTTTTTATTATTCACTTTGTATTCCCGCTAAAAAATATATACGGAATTGAGTTATTGTTTGGAAAAAATTCAGTTTTATTAATTAAATTTTGTCACTGTTCAAATTATAGAATGAATTCAAGTTTTGTTTTAAAAAAGATTATAAATTTTTATGTTATTAATATGCAATTTTATATTAAAAAAGTAAATGTACTGTTTTTTATGCAATTGTACTGATTTTTTTCCTCTTATGTACTGATTTCTCTGATTTAAAAACTGGCAGCCCTAACTGAATTTGAGAACGTAGAGATGCTAATTAGAGATATAATTATGACATATTATTTATAGTTTTTTATTTCTAATTATTATTTCTAAAAGAAATGTACTTCATTAAATTTAAATATAAATTGATTTTAAAAATCAAACTTTTCCATTATAACTAACGTGTATTTTGATCTCCTTATAATGAATTTTCTCTATGGAATTTTTCTTTACAATAAACAAGTTTTATAAAAAATTTGACTCATATATATATATATATGCATATTTGTCTCCATATAAGGAATTATTTCAAAAATACTTCTGCAAGAAATAAATTGTAATTAGTTAATTTCTGAAAACTTTAAATAAGAAGAATGAAAGAGTTTTTCAATTAAAAGTAGTATTGATAGCAGCCCGCGTATTCAGTGAAAGAAAATGTTGTATAAAGAAGCACTTATCCTTAAAAAGATACTATTAGTATTTATTTAAGCCGTAAAAGGATTAACACAAAATTTAGCTAAACAATTTATATTCCAGCACTTGATAAGAAATGCTATTATTCTAAAAATGTAGAAGACAAGTAATTTATTATTTAAAACCAAAGGCTTTATAACAGTCTTTTTGAGAATATTGATGAAGGACGACTTGGAAGAATGCAATCCTAACAATAAATACCATAGTATTTTAAATAAACGTCGAAAAAATATTTCTATTGTATTATAAACTTTCTATATTAATAATGAAGATATATTCTGATCCAATAGCAACAGATTCATTATAGGGAAATTCGACTGTATTAAAATTTATTAAAAAGTATATATGTACATATATAAACTCATAAGGTTGGAAAACGAAATAAATGATGGAAAAATCATATAATAAAAATAATGGCAGTCTGCTGGAAGCAAAAAACTAAGGACCTGCAGATGGTACTATTTATTCTTGGAAATTCTTAGCGTATGGGAGTGCAATGGGTTAAGCTGTGAAATTTCTAACAGTCGAATGTAGAAGAAGCTAATAGTCATACTTAATATAGGTATTTCAATACATATATATATATGTGTGGATTCGGTTTTTATTAATTTTATAGCACTGTTTTTCTTTTTGCTTTTGCAATAATGTGCAGTTTGATCACTTATTCCACTAACACGTTCAGAGTATGAAACAGAATACACATTTTTGACGTAAAAAAAAATGAATGTGTTCGTAAAAATATATCAAATACTCTGCTAATTTTTTTTTTAATTAAGATTATTCATTATGTTTTTTAAGGAAATTATTTACTTAATGATAAGCCATTTTTGATTTTGTTAATAGCTTGGATATTTATTAAGGTGAAAGTTAAAAATTTTTTTTAAATATTTAACGTGCTTTGCATTTTAGCAAACGATATTTATACTGTTGTAAAAAATTCTTTGATGCTTTAAAAAGGGTCGGTCCTTTTCTTAACCAGACATAAAGGCAAAACTTATTGAAAAAAAACTCCATGAGCAAGTATAGAAACCTGGGCGCTGTTTCTCAAAACTACAAATTACAAATCTACAAGTAAAATACATTTGAACAAAAACCAAAGTTGTAAAATTGTTGCTTTTTTAACGTAAATGAAGTGATTTTATGTTCCCATGCAGATATATTATAGGGAAGTTCGATTGTACCTGCTGTCACATTTGATTTTACACATAATTTTTAGCAAAACAAGCCTTTTCTACTTTAATTTCAAATATTTGTTACCTACTTAAGAAAAATGTTATCAACGAACCACCGTTTTGGTTGGTAAAACCAAAACTGTATTACAACAATAACACGTATTGAGTACTTTTTAAAGCATAAAAAAAATGTTGCAACAGTATACATATGGTTTGCTAAAATGCAAAGCAATGTATCATTGAAAATTTTGAAATTTACTTTTTTATTGATTACGATTTACGTTAAATATTTAAAAAATAATTTAAACTTCCAGTTTAAAAAATATCCAAGCTATTAACAAAATCAAAAATGGCTTATCATTAAGTATATAATTTCCTTAAATAACATAATGAATAATCTTAATTAAAAAAAAAAATTAGCAGAGTATTTGATATATTTTTACGAACACATTCATTTTGTTTACGTCAAAACTGGGTATTCTGTTTCATACTCTGAACGTGTTAGCGGAATAAGTGATCAAACTGAAAATTATTGCATAAGCAAAAAGAAAAACAGTGCTATAAAATTAATATAAACCGAATCCACACATATATATATATGTATTGAAATACCTATATTAAGTATGACTATTAGCTTCTTCTACATTCGACTGTTAGAAATTTCACAGCTTAACCCATTGCACTCCCATACGCTATGAATTTCCAAGAATAAATAGTACCATCTGCAGGTCCTTAGTTTTTTGCTTCCAGCAGACTGCCATTATTTTTATTATATGATTTTTCCATCATTTATTTCGTTTTCCAACCTTATGAGTTTATATATGTACATATATACTTTTTAATAAATTTTAATACAGTCGAATTTCCCTATAATGAATCTGTTGCTATTGGATCAGAATATATCTTCATAATTAATATAGAAAGTTTATAATACAATAGAAATATTTTTTCGACGTTTATTTAAAATACTATGGTATTTTTTGTTAGGATTGCATTCTTCCAAGTCGTCCTTCATCAATATTCTCAAAAAGACTGTTATAAAGCCTTTGGTTTTAAATAATAAATTACTTGTCTTCTACATTTTTAGAATAATAGCATTTCTTATCAAGTGCTGGAATATAAATTGTTTAGCAAATTTTGTGTTAATCCTTTTACGGCTTAATTAAATACTAATAGTATCTTTTTTAGGATAAGTGCTTCTTTATACAACATTTTCTTTCACTGAATACGCGGGCTGCTATCAATACTACTTTTAATTGAAAAACTCTTTCATTCTTCTTATTTAAAGTTTTCAGAAATTAGCTAATTAAAATTTATTTCTTGCAGAAGTTTTTTTGAAATAATTCCTTATATGGAGACAAATATGCATATATATATATATATGAGTCAAATTTTTTATAAAACTTGTTTATTGTAAAGAAAAATTCCATTGAGAAAATTCATTATAAGGAGATCAAAATACACGTTAGTTATAATGGAAAAGTTGGATTTTTAAGATCAATTTATATTTAAATTTAATGAAGTACGTTTTTAAGTTTAATCCACTTCTAATTAGAAATAAAAAACTATAAATAATAATATTTTTTTATCAAAAAAAAAAAAAAAAAATCGGTTATTGGATTTTTATTCTAAATATTTAATATTACTCTAATATCTCATATAATTTCCATTTTACAACGGTTTTTGCTTCTCATGTAAACTTATGAAATTTGATGTTACAATATTCTGCATTTAAGATGACGATATGTGCAGTTCTCTTATTTTTTTTTTTTCAATAATATTTGCCTACAAAAATAAAAAACAACACACACATTTTGGTTCACCAGTCAAGAAATAATTTTACAAAAAAAATACACACAGACTAAGTGCTGCCCGGCGGGGAAAATTGCAAGCGAATCACTTTTTAGGCCTTTAAGAATGTTTACAATTGAATTTTTAGTAATCTTTTACTTATTCCACTCTGTCTTTTTTGAAAAGGTCTTTTAGAAAGGTTTTTATTTAATATTTTACAAATTCAAATTTTCTATTCTAAGATAAGGCCTGTCGCAATCGTTTTATTAGTAGTTATGTTAGAAGGTGTTGCAAGTTTAGTTATTAATTTACTCACTTCGTATTATTAGCCACAACAATTAAACTTGGATAAAGCTTTATTCTTAAATCTTTTTAGAACCCCTTCCAGAGGTGTTTAAAATATATGCAAAAGTGCAAGGTGTTGGTCTCCAATGCCACACCTTGCTAATTGGTAATAAAGTTGGAATGCGGCTGGGAGATCTTATGTCTGCAAAAAGGCCTTCTGTAAGGTATCTTGACTACTTGATTTTCCCGCTGGAAATGGTTGGGAAAATTGCATTTTTTTTCCTTGTGAAGAATTTAAACGTGAATTTTTTCAAATTTTTCATATCTGAAAAATCACATATGAATTTTTTGTTTTTGCTCACTCCTCATGAGCGAGGAAAATCAAAATAGTTTTTTTCCTCACCCTCATGAGGATGAATTTCCAGAAAAATTTTTAAATTTTCACGCTCGCTCATGAATGAAGAATGAGCGAGCGTTTCGGTACTCTGATATATAGTGACATTGTCAGTAGTACTACTGACCAAGTGTACCGCAGCCAATGTAATCTTCTATTGACATTTAGCATTAGCTTGTCATTGCAAATCCACCAGTAGACTATAGCACTACTGACTAGGTAGTTTTTTTGTGATCACATGGCGACATTTAAACCAAGGATTTACCAGTACATACATTTGATTTTTTCTCGGTCAATGTCAATAGTGAAATTCTTATTATTATGTGTTCATATATAATCTCTACCTATTGAGTGCACAGCATAATAAAAAAAAAACTAACTGTTGATGCGTTCGTTGACAATGTCACCAGAAATACACTAGTACGGTTGTACCTAACGTATCTCTACTCGCGCTTTAAAGGAAAGCTGGCGACATTTTAACTAGTGCAATTGACGCTAGAGAAAAATGTGGTGACAAAGAGACATATGGTTCTAGGCTGACTACAGGGAATGATCGGGTAACACACACTCTATTTATCAGATCCCGCGCCCACAAACTTCGTGTCTCTTGATTTTAATTGATCACATGTATAAGCGGTCAAATTAACTTTGCGATTACTTCAAAGTCTGTTCTCACCACTACACTTTTTCCCCTTCTCTCGTAGAAAGTCACGATTTTGCAAAGTAATTGTTTTGTAGTTAATTTTTTTTAAGTGTACTTTTTTTTTGGAAAAGTTGTTTTTAAGAAATAGTTCTAAAGGAAGAGAATGTTCACGTTTTGATACACCACTTATGCATTTTTTAAGTAAATAAAATTCTTTAGCAAAACGTAGACCATCCATGAATATGTATTGACGTTGAATGTTTTTTTGGCATCCGTATTGTGTCAAATAAATTTACGCCTTGCGGTCTATTTTTATCGTCAAACAAAATTAAATAAACTCAACCCCAAGGTGACGAATATTAAGAATATTTAAGCGTATAGGAAAACTTCAAATAACACAATTTTTACTCGTCAGAATAAATACATTTTTTAACGAAATTTTAATACTGTTTATAAATGTTGCTACATTTTAATGCATTTTTTAAGTTATAATTTTAATATTATTAAAATTCAAGACACATTATGACTTGTTAGTTTAAACATTCAGTTTTTTTTTGGATTTTGAGGTTTTTTAATTTTGGTACGAGTGCCAAATGTCATCACCTACAACAGCAATAAAAAAATTTTTACATTTTAAGCATTGTTGTAGTTATTCACTTATTAAGTGTTTTTGTTACTGTTACTTTTTAAGTGTTTTAGAAATAACCATTTTTCAAATAAAAAAATTCATTTTATATTTCTACTTCTTTTTTGAATATGAAATTTTAGGCAAAAAAAAACCTTGGCCTTGTAAGCCATAAATGTCTCCTTTAAATCATAAAGTGTATTAAATGTACGAATATGCAAGTGCTTAATTAATACGATTAAAGAGACAAGTGTGTAACACAAATCACAAAAATATTCGATTGTAAAGGTGTTGGAGTATAATTTTGCATATCTCAAAATATTGCGATTCAGTCCAAAATATAAGTGTTGTGAGTGTTGACAATGGGTAGAGGTTTTGAATATTTTTAAACCTATATACAGAACAGTTCAATATGTATTAGTTTTTTGTTGTTTTAGCCTTGAACTTTAGGAAGCAATATTTGTATACAATATTAAGGGCCAAATAAACGACACAAGCAATTTGACAACAAGATGTTTGTGTGAATATTAAAAAGTATCTCCATACTTTTTTCATATGTTGGTGTAACCGTTTGCGAGGTTTGTTTGGGACCTTTAGTTTCAATATTAGTTAAAGACATACAGACATATAATGTAATGAGAATACACCATTGAGTAGCCCAACAATAAAAGCACACATAAAAACAGGTTTTATAAAGTCAAGTAGCATTAATGAGATAGTACGGTCTTTATATAACAGCATTAAATTTGTTGTATTGAAAATGATATATTTACATACATTACCTTTGGTGTGATAAGGCAATCGCTATTTTATAGCCCGTTTACAATACAACGTTTAAATACAAATAAAATCTAATTCGTGACTATGTTTTTTCGAAATCCACTCAGAATCTAGTTAAACTCAGTAATGCAACTATGGTTTTCTAAATAAAGTACTAAAAAATACTTCCCTGTACAAGAACAAATTTAATTTTAACAAAAAACAGAGGCTTGTTAAACCAAGGCGAATTTATTCAAGGTGATCTTAAGGCAGAATTAAGGCCCAACCATAATATGCATAGCCTTGCTTAACCTACTGTCAAAAATGAACATGAACATTAAAGGGCTGCATGAATAACTTCATTCATGAACATACTGAAATGTTTATTCAATGAAGTTCGTATTCAAATAAAGTTCAGACCACTGAACAAACTGTTGTTTTATTCATATGGCAAACACAAAGACTTTGTTCAATGAAATGACTTTTGTTTTACAGTTTTCACTCTCCCTCATTTTTTTATATAAATACTCAATAGCAATGTTGCCACTTAACTAAATTTATGTAATTTTTGTCTTAACAATAATATATGTAATTTGTAAAGCATTTTTTAAATTAAATTTAAATTTTTTTCCAAGCAACTTTTTTATGTACTTCCAAGCAAAACACATTGCTAAAAATGTTTTTGAAAATAAAATGAAATTTTTTTGAAGTTTAAAAAATTACATTAAAAACAATTAATTTACATTGAAAACAAAGTCAAATTTGTATTATTTTAATATAAATGTACTTCCTTATCTTGTTGCTTTTACTCTTCATGGTTATTATTGTTTTTTTTTTTATCTTTTCTAATATTTTTCATTTCTTTCAACTGGCAATACCGACTTTAAAATAAATGTGTTTTTCCATGAACTTATTCGACATTTATTTAGTGGTTGTTTTGTTTCAAAGTTGTAAGTATTCATATTCTCTTGTTTAAGTAAACAAAAAAAACTGCATATTACTCGTCTCTTAAATTTCGTGTGTTTGGTGCTTTCATTTCGTAGTTATTCATTTTACTGAATACAAACGAAGCAAATACAAAATTACCATGAAAGTTTCATGAACATCATTATTAAGTTTCATGCAGATGTTTAGTATGTTTTAGTTTGTTGCGATATAAAAAATATGTAACTTTTTGTTTAAAGCTACAAAAATTGGTATTATTTAATGATGTTTTAAAAAATGACGTATTTTTGACACAAATTATTAGTTTTTATTTTTTACGAAAGTTTTTTTTTACAATTTCAATGTTTTTCTTTTTAAAAGCAGATGATTCCTTTCACAGAAAAAGTAATTACAAAATATGTGCTACAGAAAGAAACGAAACAGAACGGCAACGGAAAGTAACAACTAAAGAGGCCTTTATTTAGAAAACGGATACAACACTGTAAAATACTTTAACGTTGTGTCAAAATAATACAACACTAATGTAAACAAACAAACATTTTATTTTGTTTTTAATTTTAAATTGTGAGTTTTGAAGTTTAATAATTTGCGCATTTCAGTGGTCGCTTAGGCCATAACAGCTTATCCTCCAACAATAAATTTCATTATTTTTTTTTTTATCAATTATTAGAAAAAGGGAATTAAGCACAACAAACAAAATCTTTTAATAAATAATTGTATTCTCAAAAACAACTTTGATTTAATAAATTAAAAATTTCATAATTCTAAGTGAAAATTTTAGAATTTATGAAAGACATGACACATGGTTAGTTACCAGCTCTTGCTTACGTAGCAAGCCAAGGTCACGTTGTATGAATTTGCCTTGGTTAAAACCAGGGCTATGGAGTCGTCAAAAATAGTTCTAATTTCGACTCCGAATCCAGCCGCTGAAATTTTTTAAGTGCGACTCCGATTTCAACTCCGACTCCAACTCAAACTCCAACTTTAACTTTGATCCTAAATATAGTATATGAGACTGGTCCTTATTTGACTTTAAACAATTTTTTTTAATGCAATACTTTTTAATTGGTTAAATATAGCAAGAAAATGATTCTGTAAAATATTGCTAGCCAATTTCGAAGAATTTTTATGCAGAAAAATTTTGGAGTCAGAGTCGCGTGGTTTTGAGGGTACTTTGACTCCGACTCTGACTCCGGTACAAAAACATCAACTCCGACTCCACAACTCCGACACCGACTCCACAGTCCTGGTTAAAACTGTTAAAATTATGCAAAAATTTTAACGAAATTGTAATAAAATTAAAAAGATAAATTATATTGATAAAAAAATGAAGTTAATTAAAAATAAAATATAATGCAATTTTTTATATGTATGCATGGTGAAATTACTGAAATTTGGCCCCGATAATACAACAAACACAATAGCGGTTTTCACCCTTGATAGTAAAGTCCCTTGTAGACCTTGAAAACGCGTCGAAGGGTGAACATTTACATGAAAACAAAATTTACGAAAATTGTTTTTCTATCTATACACTTCTAAAATTAAATTAACGCGAAAGTTGAAACGCGTTTCTGTCTCTTTTAAAAACTGTATGATAAACAAAAACAATTTTTGTAAATTTGTTTCTGTTTTCATGTAAATATTCACTCCTTCGACGCGATAGCCTGCATTAATTTAGTTAAAGTACGAACATTTACAACACCGCAATGATAAAATGTATTAGAGTATAATTTACTACGCTCTGGTTAAAAAATCCAACAAAAAGCTGTAGTAAACACGTGTGTTAATTTACCAGGTTAAAACAGTTGACGAAACTCTATCTGTCTCTTTCTTTTACATAACCAATTCATTAATTTGCAATACATACGAAAGAGACACTCACGCTTTGTAGTATAAAATCGTATTATATAAAGCGGGAAAACCGTTAATAATACAACATGTACAGGTGATTTCACCGTGTTTTACACAAAAAACTTTCACTAGATTTTGAAGAAGATTTTAAATGAAATCTACAAAATTTCGGTCTGATGTAAATGGGCCCGTTTTATAGGTAAGACAGTTGTTTAATGTCAATTTGTTTTCAAAACTTTTGGATTTCAAGCAAATTAGCAACCTAACGTTAAAGAGTATCAAGGAGAAAATTTCAGAAAATATAACCGGTCTTAAAACGAGATATGTAAAAATTATAACACAACAATAAATTTTCTTTTGAACAGTTTAAGAAATGGAATTTCTTTTTTGTTAAAAATAGTATACTTGATCGAATAAATCAGGCATAAAGAAAGATCTATTACACTTTTTTATTATTTTAGGAAGTATTCGAGGAATAAAAATTCTATAAGTTTCCCGTTATAGGAAAAGTGAGATAGATAAATTGCAAATTTTTATTTATTTTAGCTTAGCTTAAATTTATAATGCAGAACGGATGTTCACCGTAAATATATTGATTGCTATTTGGTCTTAAATTCAGGTACTGTAAATATTTAAAGAAACTTTAAAACATTAAATTTTATAAAAAGGATCCATATAAAAGAAATACCTTTTAAAAAGATTGTCTCAAAAACAAACGCTGTGAGTGCTTAAATACAAGCGCTGTGAGATAAAAAAAACCATATTATGTAATCCGCAATGGCCACAAACAAACATATGTTGTTTTTATATCCACACCACAATAGTAGTGTTTTTAACACCTTAAAATAATCGTCTTAGACGTTTCGAATCAGAATCACTTTCTGAGTTGATCTAACGATGCCCGTCCGGCTGGCAAGCTTTCTGGCTAGCTGTCCATGTAAACTTTTTGGGCAAAGTACAGGTCGCAATTTTAGAGATAATTTGTCGAAAGGACCAAGTCTATTGAAAATGGAGCGAATTGGTCTATAATTTCACATAGCCCCCGGAGAAATTTCTTTCCGGAATAGGGTATTTTTTTGTCCATAAACCATATTATAATGTTGGTACAGTAGAATCGCGAAAAAGTTAACTCTCGTAAAAGCTAATCTCTCGGTTAAGTTAACCAAATTGTAGCGCTCATGTGCCGCTCTAAAAACTTAACTCTGAAAGTGATGAGTTTGAACAAAATTGAAAAATAAACTCAAGAAAAACTATTGGCGTTTTATTATTGTAAAGCGTTATCCATTTCGAGGTTCCCTACTTTTTTAAAGAAAAAAACACAGAAAATTCAAATTTAATGGGGAATGTTTATTATCATTTGAAAGAACATTCTTTGGTATTTATTTTTTGAAGATAATGTCTATCAAATGTTGGCCGTTGCTTCGTCGCAGATGGTCCATCCGTTGAGTCCAATTTTCGATGACTCGTTCGAGCATTTCGACTGGTAACTGGCGAATGACACGCGTGATGTTTTCCTCCAAGGCCTGAATCGAAGCGGGTTTGTCCTTAGACTTTACATATCCCCACAGGAAAAAGTCACACGATCTTGGTGGCCAATCGACCGGCCCAAAACGTGAAATTATGTGCTCACCGAAGTGTTCTCTCAATAAATCCATTGATTGATGCGATGTGTGGGAAGTGGCGCCGTCTTGCTGAAACCAAATGTCGCCGAGATCACGAGCTTCAATTTCAGGCATCAAATAGTCGGTGATAATGGGACGATAACGGGCCGAGTTGCTGCGAACGGCGCCGAATCAACTCTACGCGGTCTTCGTGTACACTCTCAGCTACGGCCGCTATATTTTCTTCACAGTGTGCTGGACGTGGGCTATTCGGTGGAATATTATCCAATAATGAATGCTGGGTCTCAAAATGGGCGATGGTGTTGCGAGTAGTACGCTCAGTAGGCCGATCATGTTGACCATAAGTTGAGCGAAGTGCACGAAACACATTCCTCACAGAACGTGAATTTTCGTAATAAATTTGAACGATTTGTAAACGTTGTTCAGGCGTAAGTCTTTCCATTATGAAATGCCAAACAATACAAAACAAAAATAACATGACAGCATGACACGACTCACACGTGATCTGTCAAAAAAGGCTATTGAAAAAAGTATCTCTACTTGAATCACCCATTATATCTGAAGTAGCTATATCAAAAATAAAAGAGAAACGTCACAAAATTCTCGAGGCTTTGGAAAACACAAAAAAAGAAAATAGGAAATCATTATATAGACCAAAATATGCTGATCTTAAAGCTTGTATAATAGAGCGACTCAAAAAAAAAAGTGATTTTGTTATCCCTCTGAAAATAAAGGTTGATATGTTTTATGATGATTCCCAAAATATTTTGGTTCTAGCGTTGACCATCCGTGAGCTGGACCATTTTTAAAAAAGGTCTTTTTTTCATACAAATTCTACGTATGTGGAAGTAATGTTCTGCTTTTCAAATTGAATCTGTTTTTAAATAATGTTAATTAATTTTTTTTTGTAATTATTCACATAAAACGCGAAAATCGCGATATATTTTATCTTTTTTTCATATATAGGCAATATGGGTATAAACATTTTTAATTTTTTAATTTATCAAAATGTGAAAAATACAATAAAAATATATAAAATTAATAAAAAAAATACGTAGAATTTGTATGAAAACCCGAAACGAATATATGTATTTAGTTAAATATCTCAATTAGTAGCTCGCAAGTGGTCAAGTTTTATATACCATTGGATGCTGCTTCAAAAACTCTTTTCGATGATACCAAATTTTATTTATGTCGTCTTGGAGCAAAGTACAAAAAAATTCGAAAAACTGAAAAAAAACTTTTTTAAAAATGGTCCAGCTCACGGATGGTCAACGCTAGAACCAAAATATTTTGGGAATCATCATAAAACATATCAGCCTTTATTTTCAGAGGGGTAACTAAAACACTTTTTTCGGCTCCATACAACTTGAGTCGGTCTATTGTATAAATGTTTTCCTTGAAGCAACGAAAACGTAAATGCGCAATTACTGCATGAGTTCGCGTACCGCAGCTTGAAAGTGCAATTTTGTCAGTAATGGATGGCTGGCAATATCATATAGGTTGGAAGGCTGTTGACTATATATAATCTTATGCAAAAACAATAGAGTTCGGCAAATCAATAAATTATCGAATGTTAAGTTATACATTTGTTTCGCATATTGTGAGATGCTCTGGTTCCTTTTTATTCCAAATACATATCTTGCAATATTATTGTTTGTTACGTTGAGCTTTCGCCTACTAACAGAATCGCAAATTGAAAAAAGCTCGCAAGGCAATAAATACGTCTTAGTTAGTAGCATTCGGATGTGAATCGTTGTAAAATATATAGATTCCTTAGCATAGAAAAGGTTTTTCACAGCTTATTTTTACATGGTCTGACCAATTAAGTTGATTGTTAAAAACTACACCAAGATTTTTTGCAGTAGTAAGTCCCCTTTTAGACAGACAAAGTTTGCTTTGACAAAGTCTGTTGAATTCTCTTTTAAAATTTGTTTCGTGCTCAGAAACACAAAGTTTAATTTGACAAATTTTTGTTTTCTCTTGTTTGAATATAATATATAAACAGCGTTGCCAGAATGATGATTTTATCATATTTTGGATTATTTTTTTAAACAAAAATATGATTAAAGATTATTTTCTCAAATGATGATTTTTTATTTTTAGAAATTCTTATATTTACTTATATTTACTATTTTGCCCTTGTTTTAAAAAATTTAAATTAAGAAAAAAAAATTAAGATTTTCCTCTTCAAAATATGATTTCTTTCGCCATATGACAATTTTCATTCCAAAAATTCTGGTAACGCTGTATATAAATATAAAGTTGCAGCCAACTTCAGGTATAATCTACGAACGAAAAACAAAACGAATTTGTGAGTTCAGCAAAGTATGTACTCCCCCGCTATTCTTTTTTCCCTTCTCTTCTATAAACTCAAGACTTTGCAAAGTAAACTTTGCTTGTCTGAAAGGGGTCTAACATAATTAATAGTTATATCATAAATCTTTATTGGTGGCAGACATGTGTGGTTATACATTTTGATGGTCCAATTACCATAGCAACTGATTTTTTTGTGTTTAAGCTAAGGCCATTTGCAGATTCCCAAATATACATATGATACAGATCTTCGCTTATCAGTTGTATGCAATTTGCGGCATCTGATATTTTACAGCTTATAAAGAGTTGCACGTCGTCGGCATACATTTGAATTTTACAATGTTTGACTTGTAAAGGCAGATCATTAGCGTATATAGAATACAATAGTGGCCCAAGTATTAAACCCTGTGGCACGCCTCTGAGCATTTAGCAACGTTCAGAGACAATTGTTTCGTGGGATTCACTTTGATAAATGGCACTTAGATATGACGTTAACAGTTTTAATGCTGTTGAAAAGAAATTGTATATTAGCTTTAATTTTAGACAGAGAATGGAATGATATCATTTGGCGTTTATCAATTTGACATTTTATTTCCTCCTCCTCCGTGATCCGAGTAGTAGTACAGCTGTGCTTTGGTCTAAATCCAGTTTGCCTATCATTTAACATGGTGTTTGCATACAGGTGGTTGCAATCATTGAATTAATTTCTCACACACTTTTAACAGATAAGGCAAAATTAAAATTGCTCGGTAGGTCTTATCCGATTTCAAGATCGGGTATAATTTTAGCATGCTTCCATTCAGACGGGAACGTAGACGTTGTGATGATCATGTTGAAAATCCATCACAACCAACGGCTTTAGATTTGACATTAGGAAGTGATTCAAGTATATTTTCTTTAGTAACTTGTATAAAATTAAAGAAAGTTATTTGGTTTTGATTACGGCCCAAGTTATCATAAAAATGTATGTTTATTGGGGGCATAGGTGTACTAGCAAATTGAGAGTTTAAGTCGTTACCGTCAAGGATCTGTGCAGCGGCATTCCTACAAATTACTAAATCCATTTTACGAATTTCCCTCCAGTTTCTTCCAGAGTGAATATATGTTTGAAACTTATTCTGATAGAACATTGACTTAGCCATTCTGATTTTTAAATTTACATCAGCCATATGTCCCATATAAACCCCCTTCCTTAAATCACTTAAAGGAAAACAAATTCCATAAAGATGAAGATATCTATCCATTACATAATTTTGTTCTGGTGGGTCCATGATTGCCCATGTTTCCCAAATAGGGTACACTTGCAAAAATTGTTCTTATATACTGTGGTGTAGGGTATCATATGGTCTGGTTAGCCGACTATACTTTTTTACCTGTTAGCATTACGTTTGTCACGATTAATAAAATTTCGTTCTTTTTAACTATAAAATGTTGCCTCCTTTGAATTTACAAATTTGGTTTAATTTAACAACATTATGTTTTTAATAAAATTTAGCTGCAACAATAGGTATTATAAATAACAACAATAATATATTTTTAAGCATTGTGTCAATTTTGACCAATATATGTTTATTTTTGATTATGGTTCATTTCGAACAACTTAATCCTTTCGACCAAATTGTGGTTAGTGTCGACCAAATCATGGTTAATATTAACCATATTATGGTTTAATATGGCTACCTTAAAACATAAGTATTATTAAAATCTAATCATAGTATGTTGCTCTTAGAATACGGTTACTTCTAACCATATTATTACACTGCGCGTAACCTACAATGTCATTTGCAAAAGAAACACCAAAAAAAAGTTTTTATAAAATTCTCGTTCATCTCTATTTACACAAAACTTTTTGCTTAGTTTTATTTATATGCTTGTGTGTTAAAAATTTGTTTTATTTTTATTTTTAAACAATTGTTTATTTATTTATTTATGAATTTTAGCAAACATTCCTAAAGTTTTGAACCGCAATCGTTGTGAAGAGAAAGTAATTTTCGTTTTGGTGTCACTTTTATTACGATTATAGCTTATTGAACAAATAAATAATGTAAATATACCATAGATATTTAAGTACTAAATATTTAGTTAATTTCTTCTTTAGAAAACAATTCAGTAACGAAATTTTTTCTATATTAATAGCTGTTTGTTTAAATGGTTACGATGAAATAAAAATTAATATATGAATTCTTTATACCAATTGAATCGTCTAAACCGTTAAAATACCCATGTGTGGAAATGATAACATTAACTCAAAAGTTTCTATAACCGGGTTTTGTTTGGTAATCTTGGTACAGTTGTACGTTTTTTTTTGGGAATATTTACCCACTGTTTTCCGCCATATTTCGTTTGATAGTGAGGCTCATATTTTAATCAATTAATATGCAGACTTAAGCCCAGACAACAATATCACAACAAGATCGTTATCTAGGAAGGAGCCTTAAATGGATATCGTTGAAATTACAACATACGGTGAGATCTTTTAAATTCTGGTGTGATTAAAATTAGTTTTGATCTTATTTTTCTGATACTTAAAATTTCAATAGAGGAAAAGGTTAAATTTTATAATAGAATCTATCTGTAGAACCCGTCTTCACAAACCAACGTTACGTTCGAACGACAAACAATTTCACTGTTTTGTTCTTGTTAAAGCAGCGTTGTTCAAACATTTGTTCGCACAACGATGTCTAACAACAACGAGAGTATTTAAACAAATTTATAACTTTTGTTGCGGTCGCCTTTTCAAATAACAAAAGGAACTAAGAAATTTGTTAATAAAATAAGAGAACTAACGAGCAGCGTTGCCGGTTTGGTTACTTTTAACCAAAATTGATTAATTTTTTTTTTTGCAATGTGTACTTGTGTACTTTCTTTTCATTTTGGTTACTTTTTTCAAAACAAAAATAAACAATTTTTTTGTTTTGGAACAAGGATAACCCGCTCCGCTTTTTTGACCCTTAAATATTGTGTATGGTATTTGTGCATCCAAAACTAATATTTTTTTTTTTGCTACTTAAAAATTATATTTAAGGAGCTTCAACTTTAACAGACTATCAACTTAATCATATAGGGTATATACTTTGAAGTGTAGATGACCATTATCTGCTTCTTTTAATGCTTAATAGCTCTAACTGAAATACTTTTATAGATAAACGATAAGGTCAAATTCCCTTTCGACCCCATCCCAGTTAGCGAAATTTTCCGTTTTGATGACATAATAACACAGCAAGACTTAAAAAGTTTTACTTGTTAGAGATCTTTATATAAAAAGGTTGAAAGCTTTAGCCCAGGATCTGGCTTTCTTTCTAAAAGTTTTGTATGTCTTTCTACGTAAATTACGGGAAGAATTTCGTAATTTGCTTTTTTTAAAAACGTATATATTTACAGAAACGAACTATTGTTCTACCAAAACTACATAAAATAAATTTGTTTAAGTTTCTTCTTCACCTTGACTGTGTAATATATAAAAATTTTTAATGAAATAAAATAAAAAAAAATTTTTTTTAAGAAACGCTCTTTTTTACCTTAATATATTGATCAGTTGTGAACACAAAATGAATATGAATACCAAAAAAATCGACTAAAAGTCAAAAAATAAGAACATTTCAAACAACATAAACTTTTAAATCAAAGTGGAAAAAATCTCACACATCCCTTAAAGAAATGATAAATTTCGCAGTCTCTCCATCTCTTCCAATGCTTTAATATTGCACGGTTTAGACCCTGTTAATTTTTCGCATTGTAGTGCTTTGATTCGTAAGCCGTCCAACGATCGTACACGGCTCAATGCAACGTAAGCCTGTCCTTCTGCAAATCAATATCAGCATGAGTAAAAGGCGGTTGAAAAAGCATTTCACAAAAAAAATCTGCCCCCCCCTAGATTTCATCCTGGCTACGCCCATGTATTCGTTTTATCCATTTGCATTGAGTAAAAGGCAGTTAAAAAGGCATTTAAAAAAAATTTTGCTCCCTCTAAATTTCATCCTGGCTACGCCCATGTATTCGTTTATTGCCTGCAAAGTTTCATCCATTTGCATTGAGTAAAAGGCGGGTAAAAAAAGCATTTTACAAAAAAAAAATTCTGCCTCTCCCCCCTTGATTTCATCCTGGCTACGCCCATGTATTCGTATATTGCCATCGGGAGTATGAATGCCTGCAAAGTTTTATCCATTTGCATTGAGTAAAGAAGGCAGTCAAAAAAGCATTTTACCAAAAAAAAAATTTTGCCCCCCCCCCCCCTAAATTTCATCCTGGCTACGCCCATGTATTCGTGTATTGTCATCGGGAGTATGAATGCCTGCAAAGTTTCATCCATTTGCTATGAGTAAAAGGCGGTTAAATTAACATTACAAGATTTGATTTTCCGAAGTGAAGCTAAAGATAAGTATTTAATAAAAAACCTCGTTTTTTTCTTACTTTTCGTTTAAAAACCATATGATGCTATTCCTAAAAATCAATAGTATTCTTAAATTCTTAAAAAAATAATAGTAGGCGATACATACTGTTTTCATACCCTCCACCACCACTATGTCCGTCCGTCTGTTGAAAACAAACTCACTTTCCAAAAGCGCATAAGAAAAGAACAAACTTGATCTCAAATTGCTTGTAGTTATCCTAAGCAGTTTGGGATTGAAATCCAGCAACATCGGTTCAGTACGATCGGAACTATGAATCAAAATGTCAAACCACCACCCTAAAAAATTTATAAATTTGATACAAAAACTAACATAAACGGTGGAATAATGCACGGAATGATATAACATTTTGCACGAATTCGCTTTATACGACTGCAAATCATATTGTTAAATTAAGTGAAGATCGGTCCATAATTGACCATAGGCCCCATATAAACCCTACACGTGGAGAACAGTTTATTAGGCCTAAAACCGTAATAAATAATGATATCTTAATTAAATTCGGTACGGTACAGCTTTGTGGGACTAGAAATCACACTGCTAAATTTCATGAAGATCGGTCCATAATTAACCCTAGATCCCATATAAAACCTACTCTCGGAAAACAGTTTATTGCGCCTAAAATCAAATAAAGCCCACTTTGGGAAAATAATTAAATTCGTCTAAAACCATAACAGATATAGATATTGCGGTCAAATTTCTTCCAAATTAGATTCATATGGCCAGAAAAAATATCATGCAATTTTGTGAAATTCACTGTTAACGCTAAAACTATTTACACTACTGTATTGTAATTATTTTTTTGTAAAACCAGAAATCAGTCTTCAGAATGTTGGGATGATTGGTCCATAATTTACCATAGGTCCAATACAAATTACCTCGGCTAAAACTGTTACGAATCATGATATTTTACTCAAGCCAGTTCAATGTTCAAACAAGAAACTCATACAACTTTCTTATTGTCGGTCGATAATTTAATATAGGTCTAAACCGCATCCAATTTTAATGCTGGCGTTCGTTTTTGTGAAGCTTAGTTAATAATAAGTATGTATTTATCATATAAAGTCCACTCCTGTCGGTGGAGGGTATCAAAGATTCGGTACAGTCACATACAGCACTCTTACTAGTTTTTTAAATATCGATACTTTGATATTTCGATATTTTTGCCCATTCCTAATCACATTTAGTTCCATTTCCGAACGCGCCTCAACAGTATTGACCAAGACAAATTCATGCACACGGTCGCAGCAATACTACAACAATACAAAAGCAACAGAAACAGCAGAGGTTTTTGGCATTTCGTTGTAAGTGTTTACGGCTAATAATGTCCACCAACTTAACAAAACATTTGAAACCAAAACAAATTGGTTCGAGCTGTCAAAGTCAGAAGGCTTTTCGCTGTCATCTGTAGTGAATTCCCCTTGGTATTGCTATATGTATCAATAAACGTCATCTTGATTATTTTTGTCGCTTTCTATATGAGTGCCAAACGTGTTTCCCACGTCAAACAACATGAATGTATTATTCTGCCAACGTTTTGTTCTTGTGCGCACAAAACACAGCATGGTGAAATAATACAGATGGCATCGCTACGGCAAAAAATACAACATAACAACACAAATGAAAATTAGTCCCAGCTATCGTCAAAAAGAATTCTACACAAAAATCAAAGCCTGCCGCTGAACGTGATGAAATATATACATTTTAAGTCAATCTTTATTTAATTATGGTCAATTACTATTTTATTTTTTGTTAAAATTATCAAAAACTTCAATAAAATACACTAATCCACAAAACGTGGACTTTCTGTAAACATAAACAAAACTTTGACATTATATTGGACAAACAATGTAAAAGCAAAAAATTGTCATCTGGCGTAGTAATACCACCTGTTTATTTCACCATGGGCCAAAGTAGGCAACATATCGGTATCCGGAATTCGCGGTAATATGCTTAGAGAAATTTATGACTACATAATTATAAGTAACTACTTTTTTTGTTTTTTTTTTTCTTTGATTCCGACTTTTCTTTATTATTATTTAAAATTGTGACACATACATACTTATTTTTCTTTTTAAATCCCAATTTAAACTTCGAGAACTTAATTTTAAAAATAATTTTTTTTGGTTATAATAATGTGTCTAGAATAATAAAATCATATTGTTTTTAAATATTTTTCTACAAGCAAAAATAACCTTCCCAAATTTCCCACTATCAACATACAGCCGCACTTCGCTCTTATGAAAAGACCCTACGATTGGGGTCTTTCTATAAACATCAGGTACATTAATATCTAAATGGCTATCAAACATGAATGTTTACAAAATTTTAAATTAAAATTTTTTTTATTATTAATTTTTACCATTAACCCCAGTTAACTAAAATTCATATTGAATACACGTGTAGACATCATAATAAACAAAAAAAAAAATTTCATAATTTTTTCAATGATTCATGTTCATACCAAAAATGTACAAAATATAATAAATAAATTAATAAAATTGTCGTAAAAAAACTGGAAGCCAATAGAAGTTCAGCATTAAAAAATTGCAATTCTTATTACGAGTATAGAAATTAAATAAATATTGGTTGATTTTTTTTTTGTTTTGAATTTTGGCTACTTTTGCTAAATTCAGAGCTGTAAATGAATCATTCATTTTTGAGTTAATTCGCGAATCATTCATGCACTGAATTAGCAAATTTTGAATTAATTCTTTTCACACATAAAAATGAATTGAATGAAATTTGAGTCAATTCAAATGAATTTGGTAAAAATGAATTGCAATTTATATTCAGGATTTATGAAAAAAATTAGAGGTAGTCGTGGTTTTTTGCTCATATCTCAGCCATTTATGGACCGATCTTCCTGAATTTCAATAGCAAACAATTCCGGACTATATGTGACATAAATGTATAAAAACCTAGCCTCCATCATATCTGGGGTCTTCGGAAAACCCATTTCAACGGACGGACAGACGGACAACCGGATTTGAGCTTCCCTTCTCATAAGAAGCCAGAATATATATACTTTATATGGTGTTAGATCAACATTGTAGAAATTACAAACGGAATGACAAAGTTATATATACCCTTTTACCTTCGGTGAAGGGTATAAAAAGAATGATTCATTTACAGCTCTGATGTCTATACAGGCAAAAATCAAAAATGTGAAAAAACGTGAATTGTTTTAGAAATACATAGTTTTTTTTTGTATTTTTTCAAACAATTATTTGCTCGAAATTATGTAAAAAATTTCGAAAGGAAATTATTAAAAAAAACAAATTTGTAGGTGTTTTAAATTTTGTCTTTATTTTATTTAACGGTCGTTAAAGCTTGAAGTATTTAATGCTCGGCAGGGAATTTTAAATTTGCAATAAAAAAATTCTTTTGGTTTGTTTGATTAAAAAAGGGTAAAGTGAAATTTTGGGCTGCACACTGGGACTGAAAGCATTTAAGGTAATAATGAGGGATGAACCATCAAAGTTTTAACTCCTCCTCAAGTTGTTTCACGGTTCCTATTAGTGTTTTTATTTGAACAAAACAAAAAAAAAAAAAAAAAAAAAGGAAGCTTAAAACAACTTGAGGAGTCGAAACTTTGAAGGTTCATCCCTCATCAGGAACCTAATAAATATAAGATTCTAAAAAAATCATTATAAATAAATAGCGAATATGTTTAAGCCGTTTCAGTATGTAGCGCTTTGAGTCAATACAATCTTTTTAAAAAATTAACGAGCTTCCATTGTAAAAACAAATCTATTTATTTTTTTACGGTATTAACTATGGGCTGCGTAGGGACTTTTCAAAAAAAAGTCTATAACATCACTGGTTAGACTTTATTGCCCAAAAATAAACCCTAAGTTTTTCCTATTAAATACATTTTATTATCTAAAACGTGAAATTAATCCTCAATAATATCTCGAATCATTCTTACTTTTTCAAAATATTCTTTAAAAAAAAATCACGGGAATATTGAGCAATAAAATAAATTTTAAATAAAAACAAGGAAAATTTTTGTGTAATAAAAATCACTTATTATAGAAAAAATAAAAAAAGTAATTTATTTTTATTGGGAATTATTTCTTTTTCATAAGCAACTTTATTATATTCAACATTTTTCGAATTTATTCTATGAGTTAAATTTCAGTTATGTATTTTATAAAGCTTTTTTGTAATAGCCATGGTGAAATTATTAAAAGGTGGCCTCGGTAATACAACAAACATAATAATACAAACTCTACAGGCAAAAAGTGTATCATCAACGTCAAAAAAGCAGATACAAAGTAAACAAATATTGAGAAACATATTATAAAAAATTTAAAATAGTTAAAAAAAATTATAATTTTTGTAAAAAGATCCAAATAACAAATATTACATTATCAAATTGTCCGGGTTTCATGATTTGTGTCGCTGTTGGTGACTGGGCAAAGAAAAGATATTTATAAAACATCTAAGTTTCAAGAAAAAAATACTTAAATTGCATATCATAAGCCCAAGAAGCTCTACACAAACTACGTGAATAAAAGAGAATATTCCACTCAAGAAGTTCCAACATAATATAGCACATATGTAAATATATTAAACGGAAAACATAATCGTGGCCGAGATTTATATGTAATTGCATAAAATGCATAGCCCGGCACAAGAAGCTCAATGTATACAACATGGATTTATCTTCCTTATTTATTTCCTACGTTTGCTACAAATTGAGAGTAAACACGCATTTTTGTTTTTTATATTGTATTAAATCTTAAAGCAATATTTTTTATTATAAAATACAAATATTTAAAAATTTAAAACACAGAAAAAAAGAGCAATTCAAAACACAAAGTTCAATACACTTTGACAATAAAATAGCACTTTGAAAAGTTCATAACAAATAGAGCTGGCAAACTATCGATAGTCAATACAATTGATATTTTCGATAGTTTGTTAACTATTAATAGTATCGAATTCTTAGTAGAACTGTTCAATTTAATTTTTTAAACTACTCGAACTTGAACTACGTCTCACAGTAGGAGATTTTGAAAAAAATTTTAATAATTATATCGGACCTGTTCTAAAACTCACGTGATTTTAAATCACGTGTGATTTTGTGGTGTTTTGAATATCATTCCGTTTTTGTGTTTCTCGGTGTGCTTTCGGCAATTGAAAATAACACCTAAGCCCACAAAAACAGGACACCAAAATCACGTGATTTGAATTAATGTGATTTTCAGAACAGGCCTGTATATTTTGTAAACGGTTAGTCGAATTGGTATGAATTTTCAGGACTTGTGTTCAAATTAAAGTTTTCTATTTGGGGTCTATAGCATATGATGAAGGCCGCCATAGTTTTCCAAAGTATGGAACATTGGGTATAACCAGAATTTAACTGCACTTGTTGAAATTGGCCAGTAGATGTTTATTTAATAAAAGAAAAATTTATAATTTTTAAGCAAATGAGTAAATTTTAAAACTGAAAAGGCCAGAAAATATGATTAATTAAAAGAATTCGGGTTTTAATAAATTAATTTTCCTTAAATATACATATTTTAAATGTTTTTCTTTATTTCGTTGTTAATGGGTTAATGGAGTTGTTAAGTTTGAGAGGTAATTTCTTAAACTGTTCCAGGATACTAATGTTTTGCCGATTGGAGAAGTAATATTAGAGATACATAAAACGAATTATGTACCCAAAATTTAGGGGCCCATACCTTGGGCAATATTGTTCGCCACTCATAGCAAAAAACATTATCAATGGTAAAATTTTGGAGTCAATATTACAAGTTTGGACAAGCTAGTTTTCAGCCATATAAAACATTACCAGAAAATGCTCAGCAAAAAGCAAACATTAAAGGCTGTGCTACGATTACATATAACAACAAATGGAAACGCAGAAAGTTGGAACTTTTTTGACTTGAAGACATTTTTAACAAAGAAGTAGAAAAATATAAATTTTGAGAGATTTACTATGATTTCAACGAAACTGTGGTAAAATCGATTCCAGCCGATTAAAGGCCAATTAAGCCGGCGCCGCTGAACAAAAATTGTTGACAATTTACCAAAAAATGTCAACGATAGTAACACTATAGAAATTAAACTATCGATAGTCCAATAGGAACAGAACTCTCAATAGTATCGATAGTACTATCGATTGTTTGCCAGCATTAATAAAAAACCTAAAACAAATTTGACAAGATCAATACACGAACACATACAATCAAACAACGAACGGCTGGCTTACCGAGGCCACCTTTTAGTAATTTCACCATGGTAATAGCTATATTCCTTAAAAAAAAAAAAAATTTAAGGAATAGAGCTATTACAAAAAAGCTTTATAAAATACATAACTGAAATTTAACTCATAGAATAAATTCGAAAAATGAAAAATGTTGAAAAAATTTCAAAAAGTTTCATTTAAGTTATGACGGAAAAGAAATCTTGTTAATATTTGATGTCAAATCACATCATTTAATTTGACCACTTGAAATTTTAACGGTTTTTTTGTGTTCTAAATTTTTTAAGGAATATTTTTGTGTAATAAAAATCACTTATTATAGAAAAAATAAAATAAGTAATTTATTTTTATTAGAAAATTTCAAAAAATTTCATTTAAGTTATGACGGAAAAGAAATCTTGTTAATATTTGATATCAGATCACATCATTTAATTTGACCTCTTGAAATTTTAACGTTTTTTTTGTGCTCAAAATGTTTTAAGGAATATTTTTGTGTAATAAAAATCACTTTTTATAGAAAAAATAAAAAAAGTAATTTATTTTCATTTAAAAATTACAAAAGGTTTCATTTAAGTTATGACGGAAAAGAAATCTTGTTAATATTTGATGTCAGATCACATCATTTAATTTGACCACTTGAAATTTTAACGGTTTTTTGTGTGCTCAAATTTTATGAATTAAAGTTGATTTTATAAATAGGTTAAAAACATAATACTGAAATTACTTTAAGTTGATAAATCATTGTTTGAGAAAAAAGGGGCTGCTATTTTGAATAATAAGTTACATCAACACATGGAGTCATAAGTATTTTTGTATTTAATTAAACGTGCACACAATGTTTATGAGTGTTGAAGAGGTATTGAATTTGTTGTAATTTGTTTCGTAGTTACAACTATTTACTTGTTTGTAGGACAAGCAGTTTATTTTGATTTAACGGAGGGGCAAATTAGAGGGGTCATTTTATATTTATTTTTTTTTTTTGAAGAAGGGTGTTCCATACTCAAAAATCAATGAAGAAAACTAATGTGCTGTTTCTAATAGCTGCTTTACACTATCACACAAGTCTTACGTATTTTGAAAAAAGTACAAACCTGTCATGATAAGTTGTTATGGTTTTTTGAAAATTTTCGGACAATAATTAGACCAGGTAAGCATTTCCGAAAAATACTTAAGACTTTTTGGGATAGTGTATAACGGCCTTAAGTAACAGGAAGGTGATTGGGTAGTAAAATTTATATGAAAATCACTCAAAAAAGTGAGTGCTTTTCATATAAACTTGACTTCAAGAAATTTTATATATTACTCGTAACTAGCTGAACCTGGCAATTTAAACGGTTTTGAAATTGTTTAATAAATACATTTTGGAAATTGCAGCCAAATCTAACCATTAATTAAAAAAAAATAAATATCACGACCAGTGTGGCCATTTTTGCATTTTTGCAGCTAAATTTAGCTTCAAAAATTTTTATTTAGCTGCAAAATTTTCATTTATTACTTGGCATTTTATTTAGCATTTTTTGAAAATGTTTTTAGCTTTTTTAAGCATTATTTATTTTAAAAATTGATACGAATAGTTTAATTGATTTTGCTAAGAAAAAT
This sequence comes from Pollenia amentaria, assembly GCA_943735925.1. Lineage (NCBI taxonomy): Eukaryota > Metazoa > Arthropoda > Insecta > Diptera > Polleniidae > Pollenia > Pollenia amentaria. The sequence continues at coordinate 57,197,489 of OX031006.1, forward strand.
TATAAATTATAATAAATTTTGACTAAAAACAGTTGTACCCAAAATAAAATTTCGTATGAAAATGCATAATTCTTATGTTAAGAAAAATCTTACCTGCCTTGTTAAAAAAAAGAATATTAAGGGAATACATATAAGAAATGCCCTTATCATGTTGATTGTAAATATTATTTGTCCTTTGATATTATGATATAAAAGTACAAGAAAATTTCACTTTGTATTTAGATAAGAATTCAATAGTGTAAATGTTTGAAAAATTTTTTGCTCTAAACTGCTGAAAAAAATTATTTTAAAGCTTCAACTTTTCTAAAACTATAAAAACTAAAATGATCTAAAAATTATGCATAAATAACCTGTTTAAATTTATAATATATCAGAGGTTTGCAGGCCCGCTAAATTTAACATTTAATCTTAACTCCCTTTGCTACATTTTTATATATAACATATGCTTTACCAAAATCTAGCCATTTGCTTAAATTCCCAGCAAAAACTTAACTTCCAATGCTATTTTTAATGACTTCCTGAATTCTTTACTTTGTAGCTGTATTCGCCACTTTTTGCATTATTAGTTATATATTTAATAATAACTTTCTTATTATATCTTAAATAAGTCATAATTATACATAACAAAAGAATACTTTAATATAATTATTTAAATAAGTTATTATAACATGATTTTAAAGAATTATTTGAATCAATTTGCAATATATTCCATTAATATTTGTTAGATATACGGTAATATTATAAAATTTTAAGAATAATTTCGATGTGAAATACATGGGAGATCCAAAAATCAATAATATGTATGTAAATATATATGTAAATAAATATGTTCCAAAATTACCCCCACAATATATTTTTGTTATAAGAATACTAGCAGTGATATCGGTCTAATGTAAACGATGTTTTTTTGAAGAGCATATTCTTAAGTTAAATGTGGATATATTGTGCAAACCAAAACAAAAACTTTTTTTGATCGAAAAATTAAAAGTGATTCCATTCCGAGAAAATTGATCGATTTTCGTTTTGTAAAGAAGCTGTCTCGGAATTAAAAAAACTTTCGATCGAAATTGATTTCTGTGACAGGCCCGGCCCGTATATTTACATATGTATATTAATAAACACATTGTTATTACAGTGTTAGAGCTATATACATATATGTGCAGCCAAAACACTCTTTATTAAATGTTTTCTTACATTCCGATAAATTTATTATTGTGTACACTTTTTCAACAAAAATTCCATAAGATTCCAGAGCTATTTTAATAAGTGTGTTTTAACCTTTTTGAACGTACTTATTTCTAGTCTCTTTTGGTAACTACATATTTTTATAAAACTTTTAAGTATTAAATAAAGGTATTATTTTTTAGGTTGTAATTGGCCAAATTATAAAGGATTACTTTTGGGACATCGCACAACTTTTTCTAGTAGAAAAATAAGGAGTCTTGTCCTCAGGTTCTCATTATTTTTCTGCTTATTTTGTAAGCAAAGTTTTTGCTGGGTATAACCATTTATTTCAATTTCGTTCAAAAAGTAGTCACTAAAATGTAATTAGTTTCGAATAAAATTTCATACTTGTAATAAATTTTTAACAAAAATCTTTAAAAATTTTTAGCATTTTTAAAAATCATTTTTAGCATTTTTTGGCTCTGTCTAATGGCAGATTTAGCTGTAAAATTTTTTTAGACCTGACCACACTGATCACGACAACAGCGCACCTTTCGGGATTTAACTTAGAAGAAATCTGGTTCCAGACTATGTTTGGTGTTATTCAGTTCAGCATTTCTTGAGTTTTATTAAACGTTTCTATATATGATAGATAAAAAAAATTACTTAAGTTTATAATTGTTTATGCAATTTATAGTGCAATAATCGGCTGTGCCGAATCTTTTATACCCTCTATCGAGTGTCAGAATATAGTAGCATTTTTCATTAGCGAACGTCGAAGGGCCCATTAAAATGTGTCCGTACAATGGGAACGCCCTCTCAAAAGAGCTTCTAGGTTACAGTTTCCGTCTAAAGGTAGTATCCGCTTAAGAAAGTATTCGTTAAGAGAGATAAAACTGTATATTGAATATGAATATGGGCATTTCCCTTTTGACGTGACGTGATATTTGTACGACAAAATGTAAAAAAATTAAAAGAAGAAGCCAAATTTGTAAAGAGGATTTTTAATATATGGAAAGTATTGAAGTAGCACTATATTCAGAAACAATTTACAACAATCAACTCTAAGTATTTGAAGATATAAGCAAAAATATGCGCTGGAGTGACGTTACGAAAAACGGAAGTGGATTTGGCTTGCATTACAAAATTGCATATGTCTATATAATTGAGCAATACTTGTTGTATAAAACCCTTTTAGTAAGCTTTGGACTTATACAGATTTATTTTCCAAGTTATCAAATTTAAAAATCTCTGCACGATTAAAGTACATATGGGAATTTCCAGCGAAATTTCTACTTTTTGTAATGTAACGCCAGGAAGCAAATAAGATTGTATTTTCGGACCATATTGTTCAAATGTTATCCCCTTTGTAATTTAATGTAGGGCTCGTTGCGATTTACAGCAAAATATTAAAAAAGTAAATTATAGATATACAATTTTGTGAGAAACAAATAAAATTATTTCTGGCGTTACGTTAAAAAAAGTAGAATTTTCGCTAAAACTGCCCTTAAAACTGTCTTTACAAATATTCGCAAATATTTTTTTTGTCTAAAATTAATTTTAGTATTTTTAATAATGTTTAATAATGTTATTATTAACCGTAATATGTTCGGGGACTTTCATAATATGGTTACGACATTCGTAATTTCTAGTCATATATACTTTTTGATACACAAATTTCATTATGATACCGTTATTGGTTAAGATTTTATACGCATTTTTTATTTAATTTTTTTTTTTTAGTTGGCTATATATGGGAGCTATATGACCAAATTTATACTGAATTTTAAAATATACCACAGCATTTTTTTAATGATAACATGAAACTAATTTATGTTAAATGTTACCAAGAACATTATACGTTCAGTTTGCTGCTTAAGTTTTTTTTCGGGATAGCAACAATTTTGTCACATGAAACTTATTTAAATAAACAGAATGGCGCAGCATGAGCTACATATATGGTTTGTATTACTTATAACTTTTTTAGTTTATATTTTTTCTTGGGGGGGGGGCTTCCGCACTTTTTAAACAAGGCTTGGGGCATTAAGTATGAATAACTTAAAAATCGAACAACGTACCAAAATAATTTAATTTTAGTTTTTAATCCAGCATCCATTGATTTTGAACAACGAAACCAATTTCCTATCAAATATACATGATTTGGGATACGGAGAATCCAGAAGCAGTTCATCAGCGACTATTACACCCTCTTAAGTGTACTGTTTAGTGCGGTGTATTGTCAGAAAGGATAATTGGCTCATATTTTTTTTAAATATGACATTGGTGCTTCAATCTCTGTCAACGGTGGAGCATATCGGACGATGTTGGAAAATTGTGTGTGGCTAGCTGTAGAAAAACATCTGTTATTGTGGTTTTAGCAAGATGAAGTCACGGCACATAACGCAGGCTCTGCAGTTGCTTTGGTAAGAGGCAAATGCGGCAAAAGCATATTTTTACTCACAAGCGATTGAAACTGGACTCCACGTTCACCAGTTATAACAGCTTCTGGCAGTTTTTTTTTATCGATATTTGAAAGAAAGAGTGTACGTTAACAAGCCAAGAACCATCCCACCAACTAAAAACCCGCATTTGAAATGAAATCATTGCAATTACAACCGAAATTTTTCGATTAGTTATAGAAAATATGTTAAAAAAGAGCCCGTATGTACGAAACAGAAAATGGCAACCACTTACTTTTTATTTATTTATTTATTAATTGTCTATGGATTTTTCAATACAGACATTTTACAAATTTAAATTTACACTTTAATCAAATAGACTATGAACTAACATTTGATTAGATTACATTTATTTTACTGCATATCAATTAAGAAAATCAATAATTAATCTACTTATTGACTTTGGTTCCAATGAAATATCAATAAATCTATATAATTGATTGAAGGTGGTATTACACATTCTTCTAAAAGGGTCAGAAGACCGAGTTGGTTCTTTTTACTAGGAGGTACAGGGTAGAAAATTTTAGGCTGCCGGTACTAGGAGGAGTAGAGCTTAGACTGTCTGATAGCGCTTAGTATCACGGAGTTTTGCTGGACAGCAAGCTGTCGTGGGGAAGAAATACTCAGGAGAGACTTAAGAGAGGTCTCAATGGCTACTATGCTTGCAGATCATCGATAGGTAGTAGCTGGGGACTCCGGCCGTCAGTAGTGGGATGGCTATACACTTCGGTGGTTAGACCCATTCTTACGTATTGTTTGGTGGGAGTCATTGAGAGTGGCTAGTCGAAGGAACCTTCTGTCTAAGGCTCAAAGGTGTGCTTCAATCGGCATGACAGGTGCCATGAGAAGTACTCCTCAAGCGGCTCTGGATGTCATTATACATCTTCTGCCCATTGAGCAGTATGTGATGAGAATGGCAACCAAAAGCATTCTTAGACTGAGGGAGCAAGGATTGATAGGGAATTTCACGCAGGGTCACTCACGGATCCTGGGTGAGATTGAAGCTGGTGGTTATTGCCTAGGATCTCCCGGCTCCACGGATTATGTGTGCACTAGGGTAGATTTTGGGCGGTTGCCGGAGGTGGTAACGCCTTCTAGGGAGAGTTGGTCAGGTAGGAGCGGGCTGTTATGTGAACTCCAAGCTAGTTGATGGTTGTAGGAGGGCTCTGGAGGGAGCCTTAGGAGAAAATGCTTTGAGATTGTGCTGGGTGCCGGGTCACTGCAACATAAACGGCAATGAGATTGCTGATGAGTTGGCGAGACAGGGACAGATATGGAGGATCCTACCTATATGGAGGCGGTTAGGCCTCCAATAGGCTTCTACTTTGGACGAACGGACTGCCGGGTATCACGGACGCTGTGGCCGGTGCTTAGGAAGTCCGATTCGAAGTCGGTGCTGGGCAGAAGCAGGATCTGCGTGAGGACCATGATAGGAATTATCACGGGCCATTGCATGATAGGCAGGATGGCGATGAGATTGGGATCCGACGTGTCGGATATGTGCGGGTTGTGTGAAGACCCGGAGGAGTTGGAGACGGTTGAGCACATTTTGTGGCACTGTCCCAGGCTACAGGGCAGGAGGCTGAGGTGGCTGGGCAGCAGATTCTTAGGCGAATTAGGGGATGTCTCGGGCTGTGGACTCGAGATTCTGATGGGATTCGTGATGGGGATGGCCTGGCTGCGCAGCAGGAGACTGGGAGCTAGCCGCACATGAGGGTGAGGGTGTGAAGGATACTTCACACCAGCCTTTTTACCTAACCTAACCTAACCTAAGAGGGTCAGCATCGCCATAATTCGTTCTTAAATGTTTGACAGATAACGCGATGAAATTTCGAGATGAACGTTGAGGTATATTATATGAAATCTCATTAATTAAAAAACCAACGCAGATATCACCATTAATAATGTTCAAATAAACGGCACATTCAGCATTGTTCTACGACTTTTTAAAGTAGGGAGTTTTATCAGAGCCAGTCGAGCTGTGTATGAAGGCATGGTTAGTGGGTTGAAATGTAATCCACGAAGACAGAAGAGCAGGAATTGTTTCTGTACCGATTCGATTGAATTAGAATACGTTTGGTAAATGGGGTCCCATATAATTGATCCATACTCAAGAATCGGCCTAAGAAGTGACATATATAAGGTTTTTGTAACATACGAGTCATCGAACTCTTTTGCCCAGCATTTTATATAGCCAAGTGTGCCTCTAGCTTTATTTATCATAAACGTTATATGTGAATTAAAGCTCAGTTTAGGGTCAAGTAGTATTCCAAGATCAAGGAAGTTATCAACTGTATCAATTTAAATACTTCCTAGGAAGTAATTTACTGTAGCTGAATTATTTCTTGAAAAACGCATTAGTTTACACTTCTTTGAATTTAGCTACATTAGGTTTGCTTTACACCATCCATAAAAACAATCTACATCATTTTAAAGTATTCCGGTGGGAATCTCGGATCATAGGAGGATGACCTTGGACTTCGGTGCAACACCACCGGTGGAGTTCCCGAATAGGGAAGTTTGGCGTGGATCCAACGGACCGTTTGAGATGGATAATGGTACTGGGGCTGGTATTTTTATTGCTGACACTGACGTGAAAAGGTCATTCAGACTCCCGGATGAGTGCACTGTCTTCCAGGCTGAGATCCTAGCGATCTGGAGGGCGAAGGAAGTGATACTGGAAGCGATCGTGCCTAGTTGCACGGTGTAGGAATGCTCTGAGAGAGCTCATGTTGGCATTCAAAATAAGGCTGCGTTGGGTACCAGGACAATGCAAGGTGTATGGCAACGAGGTGGCGGACGAACTCGCGAGAGGGGGTTCTAATCTATACTTAGAGGTAAGGGAGAGAGGGGTAAAACCCCCCTTAAGTCACTACAATGGGGTGATACGGGAAAGATTCCGTGACGCCGTCAACCGGTCCTGGAGGGATAGAACGGATTGCAGGGTGCCGAGGGCCTTATGGCCCGGATTTGAAGCAGGGGCAACCAGGGTTCCATTATGATTGGATAGAAATAGTCTCAGGACCCTTATAGGGTTCCTGACGAGGCATTGTTCTGTTAGGGCTTTTATGGGTAAATGGGACAATGACATATCGGACTTATGCAGGCTGTGCGGGGATTCCGAGCAGCTAGAGACAGTTGAGCATGTACTGTGCCACTGTCCTAGGATGCAGGGTACCAGGCAAAAATGGCTAGGGGCTAGATATAATGATGAGCTGGGGTGTATCGCGGGATGTAATCCAATCGATCTACTGGGGTTTGTCAGGGAAATAGGACGGCTGTTTTTGTTGGAGGGACCGTAGGGGGACTTGTCCTACGTAGTATCTATCTATGTGTATTACACCTTAGGCCTATTTTCTTCTTTACTTCTCTTTTTCCTCTTTTCCTATACCGAGTGGATATGCGCCCTTGGACGCATAATCCTTCCTAACCTTACCTAACATAACCTAAAAAAATTTTTGCATCATCAACATACATAAGAACAAGATGTAATTATTCAGAAAGGAAAATTCCTTAATAATAAAAAAAGTTAATAAAATTCACATAAATAAAAAGTTACAAATAATTAAGAATATATTACTTATTTTGAACCACCCTTTATTTTATTGGTGTCACAAATATTATGACACTTTTTAACAATTTTTTGCATTCTAACTGCTGCAATTATAGTTTGCTATTTGAAACCGCCGAAATTGTTTTCTTTATAAGCTTTCACTTACATATGAGTAGGTGAGATGCAAAACTCATTCGTTACAAAATTAAAAAACGGGATGACACAATTGATTCTCACAGTTCTTTTGCCGGTTTATGAGAATAAATATAGTGATTGTATCAATGAATTTTCTTGGATAAACATGGAAAAAGGACATGCATTGATACAATTAGTATATTTCTTCTCATAAAGCGCCCAACGGAAACGTGTGAATCAATTATCATCTCGTTTTTTAATTTTATAACGAACAAGTTTTGCATCTCACCTACTCAAATATATATAAAATATAAAACAGGACTGTATATACATATAAATTATTTTTTTTTTAAAGCATTTTTTGTTTAAAAGTACAAGTAAAAAAGCTTTTAAACGATAAATACTGTGTAACCTCAATTCCCCACTTGTTGCGGTAAAGGGTAGAAAATTAAAAAATGTTTAACAATAAAACAAATTATTAAATGCCCTAAGTTTTAAATACGGCTTATCAATTAAAGTTATCAACAAATTACATAAAAGCATCTTTAAGAATAAGCAATGAACATAATATTAAGCAATTACAACCAGGGTTACCGCTAGGAATTTTGGAAAAGTCGCACAAAAGGTCGTTTCATAAAAATAAAGTCGCACAAAAAAGTCGTTTGAGAAAATAAAAGTCGAACATCTTTTTTTAACGTTTTTTTTTAATAATAAAAAGCATAGCAAAACAAAAAAAATTAAACGAAACAGTCAGTTTCACTTTTTTATTTTCAAAAGCCTCTTTTGGATAAGAGTTTTCATGATATCGCTTAAAAGTCTCGCAACCTGGGCAAACTGTATATTTTTACACTATCGCAAATGAACTGTCAAAATTTGTATGAGAATTCAATAACACAAACTTCGTAAATTTGCCTAACAATTGCGCTTATCAATTGTGCATTTATACAAACAGATTTTTTTTATGATTACCGTCGTTTTCAATGAAAAATTCAACCATTAAAACAACAAATTCTTGGACGAATCTGAGCAATTTAGTCTCTTGGCGTTATCTAGTTATTTTTAAGCACGCATTTAATTTTTAGATACAAATTTCAAGTTTCTTATATATATATATATATATATATTTTAATTTTCTTATTTAATTTTTTTTTGGATTGGCGTTTCTTAAATATTGACATTAATTGTAAAAAGTTACACAATAGTTAAAAAGGCGATTCTTGAAATAAGTCTCGCAAGTTTGTCCATGAAACCCCCTATTATTATTCGGTTTTTTCCATGTCTCTGAAGATGATTGTTTTGGTTCACTGAAAGCTGTTCACAAACACTGCAAAAAGGACGCTTTGACTCCATGTCAGGCTTAAGCCCAGTCTCTTGAATACCTGCAGCGATGTTAACGTTATCCGTCTCAGACTCCGTGGTTTTATCTGCCTCTGAACGCGTATTTCTAGCTCCAATTTATTTTTCGTTTTCAAATTTCCTTTTCTTTTTAACAAGAAATCCTTTTTTTTTAAAAAAAATTAATTTTATTTTTTAAGTTAAAGCAAAATATTCTCATGTTCGTACATGCCTGTCCATGTTTTACGAAAACTTCATCTTTCATTGACTCGGTGGCAAAAAATTATTTTGTAAAATAAACACTGTAATTTTTTTAAAAGCCTTTTTGCTAAAACGTTATTTTCAAACTTCTACTGAAAATTTGCGAAGAATTTGTTAAATACATGAAAAGGTTGCAAAAAAGTGATAAAAGTGTTGTCAAATGAACAAAAATCTGTGAATTGCTTAGTTAGTTAGATGCTTTACAAAAAACCCCGCACCCCGCTTAAAAAGGATCAAATTGCGACTTTAGTCGGGCAAACGGTAACGCTGATTACAACTACAAAAAAATATTACTACCACAATTTCGACCAAGGTCAACAAGGTAAATAATTTTATAATATTTATCAGAAAAAACAGACGCAGACATAAAAATGAAATTTCACCAAAAAATGTGTGTTGACTTTACGAGGAAAAAAATAAAATATCATCCTGAAAAAAACTGTGTCATATAAAACAAAATACAACAACATTAAAATAAGAAAAAACAACAAGAAACGTGCAAATATTTCAAACCAGATACAAGCATCTGATATATGAAAGTGCGTTTGTTGGCTTCACCTGTAAAACACGGGGCGGTATTTTTGGATTTAAAAAAAAAAACAATATTTTACAAGTAATCACTCCATCCATCACGTGCATCATTAAACAAAAGAAGTTTTAAAATAATTTTTATACTTAAATAAAAGGAGGAGACTTTTTTGGGGTGAGTACCTAAAATTTTGCTGTATTTTATTAATGATTTTTTAATTTTATGTTTTTTAAATTGTATTGTCGTTGTTGTTTTTTCTTTTAACAACACCTTTTAGATAGTTTGTTATTGCTTAAGAAATATTTAAATGTTTTTATAGCATAGGGCAGTGGGGAATATTAAAAAAAAAAAATCTAAAGTTTCTTAACGGGTAATCCTATTTTATTAAAAAAAAAAACAAAAATAAACTTGTAATTATCTACAGCTGAGATGTAGCCAAGTTGCAGTTTGGTTTTTAGAGCCAAGCCAAGCCGTTCATAAGGTGAACTAGTCTCTCTCTTAATTCCAAATGGTCAAAATCGACTTAAAAAAAAAAAAAATACACGTACACACTTAATTTTTTTGGCTCATACATACGATGTAAAAATAACTTTTGGCAATTTGGAATTAGAAATATGCCTTGCTCTCTCTAACGGCCCTAACTAACCAAAAATTAAAAATCAACTTTCTCAATAATTATGATGTACTGCATCCAACCAAATGTTCCCATAAAATTATTCAAATCCTTCGAAAATCAGAAATTTTATTAACAAAAAATAAATGGCCTTATCTATAAAATCGGTTATATAATAACCGCTAATAGACCTAGCTAACCATTCGGCTAACATTCAACATTATCAAGTATCTCAACCAAGAAAGATAGAATACAAGATTACGTCATGCGCATGATTTCTTGTTAGAGCCTGTTTACATGAAAGGACATTTCGCTGCGATATGTCCCCTGTCACACAAGTTTTCGGGTGATGGCTGTGGTGGTGAGTACGGGGTAATAAGTTTCACACGTAATGCAAATTGAAAGGACAATTTTGACATTTCTCTTTTACATCTTTCGTTCATTTGTATTCTTGCCATGTTATGTATGACTGGTGCGTCAAAAAGTCGCTTTGTTGCTGCAACGAAATCCCTTCATGTAAACGCAAGCAGATTTAAGAGGGGACACCAAAAAAGAACGCAGGTAGTGTCCCGGCGACATGTCCCATCATGTAAACTGGCTCTTAGATCACGCAGTTTGTTCCTGGTAAGGGCTGCTATGTCTTATAGACCCTAAAATTTTCGAATTACTTATAAAATATGCATGACTTCTTTAAGAGAAGCCAACCCTGCAATTTGAAATCCTTTGACGTTTCTAAAAAATATATTTTATCCATTGTGTTTAAATTACGGATTTTAGCTTACATTTTATAAAAAACAATATTAAAACATTAAAAAATATAAAAAAACGTTACAGAGGTGTGTTGCGACAATTTTAGCCCAAAGAAAAAAATATAAAAATTAAATATTCACCCTTATTCCATTTAGCGTCGTCGTCATCGTCATCAATTTAATATCAACATAAATTTTTTTCGACGTCGTCATTAATTCGATATAAAACTTGTATTCTATAAGAGCAACGTAACGATGTTGATTGTTTATCGTTTTTTTAAAGCACATCTCAAATAATTTAGATAGTTGGTTTGTTTTGTTTTCAGTTATAAATAAAAAAAGGCAATTTGATGTACGTTTCTCAAAAAGGGTGGCTTGATTTCTTCTGAAAAATTCACCCTTGCTTTTTCGCCCTGTATCTTTATAACGGTGACGATTGCCGAAAAGAGCAACAAAGCTACGCGAAAATTTCAAAAATAGCGAAAATTAGCGAAAATGTTTGAAACAAGCCATACAATTGATTAATAGTCCCTAAAAGGAAAGGCAACAATTTCATAAAAATAGCTAAATTAGCGGAAATTCGCAACAATTTGCTAATCGCGGCCTGATAGCACAGTTTAATATTTATTAAAAATGGTTAAAGCTATAAAGAATCACAAGAAAAAATCGCTTTTATCGCGAACATGGCTTAAATTCGCGAAAAATTGTAATCTTGGAAACAAACCCAAAAATGTATTTAAACTTGCTAAATCGATTAAAAACAAAATGTCGGAAAAAACCAAAAAAAAAAAAAAAAAAAAAAATGCAAAAATAGCGAAAATTCGCCAGTTTTTAAAAATTCAAACAACCCATAAAATTGATTTAAAGTATCTAAAACTATAAGAAATAGCAAAAATTCGATAATAATGGCTAAATTAGCGGAAATTCCCAAAAATTTGCTAAGAGCGACATGATATAAAAGCTTAATATTTATTAAAAATCGTTAAATCTGTAAAGAATCAGAAAACTTACAGGAAAAAATGCATCTATCGCGAAAAGTCGCGAATTTCCGCTAATGTAGCCATTATTATGGAATTTTTGCCATTCCTTATAGTTTTAGGGGCTTTTAATCAATTTTATGGCTTGTTTGAAATATTAAACATTTTCGCTATTTTTCAATTTTCGCGTAGCTTTATTGCTGTTAAAACTGTTTCGTCACCAATAAGACTGACGACAAAATCAGAGTCAATTTATATCGATGCAGACGTTAACGTTGCGTACGGCATACCAAAAATACATCGAAGCTTATCGATAAAACTTGATATTGACAATGGGCATACCGATTTACAACAATCGACACGAAACGACATCGTTTCGTATTGATGACGCTAAATGGAATAAGGGTGATTATTCTTGAGTTCAATCAATCATGTGATTCTGTTTGTATTATTATTAAATTTAGGCCAAAAATATTTTTCTGCAATTTAAATCATTTAACAAATTTTATTGGAATCGGCCTATATTTGATCATAGCTCGCATACAAATATCACTCCCGAAAATAGATTTTAATGACATTACTTTCTTATAAATGCTTATTGTTTTGTTTGTGGGAAAATGTCATATCTATATTGAAATCGGCAAGAGCAAAACAGTTAAGAACACATTTCCACCTCTGTTCGGCAACAGATTTGAACAAATACACCATTTGAAAGGTATTTACTTATGGAACTGCACAATATATATTTGAGGGGTTAAGAAAGAGAAAAACGAGTAAGTTCGGTAACCTGATATTTCCAAAACTAAAAGAGGTACAAAAAATATTTTATACTTATCGTCGTTTATTAGAAAAAACATGGACAGGTGTCTGGTACTTTTTTTAAATTCGGCCCTATTCGGACTTCTTTGTTACCCTATCTATCTTTTAAACCAATAAACATAGAAAAAAAGATTATATCAAATTCGTAACAAACGTAAATTCGTTACAAATCTTAATTTAGTAATTTTTCGAAATTTTAACGTTTAAGAGGTGAAAATCGTACCTATGTTTTTGGTACTTTTTTCAAAACATTTGTCTTTATGTATTGACATATACGTATTAAATAACTGGCTTTAACTACAATATTGAAATTTTTGATGCTTCATGGGTAGGAAAAAAAATATCAAAAAGGGGAAATACGGGAAATGATATTTCTCTCTTTTACTTCTGTGGTACTGCATGTGGTAATTTTAGAATTTTCTATAATTTTGAATTTATTAACATAAAATTATAGGTACATAGTTGGTCTTGAGTGAAGGAGAACCTATAAGATGAAAACTGTTGGTATATTTGTGTTCTTCAATTGTTATTTTTTTAATTTTCTTTAATATTGGGACTAGAAATATTACATTAAATGTGAATGGTTCTGAGTGAATAGGAATCTGTAAGGGTGAAATTTTGGTACCTTTTTCGTTCTACAACTAATACTTTCTTTCAGGGACCGAAAATAACAGTTATTTTTAAATTTCAAAACAAAAAAAGCATATAGAAGTAAATGCTGGCAAACTGATTCAAGTATAACATATTGATCCTTATGAACTTTTCGTTGATAAAATATTATGATTTTTAAAGTTATGATTTTTATTATTTTGAACAAAAATAACAGTTATTTTTTAATTTTTATTTTTTTGAACAAAAATAACAGTTATTGTTTGATTTTTATTTTTTTGAACAAAAATAACAGTTATTTTTTGATTTTTATTTTTTCGATCAAAAATAACAGTTATTTTATGATTTTTATTTTTTTAAACAAAAATAACAATTATTTTTTGATTTTTATTTTTTCGAGCAAAAATTAAAATTATTCTTTAAAGAAATGTTATTTAAATGTGTGATCATCATTGGGATATCTTATGCCCATTAAAAAAAATATTTAAAGTCAACTAAATAATTATAACACGTTTATTTCTTTAAAGAATAATTTTTATTTTTGCTCGAAAAAATAAAAATCAGAAAATAACTGTTAGTTTTGATCTAAAAAATAAAAATCAAAAAATAACTTTTATAATTGTTCAAAAAAATAAAAATCATAAAATAACTGTTATTTTTGATCGAAAAAAACAAAAATCAAACAATAACTGTTATTTTTGTTCAAAAAAATAAAAATCAAAAAATAACTGTTATTTTTGTTCAAAATAATAAAAATCAAAAAATAACTTTTATCATCAGACTTTTATGAAAAAAAGGAATAACTGTTACGGTCCCTGCTTTCTTTGGTTTCCGTTAATATTGGACCTAAGAATATAAAATTAAACAGAAGAGTGGGTGAGAATCTATAAAAGGGAACATTTTGGTACTTTTTGTAATTCAACCGGTACTTTTTTAAATTTCCGTTAGTAATAGACCTAAAAACATAAAATTAAACATGAAAGGTCCTGAGCAAATGAGAATCTGTAAGAGGGATCTTTTTGGTACTTTTTCGTTCTTGAACTGGTACTTTAGGAATTTTTATCTATACCGAACCTAGAAATTTAAAATTCAACATGCAGAGTCCAAAGAGCTTTATAAACTATAAGAGGAGATTTTTGGTACTTTTTTTGATTTTCCATTACTACTTTCTGTTTTTTTTTATATAATTAAAGCTAAAAATCTAAATTAAATATTCACAGACTTGAGTGGAAGATAATATATGGACCGGAAGTTGATTCCTCAAAAAATCAATCCACTAAGGCGAAAAAAATCCAAAGGTCGAAACATGTAGATTCAAATATACTTATTAGAATGTTTTCTTCATTTTCGCATAAATAATTAGGGTCGAATTTCGACCACTAGGCAAACACTAGTTAAAATATAAATTACGTGATAACCATAAGGCGTTCTACGTACAAATCAGATAGAAGGCTTCTACTAAAGTCCTAATGTCGGGACTATGGTAAAACACAATGGTCAAATTTATTACTCGACAGTCAAAATCATTTATTTGTCTCTTGCTTCGAAGCTGGTTCTATCCCTGCCAAATTTTTAAAAAAATATTTTAACAATAATTAGTATTGTGGTTATTTTACTGAACTGTCTATGGGTTTTAATCCAAATGCTTACATTTTAATCAGCCTAAAGTTCATCAATTCGTTAAAATATTTCTATGAAGAAAGGAATTTTACAACATGAAATTAATTAAATTGTATTGATAATTTTTCATTCTTGACGGGCATCAAACCCACTTATTTTAACTTGAAATTTGTTATAGGGTACTTTGTAGCCATAATGTTTTAAGTAATAATTTTTGTATTTACTCGTTTTATAATAATTCACTTGTTATACCCAGAAGAAATTTTTATTCATACTTCTGTTATTCACAACTCAGCCCATCCCATTTTTTTTAAACATGTACGTACATACGTTTTCATTGCCTAAATATTTATTCAATCCATATTCATAACATCGTTTTTTCTCCCTAAATAAAGATTGTGAAATATTTACTCGTGATGTTGAGTACCATTTATTTGAGATGATGCCAAATATTTAATAAAAAAAGGCTAAAAAAAAAAAATCGGAAATCTTTCTTTTAACAAATATTGCGCGATCAATAAACAAGTATTTAAAACTTTTTTTTAGTAACTACCTGAATGAATGCTAAAAGTTTTTAGTGTTTTTTTTTGTATGTTAATCAAATATCTCACACCCGCAAAATTTTTAATGATTTTGATTAATTTTATAACTTGTCAGTTTGTTTATTTTGCTTGTGTGTTTTGTAAAAATTGAAAAATATTTTTGTTGTCCATGGTTATGGTTATAATATCACTTCTTCAAAAATTCAAATAATAAGTGTAGATTGTAATATTCCTAAACGGACACCTTCCCGACAGCGTTCCATAATGAAAGCATTGTTTTTTGTGAGAAGGGTATTTTTTAGTTCGGACAAATTTTAATGGTCCATTTTCGTTATTCTACAACTTTTAATCCCTTAGCCTTAGAAAACTTGAATCAATTATTTTGTTTATTCCGGGTGTTGGTTGAAATAAGTTTTCCGAAGACCCCAGATACGATGACAAAAAGATTACTATTTACGGGCATAATGAACCACACACAAATAGCTTGGCAAACATGTTAAAGTTTTACGATTGTACAAATTTGTTGTGTGGTTAATTGGGGTGTTTGTTGTTTGGTTAAACATTTCAAGCAATGTTTGCAGAAATATTAAAAAATTTTAATATTTGGCAGACATGTTGGATATTTGTCAAACTTTTTGTCGTGTCTAGTGTTAAAGTAATCATTTCAACGAAAAAAAAAAACGGTTTATAAATAACTAAAGATTAGGGGTACGTTCGTAAATGCATCACTGCGCTGCATCAGTGATTTCAAATGTTTATATGTATATCAATGAAGTAGATGTGGACCAAAAAATTGTCGTAAACTGCACAAAAATAATAGTAGAACAATAAAAAAAATATATGAAGGCCTGTTCTGAAAATCACGTGATTTAAAATCACATGCGCCCTTTATAATCACACGTTTGATATTGTGGTGTTCCGTTTTTGTGTTTTTCGGTGTAATTTTCAATTGCCAAAAACACACCAAGAAACACAAAATGATTTTAAAAGCACAGGCTCGATAATTGCTTTTTGTCGGCATTCATAAAAGTTAGTTAGAACGTACATTAGAGAACACGGAATGTGAAAAGCCACATGCGAATGTGATTCTGACTTAATTTTGACGTCATTACAAAGCCACAAAGGCAATTGTGTCAGAACTCTTGGCACTTAATCCATGAATGTAAACGGTATAATTGTACACCTACTTAGCAACCATGCTGTGTATGTTGTAGCTTCGTGGTGTACAATCTAAAACTTTATCTAAGCATTGACATAAAGTTGTCTCCTTTACTTCAATGTTTTTCTATAAAAAACGTGCCTTTAAGAAAAGGTTGCATTATATAAAAATGTGTTATGGTGTAAAATTTTAAAAAATAGGATAATTCTAAAATAGTATTTTAAAACATTTTGGGGAAACCTGAAGTATCTCCCGATTTCAAGTATAAAAATACTTGAAGGCATGAGCTCGAGTGACTTTCAAAATTGATCCTTTTTATTCCAGACAGAACGTTTTACGTTGATGCGAGCAACGAAGGCGTATTAATCGAAATTTGACGCATATGTTGAAAACAAATGTCAAATAATACAAACCCCTTTGTTTTTGATAGAGCAAAATTTATTTCATAAAACGCTTGTAAATTTTAATTACAATTAGGCCTTTGTGTTGTAATTGTTATGATTTTATTAATGTCACATTAATAAAATTATAGTATATACAACCCATATGGCACAATAGAACACTTTATGAATTGCCTAAATAATATCATATTTTGTTTCATTATTCCTGGGAATTACGGAAAGTTAAATAGCAATTTATTACGTCCACGGGAATGGAAAAATTTCGTAAGCTTAGAAACCCTTGTTACAACCTAAAAAAGCCATGAAAATACAACTTGTTAAAAAGAATAAAATATAAAAAGAAATATTACTCGAACATAAATTGAAAACACATTGAAAACTTTAGGTGACACTTCAATCAGCAGGTTTTTAAATTAAAGAAAACAAGAAAAATAAAAATAAAAAAACATTATGTAATCTTATTACTTTAAGTAAGAGTTTATAATATTTTTAGATACATTTTTGCTCATTACAAAATAATTAAAAACAAAAGACTTAAGAAACAATCATGAGAATTAAACATAATAAAACAAGTAAAAAAGTATAATCGGTCAAGGCCGATAATTTAATACCCTACACCACAGTTTTTATAGACAAATTTTAGAGAGAGAGCTAATGGGCCAGCGCTAAAACAAAATAATGTTATGAGGTTAAGATTAATATAAGAGATCTTTGTAACAAATAATATCTAGATATATAGATCTTTATGAGGTTTTTATCTTAAGGTGATTTTAGGCAGGGGTTTATATGATCAATTGTGAATCTACCAGTCCCAAATTTTCACATGAAATAATAGCTATCGTCGCCAAATTGTATATTGATACCAACATTTTAGAAAGTGATGGCATTAAAAATTATTCTCGCTTGTAGCATTTATATAAAATTTGGTAGGATGATTTAGACTGCAATTGAATGTTTTTGGGCAAATTTAATCGAAGTATCATAATAACAATTTCTTTTATGGACACAAATACTCTATCCCGTAGAGCAGTTTGTATTGGGACTATGTGAAATTATACGCCGATTCTGACCATTTGCAATAGGCATCGTCCATATAACAATTTAATCTACTTTGCGCACAAGGTTTGCATACACGAACAAATTTATCAGTAGTTTTTTATTAATTAAAAAAAATTATTTAAAAAGTATTTCAATTTAATTAATGTGTTAATTGAATCTATTATTTTTTTAGTTGAAAGAAAATTAAAAATATAATTTTGATTTAATTAACATTTTAGTTGTTTTGAAATAAATTTTTAATTAAAATATTAATTAAATAACTAAAAATCTTAATTGATTTTTTCGTTTAAAATAAAATTATTGAAGTTTTTTGATATTTTAATTAGGCTTAAGTTCATTAAATTTAATTTTCATTAAATTATTTTTATTGATGGAAGGAATTTACAACACGAAATGAATTAAATTAAAATAATTTTTTTTTTTTTTTTTTTGATAATTCTTGACTGAACGCGGGATTGAATGCGGGTCGCATTTACATGTTTCGAGAATAACCACATTCCCATCATCAGAATTTTTTGCGTTCTACCGTTTGCGCCACTGCGGCGCCTGCCAGTCTATAGTCAAACATCAATCTTTAACAAATTGTATTGGTAGATGGAAATTTGCTCTAAGTGATTATAAATTTTGAATTTTAATTCCTTCCTTCCTTCCTTCAATATAAGTAATTTAATGAAAATGTAATTTGATGAACTTAAGCCTAATTAAAATATCAAAAAACTTTAATTAAAAACCAACAGTTCAATTAAAAATCACAATTGTTATACAATAGCTATAGCACCAGCTCCATATGTTTACATTTGTCCTCCAAGTTGTACAAAGAAAGGTCAACTAGAAAAAAGTCAAAAAGAAAGACACATAAAAAAGGTTTTCAAGGCAAAGTCTTGACAAAAAAGTACGAAAATACAAGAAGTAAGGAAAAAGACATGTAAATTAAAATTGAAAATTCATAATCAATTACAGCAAATTTCGATCTACCAATACCATTGGTTAAATATTGATGTTTGAATATAGACTGGTAGGCGCCGCAGTGGCGCAAAGGGACGAACGCAAAGAATTCTCGAAACATGTAAATTCAACCCGAGTTTAATCCCGTGTTCAGTCAAGAATTATGAAAAAAAAAATTTAATTCATTTCGTGTAATAAATTCCTTCCTTTAATAAAAATAATATAATGAAAATTAAATTTGATGAACTTACGCCTAATTAAAATATCAAAAAACTTCAATTTAAAACCAACAGTTCAGTTAAAAATCGCAATTGTTATAAAATAATTTAAACTTGTAGAATTATTGTTGGGAATTGTCAAAACCTGAGCTATATTTAATTAACTCAATTAACACATTATTTGAAACGACAAAGTTTTTGGATCATTCATTAAATTAAAATTCAAAATATTATTTATTGAAAAAAAAAAAAAAATATTCACAATTTTAAATTTTTAACAATCCATATAATCATTTTGGTAAAAGGTGCAAAATCAGCAAATTATTTGGTTGATTCTATGAATTTGGGGATTAGGGACAATTTTTAATTTTTTCTATGTAGACAGCCAGCGGGAAAGACGAATGGGCCGACATTGTTAGACCAATTGTTAATGTGCACGATGATTTTTTTTTTTCGAAAAGAAGCTTGCATGAGGGCTATGTGCGATTATGGACCGATTCTCACCATTTTCAATATGTTTGGTCTTTATTACAATGTAACGAGGTCCAAAAATTAAGTAGATAGAACCTAACATTGTTGGACCAAATGTCCTACAACACTTGTCGTCACAACAATTAAAAAGGCATATACCTAATTTTATCAAACTTTCTCCAAAATTGCGACATGTATTTTGCGCACAAGGTTTTCATGGATATCCAGCCACTCAAATGTGGGTCTAGGACCAATATTTTTAAATGTAACACACAGCAGCACAAATTCTCCACTTTGGTGGTGTGGTTACAAAAAAAACAAGTTTCTCTTGGTAAACAAAACTTTATTGATAAATTTCTTAAATAAATATTATATAAGGCTAAAAATTTTTTTTTTACAAATTGTTAAAAACACAAATATTTGTCCCAAATCTGCAACACCCGACAAAGTACCTGTGAATATTCGCTTAAAATGTCTAACAAAACAAAAACTAATTATGTTTAAACTTCAACTTGAATAAATATTTAAACAATGGCAACAAAAATTAAACAAAAACTTGAGAAAAAAGCTTACAAAAAAATAATGAAAACAATAATAATAAATCAAAAGAAAAACTTCAATATTTAATACAGACTCCATAAATGCATCTGTACAATTATGCAAAAATTACTAAAATAAACAGCTACAAATGTTTAGTAAATACTAGTAGATAAAGTTGGGGGAAAAAACCAAAACTCATAATAATTAAAAAGTAAACACAAAAGAAATATATAAACCAAAATCTTCCGGCTATTATTTACAAATATGAAACTTGTACTACAAAAACTTTTTTTTAAATATTTGTAAGAAAAATTTTCAGACACTTAAATCCTGGTTTATTTTATATTGCAATTGAGACCGGTTTCTTAAATGCCCTACATATTATTATCATTGAAAAGAGTGAAGGATAGAAAAAGAGTGTTACATTTATAGGATATTTCCGATGTGCGAAAGAATTCTTTCTTTCGTATAACTACATTCTAAAAATTTGTTTTTGTTTTGAATGTAGTTATGCGAACAAAAGAATTCTTTCGCACATTGGAAATAGGCTATTAGTAAAACAATTTAAAAAATATTCTTAATCAGATTTTAAATATTTTAGATTTTAAGACCGGAACTTGCGATTTAAATTAAAATTTTTCTTATTAAAGTGACATTAAAACCAATTTTTTTTTTATTTATCAAAAGTACTAAATTACGATGCAGGTCCCAAAATAAGCCGACCTGAATCATTGATTATGGCATTGGTTTGACAGAAAATACTTTGGTGTTGTATGAATTAAACATATCGCTCATTTACTAATATAACGTCATAACTCAAAAAAATCCATTTCGAGACAATCTCAGTGGAAGTTTTTAATTTGCTATAACCAATTAGAAAAAATAACGACAAAGTCTCTTAAAACAGGGAGAGTATAAAAGATAAACAGATTAATTTTATAAACAATTAGCCCAATTAAGAATAACAATTCCCTGGGCTGAATATAAAGAAAAACATAGCGTACAGTTTTGCATCTTTAACCCAAAAATTTTATTTTTTATTTAATATGATTTAAGATTTAACTTTTGCATCAATAGAGATATTTAAAAAAATGTTTTTTGCCCATATACTTGACCATAAACCTGACTAACACTTTACATCCAAAAATGGAACAATTTGTTGCAAAAAACTTCTAAGAGCTGGCTGAAGAAATGGCAAAACAAGATTTAATTACAAGAGCCAAAAATAAAAAGTAATTAAACTACGTATCTCAAATTGTAGATAGAATATGAATTTCTAATTAGAAGAAAAATGTTTGAATCAAACACTGTATCGAAGACCAGATTTTAATATTTAACTGAATTTATTTACATCCTAATCATAACTGCATTTATAAAATTTGTTTGTCAAAAAAAATTTTGCATACAAAAGACTAATGGCTGAGTTTATTCATTCATGGCTAAACAAAATTAAAAATTGCTTAATTGGCAACATCGATGACTTGTTTATCGAATAAGTATTAAAAACAAATTGTTCCATTCGTAAAATGGGTCTGTACGGGGAAGCAGCACGTGTGTGTGTCATTAACTCTTAAAAGCAATCAGTGCCCAAGTTCTGTAACTCTGCGTCGAGAAACTTTTCGATTGAAACGTGTGAAATTAAAGAAAAATGCCATAAATAAAAAAAACAACTTTTTTTCTCACTTAACTACGTCTATAAAATTTTTGGTGAGTAATTGCTCTCACGTAAGGAAACTACTCGCCAATTTGGAGAAAAAGTGTGTCTGTAACATTTTTGTGAGAAAGCTTTCGGTTTGAACTGTCAAATAAACTCACGCATAAAAACGGGATGAGAAAACATGTTAACACTAAAAAATATATTATAAATGCAAAATGCAATGAATAATAAAGCTGAAGGTCCATGCCATGCATTCTATGCGTTGTTCCTTTTTATGCATATTTAAAAAAACCAAAAATGTTTTTTATTTACATTTGGTAAAAAAAAACTATTGATCATTTTTAGCCCGTGAGGAAAACATAAAACCTCAATAATAATAATATAAAATCAGTGTAATTGTATGTGACAAGTTACACAACAAAACGCATAGAATGCGTATACGTATCAACGCATGAAAAAGGCGCTATCATTATATGTTTATTTTTTTAGTGCAAAAAGTGCAAATCTTGGGAAAAGTGTTTGAAAAAGATATATTTTACACTAAAAACAAAGAAAAAACTAAAAAGGAATAAAAAACGACACAAGTTTGCTGTACGAAAACCAGTAAATTATGATATCTTCTAAGATACATGTTTCCCTTGTTTATGATTAAGATTAACATGAAGAAATGAGTTCGCTCATTCTGCCGACGGTCTCTCACATATTATATCAGATATTACCTCAGGTGGAGACCACGTGTAACATAGAAGTATGTTGTTCTTTGTTGAAACTTTGGCCGTGTTCGTAAAGTCATGACTGCGTGGCAAATTAAAATTTAAATGCCCTAAAATACTTTTCTAAAGCAGATGACGCACAAACCAGTTTCAAATATGGAGTAGAAAAATGGCTCCTGCGATAAAAGATCATCAGCAAGGTTGCATTGGCATTGTAAAGCAATTTTTACTTGTATGATGCACATCTATGATGCATTTACGACCATGCCCTTGTTTTGTATAACCCTTTTTTTTTAGCAAATATGCGTTTCCTTGTTTTTATACGCACCAACAAAATTATGGTTTTGTGCACATTAAAATAATTATCGTATACCATATGGGTCCTATTAAAATTCTAAGATGAATAAGCGATTTAGCGTTCGTCTATTAAAAACAAGATTGAGCTGCCAATAGCAAGAAGGCTTAAATAAAAAATGGCGACAGGTTGGATTCGATTGGCGAAATCGGTTTATCACTTCACTAATGTCCCGCATTTTCTGTCGCATTTATTTTCAATTCTTTTTTATGTTGCTTGCATTTTTTTCCTCTAGCGATTTCTATCGATGGTTATTAAGTAAAGCCCTGCAAATGTTGCACTTTACAACATAGCAACATGTGTCACATCATGCAATTGTCAATTCAAGCAATGTCGATTATACCATGTTTGACCACGAATTTTCAGAATTTCAGAATTTTTGGTGATCTGCAATTCACATCTACATGTTTTTATTCGTTTTCAATTAGAGTAGTACGGGGTTGGTGAAAGAAAAACGAATCGACTTTTATTTTTATATGTGATATTATTTTTAACAAAAACTAAATTTTGGTTTCAAGTTTGAAATTATCTTTATTAAATTTAAACAAACAAGAAAAAAGTATATGTTCTCACACAGATATTGATACAAAAATTTTTTTTAACTTATCAAGTCACTTTTATTGAACATCACTTGCGAAAAAAAACGTAAAAACCTCCTGACATATTTATGTAAACATTTTATATATAGGTACAATTTTTGATACTATCAATCATGGCCCAATAAGTAGGTCTGCGCACAACTGCAACAATGCAACAATAGAAAAAACAACACGCGTTTGGTTTGTGTATACAAATGGTATAAATGTCAAAAACTTATCACCTGTAAAGAAAAAATGTGTTTGTTTTTATCATGTATTTATTTTGAAAATTTTAAACCGGAATTTTGGCGTACAATGCTTGCTTCCGAAAAATGGTCTGCGCAAATTTTATGTGATGGGGCCAAATTCCTGCCACAAATTTTACTTCATTTTGCTTTTTCCACTGGGTCTTTTAAATGTTGTTACACACTGCACAATAACGCATTTTAATGTTATTACACTTTTTTTAATATTATGGTTATTTAAAATTTTTATTCACAATTTTTTTCCACAATTATTATATTATATTTTTATTTTAACAATAAGAAAAACAATTTCTTGAAATCAAAAAGAATATTTAAAAAAATATAATAAAAAATGTAAACATCTTTTGACATTTTGCCAATTTATGCCTATGTATTATGATTAAAAACACAACTCTACAAAAAATCAGCAGGCGTTTCGAGCAGACCTACTAATTGGGCAATGTTATCAAGAAAACAACTGATATGAATTGTTTTTTTTTATGCTTTTGTCATATAGATTTTGAATAAACAAAAACATGCGGACTTGAGAACACCAATTTATGAATTATGCGGATTCAAACAATTTTGCGTTTTCAATACAAGTCGGAACCTAGAACCAGTGTTGCCAAAACTTGATGACCAAAAATGGCTAAATTTACGTAAAAAATTGCTAAAAAAATGGTTAAAAATTTTTTGGGATAAAAACACATTAAAATTCAATAACAAAACAAAAATAATTCATTTAAAGTTTTTTACAACGAAATTGTAAATTGAGATCAACTTGTAACTTAAAAAGCATTTAGCATTTAAAAAAGTGAATTCGTCGATAAATTCTATGTCGTTTTTTTTAATCTCATATAAATCACTTGAACCTATTAGTATTAAATATTTTGAAGGTAAATCATAATCAAGACAACATTTACCCAACCTTTTGAGTCCAAATCTCCATAAAAAAAAATCGAATTAACGGTTGCTAAACGTTCTCTATTCAGCATTAAACCATGGAAGTGAGAGCAACTTTATGCTAAGAACACAACTGGGACGAACGACGAATTTCGCCCAACACGACGATTTTTTCACTAAAACATCGCTGAGTAAATTCGTCGTATGAAGCACAATAACGACGAATAACTAGCAGCTTTTATAATTGAGAAAGTTGATTGCTTTCTGTGCGAAGGGAGAGAAATAGTGTGACCATATTATAAAAAATAATGCTTAAAAATATAAACATAATGAAAATCACAACTAAAAACTATTTATATAGCAAAATACGTTGTATATTTTTCTTAAATGTTATATTTACAATAAAAAACAATTACTAAAGCAAAAAGTACACTTTATTTACTAAAATACATCTAAACTAAAACCAAACGTGGTCACCTGATACTGATTTGTTCGTTGTTCGCCGACGTAAGAAATCTTATATATAAATACGGGGAAAAAAATTTTGTGAATTGATTTTAAAGTTTCTTATCGTCCACCGTTTTTAATTAAACATATATCGTTTTAAAGGTATCTGTGTGTAGATATGCACAATATAAATTTTCTTTTCTAAATTTTAAGAAATAAAGTGCTTAATAGCGTTTAAATTTATTTTTCAAACACACGTACACATATGTATTAACGGTACTGGTTCTCTCTTAAGTAAATATCAAGTGGTCGAATTTCGGCCACCGGGCGAAACTAGTATAAACAAATATATTGCAAAGTCGCCGCGTATGGCGAATTACGGCGGACGCTATTATTCGGCCATGTCACAGAGTACAATTCCGTTCGAAAATAGAATTCATTCCTCATTTTGGTGCTTCAGAAAATTACGAAAAAACTTTGCGGAATGAAACCATTTTGGTTTTCATGAACGGAATAGGAGTTTTCTGTATCTTATAGGCGAAAAAACTATCAAGATATACTTTCTATCAATAAACAAATATGTTTTCTTCAATTCCGAACGGAATTGTACTCTGTGACATGAATAATTGTATTTTCATATACACCAATATGTTTAAATTTTGGCAGCGAATATTCTCGGCCAACAAATTGTCGTTCCGAAAATTCTGAAAATTTCTTGTTGCCACGATAGTTGCCAGATTTGACGATTTATCGTCATTTTGACGATTTTTAGGTACAAAAATGGTCTATTGACGATAGGACGATTTATACCCTAAATTTGACGATTTTTCGAATGAAAAATTTTGTTCAAATTTACAAATATTTTAATATAATTTCACGTTTTGTTTAGCTTCTAAGATAATTTGATTTATTTGCATTATTTGATTTGCAGTAATTTTCTTGTTTTAAGAGTACTCTGTTCCAATTTGTGAAAAATGTTTAGCAACATCTATTATTTCATGCGAAAAATTTGACATGTGTCAATGTTACCCATCTCGCGAGTTTGCATAATTTGACGTTTTTAATCAAATGTATATTACTAAAAAGTATTTTTATTAATAAAAAATTAAGTAAAAGTAAATATGGATGAAAAACTGCTAGCGGTTGTGTTATTTATGTTTTTCCGTTCTCATTTTAGTATGAAGCTTAAACTTTTTTTCATTTGCTTAAAATTTCTCGTGAAATAAGTGGAGCTTATATTATTTCGCAGTTGTAAAAAATGTTGCCAGAAACATTTCGTAACTTTTTCATAAATTGAACAGAAAACAAGTACAACTCTATCAACAAAATTTCATAGACATTCTGCACAAGTTTAGTTCATATTAGTTTTGACAGCATTTCACGTAAAATGTTGAACAGAGTACCAGGCTTTAGCTGTTCATCATATAAAATACGATTTTTTTCAGTACGACGTATATTTTTAAGAGTTCTATTTGATCAGTTAGCACTGCCTTATTACAGGCATTTTACAACCACTTTCCTTAGTATGGGTTCACATTAAGAAACTTTTCTTTCAGAAAGTCTGATTTCATTGGTGTTTACCAGACTTAAGTTCTTAAAAGGATTTTCGACGTGAAAAATAGGTGTTTGATATTTCTTGGTTTTAATTTATTTTCTTACTTTTCTTATGAATGCCAATATTTTTAAAATTTTTTTTGTATGCGTTACTTCAATAATAAGTTTCTAAACGAAAATATTTATTTAATTTCAAAAATAGGCAGTATATATTTAAATTTTATAAGCAACGGAAACTAAAAATAACAACAAATTTTAAAAAATTATTCAAAGTCAGTAGTTATTTACAATGACGATTTTCGTGACGATTTAGCTTAGTCAATTTGACGATTTTTACGATTTTCGACCAATTTTATCTGGCAGCTATGGTTGCCACCTGCACACAATACACTGTTGCTTTGTTACTTTTTTTTGGTGAAAACTGATCGTTTATAGCTGTTTTCAACATTTTTAAAAGTAGTGATTTAAATTAAATGCGTTTTAGTTGTTAAAAAGTGTTTATTTTACTTTTAGCAATTTTATAAATTTTTTTTTAGAAAATATAAACTATTATTTTCAAATAAATAAGGGGAAAAATTTTATGGCTACACAGAAAATAGTTTTTTTTATCAATTAAAAAAATAGTTTAAAAAGTATTTAAATTTAATTAATGTGGTAATTGAATCAGTTATTTTTTTAGTTGAAAAAAATTAAAAATATAATTTTGAGTTAATAAATATTTAAGTTGTAATGAAATAAATTTTTAATTAAAATATTAATTAAATATCAAAAAATATTATACGATTTTTTCGTTTAAAATAAAATAATTTAAACTTGTAGAATTGTTGTTGGGAATTGTCAAAACCTGAGCTATATCTAATTATATCAATTAACACATTGTTTAAAATAGCAAAGTTTTTTGATAATTTGTATACACTCCACCACCACTGTGGTGAATGTGGGTATACTAAGTTTGTCATTCCGTGTGAAACTTTTTTATTATACATCTAAGACCCCATAAAGTATATATATTCTGGCTCCTTGAGTAATTCTAAGTCGATTCAGCCATGTCCGTCTGTCTGTATGTCTGTCCGTCTGTTGAAAACACGCTCATTTTTTAAAAACAAAAAAGATGAGAACACACTTGGTCTCAAATTGCTTGTAGTAGTCCTAAGCAGTTTGGGATTGAAATCCAGCAACATCGGTTCAGTAGGATCAGAAATATGAATCAAAATGTGGAACCACCTCCCTGAAAATATTGAGAATTTTGATACAAAAACTAACATAAATTGTTTATTAATGCACGGAATGACATACAATTTTGCTCGAAATTGGTTTGTACGACTGCAAATCATACTTTTAAATTTCGTGACGATCGGTCCATAATTTACCAAAGGCCCCATATAAACCCATCTCGAGGAAAACAGTTTAGTACGCCTAAAACCGCAATAAAAAACGCTAGCATACTTAAATTTGGTACGTCACAGTTTTATAGGACCAGAAATCACACTGTAAAATTTTTTGAAGATCGGTCCATAATTGCCACTAGGTCCCATATAAACCCTACTCCCGGAAAACAGTTTAGTACGCTTAAAACTTTAATAAATGACGCTATCATACTAAAATTTTGTACGTCACATTTTAATAGGACCAGAAATCACACTGTAAAATTTTTTGAAGATCGGTCCATAATTGCCACTAGGTCCCATATAAACCCTACTCCCGGAAAACAGTTTAGTACGCTTAAAACCGTAATAAATGACGCTATCATACTAAAATTCGGTACGTCACAGTTTTATAGAACCAGAAATCACACTGTAAAAGTTTTTGAAGATCGGTCCATAATTTACACTAGTTTCCATATAAACCCTACTTCCGGAAAACAGTTTAGTACGCCTAAAACCGCAATAAATAACGCTAGCATACTTAAATTCGGTACGTTACAGTTTTATAGGACGAGAAATCACATTGCCAAATTTCGTGAAGGTTGGTCCATAATTTACCCTAGGCCACATATAAACCCTACTCTCGGAAAACAGTTTATTGCGCCTAAAACCAAATAAAGCTCACTTTGGGAAAATAATAAAATTCGCCTTAAACCATCACAGATATAGATATTGCGGTAAAATGTCTTACTTAAATTCATATGGCCAGAAAAAATATCATGCAAATTTGTGAAATTTTCTGTTAACGCTAAAACTAATTGCACTGCTGTGTTGAAATTTATTCTAATTTATTTTTTGTAATACTAGAAATCAGTCTTCAGAATTTTCGGATGATTGGTCCATAATTTACCAAAGGTCCAATACAAATTACCCTCCTAAAAATTATTTTCGTTCGGCTAAAACTTTTACGAATCATGATATTTTACTCAAGCATGTTCAAAGTCCTAACAAGAAACGCATAAAATTTTCTTATTGTCGGTCAATAATTTAATTCATGTCTAAACCGCAACTAAATTTAATGCTGACGCTCGTTTTTATGAAGCTTAGTTAATAATATATATGTATTTATCATATAGAGCTCACTCCTGTCGGTGGAGGGTATCAAAGATTCGGCACAACCGAATATAGCACTATAACTTGTTTTAATTAAAATTAAAAATATCATTTATTGAAAAAAATATTCACAATTTTACAATTTTTAGTAATCAATATAATCATTTTGTTAATAGGTATTATGATATTACGAATTTGGTATACATTTGGTGATTAAGGCAATTTTTAATTTATTCTGTGTGATCAAGTTGAAAAATGGCTAATGGCTAAAGTCTTTTTTTAATAGATAAACAAGGTGAAAAATAGCTCAATATAGCCACTAAATGCCTAAATTGGCAACACTGCCTATAACACACCAGATAAACATAGAAAATAAACATGTCAACACATGCGACACGTGTAGTATTGGGCAAAATCTTTCATTTATGTGAATCTTTCATTTTCTTTCAGAGAGGTTAAGTGAATTAATTCATTCTTTTCTTTCACCTTTCTCAAAGACACACAGTTTTCAGAATGATGTGCCTATCTTTTTTAATGAATGTCTAAATTGTTATTTTAAAAACAAATAAACGATTTTTATTATAAACTGATTATATGTACCTAGAATTTCTTTTTAATTTAAAGAGTTGTTTTAGAAATATAAATTATGCATGCATTTAGTATGTACATATAGTTACCTTAATCGCGGAAGACCCTAACTTACAAAAAAATTAAAATCTAGTTTTTTCATTGATAAAGATATATTGCATCAACACAAATTTCTGCTGCAACAAATTATGAAATCTTTCGACCAAAATTAGCGATTTTATTACAAAAAAAAAAAAAAAATATACAAAAAAAATTATGGATAAATAGTAAAAGACAGCATAATATGCAACATTGCCAAAACAACTAGCAGGTAGACGAATGAACGTATTTGACATAAAACAGAGAATGAAAGAAAAAAGATGAAACCGATATTTCATTCATTCTTTCTTTCACTTAAGTGAACTTAAGTAAATTTATGTATGTCTAGAGAACGGCAAGAGCCAAAGTTTCCAAATTAGGTACAAGCATCATGGTTATCAATGCACAACATCAGACAGAATATGGGCGGGATTGGAGAAGTGGGCGTTGCACAAAATTGACTTATTTATATATTTAGTGGTTGTATTCAAATAATTAGTTTAATAAAAAAGTGACAATAATAGTTATAGTTTGCTTAATCTATCATTTTCTTTTTTAATTTTACGGTAATGTTAAATTAATGCTACAAAATAATAACTTTATTTATTGATAAACACAAGCATATATCTTTGAAGATTGGCAAAAAGGTCTTAAGTCAGAAACTAAAGTTATTCGTGATGTTAAATTGAAAATTATTTGTTGCTTTTTTAATTGACTTTTTGCCTAAAGAGCAATTGGAAGCATATGTAAAGCGTGATCCATTTCAAGGACCCCAACTTTTTAAAGAAAAAAACACAGAAAATTCAAATTTAATGGGGAATGTTTATTATTATTTGAAAGAACATTCTTTGGCATTTATTTTTTGAAGATAATGTCTATCAAATGTTGGCTGTTGCTACGTCGCAGATGGTCCATCCGTTGAGTACAATTTTCGATGATTCGTTCGTGCATTTCGACTGACGAATGACACGCGCTATGTTTTCCTCCAAGGCTTGAATCGAAGCGGGTTTGTCCGCATAAACTTTAGACTTTACATATCACCACTGGAAAAGTCTAACGGTGTTCTCTCAATAAATCCATTGATTGATGCGATGTGTGGGAAGAGGCGCCGTCTTGCTGAAACTAAATGCCGCCGAGATCACGAGCTTCAATTTCAGACATCTAATAGTCGGTGATAATGGCACGATAACGGTTCGAGTTGCTGCGAAAGACGCCGAATCGACTCTACGCGGTCTTCGTGTACACTCTCAGCTACGGCCGCTATATTTTCTTCACAGCGTGCTGAACGTGGTCTATTCAGTCAAATATTATCCAATAATGAATGCTGGGTCTCAAAATGGGTGATGGTGCTGCGAATAGTACGCTCAGTAGGCCGAGTCTGTTGGCCATAAGTTGAGCGAATTGCACGAAACACATTCCTCACAGAACGTGAATTTTCGTAATAAAGTTGAACGATTTGTAAACGTTGTTCAGTCGTAGGTCTTTCCATTATGAAATGCCAAACAATACTAAACATAAATAACATTACAGCATGACACGACTCACACGTGATCTGTCAAAAAATGGCTATTGAAAAAAGTATCTCTACTGGAATCACCCATTACTAATCGTAATTATTTGCTCTTTGGGCAATTAGTCAATTAAATAGGGCAATTAAAAAATTTTTCATTTAACATTACAAATAACTTTAGTGTCTGACTTAAGATATTTTTTTCAAACTTCTAAGATATATAACAATCATTATTATTCAATGATTTTGCGAATAGTAAGAATAAACAGAATTTGCAAGCTAGAACATGCTCCAAAAAATAAAATCAGTTGTAATAAAAAATTTAATGAAGTGAATTTAACGTTAAATCAAGTGAATAAAACGTTTAATGAAGGTAATTAAAGGATTAAATGATACTATTAATATGTTTACTGGTGCAAGTTAAATGAATCTTTTAATTAAATTCTCAGCGCAGTCAAGGATGAAAAATTATCAATAAAATTTTAATTAATTTCATGTTGTAAAATCCCTGTCTTCATAAAAATAATTTAATGAAAATTAAATTCAATAAACTTAAGCCTAATTAAAAATATCAAAATTTGGATAAACAACCATTAACAGTTCGATAAAATAACCACAATACTAATTATTGTTAACAGCTTAGACACGAGCTATGTTTACATTTGTCCCTCAAGTTGTGCTGAAAAAGGCCAACAAGAAAAAAGAAAGACAAAAACATGAAAAACAAAAAAAAAATTAACTTTGGATTTCAAGAAGAATTCTTGACAAAAAGTACGAAAAACAGAAGTTAGGAAGAACATGTAAATCAATTAAAATAAATAATCATTCATTCAAAGCCAATTTCGATCTACCAAGGTAAAATACCATTTGGTTTAAAGATTGATGTTTGACTATTGACGTCATCCGTCTTCAATGGCGGTGTGAGTAAAAACGGCAACCCCTCCGAAGAGATTGTGTGGTTACAATCGAAACTAGTCAGGGCAACTTGTCCGTGAAGGCCTGGGTTCAATTCTCAGCGCATCAAGAATGAAAAATTATCAATAAAATTTTAATTGATTTCATGTTGTAAAATTCCTGTCTTCATAAAAATAATTTAATAAAAATTAAATTCAATGCACTTAAGCCTAATTAAAAATATCAAAATTTGGATTAAAAAAAAATTACAAATTTTAATTAAAATATGTTTTTATTTTTTTTTTTTTTTTGTGTACCTGAATATTGTTATTTTTTAATTTTTTTCTGTTTTTTATAGAGCTTAGACAAGCATGTTCCTTAAAAAACTTAAAATTTCTATGAAAAATGCAACGCAGTATAAAACCATAATGTAATATAAAACTTGTCCTAAAACCCCCACTAAATCACGTAAGGCTTAAACCGAAAACAAAAAGCCAAATTACCAACAATTTAGTCATTGCCAGAAAAATCATTTTAATTCAAGTCTTTTCCCAAAAAAAAAAAAAAAAACGCACAGTCGCACACAAAAATTAACAAGAAAAAACAATTTAACCAAGAGCAGCAGAAACGTAATATGAGTAAACACTCATTATTCACAATTCACTCTCATGATTTTCGAAACAAAAACTCACTCATTTAGTGTTCAAAGCCCCAACTCAAACTCAAGATTCAAATTTGTGTTTGTTTTTATTTCTTTTTGGTATATAAAGTGAGGAGGCATATACAATTTCATGTCATTTCATAAATTACGGCCGTCGTTACGTTACGAATTGCAAAAAAGAAAATCCCGTAGTAGTGACTCGCTGTACTACCAAAACGAAAACGAAAGTGTTGTGTTTAAGTTAAAAGAAGAAAAAAACAAATAAATTACAAAAATCCAACAAAAAATAAAATAAAATTAATTAATAAAATGAAAACCTTTATTGTGGCCACTTTTTGTTTGTTCAGTGTTTTGAGTGTGGGTTTGGCCCAATTCTCCAATGGACGCGTACTCGATCCACCAAATCCACAATTGTGCGCCCAAAGAATAATACATGAAAAGACACCCGATGGCAAAGGGTGAGTTACAAAAGAAAACAAATTTTAATTACAAATAAATATAGAATATAAAAAGAGAACTATAAAAGAATTTAGAAGTGCTTTTTTATTCAATTTACCAGTAGCAGTTCTAAATAAAATTTTTAGTAGACGTTAAACATATAACAAAATTTTAACCTGAACTTATTTAAAACAAAATTCTTTTTGAAGAATTATATAAACAATTTAAGTTAAATTAAATTCCATTATTTGATTTCAAAACGTTTGAATAAACTTAAGAAAAAATTCACCGAAGGTATAAAAATTGATATACGTTTGTCATTTCGTTTGTAATTTCTATAATATTGATCTTAGACCCTATTAAGTATAAATATTATGGGTCCTTATATGGAACGAAGTTGATTTACCGATGTCCCTTCATCTGTTGAAATTGGTTTCCGAAAACTACAGATATTATGGGAAGTTAGTTGGTATATAATTCTGTCACATTATGCTCCCGTATTTCATTATATCACGAGTAGTTCGCAATAGTCTGCTTTTTGATTTCAGTTATATCGGTCATTAAATGGCTGAGATATCAGCAAAAGACCACGACTGCCTTTAATTTTTACCCAAAATCGCTAATTCTTACCAATAAACCTTAACTTTTTTAAGTTTTCTTATAATTTACTTATAATGTATAAATCTATTTTTTAACATTAATCTGAAATACTTTAAGTAAAAAATCAGTTCATGCATGACTTACTTATAGACAAACAGCTAACTGGTTCTTCCCGAAATAATGGTTTTGTACAATAGCGCACAAACCATATGACATAGGAGAACTAAATTTGGCTCAGACGTTTCGTATAGATATATAAATAGTATTAAGTATTAAACATGAGCTAAATTGGACTATTTGAGTTAAGGAATAATTCATTTTTCAATACTAAGGTGAAGGGAATATAAGATTCAGCAAAGCCCAATATAGCACTTTTACTTGTTTGAACCAAAAGTCGATTTTTTGACAAAAACTTACATTTAAACCGAAAAATTAACTTTTTCAACAAAATGTTACTTGTTCAAAAATAACTTTTTTTCAGAAAATTAACTAATTAATTTCGACATTAAGGGCCTAATTGTGTAAAACGCAAAGCAACGTCAAAAATTTCATTTAAAGCAAAAACAAATTCAAAAATATTTCATAATTTTGTTGTTGCTTTATACAGTAACAAATATTGAATTTTTAAATTTTAAACACTTTCTACCGTATTGATAAACGATTATTATATTTAATAAACGTTTATTTAGGAAACTTTTCGCAGAAAATTTGTTTTGTAAACCTCTTTTAAATTTGTTATTTTTATATTTTTATGAATACAGACAATTATATTTTGTAGCGTTGAAAATTTTAAAATAAAGTATGAATTTTTGTAGAAAGCAACAACAAAGTTTTAAAATCCATTTTTGAATTTGTTTTTGCCTACAATGAAATATTTGGCGTTGCGTTGAGTTTTACACAATTGGGGTCTATGTCCCTTTTTGAATAGAGCTCACATTTATAGCCAATCCCACGATGTCACACGTTAACGTTCGCATAGAAAATTACATTTAAAACAAAAACAAATTTCAGAATTCTGTTTGTTTTAAATATAACGTGTGACATCGTGGGATTGGCTATTAAAATAAGAGAAATATAACAAAAATGATTTTTTTAAATCCCGATTTTTAAGTTTAAAAAGATTAGGCCCTTTTCTGTAAATCGAAATCACGTGAAATTGAAATCGAACCAATTTTGAATTCTATCCTGTGTTTAAATTTGATAAAAATATTTTCTTTTTTATAGCTCATACTTTGAGGACCATATACCTTTACCAAAACTACTTCTGAAACCAGAAAATGCTACGTAAATTTTTTAAAAAAATCTCCATCGATTTTAATTTAACGTGATTTCGATTTACAGAACATGGCCGATTGTCAAAATTGTCTATGGTTTTTTAAAATGTTTTATAAAAATAAATCATTAAGCTTCAACAATAAAGCCACAATTTTTTTCACAACCACACATTTTTTCAATTCAGAAACCGTTTGCAAATTTTGCCCAAAACAATATTACGTATATATTATTACTTGTCTGGGCAGCAGTCGACACAATCAACTGCAATCTCGAAATAAAGACTTTGTTTAGTGTATGCCAGCCGGCCAAACTTACTTAGACGATTGGTACACTAAAAAGGGGGTTCAGAACTCATGTTTTTATCAGTTACACACATCAGTACAATCGCATTATATCCCTTCTACATATGGTACTGTGGGTACCAAGAAGATTTGTTTTTATACCTACACCACCAAAGGTAGAGATGATATTATGCGTTTTTGCTGAGCAAAATTGGTGCGTGTTAAAATTGCAATTTCATATACCTATCATACAAAAATCTTTTTGGAATATTATTTTGTAACCATTAACTATCTTTCTATATAGGTTTTTACATTAAATTTGACCTTACAATATGTTATGGTAACCTTAATCATGCTACCAAATCTTTTTGGAATCGGTCCATACAAATACCACTACCGAACCTCCTTTTATGCCCGTAATTTCTACAAAAAGATATTTAGCTGTGTATAGATATCTATGGTGTAACGATTTCTTCATAATTTTAACACGTATGTCTTGCCTACTGGTTGAACTGTAGTGTATTTTACACCATCGATTTTTGACAGTTAATTCAAAAAATGAATAAAAAAAAAAATGTTGCCATATTTTAAACGAAAAGTTAAAGGAAAAAACACGTGGGCAAAATTAACGTTGAAATTACCAAAATAGTCTTACCGGATCGGTAAATATAACTGTTAGGTACGAACACGACCAAATATCTCTTTGTAGAAATTACGGGCATTAATGGCATAACTTCCTTAGAAATGTTGGTATTAATATAAAATTTGGCAACGATAACTTTTATAATACTTACTCTGTGAATTTTGTACTGTTACGTACAGACTTAACCACGGACCCATATAAGCCCCCTCCCTAAAACCTTACATCAAAAAAAAAATGGACAGAGTGTTATGCGTTTGTGCTGAATAAAAAATGGTGCCTATTGCAAATATTGAGAATGGGACAATAATTTCACATAGCCATCATTCAAAATTCTCTCCGGAATAAAGTTGTTGCTGAATTCGGACCACATATATTGTTTTGCATTGCTTGTAATAAATAAGTGTGATATCTAAATACAAATTTGCCTGTTTTTCAAAATAAAATTAAAACGTTCCCTAGGGAAAATACATTAAAACAACAATAAAAAAAATATCAACGAAAATTTTGATTTTATTTTCAAATGTAAAATAAAATTTATACATACATATGTGCGCGTTTTTTAAGCACCCTGTAGAAAATGTCACTAGTGAATCTGTACTGATACAGTCACCAGTACTAGTGACTTATTATACCCCAGACAATGTTATTTACTACAGACATTTAACATGTGCGTGTCATTGGAAATCTACTACTGACGTTGGTACTATTGACTAGGTAGTTCTTTTGAGACCATATGTAGAAATTGCAACCAGAGAATCACTAGTACATTTTAGAAAATCAATTCTACACTTTTGGTAATTTTTTAAAGTAGATGTCGAAATGAAAATTGCTTTTTTAACATTTAATTTTGTTATTAAAAAATTAATTTTAATACGAATTCATAAGATTTTTTACGTATTGAAGGCAAATATAGAAGTGTAGACACTTCGTTGACAATGTTGCCAAAAAGTCACCAAAATAGTCGACAAAATTGGTGACTTGGAGATACTTGCACCCAGGTTTTCTTCAGGGCATTTATATTGTGCATATCTACACAAAAATACCTTTAAAATCGGCGGACGATAAGATACTTAAAAATCAAATAAAAAAAATTTTCTCCCGTATTTATATATAAGATTTTTTAAAACGTTTTGTTAAAATTTTCATTCAAAACTAAACTAGATTGTTATAAATGTTCTTTACAATTTCATACAAGTTGTTGCTGAAGTAGAAGTAGACTCAACTATAAAAAATTTTAGTTGTTACATTTTTGTTGAACAAAATACGACATTGTTGCTCCCATTGTGAACACAGAAAAAATGTTCAGTAGTTTTTTTTATCAATTAAAATAATTGTTTGAAAAGTATTTCAATTTAATTAATGTGCTAATTGAATCAATTATTTTTTTACTTGTTTGTTTACTTGTTTTGAAATAAAATTTTAATTAAATAACAAAAACTCTTAATTGCTTTTTTCGCTTAAAATAAAATAATTAAAACTTGTAGAATTGTTAAATCAATTAACAGATTGTTTGAAATGGCAAAGTTTTTTGATCTTTTTTTTTTAAATTAAAATTAAACGTATCATTTATTGAAAAAAAAAATCACATTTTTTATAATTTTTAGTAATCAATATAATCATTTTGGTAATGGGTGCAAAATAAACAAATTGTTTGCTTGAGTCTATGAATTTGAGGATAAGAGATAATTTTTAATTTTTTCTGTGAACAAAGCTTAAAGCTTTCGAACAAAAATGTAACTAAAGTTTTTATAAAAACAACAATTTGTATGAAATTGTAAATGACGTTAATAATAATTTTATTTAAATTTGAATGAAAATTTTTACAAAATGTTTTAAAAAATAATAATAAGTACTATTGTTTGGTATTTTGTTTAAGCTTTGATATCGTTGCAAAGAAGACTTTTTGATGACTCTTTGCTGATATCTTTGGCTTTTCTTAAATTATTTAGGAGAACGTTTCCTGATGATCTGGCCTAAGCAACCAGTGAAATGCGCATAGGAACAGCTTATCCTCCCACAATAAATTTCAGTATTTTTTATCAATTATTTAAAAAGGGAATTAAGCACAACAAGTACGTAGTATTGTCCTGGGCAAAATTTGCAAGCGGTTTCTTAATTGAAAATGTGTGTGGTTGTGAAAAAAAACTGTTGCTTTATTGTGAAAACAAGTGAAAATGTTGCTCACGTTGTTAAGAAAGCTCTAATGGTTATTTTTTATTTTTTAGGGCGTTATTTTGTAAATACCTTCACTTTGCGTTAAGAAATTTTTCATAACAACTTTTTTTTACACTAATTCAATACAATTCGTATGTTCAGACCTAACAAATATTTTAACAAAAATCCAAAAAAGCTTGACCACCAGATTAATCAAACTTTAACTTTACTTTTAGCATTTTGATTAATTGATTAGCTTAACTTTATTTATAAAATAATTGTAAAATGTTATTTAGAATCTGGTAAAAGATGTTGATCTAGCAAATGTTTGCCAAAACAAAAAACTTTTTAATAAAACTAGTGGTTACGTATAGGACGTCAAATATTTGATAACTGTGAACATAGCTTAAGACTTATACCCTTTTTTAATTCTTATTTTAAAAATGTTTTGAAATAAAGAAATAAATATAATAAAGCATAAACCTCATGAATTCCTACCCACCTTTTGTTTTGTAAACCGTTATTAAATTAAAAATATTTTTATGAATACTGACATTAATCCTTTAATTCTATACAAAAATCTATTAAGACAGAAATCGAATTTATCATTCCAATTATGCATAATAATTCGCCGGAAAGTTTTTCCCTTTTCTCATTTTTACAATTGAATTTAGATAGGAAAAATAGGAGAAGGGAGAGAACTCCCGGGGAGTTTTTATTCATAATTGGGTTATATAATTCCTTAATTTCCGTACAAAAAATATTTTTAGACAAAAGCGGGATATTAATACCTGATCCTTAAGCAAATTTCGAGAAATGGGTGTAAAAAAGCTTGACAAATTAAGAAACATTTCCAGTCCTTGAATAATTTGACTTATGTATACAGAGATCTTCAGTTCTGTTTTTTAACATTTCTTCTTCTTAAACATTAACATTTTTTACTAGATGCTTTTAAATTTATATAAACTTTTCCTTATTTCTTATTTTTAGCTACTTCTTTTCTTGGCGCGACCCTGCCTTGAAGGGTGTCGAGGAAGATTGGTTAAGCGCCAGAAACTATTGCCGCAGACGTTGTATGGACTCAGTATCTTTGGAAACAAGTTTGGAAAATGAATGGATTAAGCAACGTCTTGTCAACGAAAAAGTAAGTGGAAAATTTTTCAAAATTTAATGAAAAATTTTTAAATCAGTTTTCATAAATATTGTTAAAACTTTACTTTTAATTTAAGTTAAATTCGATTTTCTTATGCCTTAAAAATCAATATAGTTTATTAAATTTTATACAGATAAATAAATATTAAGAAAATGAAATTTGAGAGTAATAAGAAACTTAGAGTACACTTTTTTTACATGAATAATTTAATAATTATATTCTTATTTCTTCGACCTTTTTCTATTAAATATTATGTTTTAATATATTGTTTAAGCTTAAGATCACTTTTTGTTCATTAAATTAATAAAAATATTTTTTGTTTCTCAATAATGTAATTAATTTAATGAACAAGAAGTGACCTTAAGCTTAAACAATATATTAAAATATAATATTTAATAGAAAAAGGTCGAAGAAATAAGAATATAATTATTAAATTATTCATGTAAAAAAATATAATGAATAGTTTAAATATTAAAAATAGTAAATTAGAATTGATACGGCAGGAAAAACTACTGCTACATCAAAGTAATGTTACTGATAGTTGACCCTATTGTATTCTTAACTGTACGGAACGGATCATTAAGCCAAGGTTTAAAAAATTCATCAAACCAAGTTTACGTTGATAGTTAGGCTGCTCTCTCTGAAAAGTCACATTACCAAATCGGGATCGCATAAGAGCTCTTAACGAGCTACACAGTGACTACTTGATCAAACTATATCGGGTTCCTGGACATCAAGGACTGACTTCAAGGGCAAATAATTAGGGAGGTCTCAATATAACCACCTTTAAGACACTATAAAAGGGTTTACAGTTCCATTTTAGATTTTTTTTTTTTTTTGCTTATTTAGTGTAACTAGATTCATATTGGAACTTATCGTTCTTCGAGAAATAATACGCAAGTGTTATCATAATTCTTTCCGAACCTAACCTAATCTAATCTGATTTGCTATTCAAACATTCTGGTTATCTTGTGTTTTTAAAACTACAAGAAATGTTTCGTTACTTCTTAGATTTACTTTTAAGTTGCTTTTTAATTTAATGGCTATATTTAAAAGTAAAAAACAATTTTCGTTTGGGAACATATTTAAATTTTTCTTTATTGTCTTTTCAATATAAATTTCCAACCATAATTTTTTATTTTTATTTCATAAACAGGCAGTTAAGTTTTTTCCCATATTTTTAAAAAAAATTAATATTTTCCTAATTTCTCAAAAATTTTAAGGAAAAACATTTCTTTAAGCAAAAAATTAAGGAAACGAACCTACTTGTGTTTTGAAGTAGCGATCAAAAGACTTAAGACATAAACTATAAATATTTAACTTTTTTCCAGAAAGTTTAGTTGTTGGCCAAGTTGCAAGTTGAAAATAAATGCATTTCTCAATTTGAAAATAATTTTCCCTTTTGGTTGAGAATGCTATGATATTCAAATCATTATCAAACGTTTGTCGTTTGATTTCAAATCATTTTCAATTTGATATCAAGCCTCCGTGTTTGTTTGATCCAGTACAAAAGGGATACAGGTAAAATAATAAAGAACTTGTATTTATAATAGCTACGACTGCCAGGTGGCCGCAATTCGACCACTTAACATTTACAGTTAAAATAAATCCTTTTGTGCACGTATGAAATATGCAATTCTTATTTAAAAAGGCTACCTAAATTTAAGAAAATAACAAATTTCTTTTTATATTCGTTATTCTTTACTAAAAAGGCATAAAACATTTTAATACGGCAACAATTTTATTTTTATTTTTACAATGTGATAAAGTTTCGTGTGTAAAAGGTAAAACAAATTTTAAATTGCCGGTTTTTAAAAATAAAATAACAAAAATATATTGAAACAACAATAAAAAAAAATAAAAAAAATTCTGAACGAAAATTTTTATTTTATTTTTAAAAACAAAAAAACTGTTGTATGTGCGCCTTTTAAACCATTTATTCCTCAAATATATTGTGCATATCTACACAAAAATATCTTTAGAACGATATATGCTTCATTAAAGTCGGTAGACGATAAGATACTTAAAAATCAACAACAAAAAATGGTACACGTATTTACGTATACAAGGTTCGCCCGGTGGCCGAAATTCGATCACTTGACATTTACTTCCGAGAGAGCCAGTGCGTTATACAACAAAAACGTATACATTTTAAGAAAACAACAAAATTCACTCTTTAAACCCATGTGTGTGCGTATGTGTTTGCATTTACAGTAGAATCGCGAAAGATTACCGAAATGTCCCAAGGGTTGTTAACTTTTTCGAATTATTAACTTTTCTAAGCGGATTTTAATTGTAAAAAAGCAATAGCAAACATACCTAGATTTTTTGGAAATTACACACTTAATATATTTCAATGACTCAGTTTTCATCATTCCAAAAAATAAACTTAGATCTAAATTGTACCCGTTGGTTTTAAGTTCACAATTGCTCTTGAACTGCAATTTATAATTAATAACACTGTGCAAGAAATTGACACTTGTTTTCCGTGACAAGCTGGGCACGTAGCGTTTTAACATAATTCGGGTACGCTGAATCCAGTGGTGCCCGCGATTTTTTAAGGTTGGCTCTGGTTTTCGAGATATACCGTTATTTCGAAAATGGAGGAGGTTGCACAACATATGTTCGCGTAACTCAAAAACCCTTTAGCTAATTGAAAAAAACCGCAATAAAATTTCCTTTAAGAAAAATATAACTTCTTTCTAATATCCACAGTCGTTTTAGAAACATAATTTTTTTTTGGAAAAAAAAATAATTTTTTTAACAAAATTTCGAAATTTTTGTTTTTTAAAAATTCATAAAAAATTGGAAAATACAGCTATGCTTCTAATTTTTTGCAGACGTATAAAAAACGAAATTCCAAACAAAACAAGACATAAATGATTAAAATCTGTTTCAACATTTTCAACATTTTCTCAAATTATTCTTTCCCTTTATCACTATCCCTTAGGGGGGCTCCCATACAAATATTGCGTTTTATGAAATTCTTAAATTAATTAAAATTTGTCGACTTTTGTGAATAAAATCAAAAGTTGCAAATTTTTATTGCGGAATTTCGGTTTTTTTAGTTTTTTCAATTAGCTAAAGGGTTTTTGAGTTACGCGAACATATGTTGTGCAACCTCCTCCATTTTCGAAATAACGGTATATCTCGAAAACCAGAGCCAATCTTAAAAAACCGCGGGCACCACTGGATTCAGCGTACCCAAATTATGTTAAAACGCCATGTGCCCGGCTTGTCTGTTTTTTCAACTAGCATAGTGTAATTATACAATCAGTATAATATAATATAAATTAAAGGTGTTACTACATCCAGGCATCAGAAATTAAGAACCAAAAACTTAAAATTTAAGTTTTTCATTTGAAAAATTCAAAACTCATGCGTACAAAATAAATTTTTTTTTCTGCCAGTTAAAAAAAAATAGGAAACACAAAAAAAAAAGATATTTATTTTAAAAGTACAATATGTGTTTTGTACATGAAAAGAAACAAAAATTTAAAATTTGATAAAATACACAAAAACGTTTTTTATAATTTTTTTTTTTTTTTTTTTTTTTTTTTGAGAAATGTTCATCATTGGTGTTCAAAACATGTTTTCAACTATACAAAAAAAAAAATATATATATATATATAAACTATTTTGTTTTATTTGTTCTTCAAAGTTCAAAATAATAAAGTTCTTAAAAAAAAGTTTTTGAGAAAAATATTTTTTTTTTTGTTTTTAGAAACTAACAATTAAAACTCAATTTAAAGTTAAAATTGTGAATTTTAATTAAAATTATAATATAAAATTGTGTTTAAAATTGCAATTGCAAAAAATCTTTAGAGATTCTTAATTATCAAAACTAGCTGCTGTTGCATTAGCTGTACCCGCAACACAGGTATCTGTGGAGACAGCCTTCAGTGCTTTGCCAATTATTATGACCAAAAATAGAAGGAATTTAAGTTCTGAGCATGTAGAACATTTATTGTTGCTCAAACTCAACATTAAGCTAATTGATAAGATTACTATTTAGTTCTAGGATAATCTTTATCATGTTATAACTACTTATTAGTAATTAGCTTTATATTTTTTACTATAATTTTGTACGTATGAGTTTAAATTTTGTCAATTAAAAAAATTCAATTTTAAGTTTTCGGTTCATTTTTTTCTTTTCACGTACAAAATAATATTGTACTGAAAAAATAAATATCTTTTTTTGTGTTTGCTTTTATTTTTTAAACTGATGAAAAAAAAAATATTTTGTACGCATGATTTTTAAATATTTAAAAAGTAAAAATTGAATTTTCGGTTCGTAATTTTTTGTACAAAAGTACAAAAAAAATATTTTTCTAAAAACCTTTTTTTTTTGAGAACTTTATTATTTTGAACTTAAAGAAACAATATCAAACAAAATATTTTTATCTATTTTTGGTTATTGTACAATTT
The DNA here is from genome assembly GCA_943735925.1 of Pollenia amentaria. NCBI lineage: Eukaryota > Metazoa > Arthropoda > Insecta > Diptera > Polleniidae > Pollenia > Pollenia amentaria. Next base: position 57,241,279 of record OX031006.1, read on the forward strand.
AAAATATTTTTCGAACACCAATGATAAATATTTTTTAAAAAAACATAAAAAAAAAAAGTTTTCCGGTCCTTGGTTACATCTGGCACATGTCATGAAAGGTGTTCGGCACAAATTATCAGATAGCGAATTCTGTGTTTTTTCTTAAGCTTTGCCAGCTATCTATTACTGACATTATTGTCTTTTCAGGTTGCAATAACGCGAACTCGTGCTTAGATGTTGATATTTAAATTGGACCATTACGTTTTCGTTGATTCAAGAAAAGTATTTATACAAACTTGATTTAAGATCAGTATATTTCGGTACTTTAATATTTTCCTGTGTGCTTTTCCCTATGGGTTCTCCCAAGTCAGATATACAATAATACAACGACAATAGTTTTTCGTTAATGTTTTTTCAAGTATTTTCAAACTCTTCATTTTCGGCTTAACATTTTATATGATTTCTTTGTTTTGTACTGATTTGTTGACATTTTTTACTAATGCGCTCAGAAAAAGTTAACTTAGAGTTAAGTTTTTAGAGCGGCACATGAGCGCTAAAATTTGGTTAACTTAACCGAGAGATTAACTTTTACGAGAGTTAACTTTTTCGCGTTTCTACTGTACAAAAAAAAAAATGTAAACATTTTAAAAGAACAACAAAAAGCATTGGATTTTCGAATCACCGTTGATACATGTGTGTACGTGTGTTTGCAAAAGAAATTTTAAATGCTTTTAAACACTTTAATTCTTTAAATTTACAAATACCTTTAAAACGATGTATGTTTTATTAAAAACGGTGGACGATAAGAACCTTTAAGATCAACTTCAAGAAAATTGTTCCCGTATTTATATATAAGATGTATATAAGAAAACGTATGCGGAATAAAATATGAACTGACACTTTAGCAGTAAAACAAAATTTTTACTACGGTGCTGTTTCTCAAAACTACAAATTACAAATCTACAAGTAAAATACATTTGAAACAAATATTGTCAAATTGTTGCTTTTTAAACGTATTTTACTTGTAGAATTGTAACTTGTAGTTTTGAGAAACAGGGTCCGGGTATTAAAATATCAAAGTTAGTATACACATACGAAAATATACAACTTAAACTTATTTTACAAACAGAGATCTGGCCACATCGATAGAAAATTAGGTTCTTAAAAAGTTTTTTTTTAGAATATATTGCCATAGAAATTCGGTTCCATGTTTATTGTTTTAAGCCAAAAATTATTTTGTGCATAAGGTCTCTAATACTTGAAGTCCAAGTTATATTTTATAAACATTAGTAAAGCATCAATTATCACTGTTAAGAGTAGTGCGTTTATAATAGTAAGTGAAATTTTCTTAAATTAGGTTTTCAATGCCTGCTTATAAGTATTTTCGCATTTTTGTCGTTTGTTACAATTTATTTTCTTAAAAATAGCCATCATTAGAAATTTGCTTTAAATAATCGCATACATTTTAGCGAATGCGAATGCAAATAGAACACAAAATTCGTAATAAAATTCGTAAATATGGATTGCCCACCACTGTTCTAATATTAACTGCCTGTTGATCGATTTCGAACGTTAACGTTCGCATAAAAAATTACATTTAAAACAATAACAAATTTTGAAATTTTGTTTTTGCTTTAAAAGTAATTTTTTAATTTCTTTCTGGAAGCTTTTAATTCCAAAATTTTTTCTAAAAATTTCCTGCTACGAAAATTTTATTAAAAATTACATTGAAACAAGCTTCGAAAACAAACCTGTGGTGCGATTCACTAACTTTTACCGATCCGACAATCGGAATTTTTGCCGACATATACATATATTCGCTAGCATTAAAGATAGTTTGATTCTGTATTTTATTTTTATCGATTGTAAACAGCTGTAGTTTTTGTAACATCTCTGTCTGCAAAATGTTAAAATAAACGAAAAGCACAAAAGAGAATAAAGAAAAAATAAATGAAATTGTGCTTAATTACTGCTTTTATATATTATTTTGTGAATTTTACATTTAGAGTTTTGTTTTTGTTCATAATTTGCTTTTTTTTTGTATGTATGTAAGAAGTTTGGCCTCAGCCACTTAAAACATAAAATACTTTTTATCGATTAAATAAACACAACGTGAATTATTGTTGTTAAAATAACAAAAAAAATGCTTAAAGTAACAGCTGACTTTATTCGACAGCGAATATCGTTAAAAATGTTACTGAATAGCAAATTCGATAAATTTTCGTTATACTTATTTTAACGATACGATTATCGTAAAAAAAGTTAGTGAATCGCACTACTGATAACGTGCTTTACCTGCAGTAAAAAGACCTAAGGCACATACTTGATTTGATATCTTACAACTAAACAAAAGACTTAAGAAACAATCTTGATATTTTGTATCTTAAATTCGATTTTGATTTCTTTGTATTTAAATTTTTTTTTTTTTTGTTATAAAAAAATTCATTTTGGTTACCTTCGAAATTCTTTAATCATCTTTATAAAAAACAAAATTAGAGCATTTTTTATGCGTAACATGCATATGAATTGATTGAAAACACTTTCGATTTCGTTAGAAAACATGTTTGAAATTCAATAAAACAAAACTTTATAAAGAATTACAAAATTGAAATATTAGTTAAATTTACAATACAACATTTATAAAAGACTGTATTGTGTATAAAACTAAATTTATGCATTGTATGAAAAAAAATTAACACAAATGAAGAAGTAAAAACAATTAGCTATGCAAAAAAAAACGAAACTTACATAATACAAACTGCAAGACTTATATACATACATGTATACTCGTAAATGAAACAAGTTGAACTATCAGTGGAGTATATTACAAATAAAATGCACGTAAAAACTCTCATCAATATTTTAAAAAAACAAGAAATTTTACATTGAACTTAAGGCTGTAATAAATAAAATGCCGGTTTTTGAACAAAAAAAAAAAACAAATTGCATTAAACAATAACATGAATTAGTATATGTTCAAAATGTTTGGCATACAAATGGAAGTATTTTTCCTTGTATATAAAGCCACATTCATAAAAAAAAATAAAACAAAAAACATGTTAATGTTAAAAGAAATTGCCGGAAACTTTTTTTTAGGCTGACCAGTGTTTCACTGGATATAAATGATAATAACAGTCTTTGCTGTAAATAGCGTTTATATAATAAAATTTTTACAATTGCACCAAAAAAGAGGGGGAGTAATTTTTACAGAAAGTTATTTACTAAAATTTTAATAATATTATTTGTTGTTTCACTTTTTGTAAGCAATTTTATCATGTTTTTATTATCATTTCTATTATTATTTAAAACCAATCACTCTTTATCGGTGACACAATATTTTTTTTTTTTTTTTTTTTGCAAAAATAAAACATCTTTTAACTAGTTTGAGCTTAAATTGTGTCATTTTAAATGTATGTATGTCGTTTTTATTGTTAAAATCATGTTTTATGATTTTAATCTATCAAAATTAAAAACCATGAATGAATGCAAGAAATTTTAAAATTTGACTATTAATGTTAGAGTTATAATGGCATTTTATAATAAATTATTTTATGATTATTGGTATTGAGGGCTCTTGTTTGAAAACAAAAGTATTTATTTTGTATTGAATGAACTTTTAAACAATAGAATTGGAAAATAATCATACATACAAACAAGAAAACATTAAGCAAATGGTAGACAAACAAAACAAAAGACTTAAGCCACGAACTTGAAATAAACACGCATTAATATAAATTGCAGAATTTAGAATATTTTATAACATTAAAGAAAATTATTGAAGAATAATTGAATATAATAGTTTTACGATGAAATTGCCCATGCCAAAGAACAATAAGGACTTTATTAAGTACGATAATATCGTTTTCAGTATCTTTAAAAATGGATTTAGAATACTTTTTTATATGTACTCCTGTATATATTCTTCAAAATTTTTTTATTCAATAGGTTCATTGATACAGTTGAACAAAAAATTAAGACCATAATTCAGAAATCGATTTTAAAAATCGCTCGAAATTTATCTTACCTACTAAAAACGATCGTTTCGAAATCGATCGATTTTTATCACATACTTGAATATTTTGTTTTTAAACAAATTTCCTGCCTGTGTTTAAAAATGTAAGCAAAATTTCGCGTAAGAAATTATAACGAACACAACAATAACATACAAAAATTTATTTTTTGAAATTTCAAGACACGAAATTTTGTTTTAATTTTCTAAAAACAAGATGTTAGTCACGTTTCTTATTTGAAAATTTTCTTTTACCACACGTTTCTTTTTTAAGACCTAATTAATTGTTTCCCCCGTAAAAAAATATTTAATGTTAGTAAAACTGCAAATATTTTGATAAAAAGTTTTAATATGCCGTAAAAAAGTTAAAAGTTAATATTCATACCGAAAACCACAAACAAACAAAAAAAATCTTAAAAAAATTTGGGGTAAAAAAATACAACAACATATTGTTTATACAAAACAAATATTTAAACGTAATATAACTACTTGAGAGAAAGTGCCTGTTAATGATATTGTAAACGACAATAAGAAAAAAAATATTTTTAAAGCCCAAAGTTATTGTTACCATTGGCACCACATTAAGGTGGGGTCTAAGGTTTATTTTTTAATGCATTTGTACTTACATACAAAGCACTGACAGTCAAACACTTAAAATAGCGATGACAATTCACTGTTCGTTTGTTTGTTTAGTTATAGGCACGATTTTGTTTTTTTTTTGGTCTAGCCGTTCAACAATGAGGGCTTCTGAGGTTTAACAATATTTTTTTTTAATGTTTTACTATTTGGTAACAATAGTTTCCGTTTTATTTAAAAAACGTACAGTAAAATATGTTTTATGTTGTATGGCTGTCGTTAACTTTTCCTTTTTTTTTTAAATATTTTTTCCAATTTTGTCTGCATTTTATGAAAATATGAAAAATTTAAATTTTTTATTTTATGGCGGTACCAATTGGTGTCAGTTTGTATTGAAATTTTCCAATTGAGTTTTGAGTTTTAAACAATGAGCTCAATAAGTCGAAAAAGATAATGAAGAAATGTAATTACTAGGGGTAAAATGAATGGTTAATGACTCTAAATTACATGCTTATGTGACTATGAAGTGTTAAATTGTTATAAATTAACAAACAAAACTGTAAAACTAAACAAATTAAATATTTTCCTAGAAAAAAAACTAAAGTTATTAAATTTATAACATGTTCACAATTCATGGTTTTTCGTAAAACAAATGATTATCTTCTTTTTTGGAACAATTTTAATGCAACGTAAACGAGTTTTCCACAAATTTTTGTTATTCCTTGTAAGTGCTAATTCGCACGCATCATGTTTATCTGATCAGTTTTTTTTTTTGTATTCTCTTTTGAAAATTATGAAACATTTGTTGTAAAACATTTGGCTTTGTTGGTGAAAGGGGATAGACGAATGGAAAATTACTCTTTCTTTCATGTACAGGGTGGCGCAGAATGAGCTAGCTTTAAATGAATTATAATTTTTTTATTAATGCGATAATTATTACGTTTTTTAAATACAGAATATTATCGGCGAATTTGTTTAAATTAGCTTTGAAAAATGATAAACTGTAAGTAATGCCCATTTTCTTAATCGCACACAGGTGCTCTTTTTACATATTTTTAATAACCTGTCCTTATTTTTGTTCGATTGTATAGCTATTAATTTTTCATTCCCAAAGTTTTCTTCACAAAATGCTTTAAAAAAACAAATAAAAAATAATAAATAAAAAGTTATAAGGAATTAAAACCATATGGCTCATTCTGCGCCACCCTGTTTTTTACACACCCGAGAAAAGTCATTTTAATAATATTAATCGGGTTCAACTATTTTTGTTCGTTGTTCGATTGTATAGTTATTCAAATTTAATTCCCCAAGTCTTTTCTACAAAATGCTAAAAAAGAACAAAGAAAAATTAATTATTAAAATAATTGTAAAGAATTCCAACCATAAAGCTCATGCTGTGTCAGTCTGTACATGCAGTTTTTGTGAGTTTGTTATTCAGAGCAAGAAGACGAAACAGCGAAGGAGCGAGGACATTCAAAATATATACATATACTCACAATATGCTGTAGGTAAAATTAACTAAAATTGTAATATAAAATGAATGTATATTCAGATAAAACCCGTTCAACTTATTTTTCATTTGTTTTTAACGGAAAGTTCATTTAATTTTTACTGTCAAAGATTCAACCGCGAATTCCGTAAAAAAAATGAATTTTCAGTAATTTTATATAATTTAACTATCAAAAAAATAACCGACAATTTCGGTAAACACAAATGAATTTTCAGTTATTTTACGTAATTCAGTTATTTTATATAATATAGGTTTTACTTTAATTTCTATAAAATACTAGTCACCTGTCCGCTTGTTTTTCTAATAAGAGAGAGAGAATATATTTACTTACCCCGTTATCAGTGTGGCCAGATCTAAAAAGTTTTTACAGCTAAATCTGGCATTAGACACGGCCTAAAAATAATGCTAAATTGTTTTTTAAAATTTTTGTTATAAATTTATTACCAGTATGAAATTTTATTCGAAACAAAATACAATTTAGTGACTAATTTTTGAAATAATTGGTTATATTAAAGCAAGTGGATAGATTTTGGTAAAGCATATTTGGAGTTGAGATAAAATTTGAAATTGAGGGGCCAGCAAGCCCCTGATTCAGACAAAATTGGAACGATTTATTTCCATGATATACACATTCTTTTAGATCATTTTATTTTTTATAGCTTAAGAAAAGTTTAAGCTTTAGAATTATTATTTTTTCAGCAGTTTAGAACAAACAATTTTTTACACATTTACACTATTGAATTTTTATCTAAATATAAAGTGAAATTGCCCTGTTCTTTTATATCGTAATATCGAAGAGCAAATAATATTTACAATCAACATGATAAGAGAATTTCTAATATTTCCGGAATATTCAATTTTATTTAACAAGATAAGATGTTTCTTAAAATAAGAATAATAACTTTTCATACGAAATTATTTTAGGTACAACTATTTTTAGTCAAAATTTTTTATAATTTTTAAAATTTTTTTTAGTTAAATCAATAAAACTATTCGTCCAAATTTTTAAAATAAAAAATGCCAAAAACATTTTCTAAAAATGCTAAATAAAATGCCAAGTGCTTAATGAAAATTCTGATGCCAAATAAAAAAAAATGTATGCTAAATTTAGCTGCAAAAATGCCAAAATGGCCACACTGCCCGTTATATGTATATGTTTGTTTTACTTTTGTTGTACTGGCCATTTTGTTTACTTAAAAAATTTGATGTATTTAACAAAATAATTTTAACAAAAAGAATATGGGAATTTTCTACACAAAACAAGCAAATCTTTTTTACTTTTTGCCACAGATCTATAAATAGATACTAAAAATAAACTTTTTGGTAGATACATAAATTATATAAAATATCTGAAAATTCATTTGTTTCACAGAAAAAATTATTAAATTTCTCCAATCACCAAATTTGTCCTAAATTCATAATATCAAGCAAACAAGTTGTTGATGTTGCACCTATTACCAAAATGATTATATTGATTACTAAAAATTTTAAAATTTTGAAAAAATATTTTCAATAAATGATATTTTTAATTTTAATTAAAAAAGTGATCAAAAAACTTTCAAATTTTAAACAATGTTTGAATTTATTTTAATAAATATTGACAATTCCCAACAACAATTCTACATGTTTAAATTATTTTATTTTAAACGAAAAAAGTCAATTAAGATTTTTTGTTATTTAATTAAAATTTTAATTGAAAATTTATTTCAAAACAACCAAAATGTTAATTAAATCAAAATTAAATTTTTAAATTTTTTCAGCTAAAAAAATTATTGATTCAATTATCACATTAATTAAATTAAAATACTTTTTAAACCATTTTTGTAATTGATAAAACACTTTTTTCTGTGTTTTACGGAATTTGTGGTTAATTTTTTACGGAATTGGCGGTTGAATTTTTGTCAGTAAAAATTAAATGAACTTTTCGTTAAAATTAAATGCAAAATAAGTAGATCGGTTTTTAATTAAATTTACAGATGTTTTAAATTTCATTTTCATTTAATTTTACATTACTTCATCAACAGACAATATTAAATGCAACCGAGAATCCGCATTAATGTGCACTTAGTTTTTTAAATAAATGTTAGAATTAGTTAAAAATAAATTTGATTGGAATTTTAAATGTTTATTTATTTAAAAATGACTGAACGGAATACTTCTTAAATAACCAACAGTCCGTTTCTGTAATAATATTGTGAGTGTACTTAAAATGCGAAAGCTGCGAAACAAAATTATTATTCATTAGACACGAATACCGTTTAAAAAATTAACTTAAGTATGTTTCTGCAAAAGTTTAATTAAACTGAGATAAGATATAAGATTTTTATATCAGCAAACGTCAAATTCAATAGCAGAGAGTATTATCTTAAATGGGGTCTCTCAAATAGTGTTAGTGCATGCAGAGAAAAAACATGTTTATATATGGTCGCCTCCAACAAAACTATTTTAAAAGAAAATGTTAAGCATATTATGTTTAAATTTAAACATATTATTGTCACCGACAACCATATTATTGTTAAATTAGTCCTCCATCAAGAAGCCACAACCATATTATGGTTGCCTCTAAACATCTTATTGTTAAATATGACAATAATTTGTTTTTAAATTAACAATAGTATTTTCCTCTTTTCCAAGAGCAACATGCTATGGTTAAAAACCAACCATGCTATCATAATTGTTAAACATATTTTAGTTATTAGCAACCATAATATGTTTGCCTCCGCCTTCTTAATGGAATACTAGTTTTACCATAATATGGTTGTCGATGACAATAATTTGGTTAAATTACCCATAATTTGTTTACAATTTTATTTAAAAATAGTTTTGTTGGAGGTGACCATATTTAAACATGTTTTTCTCTGGGCTTATTACTATTATAATAATAAATGTTATGAGACAGTTGTTTGAAAAAATCTCATAACAACTATCCTATTAGATAAGCTGTCAAAAATACACATACATACTAACATACATATAAAACAATAATAAGGCGCCATCATAAAAATTTTAATTTTTAGTGCAAATAGTGCAAATCTTGTGAAAAGTGTCTTAAAAAAACAATATTTTACACTACAAACAAAGAAAAAACTAAAAAAAGAATAAAAAACGACACAAGTTTACTGTACGAAAATCAGTAAATTATGAAATCTTTTAAGATACATGTTTCCCTTGTTTAAGATTAACATGCAGAAATGTGTTCTCCAATTCTGTCGACGTTCTCTCACATATTATATCAGATATTATCTCAGGTGGAAGCCCTGTGTAATGTGTACAGGCACACATTGTCCAGACTTTCCATTGTTATGTGTGCACAAGAACAAAACGGTGGCAGAATAAGCGATGCACAATTGTGCATATTCTTTGATGTAGAGAAAACAAAAACCCATATAAAAAGCAACAATAACAATCAAGATGTCGGTTATTTATATGGCAATACTGCAGTGATGTTAGACATCGTTGTGCAAACATTTATTTTAATAACGCTGTGTGAACAAGAACTAAACATCAAGAACAACAGTCTTCACGGCCAAAATTCATATGTGCTCAAGAAATTGTTTGTTTTTTTTTTAACATAGCGATGTCTAATATAGACAGTAGACCGTCTCAGTTTTTATACTTTTTTTAAAATTTCCTACCATACTGCATTTACAGAATATAAAAGTTTTGCCTCATTCAATTTTTATATATAAATAGGTAAGCAAAAATTAAAAAAAATGTTAATTTTGTATTTCAAAATCTGAATTTGTAGTGCTATAAATAAAAAACCATCGGTCAAAATGGCAACGTTGCTTTAAGAAACATTTAGGAAATTTAATAAGCTTTCTAATCCATGTAATAATGTTCAAATCCATTCAGAACTGCTTGAGTTTAAGGCAAATTACTAAATCAAGATTTTTTCATTATTTGAAAAAAAGGCATTTTGCCTAAAAAATGAAAAATCGATTTGAGAGACCACTTCCCATTCATTAATATTTAAGTGTTATACACCAAAATTCTTGGTTTTTATAGTAGATAAAGAAAATCGATGTTCATGAAGAAATTTCGAAAAAAAATGAAAAGTGAGACGGTCTAATAGACAGCATGTAACACTTAAAAAAAATGCGTTGTGTAATATTGTTGTAAAAATAAAGCTTTTGGGCCTTCATACACCAACACAATTATTTTGCGAAAAAAAAAACTGGTAGGTAAGCGATGGGAAGAAAATTGATTTTTTTTTTGGCTACGAACCTGTATTATCAGAACGAAACGAAGTCATGCTTACTTAAACAAAAAAATATAACCTCACCCTGCGACAGAGTTTAACCTGTCAAGTATTGGAACAGTCATATACTAGTTGTAACGAGACAATGACGAAACCCATATCAGGCCGTTCCGCTAGTGTCTAATAATTGAGAATTTTTCTGTTACCAAAGCAATGCAGCAAATAAAAGGAAGATAACAAAATATTCTCTCTGGTGGGGAAATTGTTTCGAATTATTCCAAATCGATACATATGATATCGAAAGCTTTCTTCACTGCTGATTCTTTGACTAAGAAATCAAGAAGTACGGATTTGAAAATTATTGAGAAAATAGTAAAAATTAAACTTTACTTTTGTTTATACTTATACTATTTATAAAACAACTAGTTTTTAACTTGTATATAAGTGCATACAAATGAACTAGTTGTTCTCCTACTACAGCCCAATGTTAAAATCGATAGTTTTATAAACAAAGAAAACAGATATCGATGCCTTATTTTCTCAACCTCGTAACTTAAAAAATACGGTTTAGACTTTTTCATATCAAACGATTGCTATTTTTATGTTCTATTACTGCAACACTTATTATTTCAACAATTTATTAATATTAACAGAATTGAGACAAAGTATTAAAATAATAAGTTGTTGCAGAAATAGAACACAAAAATAGCAATCGTTTGATATGAAAAAGACAAAACCGTATTTTTTTAAGTTACGAGGTTGAGAAAGTAAGGCATCGATATGCAACTAGCCTGAAGTTAAATTCAACTAGTATAATTCTAACCATATACTAGTCACGTAAAACGCTAACACAAACAAAGTTGTGTAAACTTATGCATTTCATGTCAGCTGAATATAACAACGTGTTTTACAAACAGAACAAAAATTATGCGATTAATAATATTTCTGGTGTGTGAAGGACCATTTGGAGTATTCGCAATAGAACCAACGAAATAAGTGCAATTTAAAGCGCTCATGTATTTTATTTTTTTGGAGAAGAAACCACATTTAAAAAACAAATATATTTTAATGGAAAATTTAAATGATAACAAATTGTAATTTCACTTATTTAAGACGCCATATTGTTACGTGGTCCTAACGGTGGCACTAGAGTGAATCCTCGCCTAGCTCAAAATCGGATTCTCTCAGGCGTGTCCATCCCTCACTCTAGCCCAAGGATCGTAAACAATTAAAAGAGAACAAAAAAACACAAATAAATTACACTTACACAACAACATGTCAGGAATGGGAGGTAGGTGTCGACCTCCAACCGCCCAACCCAACCTTGGTCACCGGCACATCCGTGCTTGATTTTCAGGTGACCCCTGTCGCTGTTTAACGTAAAATGTACGAAATAAAAGCAATTCGCGTATTTTTCTATGTTTTATTTTTCAAAAGAAAACCAATTTTTGGTAAAAATAAAACCGATCACAGACTTACATCCTTTTTTCCGTTTATAATTTTTAAATTCTTATATTTCTAAAATAAATTAACCACCTAATTTTCTCTCTATCTCTTCCAGGTTAAATACATCTGGACGTCTGGTCGTCAATGTGACTTTAAGGGTTGCGAACGTCCCGACTTGCAACCCACCAACATTAACGGCTGGTTCTGGACTGCTACTTTGCAAAAGCTTGCCCCCACCAACGAACGTAGTCAGGGTGATTGGTCTCCCACCGGTGGAATAGGTCTACCTCAACCCGATAACCGTGAATACAAGCAAAATGGTGCTCCCGAAAACTGTTTGGCTCTCTTGAATCAGTTCTACAATGATGGTGTTAACTGGCATGATGTTGCTTGTCATCACAAGAAACCATTTGTCTGTGAGGAAAACGATGCTCTCTTGAAATATGTTCGTTACACAAATCCTCAATTGCGCATTTAAATTGGTGGGGAGGAAAACAAATTCCCAGGACCATAATAAAAGAATTATCGACATTCAAAAATATGGTGCAAACACAGACACACACATCTTTTTTAAACCAAAAATATTTAAAATTTGTTCTTATTTTCCTTCTATTTTCCAAATTTAAAATAAAAAACGACTTTTTATATAATCGTTTTTACTTTGACTATTTTTCTATGCATGTATCTTTTATTGCTAAATCCGACTTTGTCTTTTCTATTCACACTTTATTAGTTTAATTTTTTTTTTATTTTTTGTATTAATTTATGTAAAAAAAAATAAAAAACCAAACAAAAGAAAAAAAAATACTAAAAACAAAAATACGAAAACTGTTTTAATTTTTAAAATATGTTGGAATTAAGGATTTTTAAACGGAAAGATTAGAAAAAAAAATTATTTACAAAATCTCGATGATGTAGATTTGCACTGGCGAGCAATATTGGATAGGTACATGATAACTAGTTAAGAATTCAGAGTGAATTAAATATAATGAAACCTTTTCGGCAATGTTTTTAAACCAAAAGAAGTTCAGAAATATTTGAAGATAATATTAAGATAAAAGCAAATTTCATTTTAAAATCCAAAGTATCCATTTTTGCAAGTTTAAGGAAATTTTTTTTTTTTTGTTAATATTTTTAGTACTTTTTCCAAATCCCCTTTTGCTTTCATGAGGATTTGTATGTGACCCGAACCAAGTTATCGATTGTTTGCTTCGGAATATTTGACCACTATGTTTGAATTCTCATCCAAAGCTCATTTAAAGTCCGAATTCCTAATAAATTAAATATTATATATAAGCGAAACGTTTCTCCCTTATAAACCTGCTTCGTTGGAAGCTCCATTTTTTATTAGGTATATTTTCGATCGCTCTGAGATCTGGATTTTTGCTGTGACAGCCAATCTTTAACGGTCATGAATCATGCAATCAATTAAGCGTGCTTAGCTTTACTGGTAGGGTGCCCAGCTTGTTAAAAAACAAAATGTCAAACTCGTGCATAGTGTAATTTTTAATTAAACCCTTTTTTAATTCATCAATAGCTGCGTTCGAGAACACAAAAGTTTTTACTATTTTTTACTGAACTTTACTGCATTTTACGAAATTGCGTTCGATTAAACAAAATGCAGTAAATGAGAACACAAATTGAGAGCGTAAAGTGACAGTTCTTGATTGAGACTTACAAATTTTTACTGCAGAAATTTTTGCAGTAAAATTCAGTAAAACAAAAAAACATAAGTAACAAACAAAAAGCATATAAATTGTGAAAAAATTGTGTAAAAAAAAAAGAAAATTTAAAAAAAGTGAATAAATATTAATTAATTAAACTTGTTTGCGAAGCATTTATAAGACTAAATACCAACTTTACAAACTTTGTTTTGTTATGTTAATTTTTTAAGAGTTGTAAAAGTGTCAAGTATTCGGGTACTTAAAACAGCACTTGTTTTTAAAATATTCAATAGTAAAAAAGTATTAATGTACTATTGATAAAATTTAGCCGGGCACAAATTAGCAAATTCAAATAAAATAAAAAACACACAAATATGAAAGATTACATAAAATAATTTGTTTGTATTTGCCGAAAATATTCGTGTAATAAAAAATATTTAATCGAGTACCGATAAGAAAACGAGTTAAGTAGTGAAAAGTGTAAACATTTTTCAACACTTCAATTATTTGCCATCAGCTATTGCCTTTATTTTACGAATTTTTCCAAATTTTGCGTTCGCGTACTTTTTTGGACAACAGCTTTTTGTGAGAGCAAATTTTTAAGTTTACTCATTTACTACATTTTACTGTAAAAGTACTCAAACGCACCTAATATTAATGGTTCAATATGACTTGTTCGTAGTTTATCTTATAAATATTATGTCCCTGATTTAAAATTATCAGTCAGCTTTATTTCTAGAAGAAGAAGTTTAATTTGAAGAGAACGATCATTTTGATTGTGATTTAATTTATTATTTTAATTCTTATATAAATTGAGTTCAAAAAACTGATTGCAATCGTAATCAGAAAACTAATTGTATGATCAATTGAAATACAATCAATTTTCGTTTCCAGCTCTGGTACATACATAAATATATGTATATGCACTAGGGTTGTTCTAAATATTAAGTTGAACCAGTCACTCCCTAGCATTAAAGATTAGTTAAAACCCATTCCAGAAATATTGTTTTTAATTTTTGTCCCGTCTCTGGATACCCTTTTAGTTTTTTGTATACAGCGTCGCTATTTTAGTCCTGAATTTTTGCCTTTGGTGACTTCATAATCCGACATCAAATTCTGGGCGCCACTTATGCTATATCGGATCTTTCCCCCTAATGTCCAACCATCAACAGCCGCCGTCACGAGGACACATGCAAAGGATATCACGTACAAAACTGACCACAAACTGCAACAATAAACACAGTCATCCCCACGGGTAGACTCAACGGTCACAAGGTGACACAGCAGCAAAAACAACAAGGCGAGAATAGCAAAAAAAGTCAGAAGAGCAGGAGTCGTTCCGGAAAAATCAGCCACAGCATGCCGCTACTCAGCCAAGAAATTCCCAACTCAAGCCCCCAAGGGAGCCAGAGTTAAGAATGCCCCGGCGCAAGCACAACAGCAGGAAAGACCATAAAAAGCCACCGACCTCAGAACACAGCAAGCAATAAGCAGAACGAACAGTTCGACGATTTCTGCAAGCGGCAGTTCACAAATGACTGCAAATGACAGTCTCCACTATCTCCGTAATCTCCTAGAAAATACTTGCAGATTTATGCAAAGAAAGATCATAAGAGAAAGATCGCCGGCTCTCTGGAATTGCTTCTTTATATACCGGACAGTCCATCTCATCCTATCTAACTTGCTCGACCGCCACTTGACGATGCTAGGTGTCCTTCTAACCGTCGACCCAGCACGGTATCATTAACAGAAAATAATCACTGAATAATCATGCTGACCTGGTCATCTAACGTCAGTGCCCTAAAATCCGCAGGCGCCTGCGATAACCACCCTTAATTCCCTAGCATAATAGTCCCATCTACCCCGTTACTCCGCCATATTATAGGCGGAGGCGTCTCCCTCGTCCGGCTAAAGTGCAAAAAGTGTCAATGCCGAGCTATTCGCAATCGCGAACAGCTCAATTTGGACCTAGTCTTTGAGACTTTCCGTGACCAGCCAATCGCTAAGCACGACTTATCGTACAAAGTTCGGATGACCAGAAGCATTTCTGGGCAATTTGAGAACAACATACGAGCGCATACGATTGCGTCAAGTCGAAAGATAGTCAGAATGATACCCCCGAATAATAGCCCCGTATCCATTTAACCTTAGTATGCTTCCAAAGGTTCCCTACACCTACAATAGATGCTAGCCAAAGCATCTTCCCAAGACACCCCTTAACAGAAACGGAGACCCCCCCCCCCCCATTGGCTACTACTAACTAACATCACGCCCACGTCCCTATCAACAACTACTACAGCCGATTTTCTTCCACAGTCAGTATAAACTTGCATCCCCGACAAGCCTCTCACACAGCCATACGCGAAATATGGCTCATGCAACAACGCAAAACGAACTGCACTATGCCGCATTGTGTGCGGCATCAATATGTCCATCAATATGTCTAGCAGTCGCCCTAGTTACCAACTGAACCGTTCGGCACTCGCTGACACGATGGTAAAAACCAAGACACCTACAACAGGAAAACACGGGCTCCCGTGTCAGCACCAAAAATCGGAACCACTTGGCGTAAACGCCAGTGGCCCTTAGGTGCCACCACAGCATCACGGGCCTTCGGGTCAGAAAATACGGGAGCTACAGCAGACGAGGCCGTTTTAGAAGGGTCCGCAACCACTTCGGCTGCAAGACGTACCCTGAAACGCTCATTCTTCGCAATGAGTCGTATCAGGACCTCTTTATACTGCTCCTTGTGATTACCTTCATCGCAGCAATCTCACCGTCAGCAGTCATCTGCAACGCACCACCCATCTTCCTCCTGTTCTTTGGCCTACGGTCCCCAGCTACTACCACCATTCACCAGGTACCACCAGCAGCAGCAGAACTATGTATATGCACCCTTTGCACATGCACCAGCCAAAGCAGCAGCCGCATTAGCAGCAGCACGCCAAGCCTTGGGGAGCTAAGCTTAAACTACTTTATTACCGACTCCGTGTCGACTGCGCCCGACATCTCGCTATCAGTATGTTATGCGTTACCTCTTGGCTTTCTCTTGCACGGAGGCATCACACACCAAATTCAAATAAAATTCCAATCCAAATAACCTTTTAACAGCCAAAGTAGTCAACAGGCATACTTATTCGCCAACAGGGGTCGCTAGAGTGGTTGTCCCCTACCAACCGCAAGATGGCACTGTTTGCCAAATTCACACTAAACCGTTAATTCAAACCGTAAACCAATAACACGCAGTCCGTCAAAACTTGACAATCGCAATTACACTCTGGTAGCAACAAACTTCACTCAAGAGTCTCTATCTAACCTCACTTTCGGCCGGAGGTTTTGCACAAGCAAAATTCAGCGGAGCATCCCGTCAGCAGAGTCTCACAATTTTGCCTATTAAAACCACCAACACTTCAAACAAATCAAAAATGTAAGTACCGCGCACTTCACAACCGTATCACTAACAGCCATACCTAAACAAGAGCGGAACGCGTTTTCTTGCTGTCAAAAATCCTCATGCCTATACAATTTGTATGAAGCATCCCTAAATAGCGCGGCGTCAACGCTTTGCAATTGGAAAATCCGATTTTGACACCGCGTAAAATAAACAGGGCTGCTATATTTGTTGTTTTGACAACCATGTTTTTATTGTTTGATAATAAATAATGGCAAATTAGCTATTTTTAGGTCAAACTAGCGGTTTTAATTCAATTTCTTATGTCTTTTATGAGGGTTTTAGTACGCACGAAAGTTAACACTACTGTTTATGGCACAACGCTGACGCTCTTATTTAGGTATGGCATATCAGCGTAAAAGCTACGCTGAAGAAAACGTTCAGCCTTCCGCTCTTGTTTAGTTACGGCTGTAAGATTTTTCGCTAGTTAGTCTTCGCCCTAAAATGAAAGGTAAGCATATCAATGAAGTTTCTAGAATGTTAATTGTTTTATTTTCCTCTCCCCAAAATATGGCACTTTTTGTTTATGTTATATATTAACCGCCCGGTATATGTTAACCGCCCTATTTAGCACATGTTTTAGCAACTGGAATTCTTTCACAATAATTAAAATTAGTAGAAAAATGCAGTAAATCCGCAAGATTTTTTTGGATATATTAGCTGAAACCTCATATTAAAGAGCAATCAATAAAATTTGCTCGATCTCGCCCTGAAATATTTGAAACTCAAAGTATATATAAAAAAACATTAAAAATAATTCCAACGCATTTATCAAAACAAAAATTATTTAATTATGTACTCAAACACCTGAGGTAGATGGTTCCGTTATAATATTTTTGCTTTTAGAGAACTTGATACAAAATACAAGCACTTGAAATATCTCAATTTTGAATTCTAACCACGGCGCACAAAATTTGTACAAATCATTTGACTTTAACCGCTCACTCCCAATAAAGTAAGTTACTCAAAGCAGTTATTTTAGCAGTAAGTGATGTAATTTTTTGTTTACTTTCACCCAATACCATGACTGTGAAGGATACATTTCAGCACTTGAATTAATCCTTAAAATTAGTAAATTTCAACACTGTGGGCTTAAAATCGTTTTTCATCGGCCAAAAGTCTGTTACTTTTGAACTAATAAGATATTTTAGAATTTTTTTTTTATAGATACCTATATGATTTCCAGATTTTCTCCAGTTATAATTTCATTTAAGTCGGTTAAGCAGTTGTTGAGAAATGTAAAAAGGTGATACATTCATTTTAGAGTAGAAATATTTCTGAATTATTTTAATATTAGTTTTTTTTTAATTCTTTCATCTAACACTAATTTATTCTTAACACAAATCATCAAAGAATACAATTTTCAGCAAGCGAACGCTTTTTGAGGGATCCCAATTTTAAGTACAGAAATAAACTTAATTTGAATATGTATGTTTCTTTTATTCGGTATCATTTATAGCTGCTTTACACTAAAAAAATACAAACCTGTCATGATAAGTTGTTATTGTTTTTTAAAAATTTCCAAAGAATAATTAGATCAGGGAAGCATTTTTGAAAAATACTTAAGAATTTGTGGGATAGTGTATAACGGCATTTAGCAACAAATGTGTTTTTAAAATCAATTGCAAATATTAATTAAATATATATCGACGTTTTGTCTGAATATGCAAGTGAACTAAAAATGTTTTTCCTAAATATAAAACAATTTATATTCCGAGAAAAACTCTAGTTCTTAGTAATAAATATTAATTTGGTAATAGAGTTCTGCGCTTGGCTGTTTTTTATTCAAATAAAGCCAATTGTTAAAAAATAAGATTAAAATGTCTAATTTTATTCCTTATTACCTATTTCCCATGTTGACGGTATTTACCAAATTTAACTACTTTACGTTTTTTGTTTATTTTTGGAATCACAAAAACTATTTCAAATAAAAATCGAAGTGTGCTGCTGAACGTGATGAAATAAATAAGTTTTTATACAATTTTTATTTAATTATGTTCAATATCTTATTTACTTTTATTCAAAATTATCAAAAACTTTAATAAAACACACTGATCACAAAACAAAAGGCGGACTTTTTGTAAACAACAAAACTTTGACATAAGATTGGACAAACAATGCATGCAGTGTGACCAGATTTTAAAATCTGGCATTACACATATCCCAAAAATGATAAAAATAATGCCAAATTTTTTTCAAGGGTTTGGTTAAACAATTATTACCAGTATGAAATTTCATTCAAAACAAAATACATTTAGTGACTTAGTTTTTAACGAAATTAAATAAAGTGGGTAGATTTTGATAAAACATCAGATATATATAAATATGTAGTACAGGTACTTGAGATTCAATTTTAAATTAAGGGCTGCAAAATTCTGATACATTCAAAATTGAAACGATTTTATTTTTATGCTATACAAAATTTTTTAGATAATTTTATTACTATTTTTTCAGCAGTTTAGAGCAAAAAAATTTGTTCAAACATTTACACTATGTATTTATCCAAATACAATGTAAAATTTATATCGTAATATCAAATGGCAAATAATTTTAACAATCAATATGATGAGGGCATTTCTAATATTCCCTGAATATTATATTTTTTTACAAGGCTGGTAAGATGTAAGATAAGAATTATCCATTTTGAATTTTGATAGGAAATTTTATTATCAAAAGTTATTTTCGGAAATGAAATATTTATTATTAATTAATTCAATGAACGAAATTTTATTTTGAAAAAAAAAAATCAAGTTAAATAAATAGAAAAACTCGTCCAAATTTCAAAAATAAATAATGCTAAAAAGCTAGAAATATTTTATAAAAATGCTAAATAAAATGCCAAGTGCTAAATGAAAATTTTGCTGCTAAATAAAAAATATTTAATGCTAAATTAAGATGCAAAAATGCCAAAATGGTCACACTGAATACAAGAGCAAAAATCATCATCTGGCGTAGTATGCCACCTAGACGAATATTTTCCTCAAAATTTTCCACAAATTATCCATTTGTTGCCGTAGCGCTGCCACCTACTTATTCCACCATGTGGGCACTGATATATTTTTTTTGACGTTTCGACACCACCTGTAGTTGAATTCGCCTTGGTCTGGCATTTCTAAAAAGCTGGTTGCTATTAAACTGTTTGCAGAAATCATAGATAAGTCTTCGACCAGACATGCAATTTTGTCGCTGCAATTTTTTTAAATTCTGCTTTGAAATTGCATTAGTGTCCATATTATAAATTCTAGTGTTGCATTTTCATCTTGTGTTTCCCTCTCTCTTTTTTATATATAAATAGCCACATTCAAGTTTAAAAGTGTGAGAATTCCAAAAACAAAACGGAATCGCAGAGGACATGAAACTGAGTACCCGTCCCCAATTTTCTCAACCCTAACAACAATAAGCTCAAGAATTGCTGCAACAAAAATTGCATGTCTGAGCGATGACTAACAGAGAATGAATGAAACATTTTTTTAATAGTGTTACATTCAGTGTGACCAGGTCTTGAAAATTTTTACAGTTAAATCTGGCACTAGGCATTGCCAAAAAATGATAAAAATGATTTTAATAAATGCTTAAAATAATGCTAAGTTTTTTTTTAACGATTTTTGTTAAAAATTTATTACCAGTATGAAATTTTATTCTACTAAACTAAATACATTTTAGTGACTTACTTTTTAACGAAATTTAAATAAAAGGTTGCCCTGACTAGTTTCGATTGTAATAAAATTTATTGATAATTTTTCATTCTTGACTGAGCTCGGAATTGAGTCAGGGCAACCTGTCCGTGAAAACCTGGGTTCAATTCCCAGCTCCGTCAAGAATGAAAAATTATCAATAAATTTTAATTAATTTCATGTTGTAAAATTCCTTTCTTCATAAAAATAATTTAATGAAAATTAAATTCAATGAACTTAAGCCTTATTCAAATATCGAAATTTTGATTAAAAACCACTAACAGTTCAATAAAATAACCACAATACTAATTAATTATAATATATAAAAAAATTTAAGTAAAATCAATAAAACTATTCGTACAAATATTTTAAATAATGCTAAAAAAGCAAAACATTGTCTAAAAATTCTAAAAAAAAAATAGAAAGTGCTAAAGAAAATTTTGTAGCTAAATAAAAAAGTTTAATGTTAAATTAAGCTGCAAATATGCTAAAATGGCCATACTGGTTATAGTGCAATTCAACCCATGGTGGCATGATGAAATAAACAGGTGGCATTACTACGCCAGATGACGATTTTTTGCTCTTGTATTGTTTGTCTAGTCTTATGTCAAAGTTTTGTTTATGTATACAAAAAGTCCACGTTTTGTGCTGTGATTATTGTATTGTATTAAAGTTTTTGATTATTTAAATTAAATAAGATAGTAACCATAGTGAAATAAAAATTGGCTAAAAGTTAATTTATTTCATCGCGTTCGGCGGCAAAATTTGATTTTAGTTTAATATAATTTTTGACGTATACGGAGACTTATTTTTCATTTTTGTTGTAATGTTGTATTTGTTGCCGTAGCGCTGCCACCTACTTATTTTACCATGCATGGTGGAATAAGTTTATTATAACACCCAATTATCACGATGATTTAAAAGACATGTCCAAGGTTGATTTTTTCTGTTTTCCTTAGTTTCTTATTCGTAACAATATTTAAAATTTCGTTATTACACATAATTTTGATATATATTGAAGTTATTTTTAATTAAAATTTTTTATTTTTCTATTTTTAATAAGCTCATGTCATTTTGAAATAAGAATAAAACATAAATTAAAAAACACAAATGAGTGCAAAGAGGAATGTCTAAAAAGAAACACAGAAATACGATTCATGTCTTTTCTCTACCCTGCTTACTTCTCTACCCCGATCACTTTCAAACAAAAAAGGACATGATCTTAAGATAGGGGAAAAATCATCGTGAAAATTGGGTGTATGTTTATATTATATTAAGTTTATTTCCCCATTATTAAACCAAGTGCTGAATTTACTTTAAAAGATTAAATTCTTAACTTGTAATAATACAAGCACACGCATGGTACAACCAATTGTACATGGTAGTTGAACCATTAGCGCACGATATATTTACTGCAAAAAATCAACGATAATTTAAAAAACGATAATTGACAATACTTAACCTATACATACTTACATTTCCAACCCTGACAACAGCTTGACAGCCATAGCCGCGGCCAAGGTATATTTATAGCAGGTAGCCGCGAGATTACAACAATTTTACAATAAAACAAACAACAGGGCTTTTTATTGTTGTTATGCGATACGAACTGTCAAACAGCAAAGTGGTTGATATGAGACAAAAAAGACAAAAGATAAAGACAAAAAACTTGTTTACTTGTTTACTATACAACATTTGACAGTTCGTATCGCAAAACAAGCATATAAAAAATAAACAGCTGTCTTTCCGAGACTACCTGCTATAAATATACCTTGGCCGCGGCGTTTCTGTTTACAAATTAGTTTACATCTTGAACCCCTTTTTTGCATTAATTTTTAATTACACTTTTTTAATCGATAATTATGGATATTGGAGAATTATTATCCTTTAAAGTAAAAACCATTTATTTTTCTTTAATGATTCCAACATATAAATTAAAATAAATTTTTAGCCGGAATCAACACCAAAAAGGCCACACGAGGACGATGATGACTATGGTGGCTCCCCAGAATATCCAGCAACGCGCCATGATGAAAAATCCAGACGATTAAAACGTATAGCTCAGGCAAAAGAAGCTGCTGATTTTGTTAAACCAGAAACGCCTCCATTAACTGGTGTGGCATCGTTTTTAATTGATCCCGAACTGACCGATGAGGAACGCATGAATATATTAAAATATGTTGAAAGTGAAGAGGCCGAGGGTGATGTGTTAGATGAACAAGGTCTGAAAAAGTTACTACTGGTATTTGAAAAGAAAAATTTAAAAAATCAGGAGTTAAGAATTAAATATACAGATAACCCGGTCAAATTTATGGATTCCGAGTTAGAATTGCACAGTGTTATACAAGAATTAAAAGCAGTGGCTACAGTGCCGGATTTATATCCTATTTTGGTAGAATTAAATGGCATACCCAGCTTACTGGAGCTATTAAATCATCCAAATACAGACATAGCAGTTTCTATAGTGGATTTATTGCAAGAGGTTACAGATGTAGATATTTTAGGCAAGTTTTGTATGATATAACGTATTAAATTTCAATAAATTTTATTTTTACAAACAGGCGAAAGTAGCGAGGGTGCAGAGGTTCTAATAGAAGCTTTACGCAGACAACAGGTTACAGCTCTCTTGGTACAAAACTTGGAACGCCTTAATGAACAAGTTAAAGAGGAGGCAGATGGCGTCCATAACACTTTATCGATTATAGAAAATCTAACAGAAATGAAAAGTGAAGTTGTGCGTGAAGCAGCTCAGCAAGGTTTATTGAGTTGGATACTAAAACGCCTTAAACAGAAACCTCCCTATGATGCCAATAAACTTTACTGCAGTGAAATCTTATCCATACTTATTCAAACAAATGTTGATAACAGACTAATGTTGGGCGAAGTGGAGGGCATTGATATCTTGCTGCAACAATTGGCTTTCTACAAGAAACACGATCCCGCCTCAACTGAAGAGCAGGAATATATGGAAAACCTTTTTAACTGTATGTGTTCTGCTTTAATGGCAAAGGAGAATCGTGAATGCTTTTTAAAGGGTGAAGGTTTACAGTTGATGAATTTAATGCTAAGAGAGAAGAAAATGTCTAGAAATGGTTCTTTAAAAGTACTCGACCATGCGATGTCTGGTCCAGATGGACGAGATAATTGTAATAAATTTGTGGACATTTTGGGTTTGCGCACCATATTTCCTTTGTTTATGAAAACTCCCAAGAAGAACAAACGTTTGCTATCGGCCGATGCTCATGAAGAACACGTTTGTGCTGTAATAGCGAGTATGTTAAGAAATTGTAAAGGAGCGCAGCGTCAAAGGTTGTTATCTAAATTTACGGAAAATGATCATGAAAAAGTGGATCGCTTGTTGGAATTACATTTAAAATATTTAGTAAAAGTGGAGGCCGCCGACAGGGAAATAGATCAGCAGCAAAAGGTACGTAAAGATTCGTTAACATGTGGCAAATATTTAAAGAAATAAATGTCACTATTATGGGGAATGGTTTTATAAGATAGCAAAAAATAAATAAATATTTTCAGTGGTTCTAGTTTTAAGTTTGCACAATTTTAAAGCCTAATAGATAAAGAGTTGCTACTTAAATTACATCAAATAGTTGTTGTGAACTAATTGTTAGTTAACATTTAAATAAAGATTTATTAACATCTTTAATTTTTAGGATCAAGGTGAAGAAGAGGAAGAAGAAGCAGAAAATAATTACATTAAACGTTTAACTGGTGGCCTATTTACTTTACAAATGATTGACTATATTATTTTGGAAATCAGTTCCACCACAGAATCAATTAAACAGCGTGTGGTACAAATATTGAATTTAAGAGGTGCCTCTATGAAAACCATTCGCAGTATAATGCGTGAATATGCGGGCAATTTGGGTGACGATGGCGACACAGATTGGAGAGAACAGGAACAATCTCACATTTTATCGTTAGTTGATCGTTTTTAAATTTCAAATACTAATGGAGTTTTATGAAAAAAAAATAAAAATATTAATAGCCAATCCCACGATGTCACACGTTAACGTTCGCATAGAAAATTATATTTAAAACGACAACAAATTCTAAAATTCGTTTTTGTTTTAAATGGAATATTCTATGCGAACTAATTTTAGAATTGGTTTTTGTTTTAAATGTAATTTTCTATGTGAACGTTAACGTGTGACACCGTGGGATTAGCTGTAAATCTTATTGGTAAATTGGATACTAATTTGATAGCGGTAATAGGTAAAATAAGATAAATTAACAAAAAATATACAGCTGAAGCAATAATTAGGACAAAATCGAATTTTTTTTGAAATTTAAAAAATAACCTTTATATCGCTTTAATCTAAAAAAGCCAATACCATAATGAAAATATTTTTTTAAATTTTTTTTAAAAATTACGATAGTTTTTCCTGATTTTAAGAGTAGATTAGTTCTAGAAACGATAGGTTGCACTCAAATTATAAAGTACTAAAATAAAGACCTTGTGTTTTATTGGGTGTAGATCTACATAAGCTTTAAATTGCATCAAAATCGAAATTGCCCTTCTGTCCCTTCGTATTCTATTCCTAGCTTTGAAAAACATATAAACCCTGTGTTTTAATTACGCTGATCTATCTATTCAAATTTAAACAAAATTGGTTAGATATTCTCGGAGTGGAAGCAATTCTCCTTATGTCTCCTCTTCGTCGCTTTCGCATTCGGTCAGGGGACGGTCGAGCGGAGAGACAGACTGGAGGCGAAATGGAGGGTGAACAGCGTACTCATGTTAAAATTACTTTTTGAGAATGGAAACTATTGCTCTTGCATGTTTAATTTTATGTTTTATGTCCAATACTAACGGAAATTCAAAAAGTACCAATTAAAGACCAAAAAAGTACCAAAAAGTTAACCCATTGAGTATTATCACTCTGGATATTGCATTTTGAATTTTATGTTTCTAGGTCAAATATTAACGGTAATTAAAAAAAGTACCAGTTGTACAACCATAAAGCTAAAGAAAGAAATTTAATTTTCGGTATTTCCCTTTTTTGGTACTTTTATTCTTCCCATTAAAGTATCAAAAATTTCAATATTGTGTTGGGAGCCCATTTAATACCAGAGAATGGAGAAAAATACTTTGTAAAAGAGTATCAATAAGTGGTGAACTTAAACGTTCGAATTCTAAAAAGTACCAAATTTTTATTTGTATTTTTTTAGATAAGTTTTGAACGTGATATAATGTTTATTTGTTTATTGGGTTAGAAGATAGACGGGGTGACAAAAAATTACCAAAATTCAGGTTTTACCCGTTAACTCCCTAAAAGGGCCGAATTTCAAAAAAGTACTAGACACCTGTCCGCCTATTTTTCTAAAGAACACCGATAAGTATTAAATTTTTTTCTGTCTTAGTTTTGGAGATATTAGTGAGGTTAGAATTTGAGATTTGGCGCCCCTGGACCCTATCCTAAGCACTTTAGTGGAACCTTATATAGCCTATGCCCGCTAGGTGGTTCCATTCTTCATTTTGCTCAAGAAATTTTTTAAATCGGACCGTCAGTTCCGGAGATTACCTCTTACAAACATAGAAACATATAAACTTTTCAGTTTTATAATATATGTGTATATAAAAAAGGGAGTATTATTTGGTTTGTTCACGGAAGGCTGGTTATCAGGTTATATGGTTATTTAGTTATATTCACAACAACAATACATTTATTTAAATTTTTGTTAAAAATATTTTGTTGCTGTTAATATAACAACATAACCATATAACCTGATAATCTGCCATTCGTGAACAAAACAATTATAAACTTTCAAAACAGTATTGTTTTCAAAACTTTTTCGGTTTCATTTTACTCGAATTCGATTTCCAGAACATGGTTGTATAATAAAAAAATATAGGATTTTTTGTGACATTATCGCTCATATGACGTTGACGATCATATGGTCGACAAGAAAAGTTAGCGTTTTGCGTATTATTTACCAATCAACATAGTATAAACAAAAACCCAATAACAATTGAAGCACAGTCGCGAATTACAAAATAACTATTTTTCAGAAGAGTAAAAAAACGATTTTAAAAGGCAGGATTATTTATTTTTTTAATTTTTTTTGTAAATTTAAAAAAATGATAATATAAGCAAAACATCAATAAATTTAAATTTTTAATTAAATGCAACTTTATAATTTTTTTATAGTGAAAAAACGTTTCATATCCACAATCGCGATGTCAGTTAAAACGTTATTCCATGTTGCAAAACCATTTTGTTTGCATCATGTTTAAGTAACTTACACATTCCAAGGCGAATTCAACTACAGGTGGTATCGAAACGCCATCTGATTTTGACAGTTCGAGCTATTTTGTTTTGATTTGTTAGTGTTTTGTTAGGAATGGTTGACATTTTGGACAGTAAACACTAACAATGCAATGCAAAAAACCCTGTGTTGTTTTTGGATTGTTGTAGTATCGACACCACCTGTAGTTGAATTATTAAGTTGTTAAGTTATTAAGGTGAATACATTTGGGTGATATGATGTTTAAACAGTGTAAGAGAGTAATGTTAACGGTAATCTGCAAAAAAACAGTTTTTCCAAAAAGTCGCTTTTACAACGTTATTCGCGGCTTTGCTTCAATTGCTAAAAAATAACAAAGCAAAACCATAACCTTTCGTCAATGTAGCTTAAAATGCGAAAAAATGTATGCAAACGTCACTCATCATGGCTTGATCAAGACTTTATTGAGGACAATATAAGTGACCACTGCATGCATTTTTTCGTCAATGTGATTTGAAACACCACAAAATGCATGCAATGGTCGTTTACGTTGTCCTCAATAAAGTATTATTCAAGGCAAATTTAAGAAAATGTCTCCAAAAAGTCGTAAATACGATAACGATCTGCCAACACAGAAAAAAGTGTTTTATCAATTAAAAAAATAGTTTAAAAAGTATTAAAATTTAATTAATGTGATAATTGAATCAATTATTTTTTTTGTTGAAAGAAAATTAAAAATTTAATTTTGATTTAATTAACATTTTAGTTGTTTTGAAATAAATTTTCAAATAAAATTTTAATTAAATAACAAAAAATCTTAATTGACTTTTTTCGTTTAAAATAAAATAATTTAAACATGTAGAATTGTTGTTGGGAGTTGTCAATATTTATTTAAATAAATTAACACATTGTTTGAAATGGCAAAATTTTTTGATCCCTTTTTTAATTAAAATTAAAAAATATAATTTATTGAAAATATTTTTTCAAAATTTTAAAATTTTTAGTAATCAATATAATCATTTTGGTAATAGGTGCAAAATCAACAACTTGTTTGCTTGATATTATGAATTTAGAACAAATTTGGTGATTGGAGAAGTTTAATAATTTTTTCTGTGAAACGTTTGCCACCTTGTAAAAAATAGGCGTTTAAAGTTGAATAATTTTGTTTTTTTTTAAAATAACTGTCTTTTTTTAAATTTATTTTAATTAAAAAAAATTTAACATTTTTATATGGGGAAGCAAAAAAAATTATAAAATGAAATGACAAACCAGCGAAAAAATCGACAAACTCGAAAAAAGATCGTCAAATCTCAAAAAATGCATATTGCTAAAATCATCAAAATAAAATACTATAAGTCGAAAAATCTCGGAAAAGAAATTTATAAATATTGACACAAAAATCTGTTAATTGATAATAAAAAAAAACCAAAAAATTTTTAAAATCGACCTTTTTGCGAAAAAAAATTATTTGATTTTAAAGATTATGTAATAAAAATCGATAAATTTCGAAATGATCGTTTTTAAATAGTGTTTAAATTTTTTAACGGTTTTTAAATTACTGCCAGGCCCACAATGTCGACAAGAACATTTCTTTCGCATTTTTATATTGAAAACAATAATAAAAAATTTAAATTTGTTTTTGTTTTGAATATAAATATAAGAAAGAAATGTTCTTGTCGACATTGTGGGCCAGGCTGTTAATTAACATATACATATATAGCCCTTAATATTTTTTTTCAAAATACATTGCAAATGACATAATATTAAGAAAAATATGGAACAAAAATAAGAGAAAAATTTTATAGAAATAAACTTTCCTTTGAACCCCATTTTAATCTCCTTAATAGTAAAATCTTTGGTATTCTTCGTAAAATGTATTCATCTAATTTGTATTTCCCATTACGCATTAGGTATAATAACCAGTGATGCCATTAGGATACGTGCGTTACGATCGTAGCTACGTTTTTTCAAGTTGTTTATTTACTAACGGAAAGTTTTTCGATATTTGTTTCTGTAGTTAAAAAAATGTATAATTAAATAAAATGTGAGTATAAAGTGCTATAAATTTATTTTGTAATAAATTTTGGTTTTTTGTAACTTAAAAGCTTTATTTAACTTATTGCAGTTCAAAAAACACAACACCTGAGCAGTATGAAAAGCTGGCGAGTTTAATGGCAACAAAACATGATATTGCGTCTGGATATCATAAGCGTCCCAAGGAAGAAGTACAGGCATTTCTAAACTAAATTTTTCTTTAGCAATGATGTGTAGAAAATGAAAATTTCGCTCCGGCGCTTCAGGATTCCTCACACTGGAATAGTTTGGCCGCAAATACCGTTTGCTTATAATCTGGCTATTTTCTTCCTTTCCTCCCTTAACAGATGAGTTTATTTAATTATAGTGTCCACAATATTTAGTTTTTATATATGTATTTATCACTATTTATTCATAAAATTTTGCTTTTTATAGTTTAACAATTACAATGTTTACAAAATTTTTTATTTTTTATGCTTCTATTTCATACGTCTCGTAACAAATCAGCTGGTTTAAACATACTCTTCTCTTCTTCTTTTTCTTTTGATTAAGATTTTTTTTAGAATACCTATTTTCGATTCGAGAGTAACTGAATGCGGTGAATATGGCTCATGCTTTGTTGATGTCATCTGTATTATATGGTATCGAAGTTTACTCCGGTACATGCTTCACTCGCTTAAGCAGAGTTAAGCGTATAGTTAATAGTATTGTAAGATTTGTCTACAACATTAAGCGTCGTGAGCATATATCTATTTCGGTCCGACGTTTTCTTAGGTATACGTTTGAAAATTTTGTGGAATATCGATTGGGAATTTTGTTCCATGGAGTAATTCGACACGGCAGACCCATTGACCTTTACAGATCCTTTGAATTTCCTCATCTTTTTTTAATAGGTCTTTTATAGTAAGGATTGCAAGGGTTTGGAATTTTTTACCATATTTATTACGGATTTTTTCGCAGTCAAATAATGTATTTCGTTTAAAACTGCTTGAATTCTTCGCTAATTCCACTTTCTATTGATTTTGTGTATGTTAACTAAATACTTTTAAACATTTCGTAAATTGTATTTCCATTTTAGCTTATTTGGTTGTGCTATTTTCCTCTTAGGTTGTTACTGTCTAAACCTTTTTTTAGGATATTTTTCTTTTTTCTCTTTGTTATTTTTTTGGTTGCGGTTGGGGAGTTATAGTTTAATTTCCTTTTTTTATTATTATTATCGTTAATGTTATTTTTAATATTTTTATTATTAGAGTACATATATAAATATAAAATTTCTCAGGATATATGAACATGTAATATTGTTATTTTGGCCTCTAAGGCTTGATATTGCATAAACAAATGGAATAAATAAAAAATAAAATAAATAATAAAATTTTTCATTTTTTATAATACACCTGTAGTTTAAGTCAGTTTTCAAAATCTATACATATAAAAGAAAGTGGCGTTAGTTACTACGTTTATAACTAAAGAACTGCTGGACCGATTTCGATGATTCGTACCAATTCGGAATGGTCTCTGACCAAGAAGAATAGAAAAAAAAAATCTAAAATAGGTGGCGCCATTGAAAATTACTCAGTATGAAATTAAATCGTAAACTCTGCATTTGACGATGCTTTGATCTTTAGCAAAGTTGTTGAGCATGAGCCGGCGAAGGTTTATAAGTTGATATGACCAATTCTGTGCGGGCAACGCCGCAGGAACGGCTAGTATATAATAATAATAACTAAAACTGATATAACTCGTTAATACCATCAGCTATCTGGTCAATAAAAATAAAATCCACAAAATCGAAAAATATTTTTAACCCTGAAGTTTGAAAAAACTTTGTTTTCAATATTTTCTATTTCGATATTGGAAACTCTTGTCTGACTTTGAATACTTTTTATCTGCGTTCATATCTTTTTCTTTTTAATTCCCCCTTCATTTTTAGAAATTCCGTTTTGTTCTGCAAATCTTTAAACTATTTAAATATATGTACATGTATTTATTATATTTATTTAAAGTTATATTTTTAAACGACAAATATGTTTTAATATAATCATAAAAAAGAAAATTTATTTACCAAAAGAAAATCAAAAAATTATATGAAAGCCCCCAATAATGGAAATTGGTTTTAACAAGTTTTCAAAAGTTAAGGATAACTATTTGGTGCCCCTAGTAAAAAAGAAAATAAGTTAATTATAAATTAAAAGAAAACAAAAAAATTAAATAAACAATTTTTTTTTGGTTATTAAGAGGTATTTTATGTAAATATGTTGTGATTTTTTTATATATGTGTAAATTAAAACTAAAAATAGAGAAAATAATAGAAGTGAATAAACAAAGAACATTCACTAATTGATAATTTATGAAATTAAAAAGTAATAATAATGTATTTATAGAGAAAGAAAATAATTTAATTAAATAAAAGTAAATGTATAAATTAAAAAACAACTATGCAAAACATACTTAAGAAATACAACCAACAAAAAAAAAGAACTACAAATCAAAAAAGCTCGGCTTATGTTTCGCAAAATTAAAAAAAAAATCTTTTGTTTCAAATGTCGAGTTATTCTAATAACAAACACATTTATTTACATTTAGATTTTTTTTAAATTGGTGCGAGAGTAATTTTGTTTTAATAACTTTCAATTTTGTGCTTCAGATTTTAATTTATATATTTTTTAATTTTTATTTTTATAATTTAATTTAAGGCTTTTTAAGCTTTCAATCGTATTTTTGTTTGCAAAACACAAGAGTTTTATCTAGAATAAAATGAATAAGATGTACATATTTTATTTAACTACAGTTTGCAGCTTTCAGAGTGGTATGATGGTAGTGAATCGTAGTTGCAGTATTGAGTGAGAAAATATAGCAGAGAGTGAGAGAGAGAGAGAGAGAGATATATAGAAGAGAGTGAGAGACTATAGGAAAATTAAAATCTCTACTTGGCGCTGTCGGGAATTTCGAAGCTAACATCCATTTTAACTTCGCGGGCCAATTCAACAATTTTGGCCAAGTGAACCGATAAATTGGCAGCTTCATCTAAATCGTGACGGGGAATAATTCTCAAACCAGATTTTCTTATCAATTCACGAGCCTCGTTTACTTTGGTACCCTAAAAAAATTTTTTTTTTTTTTTTTTTTTTTGAAAATTCAACATTAAACAGAAATTTCGTACTTTTCAAGCAAAAAAAAAAACCTACCTGCAATCTTACTACAATTGGCATTTTCATATTTAAATCCTTGGCAGCAGCAATAATACCCTCAGCAATAACATCACAACGCATAATACCACCGAAAATGTTTACCAAAATACACAGCACTTTGGGATCAGAAGTGATAATCTTAAAAGCTTCTTTCACAGCTTGAGCTGTGGCACCACCGCCAACATCCAAGAAATTGGCTGGATCACCACCGTACAATTTGATAATATCCATTGTGGCCATAGCCAAACCAGCACCATTGACCATACAACCGATAGTACCATCCAAAGCAATGTAATTCAAATCGTATTTGGCAGCTTCAACTTCTTTCGGATCCTCTTGGGTCCAATCACGCATGGCAAACAATTCCTTCTGACGGAATTCACCGTTGTCATCAAAACGGAATTTGGCATCAAGAGCAAAGACTATTTAGATTTATATAAAGGTTGATTTCAATGTATGAATTTATATAGGTATCTATTGAATTAAAAAACAAAACAATAGCGGTTTTCACCCTTTGTATTAAGTGTACAACTCAGCCTTATTTTATACGATTTGATATTACAAAGCGTGAGCGTCTTTTCGTATGTATTGTACGAGTAAATTAATGAGTTAGAGAAAAGCAAACTGTTTTATTCTGGTAAATTTGTACACCTATTTACTACAGCTGTTTGTTGGATTTTTTAACCACAGCGTAGTAAATTTTAGGCCCCTATTACGGTTCACAAATCAACTCAGTTGAGTTGTAATTTCTTAATTTTGTATTATGGTTTACAACTTCGCAATATTGCGGTAAACAAAAAACATAAAAAAAATTACAACTCATCACAACCAGTTGTTTTAATTTCAACTCAACTGAGTAATAGGAGCCTTAGTCTAATACATTTTATTGTTGCAGCAAAGACTATAGATTTAAAAATCTGTAGTTTTTGGTTGCAGTGTTGTAAATGTTACCACATTAAGTAAATTAAAAAGATTAACAAGGTCCACAAAGGACTTAACTATCAAGGATGAAAACCGCTAATTTAATTAAATACGCAAAAAGCAATTAAAATGATAAGGAAGGTTAAGTAAATGAAAGAAGTAGAATTTTAAACAAGAAAGAAATAGAAAGTAGTACAAATGTTTTAATAATTAGGTTAAATTTTCGATAGAAAAAAATAATAATAAACAAAGTTGTATATTCTACTATAAACAATTAAATTACGACAAATTTATACTAGTAACCTTCACTAAGGTAAATGCTTTTTTAAAACCCTTTCAAATTTCATTAAATTTGTGCGAAACTTTTCAGAACTTATGCATATGTGTACATATACTACTTTAGATCGAAACGTAAAACGTAGCACTGATAAAGACAAACGAATTAGGAGTAACTCCATGATGGACGAGGTAATGTTAAAGCACAATACCAGACAAAAAAACAAAACAAAACAGGCATATCCATCCAACTGTTGTTTGTACAATATTTAAATAAATTTCTACGTATTTTTGAGAATTTTTATATTGAACGGTTTATGTTTTATTTAATTTAATACAAGTATTAGTTTTTTCTGGCTCACTCTTTATGCGACTGTAACGACCACAACACACAGCTAAACACCAGCATCACTCTATCAATATCTGAGATTATACAAGATGTCAAGTCAGTTAAGAATAACAAAAGCTCAGGCAGTGACAACATATCCTCAGAGCTCTTAAAGGCAAATACGAGAATGACCGCAGAACTAATACCACCTACCTCTTATAGAACAAATTTGGGCATCAGAGAGAAATTCAGACGATCTCAATGAAGGCATTATTGTAAAAATACCCAAGAAAGGTTATTAAACAAATCGCAACATTTAACGAATTGATGCCAAATTTAAGAAAACAGCTTGCTGGTCCCAACAAATCATGTGTGGACCACATTAACTCACTGAGAACCATTGTAGAGTAGCCAGTTTAATTGAGTTCTTCCCTGAACCTTATTTTTTTTTTATTTCGATATTTTTTCGATTTTTTTTTTTATATCTTGAATGTAAGGGGTCCCACTTAAACTTACCCAAAAAATAAAATGTCTGTATACAGGAGCAAGCTGCCGAATTCTACATAATGACATGCTCAGCCGTAAAATTGAAGTTGATACTGGCCCCACTTTTCTTTTTGTAGATAAAGGGTATGGAAATGCTAACACTTCTCGTGTATCTACGCAAGTAAAGAATACAGTCTAACTAAATATTTTTAAAACTAAGATTTTATAGATTTCAAGCAAAAGGGATTTTAAAAGTCTTTTTCTTAATTTTAAATTATTTCCTCAAGATTATATAAAAGTTTGATTCAACTGGTTAACAAGAACAGAACAATCTTAATGTTTGGTTAAAGTCGGCCACAAAATGATTTCTGTTTTAAAATATTTTACGAAAAATACTTTTTTTTTAAAGATTTGGACATACAAGTTTGTTAAAAAAAACGAGGTTGATTCAAAGAATGACCTTTCAAATAGCACTAGCACAGCCACTCAGGATGATACGAAAAAATATTGGTATTCAAAATTAGCCAAATAATTGCAATGTCGTCAGCTCATTATTGGTTTGACCTACCGACCATTTTTTTAAAATATTGAGTATATAGTATATATTTTTTTTTTTTAGTTTCTGAGATATAAAGCATTCATTTTGCTCCATATCAACTATTTTAAAGTTTATTAAGTATTGTTTTGCTCTACACGCCACTGTTTGACGAATGCTGCAAATTCCTCTTACAAAAACGTACAAAATAATTTTCACTCTTACTTTGCTTCATTGCCGTAAGAAAAACAAGTAGTTAAAGGGAAAGCAAAATAAAATGACAGCAAGAAAATAAATTTCACTCTTGCTTCGTTTCATTGCCGTCAGAAAAAAAAATTAATAAAAGCAAAATAAAATGTCAACTCAATACACAGCAATAAGTATACGTATGCAGCACAAAAAGCTACTTTTTAAAAATCAATTTAGAAAAGTGGCGTATGCGGCACAAAACAATAATTTTCGCTTTCAATATAATACTATTAACTTATAAATGCGTTCATGAACGTTCACAAAAATTTACATTTTTCCTTAAAATATTTGACAAAGCAGTGGTTAAAATACAAAAAAATTCTATCGGGTATGATTTTAGAAAACTTTATGCAAAGCTTCATTGTCGTTTTTCTCCACTACGACTTTTTGGCATATGCGCCAAACCAATAATGAACTGACGATATGCATTAGAAGTTTGGACACAATAACAGCCACAAAAAATGAAACGAAAATAAGTACTTCTTACAAATGGATTCATTATTTCGTATAATTACTATATGTACAAATGTAGTCACCCTCGTGTTTAATAATTTTTCGTAGTAGCTTCGTCAAGAACAAATAAAGCCTTTTCAATTGTTTAAACAATTTTAGAAAATTTTTAACATATAGCTTTCTTAAATATTTATGTGACAATATAAAAACTGCCCGATTTTTTAGGATACAATTGTTTTTTCCACAACCTTTAAATAATTCCAATCATTTTTAGTAAATAAAAATTAATGTTAAAAGTTTTAAAAATGTAATACAATTAAAAAAGTATATTAAAAAATAAATTCGTTAAATTATACACAAAAAAAGGCATTAAAAAGCAATTACTACTCTTGATTTTAAAAATATAAACCAAGATGTATTAAAACACTCTACTTACAGGCTGGTGAATTGGTCATCATATGAATGAAGAGGGAATTGCAATGTAAAAAGATGAAAGGTGCGTTAAAGTTACAAGAAACGTTTGTATATGTAAAACCAATTATAATTTATATATAAAAAGGGTCTGAATTCGTAAAACAACAAAACGTTTTAAATAATTTTGAAAAAATTGTTTTACAAAAATAGACCCTTAAAATTTTAAATAAAATAAAATGATGAAATAAAAAGTTAAAATACACAAAAAAATAAATACATAGTTTGAAATTCCCATTTAAATATTGCAATTTTAACCGATATTGAATTTCGTAATTTGGCCTCTGGATTATAATGATGCCGATTTTGCTTGGAGAATAACAGGCGTTGCATTTGGTATCCGCAGAATGTAGAATTGCTTATCCTATCTCATAAAAAGTCATTCCCTTTTCTCCAAGCAAAAAAGGCATAATATAAATCTAGTCTAACAAATTAAGGCATACAAACAAAAATATTACATCGAAAATTAATTGATTTAAGATTACTCCGTTCGAATCGCTGTAAGAATATGTTTCTATATTCTAAACAAAAATGTATATAGAATATTAGATTTTTCCAATTATTATGAAAATTATTTTTGCGAAATTTGCTTAATCTTTTCTCGACAGCTTTTGCGCTTGAAATATGAAACAGATCCTTAATAATGAAGTATACAACATTTTGAAAAAAAAAAAAAACAAACGATAATAGGAGTTAGTTTTGAGATTTGACTTAAATTTTAAATTAAAGAAATACTATTTTTATATTTGTTACAAACGTTTATATAATAATAATTTAACAATATAAAAAAAGGGGAAATTCGGAAATAAATTCGTTTGAATTTAGATTAAAATTATTTTATTTTGAACTGAAATTTAGTTATAATTCTGATAATTTTTTATCCAATAATTGAAAATTTTTTGAATGGAACAAAATTTTTGATAAATCCATTTTTTTTATTACCGAATTTAGAAGTTTAAATACATATCGCACTTGTTCAACAATACGATATTGGAAAAGTATTGCAAAAATAAAAATTTGGGATTAATACACTATTGTTGACCAAGTGCTATATAAGACTTTTCTAGGAACTCTCAGTTGGAATTTGTAGATTAAATTATAATTGGCAAATTACTGATTTAATATAATATCCATTCAAAAATTTCAAAAATCAAATCTTCTACAAAAACTTCCATAATACTTACAGCCTTGAATAGCATCTTCAGCATAAGGATTGATTTCAATTAGTAAAGCATCCTTTTCCAAAAATAATTTGTACATATTAAGCAACATATTGACGGTATCCTCAGCATGGTTTGGTTCCGACAAACCAACTTTTTGTACTACTCTCATGGCTTGGTCTTTAGTCAAACCCTTTTTAATGTCAATGGGTTCATAGATAATGGCATCAGGATTTTCGGCAGCAACTTCTTCAATATTAACACCACCTTGAGAGGAGGCAATAACAACGGGACCCTGTAAAAATTTAAACTAACATTTAGAAAATCTTGTTCTTTTATACCATATTAAAAGAAAAACTTTACATTAAAAGCTCTTTCCATCATAACAGCGAAATAGAATTCACGTCTGGGGAATTTACGTTCGGCCACCATGACCTTATTGCACAAACGACCAGCGGAGCCAGTTTGTTTGGTAACCAGAAGTTGATTTACCATTTTGCTGGCAATTTCTTCGGCTTCTTTGGGGCTGTAAAAGGAAAAAAAATTAAATTTTTAAAACACAAGTAAAACCTGAATACATTAAAAAAAAACTTACTCATTGACTAGACGTACACCACCTTTTAAACCATTTTTGAAAGCACCCTTACCACGTCCACCGGCCAAAACTTGAGCTTTCAAAACCAAGTTGTTGGTATTGAGTTTCTTGGCAATTTCACCAGCTTCCTTACCGGATGAGGCAACTCCAAATCTAAAAAAAGTTAATTTTTTTTGATCCATATGTAATTTTATAAATTTAGAGTACGTTTGAAAGCAGAATTATTACATTTCGTTAAAAATGTTTTCCAATTGTCATTTAATTTGAAACAATTTAAAATCACTGAGGGTAATCACAATGGGTAGTGCAAAGTGTGTAAACGATGCAAATGTGTGCAAAAATACACACATTAAATCTCAAAATGTCGCAATAAAAGAAAAAATCACCAATTCTAAAATAATTCTTAAAATTCTTTAAGACAATTCGTCAGCTCATTATTGGTTTGGCGCATATGCCAAAAAGTCGTAGTGGAGAAAAACGACAAGGAAGGTTTACATGAAAACATACACGAAAGTTTTTTTGTATTTCCACCACTCCTTCCGGCATATGTTTTGAAGAAAAATGTAAATTTTTGTGTAGTTCATTAACGAATTTATAAGTTAAAAGTATTTTATTGAAAGTGAAAATTATTGTTTTTTGCCGCATACGCCACTTTTCTAAATTGATATCTAAAAAGTAGCTTTTTGTGCTAACTACGTATGCTTACTACTGTGTATTAAGTTGTTGACATTTTATTTTGCTTTCGCTTTAACAATTGTTTTTCTTACGGCAATGAAGCAAAGCAAGAGTGAAATTTATTTTGTACGTTTTTGTATGAAGAATTTTCTGCATTCACCAAACAGTGGCATATAAGGCAAAAACAATACTTTATTAACTTTAAATTAGGCGATATGGAGCAAAGTTAATCCTTAATATCTCAGAAACCATAAATAATTTCGTGAAACAGGATATGGATTTCGAATGGGGGTATTCAAAGTGTATATGCCCAGTACCTACCTTAATTTTTTAAAAATGGTCGATAGGTCAAATCAATAATGAGCTTTATTTTATTTTTTCATTGAACTGTTGGTTTTTAATTAAAGTTTTTGATATTTAAATTAGTTTTTTTTTCTTTTTGTCTTCTTTTTCATTGACCTTTCTTTGTACAACTTGAAAAAGAAATGTGAACATATAAATATTGTGATTTTTTTTTTATTAAACTGTTGGTTTTTAATGGAAGTTTTTGATATTTGAATTAGGCTTGAGCTCATCAAATTTAATTTTCATTAAATAATTTTTAGTGAAGGAAGTGATTTACATCATGAAATTAATTAAAAATGTTTTTTTTTTTTTGATAATTTTATTCTTAAACGAACACGGGATTGAACTCGGGTCGAATTTACATCTTTCGAGAATAACAACATTCTCATCATCAAATTCTTTGCCGTTCTAAAGTTTGCGCCACTGCGGGGCCTGCCAGTCTAGTCAAACGTCAATCTTTAACCAAAGGTATTGGTGGTTCGAAACTTGCTGCAATTGATTATCAACTTTCAATTTATTTGCATGTTTCTTTCCTTACTTCTGTTTTTTGTACTTTTTGTCCAGACTTTGTATTGAAAACCTCAGTACATTTATTTTTTATGTTTTTTTCTTTTTGTCTTTTTTCGTTGACCTTTCTTTGTACAACTTGAAGGACAAAAGTAAACTTTTAATAAAGAGCTTGTGACATAGCTATTTTATAACAATTGTAACTTGTTTTTTCTTATTTTTAATTGAACTGAAGGTTTGACATTTAAATTAGGATTAAGTTCATCAACTTTAACGTTCATTAAATAATTTTTAATGACAGAAGGACTGAATGAAAATGAAATTTGATGAACATAAGCCTAATTTAAATATCAAAAACTTCAATTATTTAAGGTCTGATAAAATTAGCAGAGCAAAAATCGCAAAAAAAATATAAGTTCAAATTTTACAAACTTATCGCTAAAATATATATAGGTACATAGTTTAAAAAATATAGTTGAATTAATTACAAAAAAAAAAATTCTCTAAAAACCGGAAATGTTCTTATATCTTGGCCAAATTAAAATTTGCATGACAAAATAAAAAGAAATCGAAAGGTAATGCCAAAACTCTATAAAGAAGAAAAATACCGCAGAAAATAATAAAAAACGAAATATTCTAAAGAAATCGAAAAATCGAAAAAATTTTCTCAAACATAAAAACGGCAACAATTTAAAAGTACTTAGGAAAATATGAACAAAAAAAAAGCAGTTAAATAAAAAAAAAGTACTTTATTCGGAATAATTCACTAATATTTAAAATATCCCGTAAATGTGAAATTTAAAAAAAGATGGTAAATTACGAACAAAACACATTTATTTTGCAGAAAAATCGTCTTAATATAAAGGTATCCAAGAACTTAGTGATTGAAAATCATAGAACTGAATTAAAATAAAAAACAAAAACGCTAAAAATATAAATTTTAGAACTTAACAGCAGAAACGTCTCTAAAATTAAAAAACGGCTTACAAATATTTTTAACATTTAATTTAACATCAGTCAAATTTTATAAATCCAAGCAAAATGGATTAAATCCGAAATAAATAAAATAAATAAATAATAAACTGACCGAATTTGAAACTTATAATTCGAATAAACATTAAAATATGTATACAAAAATATTTTGGAAAATGTTTATACAACAAATAGCATTCAGTAATACAAAGCAACAGTTGATTCATGAATTTTTTAAATAGTTGTTAAAATTAAGAATAAAACAAATAGGTCCTAATCATGTTAAACACAAAGCCAAAGAATTACATTGTTGTTGCTTTGTACAGAAATTCACATTGCGTTTTAAAATTTCAAACGCTGCATAGCTTGTGGCGTTGGAAATTTTGAAACGGTA
Source organism: Pollenia amentaria (assembly GCA_943735925.1). Lineage (NCBI taxonomy): Eukaryota > Metazoa > Arthropoda > Insecta > Diptera > Polleniidae > Pollenia > Pollenia amentaria. The sequence goes on from OX031006.1 coordinate 57,281,621, forward strand.
CATGATTTTCTGTAGAAAGCAACAACAAAATTACAAAATATTTATGACATTGTTTGTGCTTTCAATGTTATTCTTTAGTGTTGCGTTGCGTTTTACATGAAAAGGGCCCTAATCTTATAGTATGAAGTTAAGATATGAATTTATTAAACAAAAACGTGACGTTTCTTACACACGACAAACAAATATTTCGGATTGCGCAATGAGTTTTTTTTTTGTAAAGCAAAAACGTTTCGGAAGCATAAGAACATTCATTTTAAATTTTTTAAAAATTTAAAAGTTCTTATGTGTTGTGAAAACATCACATTAATCTTTTTCTGTAGTTAATTAATTAGTTCAGACATTTAGAACTAATAAAATCCTATATAATTTAAACAAATCAAGTTTATACTTCTATATAAAAACTACAATTACGTTTTACAAAAAATATTTAACATTTATTTATTAATATACATATGTATGTACTTAATTATCATGTAAATGATAATTGCAAAATAAAGTGCACTTTATTTGTTTATTAATTTTTTGCCTGGCTTCTTTCTATATTTTACATTATGATTATTTTTTATATATTTATATACAAAAATGCATACATTTGTTTGTAAACTGATAACCCATTACCTAGTTAGTTCTATTATTTCTTTGTTTTAATTACTTTTATATAGCAAGTAGCAAGTAGTTAGTAAGACAAGATTTATAAATATAAAAATCTTTAATAAAGTATAAACATCAAATGTCCGCACCAGATTAGTTTAGCCATTTGTGAAGTGGATGATATTTCTGCGTTATGCAAATTGTTGTGCAAATGTCTGTTTAATTTTGGTTTATTTTATTATATCTCTTAATTACAAATTATATTCTAAATTTATCTATCCAATAGATAGTAACCTTCAGCTTGTTGTAGTTAAAGAGGCAAAATACTCTGACGGTTTATTTTAATTTTGTTTTGTTATTTGTTTTTATTGTTATCAAAGAAAGTTTTATTAGACGCTAATTTGAATTCTTTTTTTTACATTTTTGTGATTTATTGGCAAATTTTATTTGTATGAACAGAGTTCATTGATTTTGTTTATTGTATGTCAAGTAAGCAAAAAAATTCAAAATCAATTTCAAGGTATACAGACAAAATTATTTGAAGAAATTTGTTATTTGTTTAGATTTTTAATTAAAAAATTAGATTTTGCTAGTTGGCATTAAGTTCAACTATGTATTTGTATTTGCTATATTAAATTTAATATAAAATAAATAAGGATATGTTGGTTAACTGAATCTTTAGAACAGAAGTAGGAAGGAATAATAACCGAACTATAAATAAACTAGAACGAAACAACAACAACTAGAACTGAACAAGAACAAGCGCTATAACTGAAAAAGAATTAGAACTGAACTAGAACAAAACTAGATCTAAATCCAAACCAAACTAAATAAAAGCTTATACAAATAAACTAACACAACTCTTTAAATAATGTTCGAAAAATTTATTATCAATGTTTCGGATATAAGAATGGAAATTTTAATTATAAATTTATTTTGAATTTGCGAATTTTTTATCCGAATTCCAATTTTTGTTTTAAAAATATATCCAAGGTATAAAGTTTATTAAACAATTGAGTCAATAATTTGTATGAAATTGTAAGTAGCATTTTACGAGTGTGTGAATACAATTATTCGAAAACAATTTATATTTCAAATGTTTGGCCGAAAATTTGCACTTATTTTTTTGCCTGCTTGTAAAAAAATCCACATCCAGTAACAATTTAGCTGTCATTGTGAAGCTGGCTTTAATGTTTAAATTTTTTTTATTAAACTACCTTTTTTTTGATGATGAGCACAAAGCTCACTCGTTAAACTTACATTGAAGACAAAAATAAAATTTAAAAATTTTTTTTGTTTCAAATTTAAGTCAAATTCTAAATTTAAATAATTTAAATATTTTTAGTATTAACTCAGGTATATTTCTTTGTAATATAGTTTATTGGCCTAATGAGGCTTTTATATTACCTGCAATAAATTGAAATTGAAATTTAAATGTAAGTTAGACGAGGGGCTTTTGCGCTCGTTATCAAAAAACAGGCAGAAAAATTTTACTTAAAAAAACGTATGTGCTGTTTTCACAACACAAGTGATATAACGTGTAGTAAAATTGATATGAAAAGCACACAGTATGTTGAGTGTTTTTTTTTTTAAATTGTTCTACACGTTCAATCACTTGCATTGTGAAAACAGCACATAAATGTAACTTAAGCGAACGAGTTTTACGCTCGTCATAAAAATATTAATATTAACTGCCTGTTATTGAACATTAATTTGCGGTTTCTATAATACATACAAGTGATTGAAGAAGTAGACAAATTTATATAAAAAGCACTCAAAAAACTGAAAAATTTATAACCGACCTCCATTAGTTTTTGTCTTAAACATTTTCTCAAAACATACTTGACCCTTATCTCCAAACCTTAGTGGCTCCCATACAAATATGGCATTTTATGAAGTTCTTTAATTTAATTAAAAGTTGTAGACAGAGTTTAATCATTTAGGGCTTGTTTTGTTTGGAACATTATTTTCTATACGTATAGAAAAAATTAGAAGGATAGCTGCATTTTCCCATTTTATTTCGAAATTTTGATAAAAAATTATTTATTTTTGCAAAAAAAAAAAAAAAATATATATTTCTAGAACGACTGCGCACGTTAAAAAAAGTTTAACCTTATTTAAAGGTAATTTTATTGGGGCATTGCGGTTTTTATTTTATTCAAAAAACTAAATCGTTTTTGAGTTACGCGAATATATATTGTCCAACTTCTTCCATTTGAAAATAACGGCATATCTCGGAAACAAGAGCTTACCTAAAACGGTTAGCACCATTGAATTCAGCGAATCCGAATTAGGGTAAAACGCCATTTGCCCCTCTATTCTGTTTTTTTTATCAACTAGCGCAGTGTAATTAAAAGAAAATATTTTATTTAAGTTATTTAACTAGTAAAGAATAATATTTGTTATATAGAATTAATACGATTTCAATTATAAACTACCATAAATTTTTGGTCGGTTTATTTTGTCTACAATTTCAAATAAAACATAATATGTAATAAGGTTTTTAAATTTAGAATTAGAATTTTAAATTAAAACTCAGCATTGCAAATTCTAATTAAAATATATACTAAAAATAGAACCAAAGACTATAAATCTATTTATATAAAAGAAAGTGACGTTAGTTACTACGTTTATAACTAAAGAACGGCTGGACCGATTTCGATGATTCGTACCAATTCGGAATGGTCTCTGACCAAGTAAGAAGAATAGAAATTTTCAATTAAAAGTCAAACAGCCATGTTCTGTTAATCGAATTCGAGATGAATTTGAACAAATGTTTAAAGCGATTCTGTCTTAAAGGATCATAAAAATAGTCCGTTTTATATACGTTATACTTTGAGTGCTACTAGGGTAGGTTAGGTTAGATTAGAAAGGCTGGTGTGAAGCACACCCTCACCCAGAGACCAATATGGTCCATTTTGACGCCTTAATTAGTGAAAGAAAGAAGAGAAATAAACCTAGTAGGAGAAGTAAATGGTGAGAGCACAGGAAAGGAAGATAATGGAAGATAAGAAATCGGACAGAACAAGCGAAAAGAACCCTACCAAACAGGAAACTGCCCTACATGTCACCAGTCCCCAGCCTCCTGCCGCAGTCATTCCTATTACGAATCCCGTCAGATTCTCGAGCGAGCAGCCCGAGACATCTCCCAATTCGTGCAGGAATCTGCTACCTAGCCACCTCAGCCTGCTATTCTGTAGCCTGGAACAGTGGCACAGAAAGTGCCCAACTGTCCCCAACTCCTATAGGTCCTCACACAGCCAACATATATCCGATAGGCCAGATCACCGCCATTCTGCCTATCATACAGTGGCCCGTGATAATACCTATCATGGTCCTGACGCAGGCCCTACTCTTACCCAGCAGCGCGTCCGAATTTGACCTAAACATCGGAGACAGCGTGCGCTATACTCGGCAGTCCGTTCGGCCCCGCCAAGCTCGATTAGTCCCGCATCAGCTATCTCGTTGCCGGTGATATGGCAGTGACCCGGTACCCATCAGAGCCTCACAACATAATTCCCTAAGATTCCTCCTAGAGCCCTCCAGCAATCGTCCACTAGCCTGGAGTTAACATAACAGCCCATGAAGGCCCTAACAGCCGCCTGGCTGTCCACATATATAGTGACCTCCGAGCACTTGGCAATGTTAGCCCCTACCAATTCCACGCCCCTGAGAACCCCCAGAACCTCCGCCTGAAATACACTGCAGTCGTCTGGAAGTCTATATGACCTTCTGATGTCCAGATTCTCAATGTAGACCCCCGCACCCGTGCCCTTCATCTTCGAGCCATCAGTGAAAATAGCAAATCCCCTATACAATCTGCCCTACCCTGACCAGCTCTCCCTGAAGGCAATATCACCTCTGGCCCAAAATCGACCCTAGTGCCCAAATAATCCGTAGAGACGGGCGAGCCCAGGTGATAACCACTAGTACTACTTTCATTCAAGATCCGCGAGTGACCCTCCGTGAAATTTCCCAACAGCCCTAGCTCCTTGCTGCCATTCCCATCACATACTGCTCTATAGGCAGAAGATAAAGAATAACATCCAGAGCCGCCTGAGGGATACTTCTCAAGGCACCGGTAATGCCAATCGAAGCACACCTCTGAGCCTTAGACAGAAGGTCCCTCCGACTAGCTAGTTTCAATGCCTCCCACCAAACACAGCATACATACGTAAGAATAGGTCTAACCACCGAAGTGTACAGCCATCCCACAACTGACGTCCGGAGTCTTGAGTGCCACTAATATTTATTAGAATTACTCTAAAAATCATGAAAAACTACGAATAGATATTGGGAATTATTTCTTTTCATAAGCAACTTTATTATATTCAACATTTATTCTATAAATTCGAAAAATAAAAATTTTTAAGGAATAGAAAGAACTATTACAAAAAGCTGTATAAAATACATAACTGAAATTTAACTCATAGAATAAATTCGAAAAACAAAAAAATGTTGAATGAAAAACTACGGTAATTTTTAAAAAAATTCAACTGAAAACTTCCTCCGATTTCATTTTACTCAGTTTCGATTTCCAGAACATGGCCGAAAATTCTTTATTTAATTTTTAAAATTTATAATTGAAATTTTTTATAAATTATTGTTTAAAATTTATAATGTGTTCAAATAAGAGTTACTGTGTATGTTATTTATTAATAATATTGAATGTATTTAACTCAACTATTTTAACAACTAGATATTGGGAATTATTTCTTTTTCATAAGCAACTTTATTGTATTCAACATTTTTCGAATTTATTCTACGAGTTAAATTTCAGTTATGTATTTTATAAAGCTTTTTGTAATAGCTCTATTCCTTAAATTTTTTTTTTTTTTTTTTTTAGAAATGACTTTATACAAATATAATAGTCTGGTAGTGTATAAAGTCATTTCTAAAAAAGAAAAAAAAAAAAAAAATAAATAATATTATTAAGCTATTTTCAAAAGTTTATAAAACGAACGTGTTTTCAGGGAGTCTGATAACAAGTAATATTCGCTTGGGATAGCATAACTAATCTTTTGTTTATTAAGCTCAAGACGTTACCTGGTTACGTTTAAATTTCTAGATTGTCTTTTAGTTCTTAGTATAAAAGATGTTTTGACGACATTTTATAGAGTGGGAACCAACATTTCTGAGGCATTTGTACATAAACATATAATTTTTCATCCATTAATCATAAATTAGGGATTGATAAGCATTTTCTTGAATTTTACACTCGGCCATGTTCTGGAAATCGAAATCCCGTGAAATTTAAATCGAAAGAGATATACAATTGCATTTTTGTTAAAATGAGAGTAGTTCTTCCTGATTTCAAAAGTAGTTTAGGTAAAGAAAAGTGGTCTTCACAGTATGAGGTATATACAAGAAAATATTTTTATGAACTTTGAACACGGGGGAGTTTTCAAAATTTGTGCGATTTCATTTTCACGTGATTTCGATTTCTAGAGCATGGCCGATTATTTTTTTTGAATTTTAAATTAAAAAAATCTACAAACGGAAACATATATTTAGGCCGGGTTTTTGAAATGTGGATTAAGTTTTAACCGATTTTTTTTAACAAACTCTGAAACTCTAATATTTTCGGCGAAATGTGATTTTTTTATGATTTCATTAAAAACCAAATTTTAAGCAAAACTAATCTGTTCCGTTAAAATTTTTTATACAAGCTTGGTAATGGCAGATTAAATCTGTTTTCAGATTAACTAAGCCTAGTTTAACTAAAATCTCAAAACCCCAGCCTTAGTGTTTTTAGTTAGTTTTGACCTATTCCTACTCATTTCAAATAAATTGAGTGGTGTATTTATTAAAAAAATAAAATAATAATTAAAAATATATATACTCACTTTGGTGTTGCAATGCCGGCACCATTAAGAAGTGTATAAGAGACATGTTCTTGGACGTTTAGGTTACGTTTTTGTTGGGTTTGGGCAGCAACAACTGACCCCAAAATCTGCAAAATGACATAGGTATAATTATTTCCTAAAAATTATTTTTATAAAATAAAATTTTATTTAGTAAATGTTGTATGTATGCATGGAGAATTTGTCCACTAAAATTCAAAAACCCAATTTTGTTACTAAACAGTTGTCTTTCAAGGTTAACTTAAAATGTGGTATGTATGGGTATATTTATTATAATAATCAGTAAACAATAAAAACAAAAATTGTTTAAATAAAAGTTAAAAATTAATAAACAACACGACGACAGAACTTGAACAATTAAAAAGTCACGCGATTAGCAGTGTCAAATGAATCATATGCCCAACCAGCCGACGATTTATAAAAATATAAAATCGAGTTAAAAATTAATAAATAAAAAGTGACGTCAAATAGGTATGGTGCAGCAAATCCAAAAATATGCCGGTAGAAAAAAGATAAGAATAAGTTTGTTTGAATGTGTTTAATTATGCAAAAGCAATGAAGAAAAGTTTAAACATTTTGCAAATATCAACGTAATCTTGAATTTAATTTTATTGTTATTTATGGTTAATTATTTCGGAACAAGGTTCGTTTACTATTACTGACCATCACCTTGAATAACAATTTGCGAAAAGTATCTAATTTTTGTAGACTACCTTCGCCTTGTCATACGAAAATAGCAACAACAAAAACACTGAATCTCTTGTCTTTATTCCCTTCTATTTTCATTCTAAACAAATTTGAAGGCACAAAACGAACAGAATGGCAACACACATTCAATAAATTCCATTAGAAAAATTAATTTTTCTTTTTGTTACGTCACAATTAATTTGATAATTTTTCTCTATTTATTTGTTGATTTTTTTTTTTAATAATTTTTTTTTTCTTTTTTTAACTTCATTTTACAACTTCTCTTTCTAATCTAAGTTCCTTGAAATGAACAGTGACTTATTTCAACGAAATTTTTGCCAATTATGTAAAAAAAGTTTTTTGCATATTTCATTTTAATACCTTTTGGCCCACTTTTTGATTTATAATTTCGGCTACAACACCGGTGCGTGATATTAATGATGCCATTTCCTTTTGGTTTGTAAGATTCTATTTAAAAATAAAAGTTTATTAGCATATATTACGCGTTTCTTATTTATCCAAATAAAATTTACTAATGGAATGAAAAATTCATCCTACCGTAAAAAAAACTAAACGTCAAGAAGAATGATTTTCGAATGAGACCAATTGCAATTGAAAAATATCATCTGGTTGGCATTTCATAGTTGAGCTAAGTATGGCAGCCTTGTGTATTTAAGGTATGGCAATGCAGTGGGTGCCTTACTAACAACGTAGTCTGGCAGCTCTCTATGAGTGTTAAAATGGTACTGCCAAGTTAGAAAAATTTTGAATTCATATAATGTTGCAGAAAATTTATTATTTGTTGTGAATTGATTTAATTGCAAAATAATTACTAAAAAATCTATATATATTCATATATATACAGTGAAGGACTAAAGTCTACTTTACTTTTTTACGATTTTTAGGAATTGGCAACGATATTGAGAAAAACTTGTGTGCCAATATTTAAGGCATTAATAAATACTTTTATTAATGACACAAAAATATAATTCAAAAACAAAACAAAAGCAATAATAACATAAACATTATAAATTTCAAAGGACAAAAGTGTACATAGAATAAAAAAGGAACAATAGAATTAAAAATCACATTAAAAAAACAAAATAAAAATATTAAAAATTAAATTCAAAATTGTTTTTTAATTTATAATAAATGACCTCAAGCCGAACCAAATATAACCTACAACAACAAAAAAGGTCAACAATACATACTGTTAACATTAAAAAAAATTTAAATATTTTAAAACATATTATTTAGATGGTTCGCCCTGAGCATCGTTCACAGCTTGCAAATGTCGAGGCATGGAGTTTACTAAATTGTCTGTGATTTTCGCAGTTATTTCTGCCCGAGTTCTGTTTAAAGCAGCTTTCAGTCATTCACTCCTGGTTGTTTTATATTTTCTGACTTTTTTTCTCTAAAACATCCCAGATATGTTTTTTATAACTTAAATACGGGGATTGTGGTGGGGAATTGAGTTGTCTGGGAGCATAATATAGAAGCTATTAGCGAACAATGTGCGTCGTTTGCTTGGGATCATTGCCTTGCTGAAAAATCCAGTGTCCGTTTTTACAACTTTACTTTAACCTAAAGTAAGTAAAAGGTTCATCCTGCGCTTTGAATTTATAAGTACAAGAAGATTTTAGATAAAGCCACCATTCAAACAACAAAAACTTTTTATATTTGAAAACAATTATCAATGTTTAATTTGGAGCTGCGTCGGTAAGCTAGATTTTAGCCAAAGTTAATGATATGAAAAAATTAAAAATCCTTGGGAAATTTCGGTTAACTTTTTTGCGATTCTACTGTATGTACATATATATTTAAAAATTTCAGAGTTTTGTTCAAGGCGAATTCATTACAGGTGATCCTAAAAGCCCTGATGCCAAATTACGGCATTCGATATCGATCGAAATTATAATACAATTTTAATGGGAATTTCGATCGATATCGAATGTCGTAATGTGGCCCCTGCTGATAACTTTTTTTCTTTAGCTTTATAATTGTTGGATGTCAAAATTTTGTTTATTATCTTTGTTTCTGTTTTGATTTGTTTCGGTCTTTGACATTGTACAATGATTTTACAAAAACAAATTGCTTGTGGTTTTTGTACGAGTTGTACTTGTTGTACTACCGAGATTACCTGGAATGAATTCGCCTAGGTTTTGTTATGAGGAAAAATTCAACTACAGGTAGTGTCAAAACACCATCTGATTTTGATAGTTCGAGCCAATTTATTTTGATTTGTTTGTGTTTTGTTAGAAATGGATGACATTTTGAACCGTATACACTAATAATGCAATGCAAAAAACCTTATGTTGTTTCTGTTGTTTTTGGATTGTTGTAGTTCCGACACCACCTGTAGTTATATTCGCCTTGGTTGAAGAATTGTTTGCCTAATTTAAAAAATCGTCCATCGAAAACAATAACAGCTAAATTACCAACACAGCATTATTGCTTTTTGATCAAGGCGATTTTGTAAAAAAAACAACAACGAAGAACCGTTATATTTTTTACTACTACAAAAAATAAAAAAATGCAAAAAACAAAAGAAAAAGCAAAAAAAAAATGCCATTCAGTTTAGTAATCATCAAACACATCGTTGAATGATCTGCGATCGTAATTGAAGAATGCAATGTCAACAACAATTAAAACGAATTTAAACAGCAGCTCAAACCATTGCAGTCTAGCAGCACTAAAGAAACACATAACCACGTGTCTACAACGTTGGCGGCAAAAAACTCCTGCTACCAAAAGTAACACCACCGTAAACGAATATAACCGCCAGCAGGAAAAGAAGTCTTATTGCCACTTTCAGCAAAACTCAAGTAGTGGGTCTGTCCCACACTGCAGTACAATATTCCAAAAAATAGTACCACGACAGCGATCCAACAAGAACAACCATACGACAAACTGCAACGATTGTAAGGGCCCTCGTCAGTACGGTCGTAAAGTTGAAATTGTTGCCAAATTGTTGTCCACCAGTTTAATAGCCAAGGCAAAGACGTCTACAGAAGATTTTTGCCAACAAACTGATGAACAGATTTACAGGTGTTTTGAGACGCAAATAAAAGTTCTACAAAGTACTAGCAGCTCATCAACCAGTGATTTCTACAGCGACGGCAGAATGACTATAACGGATTTAACATTTATGGAATTACGTGAAGAATACCCCGATATAAATTCGGAAATACGTAGTATTCTCACAGCACGTGCTCAAGATGGTGCGACCATATCGGAAATAAGGGGTAAGTTTCTTTTAATTCTTAATTTTTCTAATAGACACAAATTAAAACTGCAACATTTTCATTAAAATTGAGAAAATTCCCAATAAAATTAAGTATTTCAATTCAATTTAAAATTGAAAGCCTTAATACCTATCACCTTAATATCATTTGTAATATTAAAAAAATTTAATTTTGAATCTTCTCAATTTCAGTTAAGAACAGAAATTTTCCTAAAGGTCAAAATATACCACACAGACAGTTAGACATACATACATAATGTACATATAAAAAAGCATGGAGCATGCTGTGTGAATATCAAAAATTTTAAATATTCTCATAAACATCTTATTGTTTTTTTCAAACTGCTTGTGTCGTTTATTTGCCTTTTAATTATCTAAAATAAATCGAATTTTCGAGAAGTTCAAACTTTATTGAGAAATAAGGGTGCGTACAGAGTGGCCGCTTGTCGCCGAGCCGAGCCGACTGACGCAACGACGTGTTTTCCACTTTATGCTGGGATAGAGCTCGCGGCTCCCAGAGTTGGTTACAAAAATTTGTTTTATATATTACTGTGAATGTAATAAATAAATAAATAAATATACCAAAATTGAAATTAAAAATTTTAATCCAAAAACTGCAAAATCTGCACAATTTACAATAAGTTTTAACAAAAAATTTCAAAACTGCCATTGTAACGACGTGTTTTCCACTTTATGCTGGGATAGAGCTCGCGGCTCCCAGGGTTCGTTACAAAAATTTGTGTTATATATTACTGTGAATGAAATAAATAAATAAATATACCAAAATTGAAATTAAAAATTTTAATCCAAAAACTGCAAAATCTGCACAATTTACAATAATACTTATTGTATTAACAAACAATTTCAAAACTGCTCAATGCTTTGAAAAACTGCAATATGCAGATAAATCTGCAAATTTGGCAACGCTGACCCACACATACATTTTAGTGGGTGTGGGAGCACTTTTCCTGCCCCAGAGGGCCCCAGAAGTCCCGCCCGCCCTAAATTGTATTATTTTCGTTTTTCTCTCACAATTACCTTTAATTTGAGTACGCACACATTCCACTAAGTGCGCGGGCGATTTTTAGGGTCCAGGGGGTCCCGTGGGCCTCAGCCCTCTTCAATTTTAATCTTTTTTTTCGTGTGCCCCCCTAAACTGCATTTCAGCCAAAAAATAGTGTTACACAGAATATCTTCTGTTTTATCCAGCAAATTATCTATGGAAAATCTCTATTCTGAAATATTTTTATGGAAAATAGTCTTAATACCTACTTAATATAAAAAATTTTTTATAAAAAACCATTGGAAGAAAATGTTTTTATACACAATTTTAATTAGAAAATTAGGTATTATAAATAATATTTTTTCGCTTTTGCAGATGATTATCGTAAATTAACCGGTTTAACATTTCCCATTTATCAAGATGTCACCGAATTTCTTTTAACCATACCTCATGTTACGGCCTATTGCACTGAAAAGGGTACTAGAGTGTTTAACATAAGACCAATGGAAAAAACTAAGCATATACACAATATGGTAATGCAGCAGAAACCACAGCCGGAACCTTTACATAGGCCTGCATCCAAACCTTACTACCGAGAGCGTCAGTGTAACAGTAATTATCAACCTTCAAATTGGCGTCGCAATACTTGTCGACTATCACGAAATAATGCACATTTTTATGTAGAGCCTATAACTATCAGAAACGTGGAACCACAAGAACAATTACCATCTACCGATATATCGAAAGATGGCTCGGAGGTGTTCTTTGAAAACAATTGTTATTATCAAGACAATTGCAACTATTTGTAAGTAAAACAATGAAATTCTTAAAGTTATTTGCGATTATTTTTAAAATTCATAATTATTTTTTTAGGTTTAATCGCATTTGTAATCCACAACCGGAAACTCTACCCTCTCAACTTGTAGAACGAACTCCTCAAACCCTACCAACACCAGCACCTTTACCACCATCAAATGTTGGCACTTCAACGGATTTGAAAAATTTTAATTCCCATATACCTTCTTATAAAAATAATATAAATCATTTGAACAACTTATTTCAACTGCAGAATCAGCAACAGCGTCAATACCAACAGGATGTAAACAATTTGGAAATTATAGATCCAAAACGTTCTGTCCTTAATCCTTATAAAACAGGAGTTCCAAGATCAAGTAGATCATCATCACCTACTGCCAAAAGTTGGTATACAAATGAATCAGCCTATACTGATAGCGATTATGAAGCCCATCTTTTAGATTTTTTACTCTTGGGCGATGATTTCTTTTTATATATGGCCCGAATGGAATTGAGATGCAAATTTAAGAAGAGTTAGTGTTTTTCTTTTTATGCATACTTCATCAGTCACTGAAATTAAAAAAAAAATTAAATCTTTAAATGTATTTCCTTTCTATTCTCTTTTCTTAGACCAGCGAATTTTACAATCTGGTCTTTGTGTCTCCGGTCAAACGATTGGCGCTTCCATAAAACGTCTCAGAACCATGAGCGATCAACGTCGTTCAGTAATTTTGAATATTGGCTCTGTCGATATAATGCAGGGAAGACAATTAATACAAATCGAACATGAATTTCGGGAATTGTTATTGACTATGCTGAAAAAAGGAATTAATCCGATATTAACAACATTAGCTCCCTTGGCCAATTACAGTCATAATAATGATGTAAAACGTTTGTTGGAAAGATTTAATGAATTCATCAAAAGGGAAGGCCAAAAAAGGAATTTAGTTGTGATTGATATATGGAAATGTTTGGTGAATGAAAAAGGACACGTGTTTTTCGATTGCTACCAAAAGTAAGTAAATAATAAATTTTCAGGAGTAAATACAAAATATTCTTGCATAAAATATTTTTTGTAAGAAAATTGCAAACAATTTCCTATGAAAAATAATGTTTTTCTACAGAAAACTGTCCTGTACTAAAAAATTTTTTTATGGAAAATTATACCATAAACTAACTTTCTATACGAAATTGCCAAATTAGGAATTCGGTATAGATAATTCTCTTATACTAAATTTTTTTTTATAAAATATCGTTTTATACTAAAAATTTCTTATACTTGAAATTTTGTATAAAAACCGTTTTATGCTAGAAATTTTTTATAGAAAATCGTCCTTGTCTCATGCATTTTCTATAGGAAATTGTGTACAAAAATATATTATATAGATTTTTTTTTTGTGGGAAAAAATATTTTCATGCAGGAAAACAGTCTTATACTGAACAATGTCTCTAAAAACGTTTCATATACAAACACAAAATTTCTACCCAAAATTGTGTATTTTAAAGTATATAAAATTTATGCGTTGATTTATTTTAGTGAACCTCGAAACGTCACCGGCACTTCCGAATCATATCTATTTTGGAATAAAATTGGCCGTCAACGTGTTTTACAACTAATCGAGTCAAAATTGGAATATTAAAAACAATATCTTATAGTCTACGAAAAAGAAACCCAAATGTGATAGAAAAAAATGAATCCCGATTTTAAGCTGCTTTTATAATTTTAAAAAGATTTCAAAATATTGTTTTTACAAGCAAAAAAATTTTATGTTTATAGAAATTTTATGTTATCAATTTATGTGTTTTTTGGAGGGTTATTGTGTATTTTTTTCGAAGGAAACAATTTATTTTCGAATTTTAATTGGAAAAATTTTCCTTTCAACTTTTAAGATAAGATTTTTTTTGTCAATTTCAATTTGAAAGTTATTTTGAAACAAAATATATATTAGCCCTCCTTTTGTATTGGTGTTTTGTCCCTTTATGTCTTGAATGTCTGATTTTTACATAAATGTAAGGAAAATTTTAATTTGATATTTAAAATTTTTATATTTCATTTTTGAAAAGTAATAGAGATTTTCGAAATAGTTTAAAAATTTATGTCAAAATATTTGTAACCCAAAAAAAAAAAAAAAATGGCTGGTAATTAAAGAGCGACTAAATCTCTGACAGCTCTTTTCATATTTCAAAATTTATTTTTTTAGTTAGGTCTTAGTATAAGTTAGGCTTAGTCTAGGCTTATTAAACTAAAAAGCTGCTTTTTTAGTTTCTCTTCTTTTCAATCAAACGAAAAATTTCTTAAAGTTTTCATAGATTTTTGCCCTTTTCTTCTCTCTAAAAAAATCTAGCAAATTTTAGGAAATTTTCGATGTGTTGTTTTTGTTCTGTTGGCCCTTTGTCTTGTCCCGTTGCTTGTCCCTCTTTTTCACCCTTTAAGGCCCTTGATTAAGTAAATTATACTTTTGTATATTAGTGCACAAATATATAATTGCCTATAGATTTACTTAAAAGTCTGTTTTACTCGAATAGATTTAGGTTTCTGGTGAATTTTCATGTATGCTTTTGTAAAATATAGTTTTAATTTTCACTTAAATCAATAAACCGCGGTTGATTTTTGATTTGAAGGTAATAAACTAGATTTTCTTAAGCATAAGTGTTAGTCCTTAAATGTTAAGTGTATTAGGTATAAGATTATTTCTATTAACATAACTACACTGTAAAAAAAATGTTGGCGAACAAGAATTTTTTGCAATGTAGTTTTGCTTTTGTTGTTAATTATTAACTTATCATAACTTATATTTAAAACAAAATTTTCCTTACATTTATTTAAATTTCTTAAAAAAAATTGTATATAAATTGTTTAAAATTTTGTGTATTTGTCCTTTATGTGTTCTGTGAGTTGTCTGCTATAATTTGTGTCAGTGTTTGAGAGAGTGTTATTTATGTTTGTGAGATCCATAACAAGCTTTAATAAAAAAATCTAAAAAAAGAAACTTGTTTTATTTCTACCAGAAACTCTTAAAACAACTTTTTTCATGGAAATTTGTCTGATGCAGAAAGTTGTGCGTAGAAATTTATCTTATACAGAAAAAAATTTGTCTTAAACAAAAACTGTTCATGGAATTTATTATCCTTTTAAGAAATTCTTTTATAGAACTTTGTCCAATACAAAACATTTTTAAAGACATATTTCTTGTATAGAAACTTTTGTTTTTATACTTTTGGCTTATTAAATATTTTCTAAGAAATGTTTAATTTGTAATTTATTTTATTATTGCTACCAAAAAGTAATTTTATTTCTATGAAAATCTGTGTCAAATCTACCCTTGTGATTACTTTACACATATTACAGGTTTTTTTTCTTTGTTCTATTTCGTAGTAATTACAACTCTTACATTTTGTTGTAAGCTTTCCACCTCTCGAAAAAAGGTTCTTGAAGACATTTAAAAAAAATGTGGGTGAGAAGATTCGCAAACAAATGTTACACATAGAAAATTATTAACATTTGTTTTGCAAACTTTGACGGTTTTGGTGTATTGAACCCGGTAGTGTTTTTTCACCAAAGTTTCCAAGTTATTTACAAACATGTACAATTTAAAGCCTTGTTGGCCGCCATGCTTGCCAGGCGATTCGAATAAAGAAAATTTCGTGATTTGAAATGTTTTTGATAATGAGACCTTTGAGAATCAATGGACATATGATAATTTTAGGAAAGCAGATTGATGACAAATCTTTTCAAACAGACTTCTTCATATTCACAACAGACGTTAAGTTTGAAAGTATTTTTTTTTCCTTTTTTTTGGTAATTTAGATCATTCACCCCTTTTATGAAAGTCAACGTTGACACAAGACCGACTGCAGGGAAACAATAATTAATTGTATTTTCTGAGTCGGTAATGACAATAATCGATTACTACTGACAGTCACTTGATATTTTCTAAGGATCTTTTAAGTTGACGTCGAGTAGAATTGTCTCTGTTTTAGTCGACAGGAAATTTTGCGACGACTCAAATAAAAGTTAAACAAATTTTAAGTAGAATGTAAACATATTTATTAAATACTTAAAAATAAAAAATGTAAATTAAAAAGAAGTTATGGGCACAAATTTTATTAGTAAATTAAAAGCGAAAATTCGGGATAGTTTTCTAAAATGGCGAAATTTCGCGAACATTTTATCATAATTTCAAACTGTTTTTGCTGAGTAACACTTCGTTTTATGGCACTCCTTTATCATATAAAGAATGTAAAATGCATTTTTTTAAGAATTACTCTTCATTTTGTATTTAAAACTATTAAATTTTTTGTTTAAAATTAATATAATACATATATATTTCATTTCGAGGTTTACTACCTTTTTAAAGAAAAAAAAAAAAAAAAACAGAAAATTCAAATTTAATGGGGAATGTTTGTTATCATTTGAAAGAACACTCTTTGGCATTTATTTTTTGAAGATTATGTCTTCATCTACATCGCAGATGGTCCATCCGTTGAGTCCAATTTTCGATGACTCGTTCGAGCATTTCGACTGGTAACTGGCGAATGACACGCGTAGTGTTTTCCTCCAAGGCTTGAATCGAAGTGGGTTGTCCGCATTAACTTTAGACTTTACATATACCCACAGGAAAAAGTCTAACGGTGTGATATCACACGATCTTGGTAGCCAATCGACCGGCCCAAAACGTGAAATTATGTGCTCACCGAAGTGTTCTCTCAATAAATCCATTGATTGATGCGATGTGTGGGAAGTGGCGCCGTTACAACTAATTTTACATAATTACAACTCTTACATTTTGTTGTAAGCTTTCCACCTCTCGAAAAAAGGTTCTTGAAGACATTTAAAAAAAATATGGGTGAGAAGATTCGCAAACAAATGTTACACATAGAAAATTATTAACATTTGTTTTGCAAACTTTGACGGTTTTGGTGTATTGAACCCGGTAGTGTTTTTTCACCAAAGTTTCCAAGTTATTTACAAACATGTACAATTTAAAGCCTTGTTGGCCGCCATGCTTGCCAGGCGATTCGAATAAAGAAAATTTCGTGATTTGAAATGTTTTTGATAATGAGACCTTTGAGAATCAATGGACATATGATAATTTTAGGAAAGCAGATTGATGACAAATCTTTTCAAACAGACTTCTTCATATTCACAACAGACGTTAAGTTTGAAAGTATTTTTTTTTCCTTTTTTTTGGTAATTTAGATCATTCACCCCTTTTATGAAAGTCAACGTTGACACAAGACCGACTGCAGGGAAACAATAATTAATTGTATTTTCTGAGTCGTTAATGACAATAATCGATTACTACTGACAGTCACTTGATATTTTCTAAGGATCTTTTAAGTTGACGTCGAGTAGAATTGTCTCTGTTTTAGTCGACAGGAAATTTTGCGACGACTCAAATAAAAGTTAAACAAATTTTAAGTAGAATGTAAACATATTTATTAAATACTTAAAAATAAAAAATGTAAATTAAAAAGAAGTTATGGGCACAAATTTTATTAGTAAATTAAAAGCGAAAATTCGGGATAGTTTTCTAAAATGGCGAAATTTCGCGAAAATTTTATCATAATTTCAAACTGTTTTTGCTGAGTAACACTTCGTTTTATGGCACTCCTTTATCATATAAAGAATGTAAAATGCATTTTTTTAAGAATTACTCTTCATTTTGTATTTAAAACTATTAAATTGTTTGTTTAAAATTAATATAATACATATATATTTCATTTCGAGGTTTACTACCTTTTTAAAGAAAAAAAAAAAAAAAAACAGAAAATTCAAATTTAATGGGGAATGTTTGTTATCATTTGAAAGAACACTCTTTGGCATTTATTTTTTGAAGATTATGTCTTCATCTACATCGCAGATGGTCCATCCGTTGAGTCCAATTTTCGATGACTCGTTCGAGCATTTCGACTGGTAACTGGCGAATGACACGCGTAGTGTTTTCCTCCAAGGCTTGAATCGAAGTGGGTTGTCCGCATTAACTTTAGACTTTACATATACCCACAGGAAAAAGTCTAACGGTGTGATATCACACGATCTTGGTAGCCAATCGACCGGCCCAAAACGTGAAATTATGTGCTCACCGAAGTGTTCTCTCAATAAATCCATTGATTGATGCGATGTGTGGGAAGTGGCGCCGTCTTGCTGAAACCAAATGTCGTCGAGATCACGAGCTTCAATTTCAGGCATCAAATAGTCGGTTATCATGGTACGATAACGGTCGCCTTTGACGGCTAAGTTCGCACCGGCATTATTTTTAAAGAAATATGGACCCATGATTCCACCGGCCCACAAACCACACAAAACCGTTGTTTTTTCTGGATGAAGTGGCAGTTCTTGAATATCTTCAGGTTGCTCTTCGTCCCAAATGCGGCAATATTGTTGGTTAACTTACCCATTGAGCCAGAAATGGGCCTCATCGCTGAACAAAATTTGCCCCGAAAACTTCGGATCTTCTTTTGGAACTTTTCAAGAGCCCATAGAGCGAAGCGATGTCGCTTGGGAAGGTTGAGCGGCTTCAGTTATGAAATGCCAAACAATACTAAACAAAAATAACATGACAGCTGTCAAAAAAGGCCATTGAAAAAAGTATCTCTACTTGAATCACCCTATACTTACATTTTAATAGTTTTTTTTTAGACTTTCACTGCCAAAATTGCTTTCGAATAATTTACGAATGTTTTCAAGCTTTTTTGCCAATCTTTGTCGTATTAAAGGGTTGCATTTACGAAAGGGAAATTTTAATTTTCTATCAAAGAAAAAATTTCCCAACTTTAAATGATCGACAATCGTACTAGACAGTACAAATTCATCTAATTCGATCAGTTTTTCTTTCGAATCGAATTACGCGGTAAGGCTCCAGGACTTTTCTGAAAATCACGTGCTTTTCAAATCAAACGTGTGATTATGTGTGTGGAAAACACAACGGAACAACACAATATCACCACATAAAATCACGTGATTTGAATTAAAGTGATTTTGAGAACAGGCCTGATTATAACCGATTTTTCATAGGTATCATATAAACTATTGAGAACAAAAAGAATCTTTTTCAAACCTAAAGCACATACATATGTACCTTCAAATTTAAAAATGTACTAATGCAGCATATTTGTAAAGAAAGCAATATAAAATTCATAACCGTTGTAATGTTTACCACACGGAAATACTAATCAAACAATTAAATACACTTACTTTTTTACACAAACATACATACATACATATTTCTACTTGCACAATGTAGGTGGCATATTACAATTAGACTTGGCCCAACTGCTGATTTATTTCAATTGTATGACATCGTTTTCAGAGTCTGTAAA
Source organism: Pollenia amentaria (assembly GCA_943735925.1). Lineage (NCBI taxonomy): Eukaryota > Metazoa > Arthropoda > Insecta > Diptera > Polleniidae > Pollenia > Pollenia amentaria. The sequence goes on from OX031006.1 coordinate 57,301,128, forward strand.
AATTACGCACAAATAAATATTTACAGCCTGATTTGTAAAATATCCAATAAAGATCTTTTACCAACTACGAACTGCTATTGAAAGAAAGCTTTTTGAACTGCGGACCCCAGTGAAAGTCAGATTGAATAACACACATCATTACAAGAATGAGATGGTGCTACATCATTATCATCGTTAGCACAATTATTGTAAAAGACTAATGCTGACAATGACGATAATGAGAACAGGAAAATGTGTGTAATAGATGCAATGACTAAGTACTGTCATCTACAAATATCGACGTATTTTACATATGTATGTATGTGTGACTATTTTGTGAGAATTTGAAAGAATTCATTATTAAAATTCATAAATCATATTTTCAGGTTTTAATCAAACTATTTTTTCACAAAATTGGCAATTTTTTGCAAAATGGTAACATTACAAAATGAAAGCGTTGAAGATCAGGAATGGAAATGTTAGTACATTGAAGTTTAAGTTCAAAATAAATCTTAGCGGAATTGTAAACAGATTCAAAAATCCATTTTCGATTTTCTGAAAAACTGAAAATCGATTTTAAAATCCATTCAAAATTACGTCTGTGTTAAGATAAATTGCTTGGTGTTTTCCCTACTTCTAGCGGATTTAAATTTCTATCGCACACTAGTCTGTTTAAATATAGGCATTATTTAACATCTTGTGTGTTTCCAGAATATTTTAATAGGTCTGTCTGGGTACTTTTCCAGTAGCAAATACTCAGTAAATTGTTTTGGGAGAGTAAGACAAATTTTACTCTTTCGGCTGAGAATATCTCAAAAAGTACGCAGACGGTATCCAGTGAAATCTTGCAAGAAAACAGCTGATCGGTGTGTAAACAATTGAAATAACAAACGTGAGCCAAGATAGCGTTGAAGAAATAGCGTCCAATTTGGGAATTTAAAAACCGGGAAACCAAAATACCCAAATAATGGGTATTTGCAGTATAAACAAAAAGTTAGCGTCGAATTTAGGAATTTAAAATAGGGAAGTACAAATATAGGAACAAATCTAGTTTACCGACGCAGCTCCAAATAAAATAAAAGTACCCAGGGTGATGGAAATGGAAAAATAAGAAGAAAAAATAAAATAAATAAGTTGGCGCAAACGCTTAGTTTTCGAGTTATGGACGTTTAAAGTTTTCATATAAATATGTGATTTTCCACTACAATTCTAAACGTATATGGCCAATATTGGTATCATTTTAAAGCTCTTGAACAGATTTTTCTGGATATACATAATTTATTTCAAAATATTAAACTCTTTAGATCACATTACAGTTTTTTTCATTTTACGTCGAAATGTTACGGAAGTTCACTAGGAAAAAATGTAGTTTATTTAAATAAAAGTGTAATACAAATTTTATAAAATAACAAACACTAGCATCGCAAAAAAAATTCTTTGCATAGCCAGCCTTTGGCAGGACGCAAGGATGTTCTTCTCTATGGTATAATAAACACCGGTTTCGCTTACTAAAGCTTCAGAGCATAGCCGGCCATGAGCATGCACGCATCGCTCATTTTGTCCAGAAAACTATTTACTTTCAGAAAATATATAGTTTATACCGTGCAAAAGCCTGTGGTAAATATTTTTAGTATTTTTATTAAAAATATAAATATATTTTTACTTCCCCTTTTTAAATTCCTAAATTCGACGCTAACTTTTTGTTCATATACTGTAAATCCCCATTATTTGGATATTTTGGTTTCCCGGTTTTTAAATTCCCAAATTCGACGCTATTTCGTCGACGCTATCTTGGCACACGTAAACTCTTTCATTCAAACAGTATACAAAAACAGCTGTTCAAACTAGTTGCAAAATCTTACCAGAGGAAATTTCTCCAGTAACATATTGCAAGTTCTCTAACTTTCAACTGTAAAAAAATTCTCTTTTTGGCTCTCTCGCTGTAAGAGATTTGGAGTACGCAGACAACATTTTGCGACATTTTGTATAAAATTATGCAAAATATGTGTACGCAGACAGACCTAATGTTCGGTTTGGCATAGGGATGCCAATCGGGACTGGTTTTTCGCAAATGCCGCCGGGATTCGGGATTTCAGAAAGCCTAACCCCGGGATCCCAAGCTTGTTCGGGATTCGGTGTTTTTGAAAGTTAAAAGATAAATGCTTTTTATAAATATGTATTTATTAAAAAATCGTCTTAAAAAAGATTTAAAAACAAAACTTGTATAATTAATTTTATATTACAAAGTTAAATATACGGGCCTGTTCCGCAAAATCATTCCATTTTTGTGTTTCACGGTGTACTTTCGGCAATTGAAAATCACACCGAAACTGAAATAAAGTGATTTTCAGGACAGGCCTGATGAGGATTATATTGATTACTCAAATTTGTAAAAATATGATAAAAAAAACGTACGATTTCCAAAAATGTGTTAATTGATTCAATAATTAACATAAAATCTATATTTTATTCAGTTACCTCAGTTGATTCGAACTAAACAAAAAAACAATTAATATAGTAATTGAATAGAGCAAACTATTAATTGATTTATATGTAAGATTCTATTAAAATTTTTATTAAATAAGGTAAGATGAATAATTGAAATTTGAATTCGAAATTAATTAACAAATACTACGTTTATACGTAGTAGAGAGATCGAACGGTTAGTATTCGACCGGTTTTAACCGATTATTTTAGCTTTGCCCAAGTCGGATATTTTAAAATGCCCATTTTTCGAATATCGAATAAACCGGTTATTTTGGTATAATAAACCGGTTATTTTAGTAATGTGTAATTTATATACATTTCCTTACTCTTGTTGTAGATGTACCCGTAATTTAAGTATTTTCTAATTGCATATTGGTCAAACTTAAACTTTTAATAATGAATGCCAAAACAAAATGTAACAAAGGTCAAAAACAGTATGAACACTGTTAAAACAAATCGCTTATAAAAGATGTGTTCTTGTAGAAAAAAAACTAAAAACTATTCAAAATACTACAAAAACGTGTGCAGTTATAAAGTAAATAGTAATTTGTGCAAGAGCATTCTAAATATTAAATATATTTTTATATAAAGGTTATCTCTATAAATTTTTCGAACGCCATTAAAAAGACAAAGATAGTTGCCTGAAGTGCCCTAAAATTATAATTTGTAAAGGTTCTTCCATGTCACGACTTCTTAATCACCTTTAATTAGCATACATGCTTGACATTAATGTGATCCAAATGAAACTTAACTCGAAGTAGTTCTAAGGAGACGACAAATAATAATTTATTAAAATACGCTGCAAAAAATGAATCAGTAGGTGAAATCTTAGCCCGTTGTGTTGCCGAGAACGAAATGCCCGTTAAGGCACTAAAAACTCTTAAATAATTCTAGCATCTCTTCATGCTGAAAACGACAGCATTATGGCAGAATCAACGATATGGGAAAAAATTTTACCAGTTTTATTTATTAAAATACCAAGAACTAAAAAACTAAATTGATGAAATCAAGCAATGTCATGGAATGTTTTAAATCGTAGTCGACGAATTAACAAATATTTTACACAAAAATAATGTTCAGTTCACTATTCGTTTCTATATAATGCTGAAACAATTTGAAATAGTTAATCCTGGCTAAAAGGTTTTGTTTGCAACTTTAAAATTCCTATAATTTATTTGCTTTTGCAAAACTTTTGTCTAGATAAAATATCATTCAACAGTTTCTAAATTACATTATACAAATATCTTCTTACAAATCAATAAAAAATTGTTGAAAATTTAGCTAAAGTTTGATCAATTTACTGGTCCACTTTTCTTGGATTTTATCGTAAAATATTTGTTAGATCTGATCTAAGTCATATCATGTATTTTGTTGCTTTCTTACTTTTGCAAATTGTTTTGTTTTTTGTGTTTTTAAGTATTCGAATTAAAGCCGGTTAACCGGTTATTTAAAAATTGCTTAGCCGAAAACCGGGTTTTTTAAAATAGCAACTATTCGAAATATTCGAAAACCGGTTATTGAAAAAAGTCGAATAATCGATCTCCCTAATACGTAGCCTATTCTATTTGCGATTAACTAAATTACTGTTTCTATGTCAATTTTGTTACAGAAAATTCTTATTTTTGTGATGCCAGATAAAAAATTTAATCATTTGGTAGCTCTGTATGTAACCTTTTTATTTTTTTAAAACAAAACTTGAGAAAAAAAACAAACACTATTGTGTATTTGTATATTTTATTTGCACAATATTTAGTTAATTTTAAATATGTTGTCAGATGGATGGGCCACATCGAAATAAAAACTTAAAACGGTCAAAACTGTGGCAATGTTTAAATCTTATTTGCAAATAGTGTCGTTAATCAGGAATTGTTTTCGTGAGCTATTCGCAAATAAAAATTGAATTCACTGTTTATGCGGCAATTTTCTCTATTTGCAATATAAATATTTGCAAATAAGCTATGCGTATAAACGTAGTAAAAATATTCCCGCAAAATCTTAGACTAATGCGATCAAAAATTTAGATTTTATTAAAGAAATTCAAATGGAGGTAACTACAAGTCCATCTAGACGTAACAAGAATAAGACATAACTACACTCTTGTATGAAAAACATTCTGTAAAACAATACTTTGCACACATCCAATTCAGCTTTTGTTATACTCACACAACAAAAGTGGAAAAAGTATTTATTATACGTTTGTGCGGATGTTTGAAACGCTTTAAAATATTTGCCCTAGACCCACTTTTTAGTATACCGATAAACTTCACTTTTTGAATCGATTAACGATGTCCATCCAGCTGGTTGGTTGTCCATGTAAGCCTTGAGCGAAAAGTATAAGTCGCAACTTTGGAGATAATTTGATGAAATATGGTACAGGGCTTCTAATTGTCACAGCCTACTGAATAGGGAGAAAATTGGTCTATAATTGCTACAAAAAGGAAGAAGGGCTTAATTTGACCTAATTAAAATTTGTGTTAATGCGTCTTTTGAAATCTTCACGTTCAAAAAACGTGTGCAACGTTTAAAATTTTTGTAAAATTTTTTATAAAGTTATAGAAAAATTACTTTTCTTATTTTTTTTAATGTTCAATAATATTTGGAATAAAAACTTAAGTTTATTTCTGATTTGCTTTATTAAAAATATTTAGGAATAAAAACTTAAAAAAATCATAATCACAGGGAAATGATGATTACAATTGGAGTAAATTTTCAAAAATTACCTTTAAAGTTTAAAATAGCTCTCTCTTTCAAAACTAAGAAATAGACTTAAGCATATTGTCCTTATTGCCACACATTTCCCATAGACCAGAATAGATTTCTTGTGCTCATAAATTATTGCAATCTTAATCGGGAACCCACCAATTTACATACTCAGAGAATTAAAATATCGAAGAAAAAGTGCCAACATCTCCAAGAATTAAAACAATTGAAACCAGCAGATTGTCATAAATTTTATGACTGAATTTTTTTTCGAAAATTTTGTACTTTTTTATGTACTATAGATTGCTTTTGAATTCTTTTGCAAGTTTTTATTTATAAAATTTATAAGTTTTCTGGATTTTGAATTTTGTGTTAATATCTAAATTTAAAAATATGTGTTTTTTTAGTTTAAAAATTAATAACATAAATCCTCTTTCGTTTTTTTTTTTAATAAAATACTAATAAAAATTAAGTTAAAATACAAATAAGTATTTTTATTAAAAAAACTTCAGAAGTTTACTACTTTTGTAACAGATTGGTTATACTTCTAAAAATTTCTAGTGTCGTTACGTGTTTTTGTTTCAGAAAAAAGCATGCCAAAAGGACGTAACTAAGTAAAATTCATAAGATGCATGACTTATTGATCAGCTTGCACACAGTAATTGAATACTAACTAAAATATATGTATGTATAATTTTTTTTAAAGAAACAGCGAAAATGTTATACAACCAAACAAATATCTCTGCAAAATTCTGGATGCTTTGTCCCATCTCCATCTTTAAAGCCCTGTCTAGACCAGCACTTTTTTATTTTAAAGTCCTGTATATACCAGCACTTAAGAAATTCCTTTTATGTAATTTATTTGAATTCGCAAAATTACATTCCTGTTAACTTTTCCATCCCTGTTTTATTTGCATTAATTCCTTCGTTCATTATTCTAATCAGTTTCTTGAAAAATGTTGTGACCCGTAGACGTGCGCAAGTGGTTGGTCACTGTCCGAATCGTAAAAATTCAGTTTAAAGTACAAAACTATTAATAAAAATAATTTAAATTAAAAGAGAAAAAAGTTTTTTTCGAATTTCAATGTTTATTTAACAAAAAGTATTGTGTTAAAGTGTTAATTGAATCAAAAACATACATACATACGGAAAAAGCTACTTAACGAAAATTTGTTTGCAATTTCCTTTTGTTACGGTGTCCGTTTCCCGCCGGTTTTTGTTATATTTGGTTAAAAAAGTTGTAATTTAAAAAAGCATTTGTTTTTTTTTTTCATTAGTATTCGTAATTTTTTTGTGGAAATTTGTAGACAAGCAGACGTGCGCGAAAGGTTTATTTTAAATATTGCAAAAAATTGCTTGACCGTGCGTGTAAACTACATATAAAATATTGATTGAAATTAAATTGCTTTTTTATAACTAATTTCATTGTTTTAATAAAATATTTTTTATGGAAGTTTTTATGTAAATTGTAACTTAACGAAGGTAAGTGTATTTTCTTTTATTGAATGGATCGGCTCGTGGCAGCTTGCAACCAGAGTTACCGTTGTGATACTAGATACTAAAGTATCAATTTGACCCTTTTTCGACGCTCTTGCTACATTTTTTAAATAACCCTTTTGTATAATTTCAAACAATTTCGTTCCACTTTTTGACGCTTTTTAGAATTAGCACTTACATTTTGTTGTTGGGCAACAGCTTTTGTAAAGGCTATTCTATATATTATCGTTTGAAAATTTTCCTCAAAATACGTAAGACTTTGTGGCCGCGTAAACTACACTTAAAGGCCGGTATTCACTATCCTATTTAGTCGCACGATATGTCAAAAAAATCGTGTGTGCTCATAATGTATGACAGTGTGGCTTAAAAATGAATTGAGTGACAGATTTTTTTGACAAGTCTGTCCGACTTGGAAATGTTTTAAAAATTTTCATAAAATGATAGATTATATGCGATCAGAGTTGCATTTTCTTGTAAAGTTGATGAGTCATTTGAGTTTGCTTCTTTTTTGTGGGATAGTGTGGCATTGACAGCAGATTTTGCAGACATTTTTTTTATGTCGGATAGAATTCCGTCAGATTTTCGTGTGAATGAATCGTACGATTATGTAGGATTGTGAATACCGGCCTTAAGCGGCATGTTGCAAGCAGATTTTATATCATAGCGTTGCCGTTATGTCGCTTAAGTGGCAAATTTTACCCATTTTTAAGGACCTTGCTACTTTTATGACCCTTTTATAAAGTACACTTTTGTATGATTTTAAATCAATTCACTATTGGACTATTTTTTAATTTTATTTCAAGAAATTGTATCAAGAACAAATAACAAGGGACGAGAATGAATATTTCTTAAGAGTTTTAAATCCCGTGTTTATAAACTCCAAACAAAATATACATATATTATCTTGAAGTTGCTTCCGAATTAAAAACATAATTTTCAAAGCACAAGGTATTTGTCAACCAATTTAAGTAATAAGAAAGTAAATTTAAATTTACAACACGTAGTAAATAATAAGACGTAAGAAGCCAAATGCGGAAAAGTTTAAGTTTGTGGAAATTTAAAAAAAAAAACAGATGCATCCAAAATATTTACTCAAATTTAAATATGTAAATTCGTTTTCCAAATTAGCATTTGCGATTCCATGCTTTCGTCTCTTAATTTGTTCGAAATGGAGCTGAGGTAATGCAAAATATAGAACGAACATAATAAAAATTAGTTAGTTAATTTGGCAAAAATATTTACTAAAACGTATTTTTGCGACTTCTAAATAAATTTTACGACGAACGGGCAGTTAATTTTTTAAGATATTTTATTAAATGAAAATATTCAAGAAACTTAAAAAAATTCTTTTTGGGGGAATTTCAGTAAAATATTAAACATTTTGCGATTTTTGCTTTACGAGAATTTATGTATTAATATTAGAACGTTACTTAAAACTGAGTTAAGTTATTTCTAAACTTTTACATTTGGTGGGGTTTTTTCAAAAATACGTTAAATTTGGGGGTTTTTAATTTTTTTTGGGGGGGGGGGGGGGGGGGAAATGGCACCACTGTTTAGGACGTCAGATATTTAATATGTGTGAACATAGCTGAACAAAGTTGATTGGCTTAGCTGGGCTAAAGAGGAGCTAATTAGTTTCGTGCGGATGAGTGTTGACTTAGTGGACTGTAGGCAATAGGGTGTTTGTGGAACCAACATTGCTGCTCAATGCTTTATAAATTTTATGCTTTGGCTTGGGACTATTATAAAGGAATCAGCGTGACGTTGAGACAAAGCGAAACAAAAGTAAAAGCGCTTGTTTAAATTCAATATGAGGTTTTATTTCAGCTCACCGTTGGAGTTTAATATAAGATTGCAATGAGTTAAAGAGTTTTAGATTAGGTTAGTTTGATTTAAACGCTAGCTTGTTAGTAAAAATATGGCCCCTATTATTAGTTACATTCGATAAAAGATTTTTGCTGGCTTTCGAACAACGACTATCGAATGTTAATTTGGTATTATGAGTTTGCAGCACTGTCGAAAATTTCGTTGTGAATCGAATTTTTCAAGGAACACAAATTTGCTATCGGCGGTGTAAAAAAATTAAAAAAAAATTGTTGAAAATGTAAGTTTTTGTTAATTTATTAGTTTTGGTGCGCAAATTCCACGTTCTTAATTATTTTTGGTTATTTTATGCAGGTCTAAAGTCGACAGTATTAATCAGCAGTTGGAAAAGCTTGTTTCCCTTATGGAACAAAATCTTTTGTTGGCAAAAGGAATTTTTACAAAAGTTCAGGCTACAGGTACAGGCCAGTTCCAGTAAGCGTTCATCTTCAGCAGATGAATCATCGTACCATAATTCCGTCGTATTCATGATTTATATTAGTTTTATTTTTTAAATTTGTTTACAAAATTTTTTTATTTAAAGTGACAGCTGATAGAAAATTTACTACTGTGAATAAACCAAATCACAATAGTACTTTTTTTTTTATCGAATGTGTGCCATAATACCAAATGAAAATTCGTTCGATCAACTAATTCGACTGCTGTCGAAAATCGAATTAAGTTCATAATAGGCACCTATAAAAAGATTATAGCTAACAGGAAATTTATGGTTCCGACTTTTAGGCACTTAAGCCTTTATTAATAATTAACAATAGTTTTATATAACGATTAACAAAAAGTCATTAACCAAACTAATGCCTTAATAATCAGCCATCTTAATTTAAATCGACTCTAAGATAAAAAGGTGGCTATTATGAACTTAATTCGATTTTCGACAGCAGTCGAATTAGTTGATCGAACGAATTTTCATTTGGTATTATGACACACATTCGATAAAAACGTACTATTGTGATTTAGTTTATTCGCAGTAGTACATTTTCTATCCGCTGTCACTTTAAATAAAAATTTTTTGTTAACAAATTTAAAAAATAAAACTAATATAACTCATGACTACGACGAAATTATGGTACTATGATTCATCTGATGAAGATGAACGCTTACTGGAACTGAGCTGTACCTGTAGCCTGAACTTTTGTAAAAATTCCTTTTGCCAACAAAGGATTTTGTTTCATAAGGGAAAGAAACTTTTCTAACTGCTGCTTACTACTGTTGACTTTACCCCTGCATAAAATAATCAAAAATAATTAAAAATGTGCACACCAAAACTAATAAATTAACAAAGGCCCCTATTATGAGTTACATTCGATAAACGATTTTCGCTGGGTATCGAACATCGACTAACGAATGTTGATTTGGTATTATGAGTTGGCAGCACTATCGAAAATTTCGTTGTGCATCGAATTTTTCAACGAAAACAAATTTGCTTTCGACGGTGTAAATAATTTAAAAAACAATTGTTGAAAATGTACGTTTTTGTTAATTTATTAGTTTCGGTGTGCAAATTCCACATTTTTAATTATTTTTGGTTATTTTATGCAGGTCTAAAGTCGACAGTAGTAAGCGGCAGTTGGAAAAGCTTGTTTCCCTTATAGAACAAAATCCTTTGTTGGCAAAATGAATTTTTACAAAAGTTCAGGCTACAGGTACAGGCCAGTTGCAGTAAGCGTTCATCTTCATCAGATGAATCATCGTACCATAATTCGGTCGTAGTCATGATTTATATTAGTTTTTTTTTTAAATTTGTTAACAAAAATTTTTTATTTAATGTGACAGCTGATAGAAAATGTACTACTGTGAATAAACTAAATCACAATAGTACTTTTTTATCGAATGTATGCCATAATACCAAATGAAAATTCGTTCGATCAACTAATTCGACTGCTGTCGAAAATCGAATTAAGTTCATAATAGGCACCAAAAGCTTACATTTTCAACAATTTTTTTTTAAATTATTTGCACCGTCGAAAGCAAATTTGGGCCCCTATTATGAGTTACATTCGATAAACGATTTTCGCTGGCTATCGAATATTGACCATCGAATGTTAATTTGGTATTATGAGTTCGCAGCACTGTCGAAAATTTCGTTGTGCATCGAATTTTTCAACGAAAACAAATTTGCTTTCGACGGTGTAAATAATTAAAAAAAAATTGTAAGTTTTTGTTAATTAATTAGTTTTGGTGTGCAAATTCCACATTCTTAATTATTTTTGGTTATTTTATGCAAGTCTAAAGTCGACAGTAGTAAGCAGCTGTTGGAAAAGCTTGCTTCCCTTATGGAACAAAATCCTTTGTTGGCAAAAGGAATTTTTACAAAAGTTCCAGCTACAGGTACAGGCCAGTTCCAGTAAGCGTTCATCTTCATCACATGAATCATCGTTCTGTAAGTCCGTCGTAGTCATGATTTATATTAGTTTTTTTTTTAAAATTTTTTAAATTTGTTAACAAAAATATTTTATTTAGAGTGACAGCTGATAGAAAATGTACTACTGTGAATAAACTAAATCACAATAGTACTTTTTTTTATCGAATGTGTGCCATAATACCAAATGAAAATTCGTTCGATCAACTAGCTGTCGAAAATCGAATTAAGTTCATAATAGGCACCTTGTTTACGTTAAAAAATTCGATGCACAACGAAATTTTCGACAGTGCTGCCAACTCATAATACCAAATTAACATTCGATGTTCGATGTTCGATAGCCAGCGAAAATCGTTTATCGAATGTAACTCATAATAGGGGCCAAATTTTTAGTTAAGATGCGTTTGAATTCAAATAAATGAAAAATACAAATATGTAATGAACAATAGCTTTATAGTTTAAAAGAAGTTTGTATTTTTTTGAGCAATTTAGACCACAAACAATTTCAAACATTTACACTATAGAATTTTTATATAGATAAATACAAAGTAACATTTCTTTGTACTTTAATATCTTAATACGAGTATCAAATGGTAAAAATTTTTGTACAACTAACATAATGAGAGCATTTCTAATATTCCCTGAACTTTTTTACAAGAAAGGTAAGATGTTTTTCAAGATAAGAAATACAGTCAAAGCCCGGTTTAACGAATGATATAATGTTTAGACCTTTCGTTATACCGAGATATTCGTTATATCGATCAGTAATTTTTTACCTTCAAATTTTATAAAAAAAAAAACGGTGGTCCACAATTTGAAAAACATCAAAATTTAATTGTATTTATAATTTAGTGTAGAAATAAAACTTTAATTGATATTTTCACGTTTCTTTCAGAATTTTTTTATTTCTAATATGTAGTTTCATTAAAAGTCATAAATGTACATATGTATGTGCATGTAAATACATACTTATATTTGGATGCTATGAACATAGGTTTATTATTACATTTTATTCATATTATTCATTTCTTAAGAAATCTGTTATGAACGATTGCTTTAACGTACTTTGAAGTCTCTTCGTCTTCTTCGTCAAAACTGTCGCTATCTGATGACAAATTTTATTCCAACAATTTTCTAAACACTTTTTTATCTTTTTCCAAGCCAGATCGATCATGTAAGCTGCATCGTACAAATTAAGATTTTTTTAAAAATCAACGACAATTTCTGTTTTTGATGAAACAATTTTACTGAGTTATAATTTCTGTAATTCATTTTTAAAATTCGGATGGCATTTTGGTCCATCGGTTGTATTAAAGGTGTTACATTAGGTGGTAGATAATGCGTCCATAATTTCCGTCTTTGCTTGGATAGCTTCCTACCAGGAGCACTGCATTCTCCTGCATGGACAAGTGTCTTATCAGGCAGCAATATCCAACATAAACCGGTCTCATCCGCATTACAAATTTCATCTCTTGTTAAATTCTGTTCGCTTACTAGGTTATGGAAATTATTTTTAAAAGGCTCCACTAAATCTTGTCGAGCTGAAAGTTAATTTTTTCTTAAAACGTGATAGACAGCCATTACTTGCGTGGAAATCGGAGCCGTACATTTGATTATGGGTTTCTAATGCCTTTTCTTTTAAAACCATTCCATTGACGGGTGTATGCTTGTTTCTTTGGCTTAAACCCATTTGAATAGTGCATTTTCTATTCTTAGGTATTCAACTTTTTTAAGAGATCGCCGATTTTTTGTCCCATTGTTTGTAATTTTTAAAATTTCCACAATTTTATGTTCGTTCTTTTTTAAGGTACATATTGAAGATTTTGTTATTCCATACTTTTGGGATATTACTGAAAGATTTACACCTTTCTTACACTCTTCTAAAATCTTTAATTTTTATCAAAAGAGAGTCTTTTCGAAACAAAACTACTGAAACTTTCAATACAAAGCAAAGAAGCCAAAAACACACATAAAAAAAATCTAACGGTTCTGTTACGATTTTTTTATTTTGTTTTGTCATTCGTTAAATCAGGATTATTTTTCTTTGCCATTCGCTATATAAGGTAGTTAATATAAAAATTTGGCCATTCGTTATATCGGATATTCGTTAAACTGCGTATTCGTTATACCGGGCTTTGACTGTATCCACTTTCATACGAAATTTCATTTTGAGTACAACCATTTTTAGTTAAAATTTATTATAATTTATGGAAAAATTTAAATTCCAAAATGTCCAAATTTTTATAATAGTGCTAAAAAAGCTAAAACATTTTATAAAAATGCTAAATAATCCGGTGCGTTCGTTTACCCCAAAATTTGCACAAATTTGTACAAGTTTTTACTGGATTTTACTGAAATGCGTTCGCTTACACAAAAATTTGCAAAAGAGAGCATCTACTGAGAGAGTAAAGTGACAGTTGTAAGCAAAGAGTCTGCAAATTTTTACTGAACAAATTTTTACCAGTAAAAACCAGTAGAAAACAAAAACATATGTTTCATTTAAGTAAACAAACAAAAGTAAGCAAACAAAAAGCATACAATTTGTAATAAAAACATTTAAAAGAACAAAAGCTGAATTAAAAGTGCAACAAAAACCAAAAATATTTATTTTCAACGTGAAAAAAATTAAATTAGTCAGTATAGTTATTTATCAGTTTTCTAACATCTGTGCTTTTTAAAAGTAAATCAAATTTAAAAAAATGAGTAACATTGTTACAAAAGATGAAGCTGGTACCAGTAAAAGTTTGAAACAGCGTAAGAGCATGAAATATTAGCTCTGTTCCAGATGCATAACAAAACAGTCCGAACTTGCACAAAGTTACCCAAAAGCGTTCCACATAACAATTTTTGTCCAATTAAGAGAGTAATTGAGAGAGTATTTTTTTTTAATTTCCTGTACAAATTTGCACAAACTTTTTATTTGGGTAAGTTCGGACAAGAATAAACAATCAGCTGTTTTTTTTAATTTGAAACTGAAAAATTAATCAGAAAATTTACAAGCAAAAGAAAAAGTTTAGTTTTTTTTAAAAATATATTAGAAAGCAAAATGTAATTTTAATGAAAAAATGAAAGTGGTAAATGCATTATAGCATACATATTTCCCTTAATCTTTAACATAAAAGAAAACAAAATATAAAAAATTACAATGAAGCAAATGTTTTGGTTTTATAATGTTATGACTTTTGAGCGTCTTAAATCATTAAAATAGATCTTAATTTGAAAAGTAAGCATCATTAGTATTTGAAGAAGTGCAAAAATGGTTTTTTGCGTTCCAGCAATATTGGGTAGTTTTGGCAAATTCAGAGAGTAATTTTCATTTTACTCTCATTAGTCCGAACTTGCCCGAGATCTTGTGGAACACACCTATTAAGTTTTCTTTTTTTGGCATCCATGGTAAAATTTGTGTTAATTGTTCAATATTACTTATTTTTGTTTTTGTTTACATTAATATTTTAGAGATGTAAAGCTAATGAATATATGATTACTTCTTATTGCATATTATTGAGGGTACCAAATATCAAAAATCAAATATTGATGTAGTTTCGTATGTAATTCAACTAGAAACAAAATTAAAAAGTCATACAAAATAAACAAGTCTTAAAACTTGCACAGAAGCACTTTTAATAAATAAATTTGCTACGAATTTATAATCATTGCATTGCATTTCATCAAGTACCAAAAATATTATGTACTGGGTAGTCTAAACAACACATATTTTACAACACTAAGCTTTTTAGCGATCAGCTGTTTGAATTAACCTGCAAGTTTTTGCAATTTTTCCGTTCGTTTACTTTTTTGTGCAAGAGCCTTTTTTGAGAGTAAAATTTTCATATTGCCCAAAATTTACTCAACTACTGGATTTTACTGGAAAAGTAAACAAACGCACCTATTATTTACTTGGCATTTTATAAAATTCCAAGTGAGAAATGAAAATTTTTCAGCCCAATAAAAATTTTTTGCTGCAATGATTTTGATAAAACTTTAAGAATTTAAACACAAATCGGGGACATTGAATAAACCAAATTTATTATTTTCTATAAAGATCTTGGCCAAAAAAATATATAAATTAATTTCCTTAGAAATATACCTATTTGACATAATTGTTAAAAAATTGTAGAAATTCCTTTAAATCCCTGCTATGACTAAAGAACTTCAATATAAAAACGTTTTTTTTAAGAACTAAGACTATTTCTATTTTATAGTTGTTTGTTTATTTAACAACAAAAACATATTATAGCAATTGCAACAATTACACTGAGGAACAGTCATTTTGCGGCCTCGAACTTTATTGCAAATGTTTACTAAGTTGAGAAAAATGGAGATTCGATTTGAAATCAGGGACATTAAAATTAGTAAAAATTTGCAATAAACTTCCAGGCCGCTCAAAAAAGTTCAATTTTGTTGCCTTGTGTTATTATAATTGGTGTTAACATTTAGTAACTGCTGTCAACAAGACGTTTACACTAGCAAGAACATTATTTTATTTTTTTACTTATCTTATGGAAACTGAAATACTGGGGGAAAATTACCTCATTTATTCTCAGCAAAAATTGTTTGATATGAACCTACAAATAAAATATAAAAAGCCAGTTACTGCATTCGTAACCTATTGAACGGAAATTTCTATCTGTATCAACTGTACGATTTACCTAATTTTTTTAAATGCTTTTCTTTAGCTTCACTTCGGAAAATCAAATCTTGTAACGTTAATTTAACCGCCTTTTACTCAATGCAAATGGATGAAACTTTGCAGGCATACATGTCCCGATGACAATACACGAATACATGGGCGTAGCCAGGATAAAATCTAGGGAGGGGGGGCAATTTTTCTTTAGCTTCACTTCGGAAAATCAAATCTTGTAACGTTAATTTAACCGCCTTTTACTCAATGCAAATGGATGAAACTTTGCAGGCATACATGTCCCGATGACAATACACGAATACATGGGCGTAGCCAGGATAAAATCTAGGGGGGGGGGGGTGGTGTGCGGGCAAATTTTTTTTTTTGGTAAAATGCTTTTGTGACTGTCTTCTACTCAATGCAAATGGAAAAAACTTTGCAGGCATTCATACTCCCGATGGCAATACACGAATACATGGGCGTAGCCAGGATGAAATCTAGGGGGAGAGGCAAAATGTTTTTTGTAAAATGATTTTTTTACCCGCCTTTTACTCAATGCAAATGGATGAAACTTTGCAGGCATTCATACTCCCGATGACAATACACTAATACATGGGCGTAGCCAGGATGAAATTTACAGGGGGGCAAAATTTTTTTTGTAATATGCTTTTTTAACTGCCTTTTACTCAATGCAAATGGATAAAACGAATACATGGGCGTAGCCAGGATGAAAACTAGGGAGGGCAGATTTTTTTTGTAAAATACTTTTTCAACCGCCTTTTACTCATTGCAAATAGATGAAACTTTGCAGGCATTCATACTCCCGATGGCAATACTCGAATACATGGGCGTAGCCAGGATGAAATGTAGGGGGGGGGGGCAGAATTTTTTTTGTTGTAAAATGGGTTTTTAACCACCTTTTAACGGCTTACGAATCGAAGCACTACAATGCGAAAAATTAACAGGGCCTAAACCGTGCAATATTAAAGCATTGGAAGAGATGGAGAGACTGCGAAATTTATCATAACAGTAAATAATAATCCACAAGTGTAAAGTTTTATTAAATGAATATAATTTTTTTTTATTATATGAATATAAAATACAAAACATGTCAAAAAATTTTCTTCTAAAAAGTAAAAAATAAAATAAAAAAAACAAAAATTTTTTAGAAACGCTTTTTTTTACCTTAATATATTGATCAGTTGTGAACACAAAATGAATATGAATACTAAAAAAATCGACTTTGGCGCCCATACCAACCTGAAATTAAAAAAACAGGACTGCCGTGAGTACATTTTAATATTTCAGACCGAAAGAAATACAACCAATCATGTTTAAAGCTACGAATTTTCAATAATTGAACATTTTGTTTCATAACAACGCGCCTCATGCTTTTCTTTAAGGGATGTGTGAGATTTTTTCCACTTTGATTTAAAAGTTTATGTTGTTTGAAATGTTCTTATTTTTTGACTTTTAGTCGATTTTTTTAGTATTCATATTCATTTTGTGTTCACAACTGATCAATATATTAAAGTAAAGAAAAGCGTTTCTTAAAAAATTTTTTTTTTATTTTATTTTAAGATTAATTCCATGACTTGTGTAAACACTTAAGTGTAAACTACAGTTTATGATGGATGTGATTGGCATTTTAGTTATTTGTAGAATTTATATGGGTTTCAATATGGCAAAGGTTTCTGCTTTCGTTGTTTTATTTCATCTACTTCTGTTAGAAATTCTAGTTCGGAAATTATGCTGCCGTTTTGTAGCCTGGAATAACAAGACAAATATATGTAGGTTAACTTTTTTTTATTTTTGTGCCACGTTTAAAAGTTTAAGATTGTTTTTGTATTATGAAACGGCAAATAAAGGGAAATCAAGGGATAAACGACAGTTATTATAGCGATTATGCCTGGAGGTTTTTTTTTAATGTAGGGGAAATATTCCCATCAGGAATTATACATGATTGATAAACATATGATAAAGTAAATATTTATGTCATATGTAAAAAGCTTAATGACTCTTCTAAACATGCATATTTAAAATTTTCGAAACTGAGACCGACTTGGAAATTTATCTAATCTATTTTGAAGATCTAATTTGGTATTAGTGAGCAAATTAGTGTTTTATTAATTGATGAATGTTGAATTACGATAATTCGAAAACAATATTATAAAACTAATTCTTATCTAAGATTTTTATAAACTCCACCACCACTAGTGGTGAATGAGGGTATACTCAGTTTGTCATTCCGTGTGAAACTTTTTTATTATACGTCTAGGACCCCATAATTCTGGCTCCTTGAGTAATTCTAAGTCGATTAAGCAATGTCCGTCTGTCTGTCCGTCTGTTAAAAAGACGCTCGCTTTCGAAAAACAGTTATCCTAAGCAGTTTGGGATTGAAATCCAGCAACATCGGTTCAGTAGGATCAGAACTATGAATCAAAATGTGGAGCACCACCTTAAACAACATTGATAATTTTGATACAAAAACTAACATAAACGGTGGAATAATACACGGAATGGTATACAATTTTGCAGGAATTCGCTTTATACGACTGCAAATCATACTGTTAGATCGAAGATCGGTCCATAATTGACCATAGGCCCCATATAAACAGTACCGGCGGAAAACAGTTTAGTACGCCTAAAACCGTAATAAATAAGGCTATCATACTAAAATTTGGTACGTCACAGTTTTATAGGACCAGAAATCACACTGTTAAATTTTTTGAAGATCGGTCCATAATTTACACTAGGCCCCATATAAACCCTACTCCCGGAAAACTGCTTAGTGATTTTGTTTTCAACTACCTATCGATTGAAACTTCGGTATTTAAGACGAATCTAACAATACCTTAAACGTCAATATTAATCTAGCCGTTTGGATGGTATGAGGTAATAAAGAAATTGAAGGTCGGATAAAAACAGGGAACCCATAATCTGACAGTGCATGGTTGATATATTTATAAATGCTGATGATATTTTTACAATAAACATCTCAATATGAAAAAGCGCTATTTTGGTACAAAAACTCTTACGTATGGATTTAGTAGTTAAACATTTATTACATGATTTGTCTCACACACACCCACATCTAAAAAGGGGATAAATTATGTTCAGAATAGATACAGAATATAACAACATGTTACTTAGTTGTTATGTATTTTATTAATTAGAAAAATAAAAAAATAGTTTTATACAAAAATAGTATAATTTTCTAAAAAATTAAGTGTAATCGATTAATTGACATAAATTGTTCGTGTTATTCGTTATTTGAAATTGGCTATTTTTATTATTCGATCAAATAATGGCGAAAAATTTCTTCGATTAATCAAACAACGATTAATTGAGTGGATACTCTAATACATACATAATCCACAAATAAAAAAAAACAACAAAAGAAAATTTCATTTATATATTTTCAGCAAAATATATTTTAGGACGTCCAAGATTCGAATTCGTGGAAGCAACACGTTTAAGATATAGTTTCTTTATTTGCCAGCCAATTAGAATGATTTTTTCAAAACAGTCGATTTTGTGCGATTGCACTTGTGCCAAAATGAAAAATGCAAGTTTTTCACAAACGTAATTAATACATTTTAGCATTCTAGCCGGATCTTCCTTCCCTATTACCCCCACCAAATTCTGAACTTTTTGAAAATCTCTGAAACATGTAGTCGAGAAAAATCGCATTGATAATTTATGTCTACAAAAGTAATGATGTAAGAACCCTGCTAGCATTTGGAAGATCGTTTTCATAAATCATCTTGATGAGTCTTTTTTGAGTCACTATCACTTACACGCTTAACAATCGACACCAAAATGATTCGCGCTTATGGCTTAAAAGTGTTTGAAAATTCTATAACAAATGCCATTCCCTGCGTAAAATTTGTACCAGTGAACACAATATTATGATAAAAAAAAAACTGGTAATTATGTGTTTAAAGTGTACTTACTCCAGAGGAAAGGTAATTGACCTAAAACAAATAATGTGATTGGACTTAGTGCGGGTAGTTGCTGCAGGGGATCTATCATATTAATATTGGTCACTCGGGACAATGTCTGCTAGAGGCATTTTTTTAAACGAAATTTAATGTGTCCATTTGGGTTATTTTAGTGACCTGTTACAAAGTGTCAAAAAGGTGCCAATTAACCCCCTCCTAGGGCATCGCCATTTTTAAGTGACAAGTCTCCTTTTTTATAAAGTGTTAGAACTAGAACCGATCCCTACCACTTATGAACTTCCACGTGACAAGTTTGGAATTTTTTCTCTTTCCCTTTGGTTTAGAAAAGAGTCGAAAATGACTCTAAACTAATAAAAAACGAATCATAAATGTGTGATCCAGAAGAGTAGCGTGTAGGGTACCATTTTCTCCCGACAAAAGTATCTGTAAAATAAGAAAATGAGCGCATATTCTGCTATTTTAATGGCGCTGAAGAGTCAAAAAAGACTCGAATATGATGAAAAGTTTCAAAAAATGCTCGCTGAAACAGAGAAATAAAGAGAACATAAAATATTTGCTTCAAAACAATGGACTTGAATTACGTTATAGAATACTACAGGAGCCTCTGCAGGTCTCTCTGCAGCTAAAGTGAGCAGTTTACGGCAGTCTTGATCCCTCAGTTGAAAAGGTTGTTGACAACCCTTTAATTGTTAAATTAAAACAGAGTTCATAATTGGAGATATGTGTTGCTCATAGAAGTTTATTTGTTGGAATACCCCACAGTGAAACGGAGCAGTTTAATAATCTTAAAATACATATTAACAAAATAATATGTAAACAAATTATTGAGGGACGATGAGGAGAACTCACTTAAAACCATAACTGAACCCTTGAAAGACGAAAGAGGAAATAAATAAACTTATTTATGTAAAACAACGAATAACAAAAATGCAACACCAATGAAGCAGAAATAAAGCCAATATCTGTATGTATAACGTGAATGTTAAATGGGGTTTTAAATTTTGTTCCAACTTCCAAAAAAAAAATGTACTTTTTGGACCTTCACGGTACCATTTTTTTTTAATTTACTAAAACAACAAAAAAGTACATAAAAATTCAATTGAATACAAAAAAAAAACAAAACTTAACATTAACATTAACATACATTATATATATAAATAAAATAAGGTACATAAAAGTCTTATAAATATATGATTTTCATACAAAATCCGTTTCATAAACCCTTTATTGTCATGCTTTATTTTTTATAACTTAGGCCGTTAGTTAATACACTATTAAGAATGTTTACATCATAGCAGCATGACTTTGTCGATCTTAACCAATCCCTGTTTTTTGTATGAGACTTGATAATGTTGGCACATGTAGTTTGTTTCTTTCCCTAGTTTTTATTGTATTTTGAAAAGAAAAAACTCTTTGAATGGATAAAACGAATGCAGTTGTTCGACATCAGCTGAAGCTCTAAATTGATTATTGATTGAATCAAAATTTGTAATTTCATTCGGAAACATTTTTACTAGAAGAGGTACAATACAACTTGTTTTACCTGAAATAACATTTTCAAGGGTAAATGTATGGAACCACATTAACACTTCGTTATTAAAGTTGACTTTGGTTCTTAAAACTTCGCAAAATTTTATTTTTAAAATTTTATTTAAAATTGTTTTGCATTTTCTTTCACTTCTTAAACAATATCAATATTGATATAATTTTTAGAAATAATTAGTATTGTGGTTATTTTGTTGAACTATTCATGGTTTTTAATCCAAATTTTTACTATTTTTAATTAGGCTTAAGTTCATTAAATTTAATTTTCATTAAATTATTTTTATGAAGAAAGGAATTTTACAACATGGAGAATTAATTAAAATTGTTATTGATAATTTTCATTCTTGACTGACCTGGGATTCGAAGCCAGGCTGGCTGGCGTGTGATTCGAACCCAGGCGGCTGGTTACCCTGACATGTTTCGACCTCAACCACTAGGTCTCCTCAGAGGGATTTGCCGTCTTACACTCGCAGCCATCGATGACTGCTGACGTCAGTAGTCAAACATCAATCCTTAAACCAAATTGTATTTTAACCTTTGGTAGATCGAAATTTGCTTTTTTTGAATGATTATCCATTTTTAATTGATCTCACATGTTTTTCCTTACTTGTGTTTTTTTTTTTTTTTTTTTTTTTTTTCCTTTTTTTTTTTTTTTTTTTTTTTTCCTTTTTTAGAAATATATAAAGCCACTTCTGTTCCGCAATAAATTTCAGGTTTTCACTAATGTTGCCTCGTCTGTGGGTACTTTAAGTCCCCTTTTACAATGCGACAAGTGAAAGGCAGACAGCCGAAGTTTGTAGGCGAGACAGAAAAAAGTAAAGTGTGTCACCCATACAGCGTCGCCCTCTTACCAACAAACTTCGTCTGTCTGCCTTTCACTTGCCACATTGTGAAAGGGGACTAAGCGCTCTATACACTGGTTGCATATTTAAGCGCCCATTACATTAACGATTTGTTGAACAATATAAATGCAATAAAACGGATTCAATAATGTGTTTGCTATACTAAAAATTCAAAAAGCGAGAACTATGACAAATTTTTAAATTGTACCAAATGAGTCACGGTAGTACAACGGTACTTTAGGAGGTCAAAATGTACCAAAGAAAGTACAATTGTATCAACTTTAACAGCCCTGATGTATAATATTCATTTTATTCAATTTTAATTTCAATAGTTTTTCACATTATTTTAATTACAATAAATTAATTTAATTTTCACGCTGCTAAAGCTATAAACCAAATTACCCATTAGTCACACTTTTTATGATTTTCTTGGAAAGGAAAAAGTCATAATTAATTAATTGCAAACTGGAAATATCGAATTATAGAGGAATTGCAAAGCTGAATGCGATTCCCAAACTTTTAGAAAAAATATTAACTGATAGTTTATATCATCAAATCTCTTCCCTTTTATCACCTTGTCAACATGGTTTCAGGAAATCACGTTCCACTGCTACTAACATTTTACAATTAACAACTATTGTAAATGAAGGTTTTGTTAATAATAAACAAACAGACGTTATTTACACGGATTTTAGCAAAGCATTTGATAAAGTTAACCACGATATTTTACTTTACAAGTTATCACGTATGTGATTTAGCAACAACGCAATACAATGGCTTAAATCATATCTTTTAGATAGAACCCAACAAGTAAAATTTAAAAATGCTACATCAAAATTCATCGATGTTCTCTCGGGTGTGCCTCAAGGAAGTCATCTTGGTCCTGTTTTATTTACATTATTTATAAACGATCTGCCATCGGTTGTTCAGCACTCTAACATACTCATGTATGCTGATGATGTTAAAATTTTTAATTCCTTTAACGATATTATTGATCAATCTATTTTGCGGTCTGACATTGAACTTTTCTTATTAGCTGTTTTTGTTTGGCTGTAGGTCCACGTAAATAAATAAAATAAAAAATAAAAATTCGTAATATTTTCGTTTTTTATATTTTTTTATTCTTTTCCCAATATTTCGGTAAGCTTCGCTAACCATCTTCAGGGGTCTGAATAAATAAATACAATAATAATTATTATTAACATTAAACAAAAAACAAAACATAATATTACAAGGATAATTACATGTAAACAATTAAAAATATAATAAACACAAAACTTCACAATAACACTTGTGCCACTTCTTATTAGATTTTATTAACTAAATCTATTTTGTCGATCGTCTGTTTTTGTTTATTAATTGTCTGTATATGTGTGCACAATTTTCTGTGTCTTGTCGGTAATTCAGACGAAGCTGTGGATTGACGTCAATAATATGTAGCATCTCTAATGTAAATCTCCTCGAATAATTCCTCTCTTCATGTAATATTTTTACTCCTTCAAAATGTGGTTTGTGATTTTTCAACGTACAGTGTTGTCCGTTCTAAATGCTAGTTCAAATTTTTCTTCGTCATAAATATCTGAGTTTTTCCATCTTTCCGAGAGTCCAGAAACATATGATATGCTTTTATATCTTTTTGGTTCTCTTATCACCTGTTGCCTGTTGTTTTTTGCACGTTTTATAAGATTTTTAATTGTTATTATTGGGAAGTCATTCATGGTTAAAATATTCGTTATTTTTGTTATATTGTTTTCATGGAATTCCGTGTCACTTATTTTAAGAACTCGTCGTATGAAATTCGATGCTGTATTTATAATAATTCTTCTGGGATGCTTAGAATAAAAATTTATAAATCGTCCCGAGGCTGTTGGTTTTTGATACCAATTAACTTTTAAATTGTTTCCTTTTCTAATAGCAATTGCGTCTAATAGCAATTGCGTCTCTCAATGGTGTAATTACAACTTATTGGATTTAAATATAAAAAAATGTAAACACATGTCATTTTTCCGCTCATTTAAACTTGACACTAGCTATTTTCTAAATGGAACATTACTGGATAAAGTTCACACTATTGGTGATCTCGGTATTTTATTGGATCACAAACTAAAATACTGTGATCACATTTCATTAATGGTCAATAAAGCTAATGGAGTTCTTGGTTTTTTGAAACGTTGGTCAAAAGAATTTTCTGATCCATATGTAACTAAACACTTATATACGTCTCTGGTTCGCCCTATCCTGGAATATGGATCAATTGTGTGGGATCCATACTTTAATATATATATCAACAGCATTGAATCTGTACAGAAACAGTTCCTTTTATTTTGTTTAAGAGGTCTTGGATGGAATTCGCTTGCACTACCTTCATATGAAAGCAGACTTGGTCTTATTAAGTTACCGACGTTAAAAAGCCGAAGAACAATGCTTAGTATTTCGTTTTTAATGGGTCTAATACGCGGTGATGTCGATTCCGGTTACTTGTTGAGCAAAATTAACTTTAATGTTCCAGTGAGACCTACACGAAATTTTCAGCCGTTAAATTTAACGTATTACCGTTCTGTGTACGCTAACAACGACTCCTTTCGTCAAATTTGCTTGAAATTTAATAATCTATATAATCTAATTGACTTTTCTGATAGTAATGATGCCTTAAAAAGAAAAATTATTGTTTATTTAAATTCAAATTAGTTAATATCAGTCGATTTTGTGCGATTGCACTTGTGCCAAAATGAAAAATGCAAGTTTTTCACAAACGTAATTAATACATTTTAGCATTCTAGCCGGATCTTCCTTCCCTATTACCCCCACCAAATTCTGAACTTTTTGAAAATCTCTGAAACATGTAGTCGAGAAAAATCGCATTGATAATTTATGTCTACAAAAGTAATGATGTAAGAACCCTGCTAGCATTTGGAAGATCGTTTTCATAAATCATCTTGATGAGTCTTTTTTGAGTCACTATCACTTACACGCTTAACAATCGACACCAAAATGATTCGCGCTTATGGCTTAAAAGTGTTTGAAAATTCTATAACAAATGCCATTCCCTGCGTAAAATTTGTACCAGTGAACACAATATTATGATAAAAAAAAAACTGGTAATTATGTGTTTAAAGTGTACTTACTCCAGAGGAAAGGTAATTGACCTAAAACAAATAATGTGATTGGACTTAGTGCGGGTAGTTGCTGCAGGGGATCTATCATATTAATATTGGTCACTCGGGACAATGTCTGCTAGAGGCATTTTTTTAAACGAAATTTAATGTGTCCATTTGGGTTATTTTAGTGACCTGTTACAAAGTGTCAAAAAGGTGCCAATTAACCCCCTCCTAGGGCATCGCCATTTTTAAGTGACAAGTCTCCTTTTTTATAAAGTGTTAGAACTAGAACCGATCCCTACCACTTATGAACTTCCACGTGACAAGTTTGGAATTTTTTCTCTTTCCCTTTGGTTTAGAAAAGAGTCGAAAATGACTCTAAACTAATAAAAAACGAATCATAAATGTGTGATCCAGAAGAGTAGCGTGTAGGGTACCATTTTCTCCCGACAAAAGTATCTGTAAAATAAGAAAATGAGCGCATATTCTGCTATTTTAATGGCGCTGAAGAGTCAAAAAAGACTCGAATATGATGAAAAGTTTCAAAAAATGCTCGCTGAAACAGAGAAATAAAGAGAACATAAAATATTTGCTTCAAAACAATGGACTTGAATTACGTTATAGAATACTACAGGAGCCTCTGCAGGTCTCTCTGCAGCTAAAGTGAGCAGTTTACGGCAGTCTTGATCCCTCAGTTGAAAAGGTTGTTGACAACCCTTTAATTGTTAAATTAAAACAGAGTTCATAATTGGAGATATGTGTTGCTCATAGAAGTTTATTTGTTGGAATACCCCACAGTGAAACGGAGCAGTTTAATAATCTTAAAATACATATTAACAAAATAATATGTAAACAAATTATTGAGGGACGATGAGGAGAACTCACTTAAAACCATAACTGAACCCTTGAAAGACGAAAGAGGAAATAAATAAACTTATTTATGTAAAACAACGAATAACAAAAATGCAACACCAATGAAGCAGAAATAAAGCCAATATCTGTATGTATAACGTGAATGTTAAATGGGGTTTTAAATTTTGTTCCAACTTCCAAAAAAAAAATGTACTTTTTGGACCTTCACGGTACCATTTTTTTTTAATTTACTAAAACAACAAAAAAGTACATAAAAATTCAATTGAATACAAAAAAAAAACAAAACTTAACATTAACATTAACATACATTATATATATAAATAAAATAAGGTACATAAAAGTCTTATAAATATATGATTTTCATACAAAATCCGTTTCATAAACCCTTTATTGTCATGCTTTATTTTTTATAACTTAGGCCGTTAGTTAATACACTATTAAGAATGTTTACATCATAGCAGCATGACTTTGTCGATCTTAACCAATCCCTGTTTTTTGTATGAGACTTGATAATGTTGGCACATGTAGTTTGTTTCTTTCCCTAGTTTTTATTGTATTTTGAAAAGAAAAAACTCTTTGAATGGATAAAACGAATGCAGTTGTTCGACATCAGCTGAAGCTCTAAATTGATTATTGATTGAATCAAAATTTGTAATTTCATTCGGAAACATTTTTACTAGAAGAGGTACAATACAACTTGTTTTACCTGAAATAACATTTTCAAGGGTAAATGTATGGAACCACATTAACACTTCGTTATTAAAGTTGACTTTGGTTCTTAAAACTTCGCAAAATTTTATTTTTAAAATTTTATTTAAAATTGTTTTGCATTTTCTTTCACTTCTTAAACAATATCAATATTGATATAATTTTTAGAAATAATTAGTATTGTGGTTATTTTGTTGAACTATTCATGGTTTTTAATCCAAATTTTTACTATTTTTAATTAGGCTTAAGTTCATTAAATTTAATTTTCATTAAATTATTTTTATGAAGAAAGGAATTTTACAACATGGAGAATTAATTAAAATTGTTATTGATAATTTTCATTCTTGACTGACCTGGGATTCGAAGCCAGGCTGGCTGGCGTGTGATTCGAACCCAGGCGGCTGGTTACCCTGACATGTTTCGACCTCAACCACTAGGTCTCCTCAGAGGGATTTGCCGTCTTACACTCGCAGCCATCGATGACTGCTGACGTCAGTAGTCAAACATCAATCCTTAAACCAAATTGTATTTTAACCTTTGGTAGATCGAAATTTGCTTTTTTTGAATGATTATCCATTTTTAATTGATCTCACATGTTTTTCCTTACTTGTGTTTTTTTTTTTTTTTTTTTTTTTTTTCCTTTTTTTTTTTTTTTTTTTTTTTTTCCTTTTTTAGAAATATATAAAGCCACTTCTGTTCCGCAATAAATTTCAGGTTTTCACTAATGTTGCCTCGTCTGTGGGTACTTTAAGTCCCCTTTTACAATGCGACAAGTGAAAGGCAGACAGCCGAAGTTTGTAGGCGAGACAGAAAAAAGTAAAGTGTGTCACCCATACAGCGTCGCCCTCTTACCAACAAACTTCGTCTGTCTGCCTTTCACTTGCCACATTGTGAAAGGGGACTAAGCGCTCTATACACTGGTTGCATATTTAAGCGCCCATTACATTAACGATTTGTTGAACAATATAAATGCAATAAAACGGATTCAATAATGTGTTTGCTATACTAAAAATTCAAAAAGCGAGAACTATGACAAATTTTTAAATTGTACCAAATGAGTCACGGTAGTACAACGGTACTTTAGGAGGTCAAAATGTACCAAAGAAAGTACAATTGTATCAACTTTAACAGCCCTGATGTATAATATTCATTTTATTCAATTTTAATTTCAATAGTTTTTCACATTATTTTAATTACAATAAATTAATTTAATTTTCACGCTGCTAAAGCTATAAACCAAATTACCCATTAGTCACACTTTTTATGATTTTCTTGGAAAGGAAAAAGTCATAATTAATTAATTGCAAACTGGAAATATCGAATTATAGAGGAATTGCAAAGCTGAATGCGATTCCCAAACTTTTAGAAAAAATATTAACTGATAGTTTATATCATCAAATCTCTTCCCTTTTATCACCTTGTCAACATGGTTTCAGGAAATCACGTTCCACTGCTACTAACATTTTACAATTAACAACTATTGTAAATGAAGGTTTTGTTAATAATAAACAAACAGACGTTATTTACACGGATTTTAGCAAAGCATTTGATAAAGTTAACCACGATATTTTACTTTACAAGTTATCACGTATGTGATTTAGCAACAACGCAATACAATGGCTTAAATCATATCTTTTAGATAGAACCCAACAAGTAAAATTTAAAAATGCTACATCAAAATTCATCGATGTTCTCTCGGGTGTGCCTCAAGGAAGTCATCTTGGTCCTGTTTTATTTACATTATTTATAAACGATCTGCCATCGGTTGTTCAGCACTCTAACATACTCATGTATGCTGATGATGTTAAAATTTTTAATTCCTTTAACGATATTATTGATCAATCTATTTTGCGGTCTGACATTGAACTTTTCTTATTAGCTGTTTTTGTTTGGCTGTAGGTCCACGTAAATAAATAAAATAAAAAATAAAAATTCGTAATATTTTCGTTTTTTATATTTTTTTATTCTTTTCCCAATATTTCGGTAAGCTTCGCTAACCATCTTCAGGGGTCTGAATAAATAAATACAATAATAATTATTATTAACATTAAACAAAAAACAAAACATAATATTACAAGGATAATTACATGTAAACAATTAAAAATATAATAAACACAAAACTTCACAATAACACTTGTGCCACTTCTTATTAGATTTTATTAACTAAATCTATTTTGTCGATCGTCTGTTTTTGTTTATTAATTGTCTGTATATGTGTGCACAATTTTCTGTGTCTTGTCGGTAATTCAGACGAAGCTGTGGATTGACGTCAATAATATGTAGCATCTCTAATGTAAATCTCCTCGAATAATTCCTCTCTTCATGTAATATTTTTACTCCTTCAAAATGTGGTTTGTGATTTTTCAACGTACAGTGTTGTCCGTTCTAAATGCTAGTTCAAATTTTTCTTCGTCATAAATATCTGAGTTTTTCCATCTTTCCGAGAGTCCAGAAACATATGATATGCTTTTATATCTTTTTGGTTCTCTTATCACCTGTTGCCTGTTGTTTTTTGCACGTTTTATAAGATTTTTAATTGTTATTATTGGGAAGTCATTCATGGTTAAAATATTCGTTATTTTTGTTATATTGTTTTCATGGAATTCCGTGTCACTTATTTTAAGAACTCGTCGTATGAAATTCGATGCTGTATTTATAATAATTCTTCTGGGATGCTTAGAATAAAAATTTATAAATCGTCCCGAGGCTGTTGGTTTTTGATACCAATTAACTTTTAAATTGTTTCCTTTTCTAATAGCAATTGCGTCTAATAGCAATTGCGTCTCTCAATGGTGTAATTACAACTTATTGGATTTAAATATAAAAAAATGTAAACACATGTCATTTTTCCGCTCATTTAAACTTGACACTAGCTATTTTCTAAATGGAACATTACTGGATAAAGTTCACACTATTGGTGATCTCGGTATTTTATTGGATCACAAACTAAAATACTGTGATCACATTTCATTAATGGTCAATAAAGCTAATGGAGTTCTTGGTTTTTTGAAACGTTGGTCAAAAGAATTTTCTGATCCATATGTAACTAAACACTTATATACGTCTCTGGTTCGCCCTATCCTGGAATATGGATCAATTGTGTGGGATCCATACTTTAATATATATATCAACAGCATTGAATCTGTACAGAAACAGTTCCTTTTATTTTGTTTAAGAGGTCTTGGATGGAATTCGCTTGCACTACCTTCATATGAAAGCAGACTTGGTCTTATTAAGTTACCGACGTTAAAAAGCCGAAGAACAATGCTTAGTATTTCGTTTTTAATGGGTCTAATACGCGGTGATGTCGATTCCGGTTACTTGTTGAGCAAAATTAACTTTAATGTTCCAGTGAGACCTACACGAAATTTTCAGCCGTTAAATTTAACGTATTACCGTTCTGTGTACGCTAACAACGACTCCTTTCGTCAAATTTGCTTGAAATTTAATAATCTATATAATCTAATTGACTTTTCTGATAGTAATGATGCCTTAAAAAGAAAAATTATTGTTTATTTAAATTCAAATTAGTTAATATCATTATTCTATATTTATTATATGTACTATAATTTAAGCACTTATGTCTGTAAGGATTTTTAATCTATAGACTGGAAAATTAAATAAATAAAAAAAAATATGACACCGTGAAGATTAGACAGAAAACTGTTTGCAAACCCTTGTTTGGTTTGAAAATTTTTACAAACATTTTTTGTTTTTTGGCCTATTTATAGCAACAATTCGCGGGACAGACATTTTCAAGTTTTTTTGAACTTCCGATATCTTTTTGTCACAATCTAATTAATTGCCTTACTAATATTTCTATTCTTTTAAAATCTGATTGAATCTTTTGGTCGCAATCTTAAAAACTCCTTGAAAATGTTTCTCATTTTAAAAATTCCTGAAAATTTTGATCGGAATCTTCTGGTGCCGATTAAAATAATTTTTCTTACAATCCGAGAAATTTTCGGAAGTTTTCTGGAGCTCCCGGGAGTTTTGTTACGAAAAATTTGAGTTTATCTTAAAAAAGTCTCTGGGAATTATATATTTTCATAAGCTATTTTATTATATTCAACCATTTTTATTTTTCGAATTTATTCTATGAGCTTAATTTCAGTTATGTATTTTATAAAGCTTTTTGTAATAGTTTTATTCCTTAAATTTTTAGGAATGACTTTATACACTACCAGACTTTATAAAACTCATAACTGAAATTTAGCTCATAGAATCAGTGTTTAAATTGCTTGCTTTAAAATAGCAACAGTCGCACATTTTTGCTTTGTTTACATTTTTTGCAGCAAATTAAAAAACTGTGTGCCTAAGTGTTTACTTAACTCTTTGATAACGAGTCAGCAAAAGCAAAAAAGCAAAAGCAAAACAAAGAGAGTAAATAATTTGTTTAAACTCGCTATGTGCATGTACTCTGCTAAATCTGTCAGCAAAGAAGCCACTTAAGAAAACAAATTTTCTGTTGCTGTAAGTATTAAGTTTTTGATTGTTTTTTTTTTGCTTTTGATGCGCTTAAAGTCAGCAAGTTAACTTCTTTGCTGTTGCTGGAACTTAATATATTATGAACGAATTTGTTTCGAATTTTTTTGGTATTTCGTTTTTTTTTTAATAAATAGGTACATACATACATAAATGAAACTACACGTTTTTTAAAACTAATTTGTTTATTTTGTGTTATGTAATTATGTATATACCTATTCTATGAAACTAACGCCTGCAACAGCAAGCAACAGCAATGAAGTCAAAAACAGCAAAGAAGTTAATACTCGCTGAATTTAAGCACATCAATTTACAGTTAAGCCAAAGCAAAAAAAAAATAAACAAAAACTTATTACTTACAGCAACAGCAATTTTTTTTTTCAAGTGGTTGCTTGGCTGGCTTTTTAAGCTGAGAACATAAACATGGTGAGAATAAATAAATAATTTACTCTCACTTTTTCTGCGTTTGCTTTTGCTTTTTGCTTTTACTGTGTTCTTTTTCTTAAGTTAAGTTAAGCAATTACAAAAACATTAAAAATAGTCAAGCATTTTTAAACACTGCATAGAATAAATTCGAAAAATAAAAAATGTTAGAAAGGTCTCATTAAAATGTAGGCGCCTATTACGGTTCAACTGGGTTGAGTTGTGTAATTAAGACAACTGGTTGTGATGAGTTGTAATTTTTGATGTTTTTGTTCGCCGCAATAAAGCAAAGTTGTAAACCATAATACAAAAATGAAGAAATTACAACTCAACTGAGTTGAGTTGTGAACCGTAACAGGGGCCGTAGTCAGGGCTGCCAGATTTGATGATTTATCGTCATTTTGACGATTTTTGGTTCCGAAATTAGCAGTGCCGATTTGCTGATTTTGCTCTAAAAAGTGAATAATGTATTCAGTCTTCAAAAGACAATTTTTAATCTTTTGATGTTTGTTGTTAGGCAGCACAGAAAAAAAACGTTATTGTAAACAAGAAAGCTTAAATTTTTTTATTCTTCCCTTTTGTAAATACAATTATACTAGAAATTTTTGCTCTTTTCCATAAAAAATTTTATGGGTAAAAGTAAAATTTTGAGTCGTCAATTTAAGTTAAAATTCGTACCAAAACCTTGATTTTGAGAGTTCACTCGTACGGGGCGCAGGTGAAGTTATGGACTGATTTGGTTCAATTTAACATTTAATACTCCATATACATATATGAAAAATTTGTAAGCCAAATTTGATCCTCCTAACTTATATGGGTACCATAGCACCCATATAAGTTAAAAACTATCATTTCGTGAAGAAAAATCATTTCAGGTAAAAACGAAAAAATAATAATAAATTATAAGAAGATTTAAAGATGTTTAGGTTTGCAGGTAAAAATTATAGAATTATGGGTATAAATTACAGGCAGTCGTGGCTTTTGTTCATATCTTAGCCATTTGTAGACCGATCTGGCTGTGTTTATATACGAGTCTTCGGAAATCCTATTTCAACAAATCCTATTGACATCGTTAAACCAACTTTGCTCATAAAGACTCAGAATATACATATTATATACTTTATAGGGCTTAACATTAATATTGTAGCAATTACAAACGGAATGATAAGCTTATCAAAAACGAACTTGTATAATTACCCTTTGGGCCTGTGGTAAACGGTGTACAAATTTGAAATTTTTTAGAAAATGGCCCGATTGAAAGTATCTTTTATTCTTAAGACTTTGAAAAAAACCTTAGATTATTATAATATAGTAATTAAAGGTTTACAAAACAAATTTTTTTATGAAATTTTTCCTTAACAAATGTTTGTTAAATTTAACAACCAATTTCATAAACATACGAGGATATGTGTATATTAGTGTGTCCCAAAAAAAAATTTTTTTTTTGCCCCACCTTTTTTTGAAAGCTTATAGTGTGAAGTATTTTTGTGATTTTTTCAGATTTTTCGGAAGAGGTTTAGAGGTCGCTAAAATCGAATTTAACCCAAAAATCGGGGTTTCTCGACTTTTGTGAATTTTGCTGATTACTCGGCCCATTAGCACGATTTTCTTTGTGACTAAGTCAATTTTTTTAAAGAAAACTTTAAAAAACAAATCAGAAAAAAAATAACCAAAACTTTTAATATCTGCACAGAGAAGTAAAGTTTGAGAAGTTTTCTTTAAAAAAATTGACTTAGTAACAAAGAAAATCGTGCTAATAAGCCGAGTAATCAGCAAAATTTAAAAAAGTCGAGCAAACCCGATTTTCGGGTTAAATTCGATTTTAGCGACCTCTAAACATCTTCCGAAAAATCACAAAAATACTTTACCCTATAAACTCTCAAAAAATGCTGGGGTACCTATAAAAATAAAAAAAAAAATTTATTTTTGGGACACACTAATGTATATGTATATAATATGTTTTTGTTTGCTTGTTTTAAAATCTAAATTTAAATTGTCCGATTTTTTTATTTTTTCTCTGGAAATGGATGATTTTTTCACAATTTTATCTGGCAGCCCTGGCCGTAGTATTAACTGCAAAAAAAAATTTAGAATCGAGCAGACGAACACGAATCTTATTAAATTCTAAGTTCATGAGGATATTTACGGCAGTATCACTGATTTTTAGAAAAAGTGGGTCTTATATGAAAAGTTATTACTAAATATGGACCGAGGCAAAAAAATGTTCCATTTACATAAAACTTAAATGAAAACCTGTTTAGATTTTTTTTAAACAAAGAGTGTGTTTATTTACTTTTCTAGCTGAATCTTGCAACATGAGAGTAAATTTAAAATTTACAAAATTTTTCTCAAAATTACTCAAAAAAATAGAAAAGTAAATAAACGCTTTACCAGCAAAAAATAGCAAGTTAGGCTATTGACAATATTCAAAGTTACGAGATTTTTTCTAAATAAATTTAAATGATTTAAACTATTTGCGCAAGAACTTTATTTAAACACTTTAAATGAAAGAATTATGAAAATTATTTTTGTTTTGTAAACAAAAACATGAAACAGGTGGTTGAATAATTCTTGCTAGTAAAAATTTTACTATCAGGAATCAAGGACCGGAAAACGTTTTTTTTTATATTTTTAAAAAAATATTTATCATTGGTGTTCGAAAAATATTTTAAATTGTACAATAACCAAAAATACAGGTATGTGATGAAAATCGATCGATTTTAAAACGAACGTTTTTAAAAGGTGTGATGAATTTCGAGCGATTTTAAAATCCATTTCTGAATTATAGTCTTAAATTTTTGTTCAGATTACACTTCTGTTGACATATATAATATAAAATATAAAAGAATAAAGACAGAAAATAAAAGAAATATGTTTTAAAAATCCATTTTAAAAGATACTTAAAACGATATTTTCGGTTTCAAATCGTTTCGTTTTTAAAATCAATTTCCATCACATACCTGATAGATAAAAATATTTTGTTTGATGTTGTTTCTTTAAGTTCAAAATAATAAAGTTCTTAAAAAAAACGTTTTTGAGAAAAATATTTTTTTTTTGTTCTTTTGTACAAAAATTTACGAACCGAAAACTTAATTTTTTCTTTTTAAAAATTTAAAAATCATGCGTACAAAATAATTTTTTTTTTTTATATCAGTTTAAAAAAATAAAAGCAAACACAAAAAAAAGATATTTATTTTTTCAGTACAATATTATTTTGTACATGAAAAAAAAAGAACCGAAAACTTAAAATTGAATTTTTAATTGACAAAATTTAAACTCATACGTACAAAATTATAGTAAAAAATATAAAGCTAATAAATAATAAGTAGTTATAACATGATAAAGATTATCCTATAACTAAATAGTAATATTATCAATTACCTTGATGTTGAGTTTGAGCAACAATAAATGTTCTACATGCTCAGAACTTAAATTCCTTCTATTTTTGGTCATAAAAATTGGCAAGGCACTGAAGGCAGTCTCCACAGATACCTGTGTTGCGGGTACAGCTAATGCCACAGCAGCTAGTTTTGATAATTAAGAATCTCTAAAGATTTTTTGCAATTGCAATTTTAAACACAATTTTATATTATAATTTTAATTAAAATTCACAATTTTAACTTTAAATTGAGTTTTAATTGTTAGTTTCTAAAAACAAAAAAAAAATATTTTTTTCAAAAACGTTTTTTTTAAGAACTTTATTATTTTGAACTTTGAAGAACAAAAAACACAAAATAATTTTTTTTTTTTGTACAGTTGAAAACATGTTTTGAACACCAATGATAAATATTTAAAAAAAAAAAAAAATTTAAAAAACGTTTTTGTGTATTTTTCAAATTTTTGTTTTTTTGTTTCTTTTCATGTACAAAACACATATTGTACTTTAAAAATAAATATCTTTTTTGTATTTCCTATTTTTTTTTAACTGATAGAAAAAAAAAATTTATTTTGTACTCATGAGTTTTGAATTTTTCAAATGAAAAACTTAAATTTTAAGTTTTCGGTTCTTAATTTCTGATGCCTATCAGGATTTTTCAACACATTTTTTGTCTCTCAAATTTATATGCTCTTTTTACACTCTATCCTTGCAAGTTTTTCGAGTACGTGAACACTTACTAGTAACAGTTATTGAAAATAAGCAATAATTTTCTGTAAATGAACACACATACTATCTTTATTCCGGTAAAATAATGGTATTAGGGCTAAGAGAAATTATGGATAAATTGCCTGTATTTTCAATAGGCTTCGTTAGGGCGGGTTTTTGAAATGTGGAGATTAAGTTTAAACTTAGTTTAACGTAGTCTGAAACTCGGATTTTTCCAGCGAAATGTGATTTTTTAATCCAAATTTAGATATTTTTAATTAGGCTTAAGTTCATTGAATTAAATTTTCATTTATTTATTTTTATGAAGACATGCATTTTACAACATGAAATTAATTAAAATTTTATTGATAATTTTTCATTCTTGACTGCGCTGAGATTTGAACCCAGGCTCTCGCGGACAGGTTGCCCATACTAGTTTCGATTGTAACCACACAATCTCTTCAGTGGGGTTTGCCGTCTTTACTCACTCGGCTATTGAAGCCGGATGACGTCAATAGTCAAACATCAATCTGTAAACCAAATGCTATTTCACCTTGGTAGATCGAAATTTGCTTTTGAATGAATGATTATCTATTTTAATTGATTTACATGTTCTTCCTAACTTTGGATTAAAAAACCATTAACCGTTAAATTTGGATTAAAAAACCATTAACAGTTCAATAAAATAACCACAATACTGAAATGTGATTTTTTTATTACTTCATTAAAGACTAACCCCATTATTCATAAAAAATATTTTATGTTTATAGCAGGTATATGAAACGAATTTTCTATGAACATTTGTTTAATAAACCTTTTATTAATCAAAAATATTTTTATGAATATGGAGGCAACATTCTAAGCAAAACTAAGCTGTTCCGTCAAAATTTTGTATACAAACTTGGTAATGGCGGCATAAATCTGTTTTCAGATTAACTAATCCTAGTTTAACTGACATCTTAAAAACCCAGCATTATTAAGACAAGCATTTGTTTTAAATTTCATCAAAAGTCACTAACACTGTGAAATGATTTTTGGGCACAAGGTTTTTATAGACTGATATTCAGTAAGTAGTCTGCAGTCCATCTACCCAAAAGGATAGTCTGAAAAAGGATATAATTAAAAGTTACATATTATTAGTTAAACCAAATTCCTGCAAAAATCCTTTTGTTTTAATTCAATTTTTTAATTCAGTTCAATTCAATTTATTTCATATATAATATGTTACATCTCAATTTTATATAATTAGTTGTAAAGAGTTTAAGATTAGTATCTTTTTCTGCTTAATTATAACATATTTCAATTAGTTATCGTATACATATATATTGACAGAATTATATTGGAGGTAAAAATTTAGCAAAAACCTATTTAAACCCCTTTTTTCGTTTTATTTTTATATATTTTTTTTTATCGATTTTTTATTTTTTATAAAAACACTTATTCTAAATCTTAACTACGTAAGTTGAGCTAGCTCATTAATATGATTATAAGAAGAGTTTTGGCACCTGGTATTAAAATTTTCATTTAGTCTTGAAAGTCTATCTTTAACTAATTCTATATCTGCAAGAGAATGGAGGCGAGCTGTTGAATAAAACCAAGGAAGTTTATATATTAGTTTTAATAATTTATTCTGCGATATTTGTAATTTATTTAAGTGACAGTTAGCACTATTCGACCAAACAGGAGCTGCGTAGTAAATAACGGCATGAAATATTGATTTCAGTATTAACATTTTATTGCTAATGCTTAAAGCAGAATTTCTATTTAT
Organism: Pollenia amentaria; assembly: GCA_943735925.1. Taxonomy (NCBI): domain Eukaryota; kingdom Metazoa; phylum Arthropoda; class Insecta; order Diptera; family Polleniidae; genus Pollenia; species Pollenia amentaria. Next base: position 57,338,446 of record OX031006.1, read on the forward strand.
AAAAGGGTATAGCATGCGTGTGAGTACATTTACTTTATTTATTATATAATGAATGTGGTCTTTGAATCTCATTTTGGAGTCCAGTATCACTCCAAGATATTTTACTTTATCTTCCCATTGAATAGAGAAATTATTGAACATAATGTTGCTTTGAGGTAAAAAACATGCTCTACGCTTCCTTGAAAAATATATTGCCTGTGTTTTGTCCGCATTTAACATTATTTTCCACTTGTTAAAATAACATTGTAACTCTCTTAAAGCTCTCTGCAGGTTAGTTAATACATCTATCGAGAGTATTTCGGAGCTAAGCACCGCTGTGTCATCTGCAAAGACTGACACAGTGCAGTAATCTAATTGGGGGAAATCTGAAGTGTACAAGTTATAAAGAATTGGCGACAGACAAGAGCCTTGCGGACAACCTGCTGCCATAGAATACGAATTAGAAGAAGTCGAACCAATATAGACTTTGAAGGTGCGTGATTTAAGAAAACTTTGAACTAACTTTATAAGTTGCATGGGAAATCCAAAATTTATCATTTTAAAAATCAGGCCGTCATGCCATACTGAGTCAAATGCAGCTTTGACATCTGGTAATAGCATACCGGTTGATTTTTGAGCATTAAAATTTTCTTTAACTAAGTTTCTTATTCTAATCAGTGGATGGACAGTATTGTGTTCTCGACGAAAGCCAAATTGCTGGGGAGGGATTATATTATTAATTTCCAAAAATTTCACTAATTTCTCTTTCATAATTTTTTCAAAAATTTTACTGATAGAGGATAGCAGGCTTATAGGTCGGTACGATGAAGGAATGTCAGGTGGTTTTTTTGGGTTTTTAATAGGAATAACTTTGGATTCCTTAAACTCATCAGGAAAATAACAAATTTTTAAACACCCATTGATTATAATAGTCAAGAACTTAAGAGCTTTACTAGAAAGCTTTTTTAAACAAATATTATTGATAACATCGATTCCAGGGGATTTTTTGCTTTTTAATGATTTAACAATTGCAGAGACTTCTGAAATGTTGGTTAGAAATTCCTCTGTGAGAACTGGATTTAAATTTCTTAACGATTCGAGAGCATTGTGGACCTGGGAATTCGTATTTATATCACCAGGATTATTAGAAATTGAGTGATTCAATGCGAATGTTTGAGCCAAAATTTCACTTTTTTCCCGATTTATAGTAAAATATTATTATTTTGTTTTAATATTGGAATATTTTTTGATTTCTTCCTTAGAATTTTGGTTAAGTTCCAAAATGGGGGAGAACCTTTATCAAGGGTTGAAAGTAAGTAATCCCACGATTTGTTTCTATGTTTAGTTAATTCTTCTTTGATTTTTTTATTTAATAAATTCATTTCGTGTTTGTCATTTAAATTTCTGAATCTTTGCCAGTCTCTCCTGATACTGTTTCTTCTTCGAATTAAACTCTTTAAGAATTGTGGTAATTGTTTATCCCTTTGTGAACATTGTTTTTTGGTACACTAAAATCCGCTGCATAATTAATAGCACGCTTGAAATCTAATAAAAGATGATCAATATGTTCAGTATTTTCAATGTTACTTAAATTAGGTAAAGTCAGTGTTCTGTTTAGTAGCCTAGAGAAGCGTTTCCAATTAGCATTTACAAAATCATATTTGAAAATTGTATTATGCCCAATTTTCAGGATAGTATTTAAATCTATATTATGTTAATTTTCATAAAAACTTAAATCGTATTTAATTACAGATTGATTTTTTGAGTTTTATATTAAAAGTCTTATTTAATTAAGATAAAAGTATGGTAGCACTACCAAAAACAAAAAAAATATCATAAAAAAGTGTAGTTATTTACAAGGTGGTCTCAGAAAACAGCTGGTTCTTATTAGTTTGTCTGTTGTTTTTGTATTGTTGTGATATTGAGGCCACCTTGCTAAGTTAATCCAATGGAAACTTAAGTTGAATTTAAATGTACCACATCGGTGACTTAAGTTTCATTTAAGTGTTTAGTGAAGAATTGAATTTTGTATTTAAAACGATTTTAAACATAAATGTGTTTTAATATCAATCCTGAAAATTGGCCATTAGAGTTATAAGAGCTATTTAACATGATTTTGACTGGAAGGTGATCTGAGCTTAAATCGGTTATGACTTCGGCGTGAGACAATAACCCAGGCACATTTGTTAAAAATAAATATAATGTAGAACCTTGCCTGTTTGCACTAGCAGGTAAGTATGTCAAGTCATCTGGATACACTATATCAATGTCATATGAGTCTAGCTTTTCGTACAAGATGTTTCCCCATCCATTGGCTCTTAAACACCCCCATAACTGGTGTCTGCAGTTAAAATCACCGCCTAATAACTACCTGTCGTTTCGACTTAGTTTAAAAATATCGGAAGCAAATTTTCTTTTTCTAACTCCGTTATTACCCATTACTCCACCAGGAAAATAGCATGAATAAATATGTATACTATGTGAAGTAGTAAAAATTTTAATACCGATATTTTCAACCAGGTCAGTGTTTACAATTGGGAGTAACTGATGGGGAACATCTTTTTTTACTATAATTGCAACCCCACCGCCTCTCGAATTCACTCTGTCATTTCTGTATATCTTAAATTGATTATGACTTATAGATATATATGGTCTTAGCCCTGTTTCTGTTAATAAACAGATTTGTACGTTACGAGAAATTAAGAATTGAAATAACTCTAAACTTTTGTTCCTAACACCTCTTGCGTTCCAAGTTATTATACAGATGCCATTGTTACTTATTATGATAAGAATTTAATAGCTAGACTGGTTACAACTTCAAATTGCTCAATCTTTGACTTACAGTTTTTAAGATTAGTAATTAATTCTAAAGTTATATTCTTCATTTCCTGGAGAGTTAAGAGATCATTACAGTTGTTGCTTTGGTTACTATTGTTGTTTCCTTTACTTTGGGTTATCCAGATACTAGAAGGCGTGCTCGCGCTTTGATGTAGTGTGTTGGGAAAGTTATCATTGTAGTTGCTGTTTGGCTGATTAGCGTAACTGTTGCGTGGACGACGTTGTTGAACCGGCTGAGAACGTTGTCTCATACTTAAGTAATTGACCTTGCTCGGACATTGGTCAAACGTAGATTTGTGTGATCCATTACAGTTAGCCCATCTGATTGTTGTATCATTACATTCTGAGGTCTTGTGTGATCCAGCGCAGTTGGCACAGAAAGTTTTGACCTTGCAACGACTAGATCCATGCCCGAACATTTGGCAGTTATAACATTGGGTGATTTGTGACTTGTTTAATTTCTGATGTTCCCATCTTACTTTAAGGAAATTTAATACAGAATAATTCTGACGTAGTTCTTTCAGTGTTATAGTTTGCCTTTGGAAATAAACTACGTATAGTATATAATTATATACTCCGAGTTGTACGAGGAAGTCTTGGTAACGATTTTTACATCCAAACATTTTAGTTTCATATCGGTCAACGTTTTCATTAGAATTTTTGGATCTTGTCTATCAAGACCAAATAGAAGAGCTTTGTACGGTTTTTCATTTTTGGAAGAATAAGTAAAATACTCATATTTATCACCGAGTATATTAATCATGGACTCACAATCAGCTTGAGATTTAACAAATAGTTTAAGACCAATCGAAATTTTTCTTATGGCATAATCTGAGACTTTAACTAATTTACATAGTTCATGTATTTCTTCTATTTTGCATTTCAAAATAGTAATTGGAGGAATGTGAACTTTAGTAGTCTTTTCTACTATCACTTCATCATTTTCAATTTTATCGTCATCAATTGTTTGAAGAGGAGAAAAGTAGTTGTTGGATTGAGTATTAATAAATCCATTATTATTTGTTTTAGTTTTTTTTGTTATTCTTTTGAACGCTCATTGCGTTATCATTGTCACATATTCGTAGCTGCTTAATTTTGTTCTATTTAAATGTTTTTGTTCGAAACCGGTTTTTAGTTTTGGATTTTTTTAAATATTGTATTATTGTAATACAATGTATTGATTGATTGCAAACAAATTTTATTCTCTTGTCCGATATACACAACTGAATTCAACAAGTCAATTAACACGACTCCCTTTTGTTTTAAATGTTCAAACTTTTCATAGTTCGAAAATTCTTACTCCAATTTTCTTGGTCTTCCTTCCCTTGTCATGTGATTATGATGAGCTACATTTCTTTAAGCATTTTTAATTGCAAATCACGTCTATCTTCCTCTTTGTTTTATTTCCTTCTAAGTATGTTCAGTAGAATGTAATTATCGCTACAACTTTGGAAAAAATAACACATTCTATTTATTCCAACATCTCTCTCCCATCATTTTTTTGCATGAACTATGTATTTAAATGAAGGAAGCCTACCAATAGTCTTTCTGATTGCATGCATGTCGTGTGTTAAACAATCTCTTAAGAATCTTTAAAGAATTAGCAAAAAGAGGAAGAAAAATGCCTTAACTGTTGCACATAATTCTATTAGATTTTCGTGTTGCAACAAGCAGTTTAAGGTGTTTGTTCATGTAAACTGTTCATTTTCAAGATATGACTGACTGACTGACTCACTGAGTGGTTTTAAAGATGTCTACTGGTTGTTCCTATTATGACGATAGCACGCATAATGTTAAGATTTAAAAAAAGAATGCCAAATCTTGGGCACATTTTTATATGCGTTGCTTGTTGGGGATTAAGATTTTGCAAAATTGTTTTTTCGTTTTGCGTTAAAGGGGTGGTTTTTGATGAAAAGATTTTGTTTTTTGCCATATTAAAGAATAACATTATCCACCCCTATTTAACAATGACATACAGAGTTGTTGAAATGAACTTGAATCTTTCAATAAGATTTTCATTATTATCACATTTTATTCACTTCTTTGAAGTACGAAACAGTTGTTTATTTTTGCTAAGAAATCAATATATTAAAGATTTTGTATAATGACTACTTTTGTAGTTTATAAATGAAAATAATTTTATTTTTTTTGGAAATTGGGGAGATTTAACAAGCTTAAGTTAAGGCAAAATTTGGGGAGTGGTGTTGAAAAATTGTGATAAATAAGTTCTATTTAGTTTTCAACTTATGTGTTCATATAAAGGGTCTTTCACTAAGCGCTTCTTATCTTTAAATTTAAATAAAAGAAGTCCTATCGATGCGATTATGTATGGAGAACAACATCAGCAATGTCCAATTTTCCATGATTTTGTAGCATTAATCATGCCCGATGACATGGGTTATGGTGTCTTTGAGGGCCGCTGTGGTTTCTGGTTTATTCGCATAGACACGCGAGTTTATAAACTCCCACAAGAAAAAAACTATCGAGTTCAAATCGCAAGATCTCGCTGGTCAGTTCGCAATACCTCCGCGTAAGATAACCGCACCTTCATATCGCTTGTGCAGAACGTCCAATGTGGCATTAGCTGTAGAGATCGGTTGATATTCAGCCGTGTCACAGAGTACAATTTCGTTCGGAAACGGAATTTATTCCGTATTTTGGTCTTTCAGAAAATTACGAAAAAACTTTGCGGAATGAAACCATTTTTGTTTCCCTGAACGGAATGGGAGTTTTCTGTATCTTAAAGGCCAAAAAACTATCAAAATATACTTTCTTTCAATAAACAAATATCATGTTTTCTTCGGTTCCGAAAGGAATTGTACTCTGTGACATGGCTGATAGAATTGCCATATTCAACTTGGCAAAATTGTTGACATACACTAAACAAATCTTGATTTTGAAAATAATTCTTGACAATTTTAAACTTCCGAAAATAATCTTTCATCAAAATAACACAATTGTTAAAACCAGCTAAAAGCAATAACAAATACAAGCAAATACACCAACAACGTCTGTACGATTTTTTTTTTGAGTCAGCAATTAACATTTTTAATTATTAATGTTGAGTGTTGAAACTGGCTTCTATTTTAAATCAGAATCTCAATCTTGTCAAATTGTTAGTGTTGAATTAAGGACACGTATCTTTGATAGATGTTAAAACAAGACGATTAAATATCTATTTGCTTTTTACACAGCTTTGTTTAAGTAAAAAAATTAAAAAAGATAATATTTTTTTTTGGTTGGGCTTTAAAAATTTAAAACGCACCACTGAAAATTCTTGTAAATCAAGAAAAATCAAGACCGTCTGGCAAGCCTGGGTTGAAAAGACATGTCGCTGGTTTCAATATTATCCAAGCAAAGCACTGAAAATTCTTGTAAATCAGGAAAAATCAAGACCGTCTGGCAAGGTTGAAAAGACATGTCGCTGGTTTCAATTTTATCCAATTCACGATGGCCTGTTCAACGTCGTTCTCAACCAAATGGAGACCGATGCCGCTGCTAGGCCGAAATTCACACCAAACAGGGACATTCCAGGATGCATTGGAAACTCTTGTATCTCATATGGATTGGTATTGCCCCAAACTCGAGAATTTAGTTAGCCCTCATCGCTGAAGACGATTTTTCGATAAAAATTAGGGCAAATTTCCAACTGCCAATTTTATTATTTGCACGTATTATTGAACGCTACATTCGTCTACGGTTATTTGGTTAAACAGATTGAATAGACGAAATCCAGTTCGACATATGTAGCTTTATAATTATGGGCCCTATCAACTGCCAAAGTTCGGATGTCCCTAATGTTAAGCTAAGGAAAGCACGAAAATATCTGTGGTTTTCATGGGTAACCGCGTACGTCTTAAAATCAAAATTATCAGGAGATCCGTAAAACATTCTAGATCAAACTATGGGCTAGGTATAGGATATTCATTTAAACGGGTTTTTGCTTTGATCGGTTAATCGCTCGATTAATTAACCGAGGTTTTGGTTTAATCTGTTAATTTTGTTTTTGATCAGTTAACTTCAATATATAAAAATGCATAAATTATTTGTTATTTGAAGTTCATAAGTAAAAAAACCAAAAACATAACATATTCTTGAACTAAAACGAGCAAACAAAAATTAATTATTAAATATGTAATACATATTTTTTAATTAATATACATATAATATATATCCTTAGATTTAGCGAAACCAATTCATAATACATTTTGAACTATCGGGTATGTTCTGACAATCGCAAAAAGCTTAACATGTGCGGTTCTGACTTGAAATCGCATAACAATACCCATGTTCTGTAACTTTGGTGAGAACTTCTCGCATCGAAAACATGTGAAACAAAATATTCCATCGTTTCTCGAAAAGTGAGAAAAAAGAGTGTCTGCAACTCATGACGAAAACTATCAAAAGAGATTACGTCGTTACGTTATAAATGTCATATTATTCCACTCGAAGCCGATATTAAATTGCAGATGCTGAGAACGCCAGTCAAACATATCGTTGACGGCGACCAAAATTGACTAAAGTTGAAAAATTTTCAAAGACGGTGGCGAAACTACAACCGTCGGCTATACCAAAAAATGTTAAGTGCGACTTTAATGTTTGTTAATTACAAAATTGCTTTGGAAACATTCGTATATTTTTTAAAAATTTTTAAAGCAAAATAATTTAACAATGAAAAAATCTGCCAAGAACAAAATACTTATCTCTTCTGTGCTCATATTCATTGCATTTTGCATATTTAATATATTTTTTCGTGGTAATATTGTTTCTCACCCCGTTTTTATGCGTAAGATTATTTGACAGTTCAAAGCGGGTACTTTCTCACAAAAATTTGACAGACACACTTTTTCTTTGGTGAGTAATTTCCTTACGTGACAGCCTTTACTCGCCAAAAATGTTACAGACGCAGGTAATTGAGAAAAACAGCTGTTTGTTTCAATTTATGGCATTTTTGTTTCATTTCTCACATTTCAATCGAAAAGTTTCTCGACGCGGGAGTAACAGAACATGGGCACAGGTGTTGACGACTTCAAATCGCAAAATTATGATCAAGGGAACTATAGTATTTTTAAGAAACTATGGCAGATCCCAAGCAAAACGCCCGAGTTTCAGAACACTATAAAATAAATGTGGTGTTTTGCGTCGAACATGGCCGTGTATCTTCTACCATAACTAGTTCAAATCCAGCTATCGAATTACCAAATTTGGTTATGTTCGGTACATTTTTGGATTGACTCGAAAAAAAATCCTTTTACCGCCATTTATATGTAAATGTAGATAATAACATGTAATTTGACCGAAATTGTTTTTATGTAAGCCTTTGTAAACAAATGTGTGATTCTTAGGACCATACTTGAACGAAGCTCATAAGTTAGGATAATTTCCAAAAATAATATCGACGAAAAATAGCTCCGATGTGGTGTAGATAACGTGGTGCATGTTCCCTTTATATTTACTAACAAAATTAGGGCGAGCTACTTTGTGCAAATTACGTTTGGATATGGGAAGACATTTTTACTCGAAGCGCATTGAGTTGTTCCTTAATAAGTTTCATATGATGAGAATTTGTAAAATACTATTCTGTCAGAATTGATCAATAACACAGGGAGACATTTTAAAACTTTTTAAAAGTTTTTCTTAACACTTGGTTCTAATGTCATATGAAGTCAGTTTTCTCCCATTAATTAAATTTTATTTCCAGCATAGGGATTTTTAAGAAAAAAATGTAAGTGTATGAAAATTGATTGAAACAATGGATCCAAGTGGATAGTAGAGGTAGGCGTATGATATAAAGAGTTAAATTCTGTAATATGTTTTATACGGAAAATAGAAAAAAATGTTCAGTAGATTTTTATTAATTAATAAAATTGTTTGAAAGCTATTTGAATTGAATTGATGTGATTATTGAATCAATTATTTTTTTATTTGAAAAAAAAAAAATTAAAAATATATTTTTGATTAAATTAACATTTCAGTGGTTTTGAAATAAATTTTTAATTAAAATATTAATTAAATAACAAAAAATCTTAATTGATTTTTTCACTTAAAATAAAATAATTTTAACTTTTGGAATTATTGTTGGGAATTGTCAAAACCTGAGCTATATCTAATTAAATCAATTAATACATTGTTTGAAATGGCAAAGTTTTTTGATCAAGTTATTAATTAAAATTAAAAATATAGTTTATTGAAAAAAAAAAAAAAATTCACAATTTTCAATTTCTACAAATTTTTTAGATGATAATGAAAACAAATTTACGACGCAACTCTAAAGTTTCAAGTCCTAAAACCATCAACGTTCAGTATAAGGTGGCAAGGGATAAGAAAATTTAATATTTCTTAAAGCCAAAGACACGAATGTTCTTTGTATTTCTTCTAACCGATCTAAATGCACTACAGCATAAGGGCTCCAAACTACTGCACCATATTAAAATTGTGGCCTTATTAGAGAGGTGAACATAATCTTTACGGTGCAATGTTCAGAAAAGTCAAAACAATTTGTCTTAATAATGGCCAATACTGAGTATGTTTGTGGAATTAATGACTCCAAATGGGAAAAGAAACTTAATTTCGTATTAAATAGTATGCCCAAATCATTTATCTCGTTAACTGTTTTCAATAAAATGCCACCAATTCTAAATGATATTTGAAGATGATTGCCCAACTGTGTATACGATACATAAACGTATTTATCAAAGTTTATTAATTTAATTTATTATCAACGCACCAAGTTGATAAACGATCCAAATCTGATTGTAATTTAAGCCCTAAATAATGGGCTGTTTTTATTTTAAAGAAAATTTTTAAATCATCAGCATATAAAAAATAATTTGTATACTTCAATTCTAGTTCAGTTCTAGTTAAGTTGTAGTTTAGTTTTAGTTTAGTTCTAGTTCAGTTCTACTTCGGTTCTAGCTCAGTTTAAGTTCAGATCTAGTTATATTCTAAGTAAATTCAGTTTTAAAATATTGTTAATTTTTTTGTGTACATTCCAAGTTTTCCAATTACTAATGGCCTACGTTTTAATTAAATCGATGTGGGTCGATTACGGATGGCAACTGCGAAATCAGGCAACGCCGCTGATGTTAAAATATAAATAAATTTCGCTGCTGGCAACACAACTTGAGTTAAGTTGGCATCGGTAATCGACCCATTGATCTTATGCTAGAATAAACGTAGAAGTATACGACATAGATACCTTGCCAAATTAGAACATATAATATTTTAAACAACGGCACAAAATCGTTGGCGCAAACGTAAAAGAGGGGTTCCAAAAAATTAGTGCCAAGAACTAAAGTACTATTTTAGGCTTAATAGTACTGTTGTGATCAGCCTATTGTATTATCATATTATAAATTTATTTAAACGTCAATATTAAATAACAAAAAAATATATAAATATAATTTTTTTAAATTAAGCAAATAAATAAATAGTCAAAGCAAAATAATGACTAAAAACACTGACTATACAAAACATAGGTAACAAATATGCATTGTCATTAGAGATGAGCGATCCCGTGATTTTTAAAGATCATCGTGATTAGTGAATGTGATTTAAAAATCACTGCTCCTTTAAACTGTGATTGTGATCACGGTTTATCAGTTTTCTGTTCTTTTAAAGCAATTGCGGCCAAGCTATATGTACAATGCGCGAGCTTTTGTAAGCACTTTACAAAGAAACAACAACAAATTGTAAGAGCTTTCAAATCTGTTTTCTTTCATATACATACATATGTACATACTTGAACAAATAAATTTTGGCATAAAAAAATTCTAATAAGATAGAAGAGAGAATGAAAGGAACAGCAATATCATTCGACATTTCATTCAAAAAAAGCTATTACCCACACAAACAGTGAAATATCATAAATTTGTATATGTAACAAAATACAAAAAGAACGACTTAGAAAGTACCTGTTACTTGACAAATTTGGTCACATCTGTGATTCGTGATTTTTCAGTAACAGTGATTAAATCACAGGTACAGAAATATCGCTCATCTCTAATTGTCATAGGTATAATATTTTGATATGAAAAATAAAACAAATTTGTTTTGACAGTCATAAAATTATAGCAAATACAACATTTATATATTTTTTTTCTAAAAAATTTATTTATTGAATCTTCATATTTTAAATATGAACAAACAAAAATTAATCAAATCTTATCCTAATTTTTTAATTTTTTATGTCCTCCCAGTGCCAGACAAAAAATTGCGTCATAACGGTTTCTATTCACATATGTAGGTGTTTATCGCTCATCTGATTGGGTGAGTTCTGCAGTGTCTCTTCTCCTTAAGCGAGTGTGGCCGCCATAATTTAAAATATTTCGAGCTACTGGATTTGGCAGTTCAAGCCTATTTAAATATTTTACTGCATATTTCGTCATCATAGTTTTAACTACTGGCACATTGAGATCCTTGTGAATATTTGAGCTTCAAACATACCAGGGAGGAGCTGTGACGCCTTTGAATTTTTTCGACATTAAAGGCCGAGGCATAACTGAATAACCGTAGCAGCAGATTAGCTTTAAGAAAGAGTTGTAAAGTAGAAGTTTGCAATCGAGACTAAGAACAGAATTTCTTCCGATAATCCAATAAATTTGAATTGATTTTAGTTTCATTTGAACTAATTTTGTTTTTACATGCCATTTCTACGTCAAACCCCGATCTAGATGTGTACCGATGTTTTTATATGCGAGAGTTGGGGTATTATTTGATTATTGATTTAAATAGCGGGGAATTTCTCCCGACGCAATGTGAATGTTATACCTATGTTCGCATTTTTGCTCGTTGACCTTTATACTCCATGGTTTTAACCACTTTTCCAGTTCAAATATATAATCCCCTCAAACAGCTTTGAAATATTAGATAATAAGCTAATAGGCCTGTATGACTAATTTTTTGTGTGATCCTTTCCTGGCTTGGGTATCATGGTTACTAAGGAAACCCTCCATTCTCGAGAATAGTATTCAAGGCGTAAAATAGCATTAAAAATAAAAAGAATAATTTTCTTCGCTATATGAGGTAGCACCAAAAGCATTTTGTTTCTGATCTTATCAATACCGGGTGCCTTCTTGGTGTGTAAATCACAAATAGCCTTTTCGATTTCTCTTAACTCAAAACTTAGGGGAATAGCTGCTCTAAAATCAACAGGCGAAACAGAGCAAAACATGGGAAATGTACGAACTTTTTGTAAACATCGTTTTTATAAAAACTAATAGAAACCAGTATTTAAATGCTATTTGGAAAATTCCAGGCAACGCTGGCACCAAACAGCTAGTTTTAAATAAAGATAAAAGGGGGAACATAAATATAAATTTTAAATAATTAATTTTGTAATATTATTTGAAAAGAAAACAGAATAAGTTAACGAATAAGTTGTAGGTAAAAATGAGCGCGTTTTAAGAACTTTACATCCATTGCGTTGCATTACGAGTATATACATGTTTTTTCTAGGTTTTTTTTACAGTTCTTAATTATTGTATTACTTTTTTTTTAATATAAATATTACAAAGTTTTTATAGACATACATATTTTTGAAGTTTGCTAAACTCACTTTTTTTTCTAATTTGTGTATATAAAATACCCCATATACATTCATACAAGCCATAAAACCAAGTTGCTTGCAAACTCAATTTAAACAATAAGTTCAGTGTGGCCATTTTTGCGGCTAAATTTAGCATTGACAGTTTTTATTTAGCTGCAAAATTTTCATTTAGCACTTGCCATTTTATTTAGCATTTTTATAAAATGCTTTTAGATCTTTTAGCATAATTTATTTGAAAAATTTGGACGAATAGTTCTATTTATTTTACTTAATTTTTTTTTATAAATTATTAAATATTTTGACTTAAAATAGTTGTACCTAAAATAATTTCGTATGAAAAGGGATAATTCGTATGTTAAGAAACATTTAATTTTTAATTGTCTTGTTAAAAAAAATTTGAATATTCAGGAAATATTAGAAATACCATTATCATGTTGATTCTAAATATTGTTTGCCCTTTGATATTACGATATTAAAGTACAAGGAAATTTCACTTTGTATTAAGATAAAAATTCAATAGTGTAAATGTATGAAAAAAATGTTTGCTTTCTTAAACTATAAAAAAAATAAAATGATCTAAAAAAATTTGTATATCATAGAAATAAATCGTTTAAATTTAGTATGTATCAGGGGCTTGCGGGCCCCTAAACTTAAAATTTAATCTTAACTGCCTGTGCTTCATATTTATGTACCTATATCAGATGCTTTTCCAATATATATCCACTTGTTTAAATAAATATAACCATTTATTTCAATTTTGTTTAAAAATAAGTCACTTAAATGTATTTTGCTTCGAATAAAATTTCATGCTGGTGATAAATTTTTAACAAAAATCTTTAAGAAATGTTAGTAAGCATTATTTTAAGAATTTTTTGAAATCATTTTTAGCCTTTTTTGTCCATGTCTGATGCCAGATTTAGCTGTACATTTTTTTTGATCTGGTCACACTGAATAAGTTTTCAAACAAATTTATGCACTCAAACTCCGACATGTATATTTTGAACATATTGTTCGTTTCAAACACCACACCCAACCAATTGGATTTATAGAAATCTACACCGTTTAAATAATAAAATTGTTAAAATACATACATATGCACATACATATATATATATATGCATGTAAATGAGTGCGAGAGTGTACATAAGTGAAATAAGTATTTGTTATTATTTTCTTGTTTCTTTCTTTTTTATTTTTGTTTTATTTTGATTCTTTTTTGTTGTATTTGCGAGTTTTGACATTGTTTACTTTATATATGTGTATGCTCCTTACATTCAGGGTTACCGTCGGACATTTTTGAAAAGGATGACAAGAACGGGATTATCCAGGAAAACGAGGTCAAAAAAGGGTATTTGAATTAAAAAAGGGTCGAGTTTTTCATCAGCAGTATATCCTAATTTAAAGAAAATTATAAGACCAAGCTTTTTATAAACAAACAAAAAATATTTATTTCAGGTAGGAAGCGCTAACTAAACTTTTTTTATGGAATGCCTTTTCCTGTTTTCAATACGTAACAAGAAGTTTGTTCTTCATCATTATAGCTAACTTTTTAATGCTTTCAATGTTATTTTCCGAATTTTTTTTTTTTTTACCGATTTAGCGATTTCAAATAAATTTTAGGGTTTCTTTCCAGTTATGCAATTAATTGTTCGTGAATTTTAGCCATGTTCCTGATAGAAGCGATTTTTTCCTGTAAGTTTTTTAATAAATATTAGGCTTTGCTGTCATACCGCTGTTACCAAATTTTTAGGAATTTCGGCTAATTTAGCAATTATTACCGAAATTTTTCCATTCCTTTTAGTTTTAGGTACTTTTAATCAATTTTATGGCTTGTTTGAAATATATAAAATTTTCGCTAATTTTTGCAAACTTTTCCGAATTTTTTATTTTTTGCGATGCTTTATTGCTCTTTGAAGCAATCGTCTCCGTTTTAAAAACAGCCCCATATATAAACCGAACTCACCTATTTTACAGGGCACTATCAACACTATCGATTTATACGGGGCGAAAAGTTTAATGCCTTATGCCAGTGTCTATTATTCATAATATAAAAAAGACGTAACTCTATTTGATGTAAGTTTACAGCGGAAGATTAATAATAAAATCTGTTCGCTTTTTGATATAAAAATAGTTTGAATACAATTATAAATAAAAAGATACAACTAGTTTTCTACTATAGATCTCTGAAATTTAAAAGCACTTTGCATTTGGTGTTTTTCTGCCAGAATAAATAAAAAACTATTACAAAAAAAAAAAAAAAAAAAAAAACAGTAACGCCATTTTATCTTAAGAAATCGATAAGAAAAATGTGACATTTAAATCTCGAGATGGGGAATTTAACTTAAAATTGTGGATATGAGCCAAACGTTTTCTGGCAACACTGCTCAGCATTAACTTATTACTCAAATAGAGACACGGACTGGTTGTTGGTTTTGTCGCTATTGTGTTGTTGTTTTATACCCTTCACCACAGGTGGAAAGGGAGGGTATACATACATTTATCATTCCGTTTGGAAATTCTATGTTAGACCCTTTAAAGTATATATGCTATGGGTCCTTTTGAGTAGCGAAGTTTTATTTAGCGATGTCCGTCTGCCCGTGTAAAATGTGTTTTACGGGAACTCCAGATATGATGGGGACAATGTTGTTAAATATCGCTCCTCCAATGCAATATCGACGTAATTGCTTCTTTCCAAAACGTTGAGGCATCACGTTCAAAGTGCCAAATATAAATAATAATAATATTCAACATTTTTTATTTTTTCGAATTTATTCTATGAGCTAAATGTCAGTTATATATTTTATAAAGCTTTTTTGTAATAGTTCTATTTTATAAAATACTGAAATTTAGCTCATAGAATAAATTCGAAAAAATAAAAAATGTTAAATATAATTAAGTAGCTTATGAAAAGAAATAATTCTCAAATAATAATAATATTTACTCTAACAAACAGAATAGTCAGCTTTTTTTCTATGACTCTTGAAGTAAATGCTGTAGGCTTATTTTTGGACGTAATTGTATTTTGAATAAGCCAGAAAGATTTCAACGTGATTCCTCAACATTTAGGAAAATTGCAGTTACGTCGATATTGCATTGAAGGAGCTATATGTACTTATATCACATATAGTCCGGAATAGATTCAGTCTTGGTCGACAAAGGGCTGCGATATCCGCAAAGTTACTTCTGCTTCTAATATTTACCCATAAACCTTTACTTTTTAAAGTCTTCTTATAATCTATAAACTTTATTTTTTACTTTAAACTTGAATAAAATTAGAAGTTAAAATAACCAAAATCGATCTTAGATCTAAAGAGGAGTATTAAATATTAAAAATGACCAAATCGGTTCATTATTTTACCTGTCTTCCATACAAGGTAGGGTTTTGGTACGATAGGGTCTATATAAAACAATTAAAGTTAATATAACTCTCAAGTATATATCACACTTGATCATAAAGAGCGGCGTATTAACTCAACATTTTTGTTTCTTATTTTGTTTTTTGGAAAAAATCGACACGTTATAGGTATTCATAAATACCAGCTGTAAAACTATCGTCAATATTTTTTTCTAATGAAGTGGTGGTTGGTTTTTCATATGCCTTTAATATAAAATTAAAAATAGTTTTGCTTCTTCTGATAATTTTTATATTTTGAGTTAATATTTATGAGATATGAGATTTGTTTTAAAAATTAGCAAAATCGACCTAGAATTTCACATAGTGCCCATACAAATATGCTTCCGGAATAAGGATTTTGGAACAGCAGCCATATTAGCTAAGAAACAAAAAAAATGCAGGGTATACAAGACTCGGCACAGCCGTTGATACTACTTTTACTTGTTGTAGTTGCGGCTGGTTGTGGTTGTTGTATGACGAGTTCGTTGTGTTTTTAATTTGTTGTAGACGAGGGGTTCATGATAATATTTTGCTTTAGAGCCGGTTTAGTGTTAACATAGATTTTAAACGTCATATATGTCTTTTGTTGTGTAGAGCGTTTTATTTAAATTGTTTTTAATTATTTTTCTGACTTTTCTTACTTGTGATGACATACTACGACTGTTTTTCAGTCGTTGTAATAAATGTGTTGTACTTACACTCTTGTTAAAATGCGCGTCGGCTTGTAAAGTTAAAAAATAATCCAAACACAAACGCCATTACAGCAGAATATGGTAAAAGAATCAAAGTAAAATAAAAAGAAAATAAACAACAAAAAGTTATAAAAAGGTCTTGTCAATCATTATTTTATTAACATAAATTTTTTTTGTTAATTTAATAAAATATTAAAATTTGGCAAAAAAAAAAAAAAAAAAAAAAAAAAAATTACAAAACAAAAAAATTTTAAATAAGAAGTGAAATAAATGTTTTTTACAAAATCTTTTCAGTAATAAGCTCATGAATACAAAAACATACAACAGAGTATGTAATTAAAAATGAAAAATAAATTAAAAAAAATTAACTTGAAAAAATTACTTTAACAAAAAATTTTAAATAAAAAATCAAATATGAAATTGTGAAGTGTAACTTAATTATAAAAAAAAAATTTTTTTGCCACCAAAAATTAAAAAAATCTACAAGAAATATGAGTGAAACTCCTACAAATTCCACAAATATGACGCGCGAAGAGGAAGAGGAGGAGGTGCGTACCCTGTTAGAGCGCCATCAGGAACGTATACGCCTCGATCTGGCTAATACTGAACTTCTAGCCGTTCTAGTAAAAAACTCGGTACTAACACAATCCGAAGAGGATCTACTCCTTAAGCCTCACAATGCAGCCGCTCCAACATCATCGGCTCCTTCGAGTGTTGGCCTTACTAAACGTAAACTAAGTGCCGTTATAAGTAATGCTAGCGGTACTAGCAGTAGTGCGGGTAGTACCACAAGCGCCACTTTGCCAAATAACAGTGTTAGCACTTCGCGCAGTGCCAGTGTTGTGGGTGATAATGCCCAAAGTGATAACCGTTCGATTACACCGTCTGTCGTTAATTTACAACAGAATTCCGATAATTTAAGTGATTTATATAGTACGAAAGATGAACTGAATCATCATATATTGAATGATGCCGACTTAATACGTTTGCAATGTGCCAATTTAATTGAGATCATTGCCAAAAATGGTTTTGAGAAATTTAAACAATTTTGTTATGCCATCGAGAACGAGTGTCCCCAATTGATTGAGGATTTAATAAATGATCGTCTTAAATGTGGTAAGTAATTTTGTTGCATTTTTTTTATTGATAACGTATTTGATTGACACTTGTAACAAGTTTCAAGAACTCATGTCTATTCTACAAACAAGTTTTTTTCGATTTCTTATACAATTTGAAGTATAAATGACAAATGGGTATTTTAAGTCCATCCAATCATTTGTAAAACTATATTGGATTTTGTTTAGAATAAATGTAAAAATTTAGTAAAGAATGTAAAGTTTTGAATCAGTTTCAGCCTAGTTCTAGAATAGCCTTCGTTTTGTCGAACTGCAGGTGTAGTTTACTTCAAGTTCAGATCTGAATTAGCTCAGCTTCAGTTCGAGCTTAGTTTAATTTCAGTTCTGGTTTGGTTCTAATTCAGTTCTATTTTTCTTTCGTTCCTTTCGGTTCGGTTCTAGTTCCAGATTAGTTTTAATTCTGTTCTAGTTCAGTTCTAGTTCAATTCTAGTTCAGTTCTAGTTCAGTTATAGTTCAGTTCTAGTTCAGTTCTAGTTCAGTTCTAGTTCAGTTCTAGTTCAGTTCTAGTTCAGTTCTAGTTCAGTTCTAGTTCAGTTCTAGTTCAGTTCTAGTTCAGTTCTAGTTCAGTTCTAGTTCAGTTCTAGTTCAGTTCTAGTTCAGTTCTAGTTCAGTTCTAGTACAGTTGTAGTACAGTTCTAGTACAGTTGTAGTACAGTTCTAGTTCAGTTCTAGTTCAGTTCTAGTTCAGTTCTAGTTCAGTTCTAGTACAGTTGTAGTACAGTTGTAGTACAGTTGTAGTACAGTTCTAGTTCAGTTCTAGTTCAGTTCTAGTACAGTTCTAGTTCAGTTCTAGTTCAGTTCTAGTTCAGTTCTAGTACAGTGCTAGTTCAGTTCTAGTTCAGTTTTAGTTCAGTTCTAGTTCAGTTCTAGTTCAGTTCTAGTTCAGTTCTAGATCAGTTCTAGTACAGTTGTAGTTCAGTTATAGTACAGTTGTAGTACAGTTCTAGTTCAGTTCTAGTTCAGTTCTAGTTCAGTTCTAGTTCAGTTCTAATTCAGTCCTAGTTCAGTTCTAATTCAGTCCTAGTTCAGTTCTAGTTCAGTTCTAGTTCAGTTCTAGTTCAGTTCTAGTTCAGTTCTAGGTCAGTTCTAGTTCAGTTCTAGTTCAGTTCTAGTTCAGTTCTAGTTCAGTTCTAGTTTAATTCACTTCGATTTAAATTTTAATTAATTTCCAGCATCAACTTAAAATCTTGTTGATCCATTAGGGTAACTTTAGGATTCACATATTGCCCATTGCCTATATACTTACCTCTAAATGAAATCTTATTCTTACATGTTTTTTATACGATTTTATTGCAATTTTAATTCGATTGCTGTTTTTATATTTTTTAAATGTCTTCAGAATTGTTTTCTTAACTTGTAGTGGAAGCAATAATTTACATTCTTTGTGGTGTGTGTGAGAGAGCGCGTATTTTTTATTGACTAATAGAGTTTTAATTTAATTGATCTTGTTTTTTTCATTTTGTTTTGCGAAATGGCCAAAGTTTATTAGAAGGAAATAATGTTAGTTAGTATGTTTTAAATAAATGTTAAATAATAATACAACCAGTTTTTTATGTTTTTGTTTATAGTATTGAATTAATTTAAATTTAGTTCATTGACTATACGAATAAAAAGCTAAATGTATGCGGTAACTTTAAAGTGTACGCAACCTGTCAATAAGATTAATGGAGATTAAGGAAATTGAGGCTTAAAAGAACAGGTCAGAAAATTTATTTTTTGGATGTAAACAGTTGGTAGTTGATAGAGGATGAATCCGAAATTGTTTTGATAATAACTTGATTGTTAACTTGAGCGTAAAATTTGAAAAGTTACTTCGATGTGGACGATGCAATTAAACTTGTTCAACAATACACAGAAAAAAATAAATATTTATTTCAATTAAAAAATTCGTGACATTAATTAAAAAATTAATTAAATTTGCACCAGTTAACAAATTAATGGTATTAATTAACTGTTTAATTCACTTGATTAAACGTTTAATTCACTTGATAACATTTTTAATTAAAACTGCTTTTATATTTTATTAATGCTTTAATCTGTGTTGTGAATTAACATGATACAAACAAACCAAGATAGCGCATTCGGCATTTAAACATACAATTTTTATGCGCATCTACGTCTCCTCAGCTTATAAGTACAGTTAAAAAGTAGAAACACAAGTAAACAAACATGTGTATTGTGTGCAGCGTTACCATATATTTTAAAAAAAATCTTGTTATCTCAGAAAAAACTTGTTTTCGCAAGAAAAAACTTTTTTTTCCAAAAATGCCAAATTTTTAAAGAAAATACCAAAATGTATTAGGAATTTTTTTCGTTAGCCATCCTTTCAGTAAAATATAAAAAAAAGTTTCCTTTTCTTAGGTTTCATTGAACAACTTGGGGTCTCCGGCTGATTTGTTTCTTCCTCTGTAGTGGTTTCTTTTCTCGGGACTAAAACAGTATAAAAAATTTTATTTAAAAATAGGCATAAATATTTTATTTATATTTTTCGTTAAATATTTGTCCATGTTTTTTTATGTCTTCCGCACTACAAAGTTAACGACAAACTGTCAATGTATAAAAACGACCTTGTTGTACTTACAGGAAGTATACACAATTAAACACTGTTGCACTAATAAAGGAGTGAGAAAATATAAAATCGTTTAATTGTCTAAAAACATCCTTTAATATTTTTATCCAATAAACTGCAAATTTTAAGTTATGTATTTATAAAAAATTGGAAAAACTTTTATGTATTTATAAAAAAAACTTGAAAAACTTTTTATATTTATAAAAAACTTTAAATAAATTAAAATCTTTTTGGCATCTCAAAAAACTGGCAAAAAAAGGGAAATCTTGACAAATGGCAACGATGATTGTGTGCTGATGTGACGTCATATTAAGCAGTTGACTTTTTTAAATAATAAAAATATATCCGCAATGCGCAATCTTTATTTTTATCATTGTTGGTGGATTAACTCAAAAAATTTTTTTTTCACTTTTTGGAAAAAATCTTCACGTAGTACTCGTATTCATATCTAACGGCTGCAAAAATATCGTGATATTTTGTCTACTTTTTGGTAATGAAAAGGTTGGGTTAAAAATTAATTTTCATATGCCTTTAATGTAAAATTAATAATTGTTCCCTTTTGTTTCTACTAAAAAATTTTAAATGTTGAGTTAATACAGCATTGTTGCTCCACTAGGATACAAAATCGGCTAATACTGTTCCACTGTCGTCAAAATATTGAGTAGTGGGTACCGAGCATTTGCACTTTTTTTTCAATTCTCGAAAGTAGTTACTCAATACTTTTCCGAGTTGTAATTTTTAATGAAGCTTAAAGGTCTCTCGAAACGTTGCTTAAAATTAAAAAAAAAAGAAAAAAAAAATCATTGAAAGTATTAGCTAGAAAGGATTATTGAGTAATGAAAAGTAGTAGAACTTGCCAGCAGGTGCAATGCTTAAAGCTGGTTAGCTGGTTAGTAAGCTAGGTATTATGGGGCACTGCCTCGCCCTCCAATATAGAAAAAATCTAAAGGCGGCAAAAAAAAATTCTTGATTCATTACATCCGTTCCTTGGTAATTGAAAAAGACTCGGACATTCAAAAATACCTCAATGCGCTTTCAGTAAAAACCAGGAGAATTTTCTTCAGGCATTGGTAGGACGAAAACTAAGAAATTAGAATAAGATTTGAATCATTCACCCTTATCGTGGTTTGCGTCTTTGTGGCAAAAGTTAGGAGTTAAAAAAAAAAACGGAAGCGGGGTTAGTAAAAGAAACACCAAATACGCCACTATTTACAAATCTATTACAAAAAAAGTTATCATTGTTGGTGTATTTGTTGCAAAAACTGTCGTTAAGTTTTTTAATCACGACACCGTATATGTACCAATTTATGACTAAATACGCCTATAAAAATAAAGATAAGGTTGATTATTGTTAGTATATAACTCAATGGTGCCTATTATGAACTTAATTCGATTTTCGACAGCAGTCGAATTAGCTGATCGAACGAATTTTCATTTGGTATTATGGCACACATTCGATAAAAAAAGTACTATTGTGATTTAGTTTATTCACAGTAGTACATTTTCTATCAGCTGTCACTTTAAATAAAAAATTTTTGTTAACAAATTTAAAAAATAAAACTAATATTTATAAATCATGACTACGACAGAATTATGGTACGATGATTCATCTGATGAAGATGAACGCTTACTGGAACTGGCCTGTACCTGCAGCCTGAACTTTTGTGAAAATTCCTTTTGCCAACAAAGGATTTTGTTCCATAAGGAAAACAAGCTTTTCCAACTGCTGCTTACTACTGTTGACTTTAGACTTGCATAAAATAACCAAAAATAAATAAGAATGTGGAATTTGTACACCAAAACTAATAAATTAACAAAAACTTACATTTTCAACAATTTTTTTTAAAATTATTTACACCGTCGAAAGCAAATTTGTTTTCGTTGAAAAATTCGATGCACAACGAAATTTTCGACAGGCAACTCATAATACCAAATTAACATTCGATAGTCGATGTTCGATAGCCAGTGAAAATCGTTTATCGAATGTAACTCATAATAGGGTCCAATATATAAAAATTTAATAAATTAATTATAAAATGAAAATTATTATTAAATAATGAAACGGTTCCGGCCAATGTAACGCGTTTGCGCCCTTTCTTTAAAACAGAGTTCTATGCGATCAAAAATGTATATTCCCAAATATAAGTACATATGTCTCTCTTGAAGAACTTATAAATCTCAAAAAATTTTCTCGAAACAATATTTGACTTTAAATACCACAATCTTTTTAAGAAGCCGTGAAGTGGTCTGGCACAACTCACCTACTTTGTTTCGAGAACCGAATAATCGTAATATTAAATTGTATCATGTTTTAACATTATCAATTCAAAAGTGTAATTTTATTTCTTTTGAGATGAGAACTAAAAGTAGAACGCGACCCGAATTAACAGGACTAAGCAGTTTATCACGCTTGTCTCGAAACAACGTTTGATTCCAAACCGTCTTATATCTTAATTTCAACAAACTTTATTGAGATAAGGTGCAGTGATGTTAAACTCTTTCTAATTTTCGAGCATTAAGAGAATTAAATATAAATTCCATATCAATCAAGGTCGTTTTCGTTTGAATATTATCTGAGTATTACATTTCGACCGCAATACAAGACCATAAATTGTTTCGGAATGACGCTAAGATATCACGGAAGAGGTGTGTATAAAAAAGTGCTACTCGTATAACTGAATTACCATTGACTTAATTTTAAGGAAAATTTGTAACAAGAATTGTGCCTGTAAAATAATTAAAAATGACTGAGTTGTTTTGTTATCCAGAGAATCCTCTTAGTTGGCATGAAAATAACACTATGCGACAGTCAAAATCGGGATGGGATGAAACCAACGGGAAATGTTATATTGGTAAAAAAGAAGTTATACGTGTCCCGGCGTTTCGCTGATATATCGATTTGAAGTTAGTAACTATCATATAGGGGAAATTGTCACCTTTGGTTGTCTTTTTTTGACATACCTATTATACATATTATAATAAATAATATATAATAAATATTATCCAAATTCATTGAAACATAAAATCAATATTCTTGTCAAAATGAGATACCTTCACTTAATTGTGAATAAAAGCGAAACGCATTCATCGATTTTCAAGATCGATGTCTCATTTTGTTAAAAGGTTATGTGGCTTTACGCGAAAGTAATAAACTTGACAATTTTTTTTACCGTTTTGAATTTTTTATGAATTAAAAATAAAAAAATTCAATTTTGTAGGCAAAAAATAGTTTTATTCTTCATACATATATTTATAACTGCGAAACTGTTGCTTATGTAGCGAAACGTTGTATTAACAGATTAAAGGAATTGTAATTCCTAATTTTTTTAAATTTGTTTCAGCAAAATCGGACTAGTGGTTCTCGAGTTATGTCAAAAAAAAGACCACCAAAGGTAACAATTTCCCCTATATGATAGTTACTAACTTCAAATCTATATATCACGATTCCTAGACGTGACCCAGCGAAACGCCGGGACACGTATAACTTCTTTTTTACCGATATAACTTTCCCTGGTAGTTTGAACCCTTCCCGATCACTGACCCCTACCATTTGTCTCACATTGTAATTAATATCAGGTCTTTCTATCCTGGACTTTGAACAGCAAAACTTTTGTTTTCTGTCAAGATATCACTAGATTTGTTCCGGGTTACCTTTTTTTACATCATTTACCATAGTGATCTCGAATTCAGCAAACGTAGTAAGTGATAAAACTTAACAAATTATATTGTTTGGTTTAAAAAAATAACTTGAAAAGAGCAAAAAATCATCAAATTTTTCCTGAAGTTTGAACTTTTCTCCACTGTAACTCTGTCATTTCTTGACTAATCGTCGCATGGTAATTTTAGTAATTTTATTATCTTCTATCATTAAAAAGAAGAAATACATAATCTGTTTAATATTTTTGAAGATATTTGCATTTAAGTGACATGAGCGTTTTTTAAAACACAAATAACGGGTATTTTGGAATATCTCGAATACACACTGGATATATGATATTAAAACGCTCGCTTTTTAATTTTACTCTCAGAGTGTCACTACCAACGAAAAGTTAAATTTTTTTTGTACGTGGTTTTAGAATTTTGTACCTTTTTTTCAGAAATTTCGGGATTGATTTTCGAAAGTTATCCCATTTAGGATTGTTTTGAGTACTTTTTAGTGTTATTTGTACTTGAATTTTTGAGTACGACTCGTACTTAAAGTAAGTATAAAAAGCTTAATTTATCCCGAGTGTTTACCTCTCTGTGTGGGTGATATTAATTTCATTGTTAACAGACTGGACTATGGATAGCGGCTGTTTAAAACCGATCTGCGAATTCTCCGCTTGAACATGGGTTCCAACCGATCGTTGCTTGTTGGTCCCTTAAAAATCAGCATTAAAGTTTTTTTTAGATATTTAACTTTTCTAAAATTTCAACAAAAAAATTATAGCAGTTATGTTTTTTGTTCTCTTTCGCAAAACTCCTTGATATCCAGTGCAGAACTCTGGGGACCACGGACCCCATTTGTAAAATCTTGTTCTACAAAACGTCATGTATACCACTTTTCTTTTATATTCCTGGATGGTATAAGGATCGCATTTACATATGTACTTCGTTAAGACATCCTTTTCATACAAATACTTTTGGTGAAGATGTGGTGTTTAGAAGCCTGCGGAAAGTTTCGGAAGTGTCGCTTTGGGCACAAGTTCTAAGTATTTTTTACAAAGCGCTTCTTATTAATTGAATAAGAAACAGACATATCGGACTCCTTAAACTGTCCTTTTATAAATCCTTTGTTGAATCTCATACGATTTTTTTTCACTTACAAAAATTATTTTCCGCTGTTTTAAGACAAAATTTTTTTTTTTATAAAACCTTGTTAGTATAACAAAATTACAATCCTCTAATTCTTGGCAAAATGTCCCCAATCCTGTCTGTTATTAACATTATTTCCTGTATAGACGTCTTAATTAAATTACAAATCGTCATTTGTTTACTAAGAAAAAATTAAAAACGAAACTGCTCAATAAATATTAAGAAAACAGACGTCCTAAAAATTATACAAATATACAAAACAAAAAATTATTCAAAACAGATTAACAAAGGCGTCAGTTTACTTAAAAGATTATTACGTACATTAACACTACAAATTTATATGAATATATAGTTGTTTATTCCTAAAACAAACTAGTTAGGAAAAAGTGCTGCAATAACTGAAAATAAAAAGAAATCTTTAAAAAAGAGGACTTTAAACTTTTAAAACAAGTTAAACGCAACTTCTTTTGGTTTTATGTTTAAACTAGAGCAAACATTGGAAATGTACTCAAACTCAACTCCACTTTAACAAAACCAAACCATCCATTCTTCATAGCAAATATAATACGAGCGGAACAGTCTAAAAAAAAGGAAACTATAAACTGATTGTGACATGATCTTGAAGAGATTTCTTTTTTTAAGCATCTACAACCCAGACATATTCGTCATACATTTTTATGCTCTATGCATATAAGAATGTATGATCGCTATCGGACAGACAGACCCATTAAATTAACAATAAAATCAATGTAATCAAATGTGCAACCACAATTTCATTGGACCAAATCAATAACACTCATTCACTACTCACTCTACAAACTAGTGATGTTACGAGTATTCGTATTCGTATCGCCAAATATTCGCATATTTTATGACGTTTTTTATTCGTATTCGCCAAATACATAATTGGGGGGTTATTTTCTAAAACACTTCACCTCAATTGAAAAATATTTTCATACAAATTTTTAAAAATTCAAAAAAAATTTATATGAAAAATTTCTCAACGCAAGGTGAAGTGATTTAGAAAATAACCCCCTAAATATGAATAATAAAAATCTTCTTTTAGTAAAGTCAAAAACAAACCAAATATATTTAAAAACTGGCATTAACAAGTAATAGTGCTATATTCTGCTGTGCCGAATCTTTGGTACCCTCCACCGAAAGTTAAAATATTTCAGGCGTGGGCCTCTTTATGGCATATAGAAATTATAAATTAATCTTAAAAACATTAATTCGAACAAATTTAAGTAAAATGTTATGATTCGTAACAGCTTTAGCCGAACTAAAATTATTTTCGAGAGGGGAATATATATTGGACCCATTGTTAGTTATAGAACAATCATCACAAAACTATGTAGATTGATTTCTGGTATTAAAAAAAATCTAAATTAGAACAAATATAGTATACGATAGGCGTTCTAAAGTTTTATAGCCTATTTCCAATGTGCGAAAGAATTCTTTCGTTCGCATAACTACATTGAAAACAAAAACAAAGTCTAAAAATTTGTTTTTGTTTTCAATGTAGTTATACGAAAGAAAGAATTCTTTCGCACATCGGAAATAGGCTATTAAAATGGTTTTCAGAAGCCTGCTTGATATGGGGGCTAAGGTTAATTATGTGCAAAATTGCATGGTATTATTTCTGGCCATATGAAGCTAAACTAGACCGATCTTCACAAAATTTGACAGTGTAATTTCTTATCCTATAAAACTGACTTACCAAATTTTATTACAATAGAAATATTTGTTACGGTTTTAGGCATACTAAACTGTTTCCCGAGAAAAGGCCTTATATGGGGCCTATGATTAATTATGGACCGATCTTCACGAAATTTAAAAGCATTTCCATGTCATATTAACACAATTTATGTTAGTTTTTGTAACAAAATTATTAATTTTTTGGGGTGGTTGTTCCACATTTGGATTCATAACTCTCTTTTCTACAAAGGACTAAAATTATTTTTTTTTTTTTTTTTTTTTTTTTTTTTTTTTTTTTTATTATTCCTACACTAAATCCCGCGAAGCTTTTTGCTTGTCTGCAGGAGACCAGAGTCTCTGGCGGGAATCGAACCCGCAACCCCGGTACTGATAGACTAGCTCACTACCAGCTAGCCTACCGGGGCACAAAACGATTATGTATTTAAAAGAAAATGTATAAACTTTGTAAGGAATAATGGATTTTCATACAAAATCCATTTCATAAACCCTTTATTAACCCGTTTTATTTTTTATAACTTAGGCGGTTAGTTGTTCATATCATATTAAATAATTAATACTAGTTGAAAAAACAGACAAGCCGGGCACCTGGCGTTTTAACATAATTCGGGTACGCTGAATCCAGTGGTGCTAACCATTTTTTTTTTGGTGAGCTCTTGTTTTCGAGATATACCGTTTTTGAGAAAATGGAGGAGGTTGCACAACACATATATTCGCGTAACTCAAAAATGGTTTAGTTTATGGAACCAACTAAAAAACCGAAATTCCGCAATAATAAATTTCCTTTAAGCAAAGGTTAACTTTTTTTACTAATATGCGCAGTCGTTTTAGAAACATAATTTTTGTTTGGCAAAAAATAAAATTTTTTAGCAAAATTTCGAAATTTGTGTTCGTTTAAAATTCATAAAAAATTGGAAAATGCAGCTATGCTTCTAATTTTTTCTAGACAAATAAAGGTGCAAACATAACAAGCCATTAATGATTAAAATCTGTTTACAACTTTTAATTTTATTCATAAACGACGAAAAATTTTAATTAAATTTAAGAATTTCATAAAACGCTATATTTGTATAATAAAATATAATAAAATTTCTTTCGAATCGAAAAAGTATTCATTCACGACTACCAGAATTAGCCGCCAGGAAAAGTCTGATGTGCAGTACAAAGAATTTATTCAACTAATATGTATCTACTAGGGTATTGATTCGGTTAACGGTTAACCGATTAAGTACTACCCGATTAACTGATCGGTTTATTTAAAATTGGCTATTTTGGATTAACGATTAAACCGGTTAATTTCAGTCGATTAACCGATGTAAGAAAATTTTGAATATTTTTTAGTATTATAACATATTTTTTTGCGTTCTTAATTATGTATTGAGAGTAAACACTAACATGCAAAAGGTATGGCTGACTTCTTAAACGCAGTATTGCAATGCAACACTAAAAGGGTTTGCTTCAAAAACTCAAACACTTTTCTTTATACAAGGCCTTGATGTCATTATTGCATGGTTACGGTTTTTACTGCAAAATGGTTGAGAAATTTGTGCATTGTTTTAATTTGTGAAGCCTTGTCAAAGCATTTGTTTTAAGTGATGCTTTGCAATACTGCGTTTATGTAATCAGCCCGTGTATTGAAAAAATATTTTTTCATACAAACAAAGATGGTGTTCACTGATCTACATTTTAAATAAGTGTTTGCTGTCAACAGCTTTTTGTTTCACGTACTTTTGATATGTATGTATGTGGTAAGTTATTTGTTTCTTCTCGTATCAATCTTTTAACAGAATCAACCGAAACATTTAGAAGTGTTAACAATTAAAAAAAAAAATGAAAACAGACCTCTAATGGCATAATGGAAGATTTTATATGTTTAGAGAAATTCAGGAAAAGGACTGAGAAATTATATATTCTGCATGATGGGTTGCTTTTGATTCCTCCAACATCTACGATATATGAAAAAATTTTCCCAAGTAAAGTTTTATTAAAACTAAAGGCAAGAATCGCTTAAGTCTCAACCATTTACACCAAATTATTGGTTTGAAAGATTATTTTTTAAGATCTCCTTAAACTATTGAAATTAGTAATTTAATGATTTTGCAGTTTGTTTTTTAATTTTTTTTAATATACATATACATAATTAAATATTTTAATTAATATATAATATGTTTTAAATAAAAAATATGTATTATATATTTATGAATTTTTGTTTGTTTGCTCGTTTTAATTCTAGAATTTTACTAAAAAACTCTAAATAATAAATAATTTATGCATTTTTATTTATTAAAATTACTTAATTTTAAAAAAAAAAAAACGTTATTAAAATGTTGACCGATCAATAACATCGGTTAATTAATCGAGCGATTAACCGATTAAAGCAAAAGCCCGATTAAATGAATACCCTACTATGTAATACATTTTAGTATTGTCCTTAAAGACTGTTTTTTTAACAATACTTGAATAAATAAATAAATATTGGTATTCGACGAATATTGGCCCAGATATTCGTATTCGTGAATATTAAAAATTGCTATTCATAACATCACTAATGCATACATAAGTAAAGAAACCCCTCTTAAAAATTCATGATCATTTATTACATGTATTATGACCAACACTGTCTGATGACGAGACTGCTACAATGTTGCTGCCTAAATGTTCGTGCAGTGTAAAAGTTGTAAAAAATAATCAAAAGCAGAAGAAAAGTGCACACACCCCGTTTTTTTTTTGTAGATCTTTTTGAGAATACGAATTTAGTGAGCTAAAAAATATAATTTACCTACAATTCAGGAAAAAAGCACTTCTCTTTTTCTTTATTTATAGCCACTTTATTTTTCTGTTTATTTCTGCTGCAAAACAGAATAATAAGAGCTGCCATTTTTTGGAAAATGGTGTATCCCAACTAGGAATTCTAATTTCCCTGATTTTTTCTATTCCCGGGAGCGCATAACATTATGACAAACAATGGCTATATTTTGCAATAAAACGTGCTTAATCAGAAAAAAACTGAATCGTTTGTATTGCTTGGAATTTCTTTTAGAAAAAAAGGGTTCAACATTCATTTCTTCCCATCGCATCATAGAAGAATTTCAAAAATTATTCGATCCGATATTTTTAAGGACTTTCGTGAAATGAGAAGATTGGCTTGTCCCTTTCCACTATCTTAAACATTCTATAAAGATTCTGTCGACCAATTGGTCAATTAATTAGTAAAACAATCAGCCGGTTCACGTTCTCGTTAACAACTTTAATTTTAATTTAATTAATGTGATAATTGAGTTAATTATTTTTGTAGATGTAAACCAATTAAAAATATAATTTTGACTTAATTAACGTTTTAGTTGTTTTGAAAATTTTTTTTTAATTAATTTAGTTAATATTTTAACTAAAACACAACAAATCTTAATTGATTTCTTCGCGAAAATAAAATAATTTAAACTTTTAGAACTGTTGTTGGGAATTGTCAAAATCTGAGCTATATTTAATTAAATCAATTTACACATTCTTTGAAATGGCAAAGTTAGTTTTTGGTAATTTTTTTAATTAATATTAAAAATATTATTTTTTATTATTTATTAAAAGATTTTGTTTGTTGTGCTTAATTCTCTTTTTAAATAATTGATAAAAAATACTGAAATTTATTGTTGGAGGATAAGCTGTTCCTATGCGCATTTCACTGGTTGCTTAGGCCAGATCATCAGGAACAAAAACAACTAATAATTTATATATATCGCAAAAGGTCAACTATATAAAAAAAAAAAAAAAAAAAAAATATTTTTTTTAAAAAAAAATTCACAATATTCAATTTTTACAATTTTCAGTAATCAATATAATCATTTTGGTAATAGGTGCAAAATCAACAAATTGATTGCTTAATTCTATGAATTTGGTTATTAGAAATGATTTTTAATTTTTAAATCGGGCAACAAACAATTTAAAGATCAATTTGGAAAACCTCAAAAATGGTTTAATTGGAGCAGTTTTTAATAAAATAAACACTTCTTGTGCCAGTAAACAAAAACTTTGGACAACCACAAAATAATAAAAACTTCCAAGAGAAAGAAATCCTCCATTCGGAGATGAAAACGGACAATAGTGCAAAACGGATGCAAAAAAAGCTGAAGCATTCGGAAATCAACTTTTTAATACGTTCGCTACCCGTCCATATGAAAATACTATTTTGCATGAGGAAATTGCTGTATACCATGACAAATGAGTTAACCACTTAGGCAGATTTCACCCAGAGACATTAAGGCGAACATTTTGAATCTTAGAAAACGATATGACAACAATAATGGCCAATTTCACGAATTCTATTTAAATATCAATTCATATTTAAATAAAGATTTTCATACAATAAAAATTTTTTTTTTTTGACATTTAAAAAGCTTGGTGATATTGCCCATAAATGTCTACCTAATAAATATATATTTAGCGAATATTTTTAATGCCATACTTCGCACAAATCACTTCCCAAATCAGTGGAAATGCGCTATGATAATCATGATTACTAAGCCACAAAAACCAGAATGTGACATTAACTTATAATGACCTATAAGCCAGCTTTGCATGTTTTCCAAAATCTTTGAAAAACTTTTTTAAAAGGCTAAAACCAATATTAGATAACCTACAGATCATACCGGTTTAAGGAACAAACATGGTACACCGGAACAAGTTAACGGGGTGGTTAACGTAATTCGCAACTCTTTAAAAAAAAGAGTATTGTTCGCAGGTTTCATGGAGATAGAACAAGCTTTTGCCAAGGTTGGGCATAATGGATTATTATCAAAAATCAAGTTATTACACTTAGCATCATTTTTATCTAATCCTAAATTCTTTCTACAAAATCGAATGTATGATGTCAGAGTAAAAGATAATTTTGAAATTAGAGCAGGAGTACCCCTGATGTTGACGACGTATGTATATCAACATATGCTGACGACACTGCGCTATAGGCATCTTATGATTCTAGTAGTATAGTCTCGAACCTGGTTCCAAATGAGCTTAATCTGTTGGAAACTTGTTAAAAAAAAGTTAAATACCTTGGCATGCATTAAGACCGTAGGCTAACTTGGAAGGAAGCATAGTAAAGTAAAACAAGCAACAACAAGTTAAGATAGATTAAACAACGAAGGCTTTCCTGGCCCGTGTGGACATGTGAAATCCAACTTTGAGGAACAGGAGGAACTCAAACGTCGAAATAATAAAACGATACTAATCCTAAACTCTCCCACTTATTACCCAAGCACGACTGTTCATAACAAACGAAGCTATGCATACCGATCTCAAGATACCAAAGATAACGGATGTTATAAGGACTCACAGCGAAAGATATCTGAACAGAATAAGTGATCATATTAACCCATTGGCTGTTGCTTTTCTAGACGACGCAAACGAGATACGGAGACTGAAACGATACCATATTTTGAATCTACGAAATCGTAGATAACGACAATGGAATATATTGCTTATTTGCTGCAACGTCGTCATAACTCAAAAAATGAAAGTTTGGAATTAGTGATGCAGAATTTTTCGTTATGCTTTTCTTTATATTGTACATAAGCTTCATCTTTATGTCTGTTATACTTTCCCCGTTTGAAGAGAATGTGGTGTTATCAAATCAACAACTTTAAACACGTTTATTTAGAAATGTGTTTTATTTTGAGTTATGGCGATTTTGCAGCAAATGAGCTTTCCAACGTTTCGAAATGATCTCTTGAAACTAACGCCTGGGGGCTAATTCTGGCAGTCGTGATCGAACACTTTCTCGATTCGAAAGCAATTTTATTACTAATTCTTTCAGTTCTTTCAGTACTGAACGAATCAAAATTATTTTTTCAGTGTTGTAAAGCATTTATTTGAGTGTTTACAATGCTGAAAAAATAATTTCGATTCGTTCAGTATCGACGGAGTAAAGGAGAATTAGCCCCCTGATCTCTTAAAACTAATGTAATACGTGTTTTTGAGCCTTGAAATTGTAACTTGAAATTGTAAAAAATAACTCAATTTTGCTCAAAGAACTTTTTTGATTCGAAAGAAAATGATTTTGCTGCTGTTCTTGACGAAGTGCTTTCTGGACTTCCAAATTTGGGCCACTTTTTCAAGCGATGCTGGCCGTATATCACAAATAACATGAACAATGTTTGTCTCTTAGGCGTCAATTGTTTCTTGCTTATGAGCATAAACCAGTTACTTTACGTAGCCCCGCTGGAAATAATTGAGAGGTGTCAAAGGCCAATTTACAGGTCCATTTCTCGAAATCAAATTATCGCCAAATTTTAATCTTAATAACTCGATGGTTGCATCCGCCGTATGGTCCGTTGTGTTATCCTATTGAAACCACATGTCACCCGGATGAATGTCATACATATTTAGAAACAATAAAATATTTATCATTGTGCGGTAACGATCATCATAGACAGTTACGTGAGCTTCGTCTTCTTTTTTGCAGAAATAAGGTCCGATCATAACATTAGCGTGAAGGGTATATTAGTCTCTCTCTTTATACGCGGCAATTTTGTTTATTAACAAGCCCGTTAAATTAAAAATTAGCCCCATCGCTGAACACAATTTGGTGTCTATAAGTGGCGCGAATCGATGAGTGATTTTTAAAGTAAATTTTGATAATTTAGTAGAGTTGTTCTAGAGTGAACATATTTATGATAATTTGCCAGAACATAAATTTGAAATTGTTAGCGCAGAATAGCAGTTTGTTTAACAGCTAATCCTTTCGCAATTTTTATCAGGCTTAATAAAACATCCTGTATAATGAATTAAATTGTAATTAAAAACAAAATTGAGTCCTCCAATAGGGCAACACTTTTACTCTAGATTTTTTTTTTAACTCAGCCCAGTTTAGTTGATCTTCACTTGCAGTTTGACAAAACTACCTGTGTTTTTTTTTTACTAGGAAACAGGCAGCTGTCAGTACATTAAACATCATACAGAAAGAGAGAGAGCAAGAGGAAGATAAAAAAGCAAAATAAATAAAAAACAAAAAAAAAAAAGCAAGCAGAATGAAAATAAGACGCGACAGCTTAAAAAAATTAGCAAAAAAATATAAAAGACGGACAATCAAACAAAAAGTTGCACAGTTAAAAAGCAGAAAAGGAAAATGTAAGGCAAACAAATCGATAATGATCATAATGACTATGATGATCACAAACTTATTTTTTTTCTTTTCTTTTTTAATTTAAGTATTGTTCTTTTAACATACGAGGGTGGATCAATAAGTACGCAAATGCGTGACATCTTTAGAAAAGTGTTATTGTTCAATCACAATATGAATGAGTTGAGTTGTAACATGGAGGCTGAAATATGGATCCTTTACAAAACACACACAAGGATCTATAAATTCTCTAGGGTAGGGTTCCCAACATTATAAAACTCTACATTTGTTGCGGACCCCTATTTGTAAAATTCGAGAATACTTTTAAACAATTTCGTTTTGAAGCATTGATATTAAGCCAAGGGTCGTCGAACGGAATAACTAATATATCGCTACAAATAAAACAAAATTGAAAAATGTCTTACTTCTGTCGGTGGTATCAAAAATTGGCTTCAATATTATTTTAGCAAGACTAAACTACATTAACATTTTACAATTAAACTTTTTGTTATAATTTCTATTGCGAGACCTCATTGAATAGCTGATATAAACTAATCGGGATATGTACCTCCATTTTTCAAAAACCGGGTGTCCCATTTATTTAATCTAGTATAACAAAAGCGATCTGGTGCCAAGACTTTCATGTTCCTAGACTATTCATTAGTGAAGCTTTTTTTTTGAGGTTTTCGGTGTTGAACGTGGAGGAAGATTATTAATAAGGGTCTAATGTTTGCTCTCAACCATTAATTTACCTTTAATTATAATCCCATCTAGTAGAACAGAAACCAGTAGTTGCATGAAAAATTTAGGTTCTAGATTGGCTATTGGTGAAGCCTTTATCGGGTACGTGTGAATAAAACCGAAGTCGCTCGGAGGAAGATCTAAAAGATTTCGAGTTACTTTGCCCTAAACCCGGATTGTTAGCTCTTCGTGTGTGCTATTGCTTTTTTAAGAGACATGCCTTTGAAGACGAACTTAAACAGCTACAGCTATGATTGCCCATTGCAGGGAAGTGTTTACACATGGGAGCATTAATAGATATATTGCCCGATCGCAATCATGGCAAATATCCATAATCTTGAAAACATTTGTTTAAAAACTCAAGAAAAGTTTCGGCAAAAGAGATTAAGCTTCAAAGATGAAAGAGAGAAATATCACTAGAGTAGAAAAACAATAAAATGTTTTTAAAATATTTATTTTGCTGTAATATAAGATTTTTTCTTTCTAAAAGGCTCTGTACACGGTCAAGCATTTATCTTCAAGCGCTATGGTAGTATTAGTGAAAATGTGTTTGTATGTACTGGATGGAAAATCCAAAAATTTAGATATGACGGCGAATATTACTTCCAGCACACGTACACAAGTGAGTTCGCCTGCATGACAAGCATTTTTACCGTGTACAGACCCCTTAAAGCTAAGTCTGCGTTCATACGGCTCATGTTTTATTGACATGATTGCTACTTTATGGGTGAGAGCGACGAGGGGAAAAGAAACGAGTACACACATGCATGTACCGTCAGTACGCTTTGTTTCTCATACGCTATTTTTTCTCTCTTTATTATTCGTATTTAAACACTATACAAAAAAACATGTCGTCAACATGACATGAATCATTTGAACACCAATTCATGTTCAAAGAAGAAAAAGGAAGAATCATGTGAATAAGACATGAGCCGTATGAACGCAGACTAAGATCGGCAAATTCAGGGCGCATCGTTTTCTCTTTCATAAAGTACGCATGCGCATACAATAGTAAAATATAATAGTATAGGTCTGCATTTACACGATTCATCTTTTAATGCTCAACTCTTGTGTTTTAAGGAGAGGGAAGCAAGAAGAAAAGAGGTTGGTACGGAGATGCATGTACCCGGTCAGTAAGCTTTGTGTTCTCATTCGTAGGTATATACACAACAATGACTGCATGTAAATTTTTTTCTTTTCTTTTTCTTTTTGGTTCGCTTTGAATAAAAGTGTTGTTGTTTTGAAGCAATAAAAGTTAAAACCGGTTGCTGCGTGTGAACATATTGGCATCTTCAAAATGGAATTTAAAAGAAGTTGGGCATCAAAAGATGAAACGTGTAAATGTAGACTAGGTCGCTTATCGCAGTTATAAACTCTTAATAAACCCCTCTCGTTAAAGCGACTTTTTACTTTTGTTTAATATTGTTTTGTGTATTTCACTTAATCCTCGCTAAGAACTTGTATGTGCGACAGTTTGTTTGTTCCCAACTGTCTTTATACATGTTTACAACCGTCTTGCTGTCCGTTCCTCTCTAAGCCAGTTGTTTAGTTTGTCAAATGTTCTTGTTCTTTTGCCGGTGTCTCAGTGATCGTGCCGGATTCTCATAAAACGTGATCAAGGGTTTGTTTTTCTGTATTGCTTTTAGGTTTGTTCTGAAGTTTTTTTTTTGTTTTCTTAACAATATTCGTTGCTTGAACCACGTAGTTTTTAGATTTTTTTTATTATTATAATTTTTTTTTTATTTGGCTTGAATTTTTTATTCTTTATTAGTTTTTCGTTGTGAAACCCTTTTTTGTACTTTTAATCTTCTTTCATTTATTTATTTTTCTCTTTTCTACAAACGTTCCATGTTAAGATTCATGGCGATCATCTTTTTAACATCAACACTAATGATCATTATCCATATCATTATTATTACCATACATATATTTTTGTTGTATTATAATACATACATATGTACATATATACTATTTTCTTTTCATAATCTTTTATTTTTTATATGTATGTATGTAATATGTATATTTTGCAGTTTGTCTCTTTTTGTTGTTGTCTTTTTTTGTGATCCCAGATGTGTATTGTAGTTTCCTCTCTGACCAGTCTGTGTTGAATTATAATGTGCAAAATGTTCCCGACAAAAAAAAAAACATAAACTTCTCTTAGAAATTCAGAGGGGAGTGCGGTTTTGGATTTAAAAAATCACAGTTTTATTTGCAGCTGTTTTATGGGTTTCACTGTTGACTACAACAGTGGATCGGGTTAATTAATGCAATGAGGTGACCAGGGGGTTTTTAAAGTTATTCAGAGTCGATGTTTAAATTAGGGAGTAACGATACGCCTTTCGGCCGATACAATACCGATACTCAATAAAAATTATTGCCGATACTGATACCGATACGAATGTTAAATTTAAATTCAAGGTAAAATTAAGAAAACCCAGTGTATGAGATTATTAATATTTAAAACTGATTTTTATACGATTTTAAAAACAACGATAGGAATTTACATTCATAGAAAATTAATTTATTTAAGAAAAAAACAAAAATATGGCCATTTCCTGGGGTCACGAACGTCCGTTCGTACGCTTTTGATGTACAAATAATATAGAAAACAAAACTTTTCCTAGCATTTTTTTGCGATTCGATAGCATTTTGGTAGCTCTATGTTTAGTGCAAAATATAGATTTTATGGATTTCAAGTTTTCATAATGATAGCTATAAACATGTGGTCACGAACGTACGCAAAATAGAAGTCAACTTTGGCTGACAGTAGTGAAATGTAAAAATCTGCGAAATGAACCGGAATATTCAAACGTGATTAATTTATTTTAAAAGTGTATTAATGTAGGTCTCTATCCAGTATTTACACAATAAAATATCTCTATTGGTTTTTGTTCAATTGGCTTAAGTACCGGTCGCGAACGTACGGGTCGCGAGCGTACGATTTTTCCATATGTTTTAACCGTTATTTAACCGTTAATCGACCTTTTTTTTTGTTCTTCTTACTCTTTTCTCTCCTTAATTGATTGTAATAGACAGATTTTAAAGAAAGAGTTCAAACATAACAAATTTTTTTGCATGTAAAATAATTAAATATAAAAATGTCTTAGAAGTAGCTTAAAAGGATAATGTTAAATTTTCCAGCTTCCAGCCCAATTTCCTCAAGTAAAACAGCTGAGATATCATAGCATATCATATATACCATTCTATTGTAAAAACATTGACTTTTTTAATAATTATAATCAATAAAACACGATACTTATCAAAATTTTATTTTTCCATCCTGGTTGACCATTTGGAGGAAATGCCCATATTCAAAATTAATATTAATAAGATTTTTGTTTAAAAAACAAAGTATTCTTAACTTATTCGGAGATGATTTCACAACTCCGTTTAAAGCAGACCTGCAGTAAAAAATCGTCTCTCAAATGTGACTGAACTCATTTGACAACTGAAGTATTTCTGCGCCATGTTCTCAAAATTTAAGTATAATATTTAATAGCGCCAGATAACAAACGGATCTGCGTCTCAAGAAAAATTAGAAGATCTAAGGTATACCTATCTATACTTCTAATTTAGCTGAACCACAGCGTACGATGGACAGAGGATCATTCTTCTCCAAATTTTCTTTTAGGATTTTCACAAACGCTCCAAATATCAATTCTTGTAATAACCGTGGGTTCAACCCTTTTGAAATGTAGAGTCATATTGAGAAGCTCAATAAGACGTTTTTTCGATCTATTGTCTTTGAAATTTTCTAGCTTTGTATCGAATGTAGAGAATTGTAGATAAACAATAGATTTCGTTATTCTCTAAACACTCAAATCTTTCATACAGAGCTAATGCTACGTAAATCGCAAGTCTGAATTATTCTGCATCTCAGTTTATTAATTTATCGTATTTTCTAATAATGTTCGAAGACTGTTAACTAGCGAAATAGCATCAGAAAATGTAGCTGTGGCTTTACGGATTTTGTGATGTCTTTGAAGTAACCCAACATTTGTAGCGAAATTATTTTTATTTAACAAAAATCATTAAAAATTAGCAGACAATTCTTAAAACGTACAATTACACACAAGAATTATCAATGGGAGAACGTTTTACCATTATGGTACAAAGCAAAACGGCAGATGCTGCCGGTCCACACCACGCGTTCAATGCGTTAATGCATCAGTCCAAAAAGTCGTATTGTAAAATTGTATTGACGAATTACACAGCAAACGCGTAAAATGCATATGGGTTAATTCCAAAAGTAGTGTACATGAGCCTTTTTTTTTTTTTTTTTTTTTAAGGTTGAGGAATTCATTCTCTGAAATTGTTTACTTGCATTAAGATTTGTGCAGATTGCGAAATTACTTTTAGTTTCTTTAAAAAAAATTTGTTTTGCTTTTTTATTGCATTTTGGTGAAATATTTTCCGGAATGTCACTTTTTACAAAAATTTACAAAACTAAGAAATTAATGCAAAAATGTTAGAACAAAGCCTACTATCGCATTCGTTCACTTATTATTTACCAGCTTTGGATGTTTTTCTTAAAAAAAACGGGGTTAGTAATAGCAAAAAGTTATTTTTCGAAGAGATTCCAATTATTTTTTTTCCTTTTATAATTCAAGAATTAAAAAAAAGTAATTTTTTTACAAAAATTTGTTTTTGTGCAGCTTACATTTAAAGTAACAAATTTGCTTCAAACAATTTGGAAGAAATTGTTGTATTTTGCTGGAAACTTGAAAAAATAAAAAGTGACAGTACGGAATTTTTTGTGACAGTAAAGAAAATCCAATTTAAATTTCAAGTGTAACGAAAACTTAAACATTTATTCGTTATTTTGTTTTTGGTTACTGTTTGTTTTTTCTTTTTTATAAAAACGAAACAAAAAATAAAAGTAATCCAATTATATTAACAAAAAATTCATGAACAAATCTATTCATCGGAATCTGTGAATATTTCATAAAAAATTGATTCCCGATTGGTTTTTTTTCTATTTGTTTTTATCTTTACATCAAAAGAACTACAGTATTGAAATCAATCAGAATTTTCGAGAAATAAGCTTTTAAAATAAAAAAAACCTTTTTACTTAAAAGTGACAGTAAAGAAATTTGTGATATTTTTTTTGTTTTTTTCTTCTAAAAAGTTATTTCACGGAAAATAAAAACAAGAAAAAGTGATCAAAACTTCGTAATATATTAATATACATTTTTATTTATTTTATTTTTTACGATTTTTTATTAAATAAATGTGTGACATTACGGAAATTTTTAGCTGTACTTACCATCGTGCGATTATAAATTCACTTGAAAACACCAAATAATTGATTTTATTATTTTATTTTTTATCTTAATCAATTTATCACTTCTTGCACTTTTTAATAGCGATGCACATAAAGCAAACGAAACAGCTCAAGTAATGATTATGACTTAATTAAAAAAAATGTGACATTACGGAAAAAACGCAGAGACAAAGTAAAATTAGAACGTCAAAATGACATTGATAACATTTTTCAGGTAAAACCAGGAAAAAGCAATAAAAATAAATACAATCATTGAAAAACAGTTGAATTTTTTATTATTGTTCTATTGTTTTCAACTCTTTTTCCATGTTGCTTAATGAATAACATGTGTGGAGACAGGTATATTTGTATGTAATAGGCATGATATACAGTTAAAGCACCATTTGCACAATTTAGCAGAAAGTTTTACAATAATAACAACTACTTTTGTTTGTTGCTAATTATTTTAGAGCTTACTTGCCGTTTTTGTTTTTTTATTTTCTTTTACATGAAAGAAATAAAAAGCTTGAGACGAAAAAAAAGCATTGTGTTTGGAATTAACCCATATACATACGTATTGAAAGCATGAAGTAGGATTACTTTCTACTTTAGCATGCGTCTTGAAAAAAGGAAAAACGTGTGGTGTGGACCGACCTCCAGCTTAAGAATGAAAAGAAACAATTTATTATTCACTTTAATTTTTTGCTATTAGTTGCTATACGACAAATAAACATCGAAAATTTAATTGTTTGTTCATAAAAAATGTAAAAAATTATCGGCGTATAGCGACAATAAAATATAGCCGATACTGGTATTCGTTCACAGAAAAAATTATTGCTAAAATATTTTGAAGCAAACCCAAATTTAAAATTTTTTTTTAATTCAACTAATTTTTTTTACTGTTTCTATAAATATTTTTGTTTGATTTTCATTTTAGCAACAAAACTGTTGACAACTATACAAAAATATGATATACGCGCTATTGGTTTCAAGTTTTCATAATTTTGTATGAAATATATAACGCTCTTTAAAGTAGTCGTTTTGTTTTAATTTTTTTTTTGATCGTAAGCAACACTTCTTAAACTGAATAAAATGAACAACAACAAAAAACACATACAGTCTATTTAGTTTTGGACGCATTAAAAAAGTTCAACAATAAAAAACACAATAACATAGCGTGGCGAAGAATAACAAAAGTAGGTAAAAACGATTCAATGCTTCCCTGCAGATATCGAGACTAGTCCATACATGCGTGTAAAGAGTAGTCCATAAAGGAGTAGGAGTACTCCAAAACTACTCCAATTATATGGTAAAAAGGTGGTCTATTTAACATTACGATGTCCTAGGAGTGGACCATATAACCCACCGAAGTAGTCCCTAAACTGTAACCCATTGTTGCTATTTTTATATATTTTTTTTTATTTTTTTTTCACAAATCTTAAAAAACTTTCCTGTTTCACTTTTAAATAAACAATTAATATTGGACAACATCAGGGCTACCAATGTGTAATACTGTAAACTATAGTATAGTATACCTATACATCATGC
Source organism: Pollenia amentaria (assembly GCA_943735925.1). Lineage (NCBI taxonomy): Eukaryota > Metazoa > Arthropoda > Insecta > Diptera > Polleniidae > Pollenia > Pollenia amentaria. Next base: position 57,379,772 of record OX031006.1, read on the forward strand.
AGTTGTTGGCAGCACTGCATGCTAATTTGGGTAATATGGTCCATACTACAGTACATTGGACCATGTTGTAAGTAGTCCATTTAAGCCACAATGGACCACGTAGTCCAATATTATCTGCAGGGTTGTGTTGCCACAAAAACAAAACTAAAAAAACAAAATGTTTTGGTTGGTTTCAAAGTTGATAGAAAAGAATGAAACAAATCCCGTATTCTATTTTATTTAATTTTTTAGTTAAATACATCATATTTTGAAAGCAGAATGATGATGAAAACCAGATCAGCCCGTAATTCTGCTGGTTTTAATTGAGATTTCTTCTGTAGCCAAGGAAAGGATACAGCGACAGTGAAGGGGAAAGAAACATTGTGCACAACAAGATGAATGGTGTTTCGGAAATTATTAAAAAAAGAAAGAAAAAAAAAAAAAAAATGTGTCCCAGGGCCAGCCGCTCTTCACTGATACAGCAAAATTATTTGTTTTTTTAAATTTGTATTAATTTCAGTAAACTTTTTTGTTTGATTCAGCTAAATTATTTGTTTGTAAATTTTTTTAAAATCAAACACATATTTAACCAATAATAACAACTATTTGTTTGAAAATCCGAGTTTTTTTAATAAACAAAATGCAAAATAAATTGTTTGAATATGCAAATTCGTTTGTAGGTCCTGTTTTAAACAAAAAAGGTTTTGATTTTAAAATTTTTTTGTTTGAATTGGAAAAATAATTTTATCTAGTTGAAATTGTCAAAATGGAAGGTGCGCGCACCTTTAGAAACCCGTTACAGATTTTTGAATATTCCAAAATGGCATTGGTTTTCTACATTTCGGTAACAAATATTTTGTAGCATTAGTTTCCAGTTAGGTATGCTCTTGGATTATAGTTTCAACGACTATTTAAGGAATTTTCCCCAATGTTCATAATAAATATTTTACATGAACGTTAAAGTGCATTTAATTAAATTACAGCTTTCTGAAGGTTAAATTTGACTTGCAAAAAGTGCAATTTGCCAATAAGTGTTCATGATGGTGTGAACTATTAAGTCGGGATCATTCATGAATTACAGAAATTGAAATGCTCTTGCTTAAGTAAGGTGCTTCATTTGGCATTTCTATATATTGAATCTTAACCAGAGGAGGCGCCAAAACATCGTCAAAGTTTAGATCTAAATTTATTTCATAAAATGGTCTCATCTTTTCAAAACATGGTCACCTAATTTAAAAGTTCTATCACTCATAATTTTACTTCAACAACTTCTAGAAAAAGTTTGTTGTGAATTTGATGAATTAGAATTGAGTCATTTTAGAAACAAATCTACTTCCGTAATGTTGTTTATTTTTATATTAAACCTACGACTTATAGCCATTATTTATTACTCAATTTCATGTATTTAAATATCCAGACTTCAGTTAAAAAGTCTATCTTAAATAAAGTCAGAACGATTCCCCGTTGTTTTGGCTTAATAGTTTTTCCATTATGTGTGGTACCATAATAAACTTAACCCACTTAAAGTGTCTTGGAAACCAGTTTCTGAAAATCTTTCGCTTTTTTATATTTACATTTTGTTTATATTCAATTTTGCGCCATATTAATATCCACTCGTAAGAGTTGTAAGTAACTCTGTATGAAAAAGGCAAGAGAATCAGTTGAAGGATGAATCATCGTCCGAGCAAATCCCGGTTTTGTTTAGCTTAAAAAAAGTAACAAGTCTTGCTTTTCAAATCGCTTTTTCTCTTTATTTTTCCTCCCGTTTTGCAGTTCATGCAACTTGTGTATGTTGCATGCAACAGTTTTCTTAGTCGTTTTTACGACAGCAAAAAACTATATACAGTAAAACTTCGGTATAACGAACTTCGTTATAATAAGAAACTCTTTACTGCAAAGTTTTTAATACAAAAATGCCGTATAGCTTCAAATTCGTTATATCGAAGTTTCACTGTAGTATTTAAGATCGCTATTGTGTAGAAATGAATTAAACTTGTTATAAGTTGGAAAGTACTACTTGCTGGTAAAATGTTTCGATTTTCTTGGCGTTTTATTTATTTATTATTTTTTTTTTTGTAGTAAAATCTTTTTTTGCTTTGTAAGTTTTTTTTTTGTGGACTTTGTACCTTTTGGTAGTTTTCCGTTTTATAAATGAATTGAGAGGAAGAAGAAGTTGCAAAAAAACAAAATAAATTTTTTATTCAACTAAATGTTACATCAAATGCGCTTTAAATTTGATGGAGCAGAGATACATTAGGTTTGCCAATATATCGGCATCGGCGATATTTTACTGTCGATACGCCGATACTTTTTTTTAGAGTTTTTTTGAAAAAACTATTGAATTTGGAATGCTTATTTTTCGCATAATAACTAAATGAAATAACACATTTAAAAGCAGAACATAAAATCAAAACAGAACAATAAATTGTTTCTCTTAATTCTTTAGCTGGAGGTCCACACAACGCATTCTAGCGTTTGATACTTTCTTGACCTTCTTTCAAGACGCATGGGAATGTGGAAAGTAATCCCACTTATTGCTTTTTATATGTATATGCATTATACACATTTAATACTGATTCTACTTTATTGAGAGAAGCTTTAGCGCATCAACGAATTGATTGCGTAGTGGGGACCTCCAGCTTTAGCCGTTTTGTTTTGCACCATAGTTGGGGGTCGTGCACTTAATACTGATTTAAATCAGCAGTGCACTGTCACTAAATAAAACTGCAAAAAAAATTAGTTGTTAGAAAAAGCTGCATATAAACAGACCCTCACTAAAATTTGAAAAATGTAATTTAGTATTTGCAAGGTTTTTGATTTTTGTTATGATATGCATAAGGTAGGAAATTAAACAACATGTCAATAACGGAATATCTCATGGCTTTGATCATGAAAAAACAAGTTTTTTGTTTGTAAATTTAGTGCAACATTTTAAGTTGCACTTAAATGCGTGAAGATCAAAAAAGTTGCAATGAACTGAAGATTGCTTTTTCTTAAATCAAACTATTTTTTTTTTGAGTGTACAATTTCTTAGCATCACTATCACTCATGTTCAGTGCTGAGGTTGCTAATTTTCAATTCATCACTCAACATCAACAAAATGATTGCAATAATTTGTCACTATCACTTACTGTGAGTTGAAACTGCAAAATGAGTGAACAACCCCCATCTATGATTTCCATCATAGTAGTGAAATGTTCTCTCACTGCTAAATATTTTATGTATTTCTAATACAAAAAACGTACAAATTACGAACATTATTAGAAAATATAATAAATGTATAAACTTTTTTTTTTTTTTTTATAAATTTTTATTTTTGCAATCTATTTACAAATAAATATTAAGCAAAACTTATAGCTAATACAACAATTTCACAGAGAAATGTATAAACTGAAATAGAAAATAGATCAGAGGCCCAAAAATTGGCGCCTTACATAGAATTAATTCTGAATGAAAAAAATTGAGGGTTTACAGAATAATGAAACCTATTGTTCAATCGATTCGAAAAAACGTCTTACTGAGCTAATACGACTTTGCATTCTGAAATTGTAGCAACACGGTCACCCCTACACTTAGTATACTAACTAGACTTATCAGAACTTTTAGACTAATAAAAAAGATCTTTGGAGGGTTTGTGAACAAACTATAAGAAAATCCGAGGAGGATGAGCCTCTATCCATCCTAAGCTGTGGTTCTGCTTAAGAAGAAGTCGAGATATAACTTAGATCTCCTAATATTTTAAGAGATGCAGATCCGCTTGGTGCAGAAATACTTGAGTTCTGTCGCATCTGAAAGACCATTTTCCACTGCAGGTCTGGTTCGAATGGATTTGCGGTCTCCGCAAAAGTTGAGAATACCTTGTATTTTTAACAAAAATCTTATTAATTAAAATTTAAAATATTTTTAACCTCTTAAACTATTCTTTTCTATAAAAACATTATTTATTTGTTGTTAATATTACCATAAAATATAAAATTCGTTGTTTTTTAAATCATATGTATGTCACCATTTAGACGGGGAAATATTTGGAAGGAAAACATCTGGAATTCTCTTGTTTTTTCATTCTCGGTAACACAGACGTACATGTTGCCGGCAACATTCTGTTACTATTGTTGCTTTTTTTTTTGTCGAAAAGCAAAGCAAATGCCAACAAAGAAAATGAGAACAATGCGTGTCACCGAGTACCGAACACAAAAACCATTCTCTCTTCCCCACCCGTAATTTACTCCCAAACAAAATGTTTCCCTTCAAAATGTTTCCCTGCCTAAATGGACACTACATCTATTATTAAAGAAGGGACTTTTTTAAGGTCCCCTCAGCCAATTGACGCTGGGGTCCCTCAGGGAAGCATCATAGGCCCACTGTTATACTTAATATATACCTCAGACATGCCAACAAATAACATTTGCTGATGATACAGCTTTTTTAAGCGTACACGAAAACTGTCCTGAAGCATCTCGTTACTTGCAGGATCATATATTTGAACTGGAAAAGTGGTTAAAACAATGGAGGATAAAGGTCAATGAGCAAAAATGCGTACATATAAAATTCACCTTGCGACTGGAGTCATGCCCCCCTACTAATATCAATAATCAATTAGTGCCCCAGCAATCGCACGTAAAATATCTCGGTATTCATCTAGATCGGCGTTTAACATGGAAATGCCATATAGAAGCAAAACTAAAACAAATGAAACTAAAAGCAATTCAAATTTATTGGCTTATTGGAAGAAATTCTGTTCTTAGCCTCGACTGCAAACTTCTACTTTACAACTCTATATTAAAGCCAATCTGGTGCTACGGTATTCAGCTATGGGGCACTGCCTCGGCCTCAAATATCGAAAAAATTCAAATGCGCCAAAATAAATTTCTTCGAATAATCACAGTCGCTCCCTGGTATGTTAAAAACTAATTCACAAAGATCTCAATGTGCCATTAGTAAAAACTATTATTACGAAGTACGCAGTAAAATATTTAAAAAGGCTTTAGTCGCACCCAAATCCACTAGCTCGAAATATTTTAAATGACAGTGGCCACTCTAGATTAAGGAGAAGAGATACTGCAGGACTCATCCGACGAGAAGACCGCTAAACATCTACATATGTGAACAGAAACCGTGAGGAGAAAAATTTTCGTCTACCATTGGCAGGACAAAAATAAAGTATTAGTATATTTGATTAATTATTGTTAGTTCATATTTCAAATATGAAGATTCAATAAATAAATAAATAATGAAAAAAAAAAAATTTTTTATATCATTTCCAAATATTAAGGATCTCTTACACTATAATTTTGTATAATAAAAAAACTATTCTACTTCAATTTTAGTAAATTTTACCTTGAATTCAAATTTTATATTCGTATTGGTATCTGTATTGCCGATATTTCGTTATGAGTATCGGTATCGGTAACGTACCGGCAAAAAGTCGTATCATTACCATCCCTACTAAAAAGACGATTTTTTTTGTGTATTTTCATGAAATTTACGATTTTATCACAAATTTATCTGGCAGCCCTACTGGCAGGGCTGTGGAGTCGTCCGAAAAAAGTACTAACTCCGACTCCGACTCCGACTCCAAACGCTGAAATTTTTTAAGTGCGACTCCGACTCACGACTCCGACTCCTACTCTAACCGTGATGCGAAATGAATGAGACGTAAAATTATTTCTCTTTTGTGTAGAAACATCTTTATTAAACGAATTATGGGAATCCCCGCGTAATGTGCGTAAGAAAAACATGAGTGTTATGGTAGGAATTAAAGGCAGGCCGATAAAGATGTTTCTACACAAAAGAGAAATAATTTTACGTAACAATTTTTCTAATACATACTAGTATTTATGCGCTATAGCAACACTTATTCTGTACAATGTTGAAAATATTTCAGCGTTGATGGTTAAAAAATTCTGATATGTATTACAATAATTGGCAATTCCTGTCATTAACATTTTTTAGCATGAGTTAATTATTTAAAAAATCACACATCTTTTTCAACTAGATCAATAACTGAGTATAAGTTTTGCTAATGTAATTTAGATTTTTTTACGCACGTATAAAAAATAAACCTAAATATACTTAAATAGTTAAGTACTTGAATCAACTATTTATCATAAAATAAATTAAAATCTACTTATTCATATTGATCTGCAAAATATTGCATCGCCAATTTCGAAGAATTTTTATATTGGAAAATATTAGAAATTTTTTTAAATTTTTTATGCCGAAAAATTTTGGAGTCGGAGTCGCGCGTTTTTTTGGGTACTGCGACTCCGACTCCGGTACAAAAACCTCAACTCCGACTCTTCAACTCCGACTCCGACTCCACAGCCCTGCCTATTGGGCATATGCATTTTGTGTAACCATGTTGGAAAGTGTTAGATATATTTTGTTTTTAATTTCTTACTAGACTTTTTGTTCTAATCATTTGTAATGACATTATTACGAGTATAACAATGAAAAGGTTATTTGTTTTTTATTATACTTTTCAGTTTGTTTTTTTTAATAAAGTCTTTCATAAACGTTTTTATCTTTTTTTGATTTCCTAATGGCCAAATAACCATAATTTTGTCTTTTGAACCTTTTATAATCATTATTGTAGTTCGTTTCTTCTGGGCTTTTTTTTTTTTCTTTTATTTGAAAGTTTTGTTCAGTTTTAAGTTTTATTAAAATCAAAAATTTGTATTCAATTCTTTTGTTTACTTTTTTTTTTTTATTTGGAGTTGTTTTTGATTTTGTCTTTAAGATTTTCCGTTTATTGTTACTTTTTAGTATTAAATTTTTAAAAACGATGTCTGATTAGTTAATGTTGTAACAACTGATTGATTTGAATTAGTTTAAAAAAATGGTTAGAGGTTATTTCATGTTCTTTATGCGATATTATTTTAAGGGATATAAAGATGAAGAGATTGTTATTCAAGATATTAAAAATGTAACAAGAATATAATTTAGAAAGTATTTTTATCAACAATTAATCGGATAGTCTACGGATTTTTTTTTTTTTGACATTTTTAGTTAGTTATAAATTTAATTTAACATTTTTTAAGTTTTATAAACCACATTAATATCATTTGGGTTTTAATGAAATACTCGTAGTATGTTCAAATTCACATAATTCGTCCTGTCATATTTGCAAGTCAGTCACATAAATTAAAAATGTTATCCATACAAACATTTTTTTTATAAAATTTATTCATTTTTAATTCTAATTCAGTTTTAAACAAAATTGATAATAAATTATTGCCTCCAACACTTGAAACCATATTTAATTTAAAAAACATAATAAAACGTGACTTTTAAATTAAAATATTTGAATGTTTTGTATGAAAATCATATATTAGATTTGCGTATAATCTTCACTCAAGCAAATGATTTATATTTAAATTATAAAATTTGAGTACACATTTCTTGATAAAATTATATATAATTTTTAATTTCTCTATAATTTATTTTAACTCTTATATTTTCTTAATAAATGTTTCACTTATTAGATCATGCATTTTTTTGTACATTTTAAATTAAAATTATTTCTCATTAAAAGAAAAAAATTATATTTGTTGACATGCCATTTTCAAGTTTGTGATTTTTTTTTTTGTAAATCTCATAAAATAAGTCATTATCTTGTTAAATACATAGAATTAATTTTAATTGAAATTTCAGTTTTGTGAGTTTTTTTTTTGTAAATTGTGTAATTTATGATGTTTATTTTTGTATTTGTCTGTTGAGTTTTTTTTTTGTGAATTTCTTTAGAAAGTCTTATCAAAAATTTTAAATGTGTGTGTTTTGTGTATGAAAAGAATCACAGTAAATAATGTAAATTACTATTTAAATAATGAAAGTAAAAACATTTCTTTATAAAAGCAAGAAGGAAATATTCATTTTGCTATCTCTATAGGACGTTATAAATTAATAAGATTACTGGCTATTAGAGATGAGCGATATTTCTGTACCTGTGATTTAATCACTGTTACTGAAAAATCACGAATCACAGTTGTGACCAAATTTGTCAAGTAACAGGTACTTTCTAAGTCATTCTTTTTGTATTTTGTTACATATACAAATTTATGATATTTCACTGTTTGTGTGGGTAATAGCTTTTTTTGAATGAAATGCAATATGTTCCTTTCATTCTCTCTTCTATCTTATTAGAATTTTTTATGCCAAAATTTATTTGTTCAAGTATGTATGTATATGAAAGTAAACAAATTTGAAAGCTCTTACAATTTGTTGTTGTTTCTTTGTAAAGTGCTTACAAAAGCTCTTGCAAAAGCTCGCGCATTGTACATATAGCTTGGCCGCAATTGCTTTAAAAGAACAGAAAACTGATAAACCGTGATCACAATCACAGTTTAAAGGAACAGTGATTTTTAAATCACATTCACTAATCACGATGATCTTTAAAAATCACGGGATCGCTCATCTCTACTGGCTATGCTTATAAGAATAAATAAAAAGATACGATTACTGGCTAAATTAAATCAAACAAAGACTATCGGTTGCGAAGAATCTAAAAATTGTTGTCATTTGATCGACTAAACACAGAAAAAACAAATGAATATCTAATATCAATTAAACGTTTAATTAACTTTATTAAACGTTAAATTAAATTGATTAAACGTTTAATTCACTTGAATAAATTTTTAATTAAAACTGATTTTATTTTTGATTAATGCTTTAATTGGTGAAAAACTGGAGATTTTTTTCTGTATTCATACTAACTCATACGATTACCATTTATTTGAATCACGAAAAAATTATTAAATTTCTCCAATCACCAAATTTATTCCAAATTCATAATATCAAGCGAACAATTTGTTGATTTTGCACCTATTACCAAAATGCTTATATTGATTACTAAAAATTGTAAAATTGTGAATATTTTTTTATATGTTAGAAATGCTTGAAATAATAAAGGTTCCAAATTTATTAAGAATAAATTATAAGACAGATACAGATAGTGTAGCCCATAGTTATAAACATTTAGTTAATAAAAATAAAAACGGAAACTAAATAAATTTTTTTTTTTTTTAACTGTAATACATTACACTGCGGAACAAAATTTAACTTTTTTTGTGCGGCCGGGAACTTTGTGTAATTTTTTTACTAATTTGAGGTCGCTGATTCCAAATCTAACCTTCATTTTTCTCTACCAGCTCCAGTTTTAGAGATATACCGTTATGTCCAAAATTAAGGCACTTTCAGCACATATAGTGAAATAACATGAAAATGGTGCATCATAACCTTCATTTTTCTCTACCAGCTCCAGTTTTAGAGATATACCGTTATGTCCAAAATTAAGGCACTTTCAGCACATATATTGAAATAACATGAAAATGGTGCATCATATTCCCTTAAGAAAAAAAACCGAAATACGCTAACAATATTATCTTTAAGACGTACTAACATTGTTTTAAATCAAAAATTACACAATCAAAAGTTGTGCACCGATTGCAATGAAATAAAGCTCATTTCATTCGAAATATGTTGAACTAAATGCTTTTAGACCCAAACTGTGACTTTTGTTGCACATTTATTTTTTATGAATTTTTAAAGAACAAAAAAATTTTTTTTTTCTTAAATTTTTATTTGTTTTTTTAAAAACTTTAACGATATCTCTGAAATTACCAAATTTAAAACAATGTTAGTACGTCTTAAAGATAATATTGTTAGCGAATTTCGGTTTTTTTTCTTAAGGGAATATGATGCACCATTTTCATGTTATTTCAATATATGTGCTGAAAGTGCCTTAATTTTGGACATAACGGTATGTCTCTAAAACTGGAGCTGGTAGAGAAAAATGAAGGTTAGATTTGGAATCAGCGACCTTAAATTAGTAAAAAAATTACACAAAGTTCCAGGCCGCAAAATGGCTGTTCCGCAGGGTTATGTTTAAATATTTTGTTAGCATAAGAATTTTTTCAAATGTTGTCAATTTTTTAATTTAAGAAATGTTGTTAATTTGTTTTTTATGTAATTGTTTTTTAAAAAATTTTCAATCCTGTAGACGTAACACAAAGGAGTTACGAATAAAAAATAAAAAAAAAAAAAAATTTCAATCCTGAAGACGTAACATAAAGAAGTTACATAAATTCGAAAAAAAAAAAAATAAAAATTAAGATTTACTTTTTTATAAAATAAAAAATAGACCATAAGCTTAAATAAATAGAAATTAAAAATTATATTTTTCTATACAAAATATTTAACACAAACAGTAAATTTTTGAGAAAATTTTATAAAAATTTATGCACAAATAAATTAATAAAAATGTAAACAAACATGGACAAATATTGCCGTCGCCGTCTGCCGTTGTATTATGTTTATTTTTCTCTACCGCAACGAGAAATCGCACCGCACCGCAAACATTGTGTTTAGACTCTAACATGTTCTTCTTGAAAAAGAGGAAGTTTTATTTTAAAACTATAAAATTATAAGTGGTTAACCAATTATTGCTAAATTTACTCATAACATGTTCAGAGGCAACTATAATACGGTTGTGGCTGAAAACTTCTCTAAAAAGGGGTTTTAAGAGCTGTCAATCTGGACTAACGACAGTTGGGAATCTTGGTAGATAAAAAAATTGTGTATTTGATTTTACTTCAAAAAAACCTTTAATATACATAATAACCCCTTTTTGCGAAATTAACGCAAGCGACATTTAAAAAAATTGACGATTAAAATTTTATGAAGTTATTCATGTTTTCTTAATAACAAACTATCAAAATTGTAAAGAGTGCCAAATATAAAAGCTGTTCGGTTGGTTCGTAATAGGGCATTTACATTACATCGAAATCTAGTACATTTCATTTGAAATCTTCCTCCAAATCTAGTTCGTTTACATTATACTTGTTTGACATTATCGAAATTTGGTTTTCACAACAAAAACCGCCGACTGAAAGTTTTTTGTGTAACATATACTTACATATAAAGAAATAGGCATTTAAAAATTTGTATTACATTTTCTTTATAATCAACTTCATTTATTTTATCAATATTTTTTGTCATTTGCATTTTTTTATTATTTTACAAAATTTTTGAATTTTTTAACAATTTTAACAAGCAGCCTATTATTGTTTTTGTTTTGTTTTTTGTTAAAATGTCATTTTTTTTCTTGTGCAGGGAAGTAGTTTTTAGTGCTATATGGGGAAAAACATAGTTGCATCAATAAGTACTACTAGATTTCAAATAGATTTCGTCAAAATCTAGTTACGGAGTAGATTTTGTTTTGTATGGGAAATCTAGCCAAAAACAACTTGATTTGGCTCGAAATCTTGAAAGCACTAGATTTCGTTGTAGTGTAAATTGGCTATAAGTCATGTTTACAATTTTTTTTGTTATACCAATTGATTGTAAGCCACACACAGGTGTAGATCATGGCCCAATTAGTAGGTCTGCTCGAAACGCCTGCTGATTTTGTGTAGAGTTGTGTTTTTATCGTGTAATTGTTTTTGAAAACTGGTCCATTTTTTACACAAACAAATGCAGAATTTTAATTTTAGCCCAATTTTAAATCTGTGGAATGTACTAGTCGAGTTATACAAAAGTGTTAGCGACATGCATAGTTTATCTCTTATTTTTGATCTACGTTAGTCTAGTATTTTGCAAGTATATGATTTAAACTTTTTCGGATTTTATTAATTTTTGGATTAATAACCAGTAAATTGATAAATATTCAACAAAAACAATTGTGAAAAACAGGTTGAAAATGGTAAAATTTTAAGGAAAATCGTCAAACCGACTTACATAAATCGTCACTTAAGTCGTCATTGTTAAATAACACTAATGAGCAAAAGCTTATTAAAACTGAACAGGAACTGAACTTAACCTAAAAAGAACTGAACTAGACTAGGAGGGAATGGTAAATTGATTGTATAATCGATTTTCGATTTTTCGATCGACTTTTTTAATTGCGATTTTTGAAATCGATTAATAGCACCTAAAAATCGATTTTAAAATCGTTAAAAATAAATTTTCAAACTTTAAAACAAAAACAAAAATTGTATTCATAAAAACTCATGTAAATTACTTTAACAAACAAAACTTAACATACATACAATAAAAATAGACACAAAAACGAAAAAGAAAAAGCTATTGCTAAAAGGTGCATGTCTGCATATTACATACATATTTTAATTATGTTTTAAATTAAAATTATTTAAAATTGCAGTATTTTAGTAATTTGTATTTGTTAAATCGCTTGTTATTAAGCCAATCTTGTTCGCTAAGATTTTGTAGAAAAAGTTGTTGGTTTATGTGATGAATGCTTAGCCTGTTTCTTTGCTGGGTTACTCTTAAGCCAGCTTTAGAAAACAAACGCTCACATGGCACTGATATCGCAAGGATGCACAAATATTCCCTTGCAATGTCGTAGATGTTGGGATATATTGCTTTGTATTTTTCCCGCTGTTCTAGAGGATTTACATTTCGATCACATACTGGTCTGTTTAAATATTGGCGTAACTCACCAGAAATGCCATTAATTAAATCATGGTTTGATTCCATTTTCTGTGTTTCTACAATATTATCGTGGATTTCCCAAAGACTACTATTAATATTAGGTTCAGTACGAATACGTTTATGACTGTTTTGTTCACTGTCTATTGATGACTCTAACTTCTGGACAACAAGCGCACCTATCATAAAGTTAGGTCAGAATAAGTACAAGTATATAAGAATGTAATATATTAACCTTTTTTTTTGAAACTATAGCAACTACGATTTCATCGTTACTAAAGTGAAGTTTTTTGAAACGCGGGTCATAAATAGTTGCTATACACAATATAGAATTTTTTTCGACATTCTTGAATTCATCTTCAAATGCAGCTGAATGCAGCTTGCACTGACGCCCACACTTGTTTTTATAATGTATTAAGATATGTTAACTCGAAAAGCATTGTATACATTACGCGAAGTATACCAAGGGTACTGCAAGACGAGTACGTAAAACTACAACTGTAGTTTACTTTAATCTGCATATTCATGCATACAGACATATATATTCAAATTAAAATTTGTTATTGTATTGTTCATCTACACCAGGGGCAAGGCGAATTCATTTACCAGGTGGCGTTGAAAGCACAGCTGTGCTACTTTTTTTTCTTACTTAGAGAGAGAAATGTCAAAAGTTGCTTTTGTTTTTGACATATCGATCAACAAAAGCAACAAAAAAATAAATTGTTGTGTTTTTGGTGTTGTTACTTGTTGTAGTATCAACACCACCTTATACATGAAATCGCCTTGACCAGGGGTTTCCATTTCTTTGCACAATTGTGCGCACCACTACTAACACACATTTTTATACTCTTCAATTTAGTCGTCGATGTGACTTCGACAAGTGTGCATGTCTAGCGGATGCTATATTATTTTGTTTCAGCTTACACTCAAAAAATATTGTGCGGTAAAAAATGCTTTTGGTAACATCCAATGCGTTGCGTGCAATTTTTATTTAGAGTTTAAATTTTAAGACTAAAATGTAGAATAATGTAACATTTCATAAGTTAACATGCAAAGCAAAGAACTTTGTAAAATGGTAATTATTTGAGATTTAAAAGCAATTTTTAATATTTCAGATAAAAAATTTCAAAATGTCTAACAGTCCTATGTGGAAGAAGCTGATAGTCACATTTATTATAGGTTTTATTTTACATACGTTTATGAATTCGGTTCTTATAATTTTACAACACTTTTTTATTTTTTCTTATGCAATACTAAAAATTATTATTATAAATTATTATCTGATCACTAATTCCACTAACACCGTGGTAATCGTTATAAAACAGATTACCCAGTTTTGGTGTTTAAAAATATTAATGTGTTCTTATAAAAAGAATTAAAACCTCTGCTAATTTTTTTATTGAGTGTGATTATACATTATGCTGTTAAAAAAATTATATATTTATTTGATGATACGTCATTTATAATTTTGTAAATAACTTAAAATTATGTAAAAATACATATGTAACGTGAATCCAAATCAACAAAACTTTCAAATTTTCAAATAATATCTACATTGTTTTGCATTTAAGCTAACGATATGTGTTTTGTTGTGAAAAAAAATCTTTGATGCCTGTAAAAGGGTCCATTTTTCTTTCGTAAAAAAGACGTACCTAAATGCAGAAATTATTAAGAAAAAAATAGCCACAAGAATTTGTTGGTATTTTGTGCTTGTAAAAATATTTTTGTTTCTGTACCAATCGCGTCGGTAGGTTTTTTTCTTTGAAAACACTTTTTTAAGTAAGTAAAAATATTTAAAAAACAAGTTAAAAAAGTCTTGTGTTCCTACAATTTATGTGTAAACCTATACATATAAAAGCAAATGTGACAGCAGGTAACATTTTTGGGTAAGAAGATGTGTTTTATTGATGTATTAATGAAACTTTATTGATTAGCACTATTTTTATTGCTTACTTTTTTATGCTACAATTATATGACCGAGTCCAAAGAGTTAACCTTACTAATTTATGGTATTTATTTAACGTAACTTTGACCTGTTACAATGACTATACATTTTTGCAGGCAAACTCAGGTGCGCATATGGTATTTTGTAAAAAGTTATGATATACTATTAGCTAGAATTAAAATGTATGCACAGATGTTTGAAGTATGAGTAACCCAACAACGTGAATACCCTTTCTATTTTACTTACCACTATGAACCCCCTAACTTTTTACTAAAATAACTTTTTCACGTTATAATTCTCATGTAATTTATTTTATTTTTGAAAAAATAGACCAGGGAAATCCATTTCTATGCACAATTGTGTATACCACTACTAAAGGTACGTTCAGACTGGTGAAATATTTGAAAGCAAACATCAAATATTTCATTAACGTAGTCTGAACACAAAATATTTTTGAGTATCAAATAAAATAACAGCTGATTTTGAGCAAATAAAAGTATTTGCCGGCAAACAAATATTTGTCCAATGTGAACATAGTGTGAACACAAAAAATCAAATATTTTAGTAATTTTTGAGCAAACATTTATTTGAAATTACAAAAAAATTGTAAGAGCAAACAACGACAAATAATTTTAGCCATGTTCCAAATAGAAGCAATTTTTCCTGTAAGTTTTTGGATTATTTACAATTTTAAAGATTTTTTATAATTATTAGACTTTGTATCGTGCCGCTATTAGCAAATGTTTGCCATTCCTTAGTTTTAGGCACTTTTACTAAATTTTATGGCTTGTTTGAAATATTAAAATGGTTCGCGATTTTCGCTATTTCTGCAACATTTTTTTTTTGTTTTTCCCCTACATTTTGTTTTTTAACCGATTTAGCAATTTCAAATATATTTTAGGGTTTGTTTCCAAGTTTGCAATTTTTCGCGAATTTTAGCCATGCTCGCGAAGAAGCGATTTTTCACTGTAAGTCTTTAGAGCTTTAACGATTTTTAATAATTATAAGGCTTTGCTATCATACCGCTATTATCAAATTTTTGCGAATTTCCGCTAATTTAGCAATTTTTATCGAATTTTTGCCATTCCTTTAAGTTTTAGGCACTTTTAATAAATTTTATGGCTTGTTTGAAATATCTAAATTTTTCGCGAATTTTCGCTATTTTTGCAAAAATTTTTTTTCCCGACATTTTGTTTTTTAACTGATTGAGAGACTTCAAATATATTTAAGGGTTTATATCCAAGTTTGCAATTTTTCGCAAATTTTAGCCATGTTCCCGTTACCCATTGTCTTCCAGTTTTTTTTTATATTTTACATTCTCCTGTTCTAACACTATGAAAGATGCTGCTCCACAGAATAAAAAAAATAAATTAGCTTTTGCGCTCATTTTTACTATTTGTGAAATATATTATTATTTTTGAACACTTTCATTTAATAATTATGTGATGCAAATATTTATTTTAGTCTGAACGCATGGCAAACATGAATTAATTTATTTTATTTAACATTTTTTGCCAACTGTTTCATCAAACAAAAATTGTCAAATGTTTGAGCTTAGTTTGAACATTAACCAAAATATTTTATTGTTTCACACAGTTTGAAGCAAATATCAGAACAAAAATTTTCGTCAAATATTTCATTAGTTTGAACGTACCTCAATACATATTTTTGTTACAGGTTAACAGAAAAAACTTTCTGATGGCACTTAAAAAATATTGTGCGGTCAAAAACGCTTTTGGTAACATCCAATGCCTTATATGGTATGCAACATTTAAGGAAAGAACGGAATATGTTATTAAACGTGTGATTTGCGTGCAATATTTATTTTTTATGAATTTTTAAAACATAAAAATCTTTAATTTTTTACAATTGTTTGATAAGATATTTAAAACTGATTTAGAGTCAAAAAGCTTCCGAATGAAAAAAAAGTGCAGTTTTAAAATCAGCGACATTGAATTGGTAAAGAATTGCTACAAATTTTTTATCAACACAAAAAATTTTTAATTTTGTACCTTTGTGTTATACAACTTATAAAATACATTACTAACATTTTATTTCGGCTGTAAATGAACGCATTCTCTCAATTTTTTTACTCTCTGGTACTCACTAATACACAACCAAAAAATTTTTGGAAATCCCTGATCTACACATTTCATCTGTTTAATACAGATTAAAATTTAGAATTGCCAAAATTTTAATAATTATAAATAAAAAATCGATTTTTTAAGCCCAAAAATCGATTTCAGTATAAAATTGCCGACGTAAATTCGATTGCAAAAAATCGATTTTATTATACACAAAATCGATTTTCGATTGGAATCGAAATCGATTTACCATTCCCTAAACTAGAAGTGAGCAAGAGTTAAGTTAACAAAAACCATTTATTAAAAGATTTTGTTTGTTGTGCTTAATTCCCTTTTTTTTAATAATTGATAAAAAAAAATACTGAAATTTATTTTTGGAGGATAAGCTGTTCCTGTTCCTATGCGCATTTTACTGGTTGCTTAGGCCAGATCATCAGAAAACGTTCTCCTAAATAATTTTAGAAAAGCCAAAGCTATCAGCAAACAAAACTACAGAGGGAATGAGAATTACCTACAAACACTCAAAAAGTCTTGTTTGCAACGATATCAAAGCTTAAACAAAATACCAAACAATAAATCAGTGATGAGTTTATCTTTTCTTACATTCCTTATCCTCCAACAATAAATTTCAGTATTTTTTTCATCCATTATTAAAAAAGGGAATTAAGCACAACAAACAAAATGTTTTAATAAATAATAGTATTCCCAAAAACAACTTTGATAATAAAAACAATTTATGATATTTATGATAACTTCAGGAAACATCCAAAGAGATAGAAAATCGTTTATTTTAATGAGGAGAACATGACTCAGCACGTATTTATTTAGTAGATCCAGAAGGCATTACATTTTCATTGCTTGATAAAGATATTTGAATTTATTTGACTGAGCCTTTGAGTTCTAGAAACTGAAATATACATGAATAATGTAACTCTAATCCATTTAAAAACTTAAAGGCAGTTGCCAAAAAGTACCATTGACAAGCGTATCTGGTGAGCAGCTATTAGTGCTGCTAAACACCTAAATTCCGACCGATGATGCAATTTACAATGCATAAATCCAGAAAATTACTTTTCTGCAATTATAATATCACATTAATGGTGCATATAATTTTTATTTTAAAGGAATTTGTAGATTTTATTTTGCTTAAAAAAACAATCATATACATATATGTTAAAATAGTTTGTATTCAAAAAAAAAAAAAAAAAGGTCGGTTCCGAATAAAGTTCGTGTTGTGGTTCGGCTTCGGTTTGAAAAAGTGCTTTCGATCGGACGCTTTAAATGTATTCGGCCTTAAGGCCATGTCAGATAAAACTTTTGCTTCGCGTTGCGTTACCGATTCGCTTTGACATCTGAGATAAAATATACGTACTTATACGAAACATGTCACATAAAGTACTTTCAAAGCGGAGCGAAGCAAAAAGTTAGCCAACTCTCATCTTTTTGCGCGCTTTGACAATTGGCTAGTATAATTTTCTTTTTTTTTAAATTTTTTTTTGCCAAATTCAATTCCAAAAAATCGTCCAATTAAATTTTTAACTTTTATTTTTGTAACAAATAATTAAATGTACAAATTACCAACCGCTTTTATAAGTAAACAAACAATGCGTGAGTGTTGTCAAAGTTTTCATTGTGGCATACACCTTTTGCTTTGCGTTTTTCTGCCGAAGGTAGAAACGTCATGCAAAGCGACAAAGTTGTATCTGACACGGCCTTTATTATAAGTGTCGTGGTCGTAGTCGAAAAACAGTTGTTATTGTGATTGTCGTAAACGACTAGATACGAAAAACTATCGGCAGTATTCATAACAAAAAGTTGGGATGAAGTTAGCACAAAGTTTTTTTATAATACACTTAACCAACTCAAGCTAACGATTTGCTAAGCTCTTGTTAACGAGCTGGCAAACGTTTGCTAACTTGTAAAGAGACAGCCGCTTAATGTCAAAAAATTTTGTTTGTTTTTTTTTTTTAATATACTCTCTGTTTTTTAATTTGCTGTCTTTTTTTAAATTAATTTGATTTTAAAAACTTTTTAAAAATAATACATGTCAAAACTCAACTAAAGGCTAGATTACACTGTAATACAATGTATTACTACATATCAAAAAATTATGTAGAACGAGGAAAATATTATCGTGTAAAAGCAAAATGCATTGCGTAAGAGAGAATCCGGATACAAAATTTGGCAAGCGGTCGGTGAATGTTAATTTTCTAAACTATTTTAGAAGCTTGTGTATTCTCATCATACCAGAGGTGTATTTCAATAGTATATATTGAAGTTGGTAACATTTTTATAGAATTACAAAAACAACCAAAATCAACTTAGGAAGTTTTCATGTTGTTTTTGTAAATACTGTAAAACTGTAACCATCTGCTCACAGCTGTTTCATATATTTACTTTTATTTTATTTGTACCATCCGTGTAAACATGAAAAATATTTACAACAGATTCTGATTTTTTTTATTTTAAACAGGGAGAGAATTTAATAATATTTTGATTCTTCAAAGTCTTAATACATTGTATTACCGTGTTAACTAAACTTAATATGTAAAAGTGTGATAGTGTGTATGCAATGTTTTATGAAAATGACAAATATTAGGAAATTTTACATCCCATACGACTTCATCGTTTTTCGACATTTTTCTAATTAATAATACTTCTTATTTGATCCGGGTTGCATTTTAACATAAGCATATTCATGAGTGATCGTGTGAGTACAAACTGTTATATTAAATTAGATTTTTTGACAGTCGCAACAAAACTTATTAGCTTTCTATCTCAGAAAGTATTATGGAATACTTAAACTTGTGTAATAGTGTAAACTAGCCTTTAGCAGCTCGTTGTACGCAGTGAACAAACTGTATCTAACTTTTTGTAATGAATATGGCTGTATGCGTTTTTCATTGTCGTTGCCATAAATTTAAAATTATATTAACAGAACGTTCAAACCACTACGACTTCGACAACGACTCTCGTATAAGACTTATTATTTTATTAAATGTTAATCAAATCTTTTCTGGTTGTAAAAAATTTAACCATTAATTATAAAATCCATTAATTGATTCAGTTTTAAAAAATATCGAGAAACCAGTTTTTGATTATTCATTAAAGTAATTTAAATGTTGTTTCAAAGCACTTGTTATTCAAAAAATTTTTTTGTTTTGTTTTGAGAATAAACCCACATAATCACCTTTCAATTTAAATCTTTCAAAAAAATTTTAATTAGAACTAATTAAAAATAAATTTTAATTATATTTTCTAATTTCATATTCTTTCAAATAAACAATTCTTCAAATAAATAAATATTAACATTAAAATTGTAAATATTTACTCAAAAACGTTTACACACTTTGTGGTTTTATCTCTAATTTAAAAAACAAAAAAAAAAAAAAAAAAAAAACGCCTTTGTTTAATTAAACATAAAAAATTTAATTTTATTTTGTGTTCGTTTTGTTGTTGCAGTTTTAATTAAATAGATTTTGTTTACTTTTACTTCAGGTATTATAATAACACAAGGGAACAAGGTTTTTGTTGATTAATAACTGAATGTTATTTTTAAGGTTATTCGGGACGCTGAATCCAAATCTGCACTTAGTTTTTTTTTCTATCGGCTCCACTTTTCGCGATATATCGTTATGTACAAAATCACGCAAAGAAAAAACATGGTTTTGGTAAACATATTCTCAGAGCAACATATTATGATAAGATTCATGATTGTAGTCTACATAAAACGATTATTATTGAATCATATTATGACCAAATATATTCGAAATATTACATCATAATATGTTTCCCTTAATCCTAATTTGTTTTTATTACATCCTATTAAAATTAAATGTAATCATATTATTATCATATTAATCATAATAAGTTAAGCAGTAATCATATTATTATCATGTTAATCATAATAATATGTAGAATTATTCTAAAACCGAAAAATATTTTTAATATATATTTATGCTTATTTACTTACTGGCAACCTAAACGTAAAACTGTTGCAGATATTTCACATCATAATATGATGCAACTTTAAACATAATATTTTTAACCAATTTTTGTCGTAGGTCGCAATTATTTATAAATTATTTTATAGAATTTTCAATCTTTTTCTCTTAAACAACACAAAATAAATGGCCAATATTTTTGCACCATTTTCAAACAATATTAAAATTTTTTTAGCATTGATATTTTATATTGCGACATTTTACAATTTTTTTTTGATGTACCTACAATTTCTTTATTTTTTAATTTCTTTAAACTTGGTTTTTTAAATGGGTATTTTTTTTAAATTGTTTAACCACTGAGGGCGTGTGTTAAACGGTAGCAAACTTCTGTGATGAAATTAAATTTGTCTGTGGTAGAAAAATTTCTTGTTTGTGCTGTGTGTAATCAGGGTTGTCAGATTGATTTTGATCTTTTTCGCCAAATTCAATGTCAAAAATCGCCAAAGCATTTATTTTTTTCGATTTCGACAATAATATATGTATTTTAAGAATAATTAGAAATATTTTTTCATAAATCCAAAAAAAATTTGTTCCGTATCCCTAAAATCCGCCAAAAGTTCAAAAAAAGTCGCCATATATTTTGTTTAATTTTTATTTAACAAAAAAGGTGCAATGTTTAAAATATTTTATAGTAGTCTACTTAAAGTAACAAAAAAAGGATTTTGCGGTAAGTTTTAAACAAATATTGGATGTACAATATATTTGTATGTAGTTGCAGTTCTATTATATAACTAAAACGCTATATAGTTCACCAAGAAGACTAACTTGTTGTCTTCTTTTTTGAAATTTTTGGCTCGTAAAAACGTGTCGAAAACTTCATATCGCATTCTACTTCAAAGCAGATATATAGTGAATTTCAATATTTCAATACAGGTACCTGCCGTATCCTTGTAGCTATAAATTGTTGGCCTAAACTGATCTTAATTAGATTGAATATCATCATTACAATTTTCTTTTAACAAACTGTATTTTTTCTATTGTATTTCATTAACATCCAAGGGTAAGTTAGGATTCATAAAAAATCTTTAAAATATATTTAAAAACAACAAATTTTATGTGATAATTTGTCACATTTTATAATGGAAAAATTTTCATAAACTTTCATTATATTCATTTTTAAAGAATTCTACTTATTACTTCTTTCAAGAGCACATTTAAATGTGTAAAAAAAATTTCTCGAAGATTATCTTCATCAGCCATATCAACATTATTTAGTTTTAAATACTGGTCATACATATGAATGCATCAAATTTCATACATTGAAATACTAGAATAAAAAAAATATTATTTCTTCGTTTTGAATTTAACAAATTTCAAAACAAATAGATGGCTCATCAAAAATAGCCAACAAAATCGCCAACTATTTTATAAATCGCCATGTCGCCAAATCGAAAATTAGGTCGCCAAAAGAGTTTGAAAATCGCCACGTTTGGCGACAGATCGCCACATCTGACAGCCCTGTGTGTAATTATGTGCGTTTGAGTACTTTTACAGTAAAATGCAGTAAATGAGTAAATTTAAAACTTTGCTCTCACAAAAAGCTGTTGTCCAAAAAAGTACGCGAGCGCAAAATTTTTAAAAATTCGTAAATCAAGGCAACAGCTGATGACAAATAATTGAAGTGTTGAACAATGTTTACATTTTTGACTACTTTAATCGTTTTCTTATCGGTACTCGATTAAATCCTTTTTATAACACGAACATATTTGAAAAATACAAACAAATTATTTTATATAATCTTTCATATCTTTTCTTTTTTATTTTATTTAATTTTGCTAATTTTTGTCCGGCTAAATTTTATCAATAGAACATGAATACTTTTTTTACTATTGATTACTTTAAAAACAAGTGCTGTTCTAAGTACCCGAGTACTTGACACTTTTACAACACAAAAAATTAACATAACAAAAAAAGTGGTATGTAGCCATATAAATGCTTCACAAACGAGTTTAATTAATTAAAATGTATTTACGTTTTGTTTTTATTTTAGTTTTATTACCACTTTTCTTTCTTTACACAATTTTTTTTACAATTTGTATGCTTTTTGTTTGTTTACCTTTTGAAGCATATGGTTTTTTGTTTTACTAAATTTTACTGCAAAAATTTCTGCAGTAAAAATTTGTAAGTACTCAGTCCAAGAACTGTCACTTTACGCTCTCATTTACTGCATTTTGTGTACTCGAACGCAATTTCGTAAAATGCAGTAAAGTTCACTAAAAAATAGTAAAAACTTTCGTGTTCTCGAACGCAGATATTATAACATTTTTGACAACGTAAAATTTTGACATAACACAGGGTCTCCACCTGAGATAATATCTGAGAGAACGTCGACAGAATGAGAGAACAAATTTCTTTATGTAAATCTTAATATTAAACAAGGGGAACACGTATCTTATAAGATTTCATAATCGACTGATTCTCGTACAGTAAACTTGTATCGATTTTATTATATGTATTTTATTCTTTTTTTTTAGTTTTTTGATTTTTTAGTTTAAAATAATGTTTTTTTTAACACTTTTTATTGGCACTATTTACATTAATAAATTACACATTTTAATAATGGTGGCTTTTTATTGTTTTATGTGTGTGTATGTATGTGTATTTTTGACAACTCATCTTATAAGATAATACTCTCTGCGATTGAATTTGACGTTTGCTGATATAAAAATCTTATATCTTATCTCAGGGGGAGACCCTGTGTAAAGAAAAGAACAATTGTATGCTGACATTTCTTAACAGAAGTCTAAGTCGGAAAATTTTTTGCCGGCGGTGTTTCAACAAAAAGAAGCCGGTAGTGGATCACCTAAGAAAAGAATTAGTTATTTAAAATTAAAAATTATCTATTACAATTTGTTATTATTTCAAATATATGTATTTGTTATTCATATGAATATATTTTAACCCGACTTCAAAAAAGAAGGAGGATTTCAATTCGATTGTATGTTGCTTTTTTAAATGTTTGTAACCGCATAACTCCATCATTTATGAACCGATTTTTTTTTGAATTTTAATAGGGCATGTCAACTGATTGTACTTACAAAAAATATTGGAAATCAGACGGACGATTTGTCTGTCCAGAAATTTTATTTTTGAGCTATCCCTTAATTTATAAACGAATTTTCAGAATTCGCGCTTACTTTTAATATGATTTGCTAGCAGCTTGCAAATGTGAACAAATTTTGAGGAATTTTTGCAACCTCCAAAAATTTCGGTTTTTCAAAATTTTAGAATTTTTTTTTAATTTTTGATGTATATCTGCGATTTCTTCTTCTCTACTGGTTGGAACCCATAAACAGATATTTTATGTTATTTTAAACATTTAGGAAATTTCTAATTTTAATTAAATTTGTTTCAATCTCGAAACCGCGAAGGTTTATGTTGTTTTTTTTTTATTTAGATTACCTCTCAATTGAATATATTTCCATGTTATTGTGATTGGGTTCTTCCAATTACACTTACATAAATTTTCTTTCGCCTTGACAATATAACAAAATGCTTGTAATGTAAATGTAATTAGCGGTCTGTAGTCTATTACTTAATTTTTATTTTATTTAAAAAAAATTATTTTACTTTTATTAGACACTGATATCAACATGCATAAATTATAATAACAAAAACGTTATTATTAAAAAACATTGATTATGTTACTATTTTTGATCTTATAATAGCTTATATAAATATGCAACACGGCTAAAACGAAAAGTTTGACTAAAAAAATTAGTGTAAATATGCCTTTCGAGCCAGCGGCGACTTCAACTCAAAATTTATATTCTGCGGCGGCTTAGAGGCGACTTTATGTTGCACGACCTGGGAGTGTGTCTGATAATTGCGTGGTTGTCAAAAATGTCTACGCTAATGTCAAAATTTATACTAGCCCCCTGTGCAAGGCGAATTCATTGATCAGGTGGCGTTGAAAGCACAGCTGGGCTACTTTTTTTTCTTACTTAGAGAGAGAAATGTCAAAAGTTGCTTGTGTTTTTGACATATCGATCGATCAACGAAAGCAACAACAAAAATACATTATTGTGTTTTTGGTGTTGTTACTTGTTGTAGTATCGACCCCACCGTATACATGAATTCGCCTTGCCCCTGGGCTAGTGAAATTTTATTCACCTCAACAGTGTCAAAATTATACTTTTATGAGTACTTTGGTACCGTTTCACACACGCTCTGAATAACAAATAATTCGATAGGCATATGTAAAACAAACGACACAACTAATGCAAAATTATTTTACAAATGGCGATAACAAAATATTATTAGAGTAAACATATTTTGTTTGCATCTTAACCATATTATGAGTACATGTACAGAAAGTTAACATGTTATGGCTATTAAATATCATTAAATGGTTGTGAGGAATATAGTATGTTTTCAAAGTTATCATTATTTAGTTGTTAAAAAAATGATTATTTTTCAGTGAACCATACTCATATTTAGTATTGCGATAAACATTGAAAAGTTTTCCGTAACTATAATATGGTTGATATAACATAAAAATAACAATATTTTGTGTACGACAACAATATATTGTTACAATAAACATAGTATAGTTGCCGTAACCATGCCCAACCATATTTTTTCTCTGGGTGTTGGTATACCTTAAAAACGGTTCTCTCTATATTCAGTTAAAAATGATCAAAATTCGTCAACAGTATTATCTTTAAGCCGCGCTTACATTGCACAGTGTAAGATTTTGCTAATCTAGTTGGACAAAAGTCGTTTTTTTGAGTTTAAATTTGAGTAAATATATTTATCAAATATGAAAGAGCACTTGTTATAAAATAAGAAAATGCAAAAACTTTGCCTAATTTGTCAACAATAACAATATAACGTTACTATAAACTTGAATATTTTTGAGTGAATTAAAAACAACAAAAACACTTACATGGAATTGCTCATTTTTAAAAGCCTGTAATTTTTTATTGGAATGGAATTTTTAAACGATACTTTTATGGTCTTACTTGTATAATATTTTTAGCTTTTCTAAAGTATTTGGAAAAAGTTTCCTGACGAGCTGGCCTAAGCAACCAGCGAAATGCGCATAGAAACTAGCTTTCCCACAACAATAAATTTCAGTGTTTTCATTCAAAAATTGGGATTATTAGCACATCACTAATAAATGAATTAATTAATAAGATACTTTATTTTGTTTTGAAGCTCAACTTATTCGCTGTAAATATCATGAGAATTTATATTTAGAACTGGAAAATTCTTTTAGTGCCAATTCATTTAAACAATTACTCTTTTCGTTAAGTTAAAAAAAAAAAAAACTATATTCTATAATCGATAAATTCTTTTCTTCATAACGCTTCAACACCAAATTAGTTTTAAACGAACGTCTGAAGTACCTACTTTAAGGCACATATAAAACTATCTGCCGAGATTTGCCGATAAAAATTTTGATATATGGCTTAAAACACCCGAAAATTAAAGACTTGACCGTTCCGTAAACCATATTTGTGGAAGTACTGAAGTACTAAATTTATTGCAATCTCCAGAAATACCAGAAAAAACCATTAATTTTAACATTTTATTATTACCTTAATTTATATGTACATATGAAATATATTCTTATTTTAAAATTAATGAAGAAAAATTAAACACTTATTTATTACTTCTACCTCTTTATTATTTATATTAAACATTCTCCTGCATACTCGCCGCTTTTTACTTTTTGATTATTCAGCGCGAATAATATCAGATATAAATTTTTGCAGTTATACGGGAGGTGGACGTGGCAGTGATCCAATTTCGCCCATTTTTTTGACAAGTAGCCTAGTAACACCTTGTAATTAAGTATAAGCAGCAAAATAAGAAAGATTTTTTCTTCATAAATGTATTTTTAACTGTAAAATCATTTTTAAAATGTATTTTTAACAAGGTGGTCTCTTAAATGCTCTTCTCCTGTCCAAACAAGGAGTCGGGGCCCATTTTTTATTGCTGATTCTTAAAGCAAAAATTATGAGGAATCCAAAAAAAAAAAAATTAGCCGGAAAATTTAGGAGCTTCTGTGGAAAATCGGAAAATTTAATTTTCTTGGGAAAATTTAAAGGTAAACTTCTAAGAAAAATTAGGAAAATTTTATTTTTCAATTAAAGCCTGATTCAATACCTTTCCAACGAGCTATCACTCGTTGCGATCGCTTTAGTAGTTTTTTTTTTTAAAACAACTTTCAATGAGGTCCCTTATGAAGAATTCTTCAATTTTGTCACATGACAGTGGTGTACACCACCACTAAACCAGTCACTATAAAAAAAAAAAAAAAAATATGTAGGTACATTATTTTTTGCTGGGCAATCGATTGAGACTATTTATTTTAAAATCGGAGAGGGGTCGTCCAAAAGGTGATCGCTTTCATATGGAATTGCTCTTTACTTAAAAATGAAGTACCTTCAATTAATTGGAAATAAAAGCGAAACGCGTTCATCGATTTTTATGATCTATGTCTCATTTTGTTCATAGGTCATGTGACTTTACGTAAAAGTAATTAGACTTTAATTTTTTCCCGTTTTGGATTTTCCATGATTTTTAAAAAAACAAAAATTATAACAAATTTTTTTTTTACATAAACAACTTAGCCATTTTTTGTGATTTTAAAAATTTTACTGTTTTTCAACGCCAGCTTTTATATTAAAAAATCGCTTAACGAAGAGTAATTTTTAAAATAAAGATTGAAATACTATTTGGTTTAAAGATTGATGTTTGACTAATGACGTTATCCGGCTTCAATAGCCGAGTTAGTAAAACGGCAACCCCACTGACGAGATTGTGTGGTTACAATCGAAACCTGTCCGTGAAAGCCTGGGTTCAAATCTCAGCGCAGTCAAGAATGAAAAATTATCAATTAAATTTTAATTAATTTCATGTTGTAAAATTCCTGTCTTCATAAAAATAATTTAATGAACTTAAGCCTAATTAAAAATATCTAAATTTGGATTAAAACCCATTAACAGTTCAATAAAAATTACCCCAATACTAATAAAGTCAAAATACGATAAGTACTTGTAACTTAAAAATGCGAGCTGACGAATAAAAACCGGTGATAAGATTTGAAATTTACCGATTTCAAATTAATAAAAAAAAAAAATTGCATTAAACCTCCAATCAACAAAAAAAAAAGTTAAATTTTGTTCCCTTGTGTAATCTAATAATTCTCTTTCGTATGTTAAAAATATGAACTTCATATAAATTTATAATTTTGTTGGTTATACGCTATTTTAAGTGAGTTCTCCGTTTGTGGTCTCGTTACTCGTTTAAACTGACTTTTTTTGTTTGTTGCTTTTATCATTGTACAAGGAAAACATGCTCTATATGAGTTTTTCTATGATTTTGAAGTGCGTGCGTTTTATCTTGGTAGTCATTTTTTTCAAATGTAAAGAAAGTGTTAACTTTTTTATGGTTACAACATTTTTTTTTTTTTAATAATGACTATGACAAACAATTTATTATGGTTTTATGTTGTGTTAGTTTTCGTAATTGTAATCTTTCTGTTCTTTTTTCTTTTATAAGGTTATCATAAGAAGATTAAAAAAAGTGTTTTTGTTTTAGATATAAGGGGTTTTCACAGGGTAGAATAAAAATTCATACTATATATAGAACTATAGGCCGTTGCAGACTAAAATATATAGTATAATCTCAAGAAAATCAAAAGGCTTTTTGATTAATTTACTATCTAAAATTATAACTATTTGGAAAATTTAGCACTATAAAGATACCTTAGATTTCTGGCAATTTAGGATTATAAAAACCCATGCAATTACTGGAAAATTAGCACTACATAAAGACCTACGGTTACTGAGTATAAAAAGACCTACGATTAGTGGCAATGTAGAACTACATACATACACACGATACTTACGATACTCAAATAGAAAAATCGGCGATACAGATACTAGGGAGATCGAACGGTTATTATTCGACCGTTTTTAACCGGTTATTTTAGCTTTGCCCAAGTCGGTTATTTTAAAATGCCCATTTTTCGAATATCGAATAAACCGGCTATTTTGGTATAATAAACCGGTTATTTTAATAATGTGTAATTAATATACATTTTCCTTACTCCTGTTGTAGAAGTACTCGTAATTTAAGTATTTTCTAATTGAATATTGGTCAAATGTAACAAAGGTCAAAAAACATTATGAACACTGTAAATACTAGGGTATTCATTTAATCGGGCTTTTGCTTTAATCGGTTAATCGCTCGATTGATTAACCGAGGTTTTGGTTTAATCGGATAATAATCGGTTAATTTAGTTATTGATCGGTTAACCGATTAATAAATTTTTTTTATAAATTAAGTAATATCACTAAATAAAAAGCATAAATTAATTCCAATACAATAGTATTTAATTTGTAAATTTCTTGTTAATAACCGACTTCAACAAAATACTGCAGTTATATTTGAAGTTTTATAGTAAAAAAAAACAATTACAAAACATAAATATGTAAATCATATATTGTGACTAATGCATATTATGTATTACCTAAAAAGACACTGTTTAATCATTTTATTAGTTATTTCAATAGCTTAAAGAGATCTTATAAAAAAATCTTTTCGAAAAATAATTTGGGTTAAATGTTTAAAACTTGACTTGGTAAAAATTCTTTTACTTGTCGTAGATGTTTGAGAAATCGAAAGCAACAAATATTGAAGAATATTTAATTTCCCAGTCATTTTCCTGGATTGCTCTAAACACATAAAATCTTCCATAATGCCATTAGGGTCCTGTTTTAATGTTTTAAAACTTTTAACACTTCTAAATGTTTCGGTTAATTCCGTTAAAAGATTGATATGATTAGATATGAGAAGAAGCAAGTAACTATGTATGTCTTCATATAAAAAGTACGTGAAACAAAAAGCTGTTGACAGCAAACCCTTTTTTAAAATGGATATCACTGAACACCTTCTTTATATGAAACAATATTTTCTGAACGCATACCTTTTGTATATATGATGAAACAAATAATTTAAAACACAAAAAATATTTAATAATACTACAAAATAAATAAAAATTAATCAAGCTCGAGGCCAGAGTTTTTTTGTAAATAAATATTCCTTTTTATTTAATTCCGATATTTCGATTTTCGTTGAAGATCATCTCAGGGATTGATCGAAATATTTCGATCTTCGTTGAAGATCATATCAGGGATTGATCGAAATATCGGAATTAAATAAAAAGGAATATTTATTTACAAAAAAACACTGGCCTCCAGCTTGATTAATTTTTATTTATTTAAAATTGGAAAGTTCGAATATTAACAAATTTGATTAATACTACAAAATATTAAAAATTTTGTTACATCGGTTAACCGGTTAATCGACTCAAATTGATCGGTTTAATCGTTAATCGAAAATAGGCAATTTCAGATTAACCGATCAGTTAATCGGGTAGTAATTAATCGGTTAACCGATTAACGATTAACCGAATGAATACCCTAGTAAATACAAATCGCATATTAAAACGATTATAAAAATCATTGGTGAAATATTAGCCCATTGTGTTGCCGAGGACGAAATGCCCTTTAAGGCACTAAAAACTCTTAAGTAGTTCTAGCATCTCTTCATGCTGAAAACTACAACATACCGGCGGAATCAACGATATGGGAAAAATTTTCCCATACACCAAGAACTAAAAAACAAAATTGAAGAAATCAAACAATGTCATGGAATGTTTTAAATTGTAGTCGAAGAATAGGCAAATATTTTACACAAAAATAATGTTCAGTTCACTATTCGTTTCTAAAATGCTGAAACAAAATAATTTAAAATAGATAATCCTGGCTAAGAGGTTTTGTTTGCAGCTTTTGAAAAACATGGTTGATTTATATAGACATGCTTAACCACCAACAAATAAAAACTCATTCAAAATAAATTTGAGAGAATATTTCAAAAAATAACTATAATATTCCACATTTTTTTTTTTTTATTTTTCGAATTTATTCTATGAGTTAAATTTCAGTTATGAATTTTATAAAGCTTTTTGTAATAGTTCTATTCCTTAAATTTTTTAGAAATGACTTTATAAAATTCATAACTGAAAAAAATAAAAAAATGTTGAAAGTTGCTTATGAAAAGAAATAGTTCCTAATATCTATTTATTAAATTCCTATAATTTATTTGCTTTTGTAAAACGTTTGTCTAGATCAAATATCATTCAACCGTTTCTAAATTACATTAAACAAATATCTTCTTACAAATAAAGTTTAGTAGATCAATAAAAAATTTTTGAAAATTAAGCTAAAGTAGGTCTGATCTAAGTCATATCTATGTATTTTGTTGGTTACTTACCTTCGCAAATTGTTTTGTTTTTATTCAAATTAACGTTTTATTACAAAAACTTATTTGATTTTTGTGTTTTTATGTATTCGAATTAAAACCGGTTAACCGGTTATTTAAAAAATGCTTAACCGAAAACCGGGTTTTTTTTAAAATAGCAACTATTCGTAATATTCGCAAACCGGTTATAGAAAAAAGTCGAATAATTGATCTCCCTAACAGATACGCATATTGAATTTGGGTGCCCCGGTAGTCAAGCTGGTATTGAACTAGTCTATCAGTACCGGGTTTGGGGGTTCGATTCCCGCCAGAGACTCTGGTCTCCAGCAGATAAGCGAAGAGCTTCACGGGATTAACGTAAGAAGAAAAAAGTGCAAGTGCACGTGCATAAAAAACTGAACTGGCACATTGTTTTTATTTTGATTTCTTGCGAAAACAATAAAAGCACTTTGTTTTTGTTTTTAAAATGTTTTTTCTTTACCCACTTACAACTAAAATTAATGTTGGGAGAATTCCAAATAATTGTAGCGGGAAATGTAAGAAAAGATAAAACTCATCACTGATTTATTGTTTGGTATTTGGTTTAAGCTTTGATATCGTTGCAAAAAAGACTTTTTGAGTGTTTGTAGGTAATTCTCATTCCCTTTGTAGTTTTATTTGCTGATAGCTTTAGCTTTTCTAAAATTATTTAGGAGAACGTTGCCTGATAATCTGGCCGAAGCAACGGGTGAAATACAATAAATTTCAGTATTTTTTTTATCAATTATTAAAAAAGGGAATTAAGCACAACAAACAAAATCTTTTAATACAAAAAAAAAAAAAAAATAAATTCAAGTTAAAATTAACAAAACTCAAGTAGTGTAATTATTTTACTATACAAAACTACAGTGTAAGAGATTATTAATATTAGAAATTTATGTTTATAAGATTAAAAAGAGAATTAAATGATCCAAAAGTAATTTTTTTTCCAAAAAAAAAGCTGCACATATTAATTATATTTAAGATCGATATTAGTAACACTGTGCTAGCTGAAAAAACTGACAAGCGGGGCACCTGACGTTTTAATCTAATTCAGGTACGCTGAATCCAGTGTTTCTAACCGTTTTTTTAGGTGAGCTAATGTTTTTGAGATATACCGTTATTTCGAAAATGGAGGAGGTTGCACAATATACAGGGTATCTGCCGGGAAGATATACTACTTTGTTTG
Organism: Pollenia amentaria; assembly: GCA_943735925.1. Taxonomy (NCBI): domain Eukaryota; kingdom Metazoa; phylum Arthropoda; class Insecta; order Diptera; family Polleniidae; genus Pollenia; species Pollenia amentaria. The sequence goes on from OX031006.1 coordinate 57,411,713, forward strand.
TTTATAATTTTAAATGGTCTTGTGGAAGAAGCACTTGTGTCAACTGAATTTTAAATGAAAACAAATGCAAGTCCTTTTGAAAAATTGTGGCCAAAGTTGTTCTTTGAAGACCAAGCTCCTGAGAAAGGCGTCGAATTGAGGTTGATGGATTGTTTTGAACACTTTCTTGAGCAGCAGTAATGTTTTTAGCCGATCTTGCAGTACGTTGTGGTCTATGCTTGGGCCTATCACCTACAGACCCTCTTTCTTCGAAATCATTCACTACACGATAAATTGTGCCTTTTGTTGGCACGTTGTTTCCCCCAAAAATTTCACGTAACTTTCTCATCGTCACAGTAATTGATGATTGATTTTGATAAAATGTTTTAACGATTAAAACACGTTGGTTTATCAAATATTTTTGAATAATAAATTTGCCACGTGTCTACTTCACGACTGCCAAATATGAACTGTCGAGACTAATGTTTACCAAAATGGCGGCAAAACAAAGTAGTATATCTTCCCGGCGGACACCCTGTATATTCGCGTAACTCAAAAATGGTTTAGTTTATTGAATAAACTAAAAAATACGAAATTCCTAATTCAATATATATATATATGAAGAATATAATTCATATATACTGAAGAAAATGTCCCATTGCTAGCTAGGAGTCGCCCCTAGGGGGATAAAATATATTTCCGACCTCCACTAGTTTTTGTCCCCAACATTTTCTCAAAACATACTTGCCCCTTATCGCCATCCATTAGTGGGGCGGCTTAATGAAATTTTCAAGTTTGGCCCCTGCAGCGTCTAGGGTGCGCCTAGGCGAAATATTGGTTGTAGGTTATACTTACTGGCATTATTTAACAGGCTATCAATACATGCAAAGTATATTTTGCTCATGATTAGTGACTGTCTGTCTATTGAGTTAGTTTTTTGTGAATCAATTTAATTTTGCAATTTAAAATATGAAATACTTTCAATATAAAATTCTTAAACAAATATCTCATTAACATGTTTATTATATTTACATAGTAGTACGAGAATGATATTCATCTGATGAATTTAATAAGATTTATAACCAGAGAAGACAAAAAAAAGCAAAAAACAAAGTGTTTACAGCAAAAAAAAATATATAAAAAAGCACAAAAATTTAGAAAAAAAGCAGCAAAAAAAGCATTTTTATTTTTTTAATATATACATTTAAATATAAAAAATTACAGTTATTCTATCTCTTCAGACTCGTGAAAACAGTTACAATAACCAATCATGTGGGCTTTTATATTTGTAAACGTCATTTTTCTTCGTCTTTCTGTTAAAAGTGAATTGTATAAGTAAAAACTTCTTTCCACGTCAAGGGATGTTGTTGGAGCAAATTTATATTTCAAAATTTCATTTCGTCATCAGGTTTAGCACCAGTTTGAAGAATGTTGTTTATTTGTCAAATTTGTTTGAACCCCGGATTTCTTTGAAATACATACTGCATTAAATTTCTTCATATATATTTTTTCATGTAGATTCTCAAGAGCTTCTCGTACATTTGACACAATATTTACACTTTCGTGAATAGCTAACCCAACTGTTTGTAGCTTTTTTTATAGAAGACACAATAATTGAAAAATTGTTTTTGATAAACGCAAGTTGGGAACTTAATCCGGGCAAGTTATATATTTCCTTGGCGTGCGCGATCGAATCTGAGTCTTCACTTTTCAGTTAAGAAATAACAGCCTTTACTTTATCAAGGTATTCTGCATAATGCATTGTGGCTTCTATCCAAGTACCCCAACGTGTAGGGCATGGGAACGGAAAAAATGATTCATTTGTAAAAATAACTGCTTTCTACGAGGAGCCTATGGTAATTAAAATTTTAGTTTGTATGTGTGTAAATACGAGTTATTGAAAAATTAACTTAACAAAAACGGATTTGGTACAAGCTATTAATTTATTTACATGCTGAAACTCTAAGCGTATGAAGTCAGCAACACGATGAAGTCCATGAGCAAAACATGTCAAATGTATCATTTAAGGATACATTATCCTAAGGGAAAAAATTCCACTTAAAATGTATGCCGCTGCATCAGTTACCATTAGCAATATTTTGTCGTATTGAATGCCTAGATTGATTAAAAAAAAAAACATAAAAATAAAAAAAAAAAATATGAATCAAATATTTACTTACCATCAGGCCATAAAATTTGTAATGAATCGTTGAAGAAAGTTGCAATAGAAGCCCCATTTGCATTATCGAGAACACCCATGTTCAATAAAAAAGGTTTATTTCCAACATCGTCATTTAAAATACCAAATATAAAGTTGGCCACATATATTTGTTCACTGTCTGTTGTTTCATTAACAGAAATCCATATATATTTACCTTTAGCCTTTTTACGCATTTTTCCCAAAGCTTCCGTATACATTTGAGGTATGTATTTACCTCGAATAGAACTTTCGCTTGGAACTGACAAATTGGCGTACTTTTGAAAGATGTTTTTGAAACTGGGATGGCTTACTTTTTTTACTGGTATATTGGTCTCCAACAAAAATTTACATATTTCTTCATGAAATATATTAGCAGTAAAAGTAACAGGAAATTCCGTTATAAGTTTTTGTGGACGATTTTTTGGCAAGCAGCTAATTTGTGTTTTTTTGTACTAAAAATTTTACTCGAACACACATTACAAAAAAGCCAATCTTTTTCACCTTTAAAAACCTCAGGATACAATTTTACCATTTTTAGCAAAAATTACATATTTGACTTTTCTTTCGGGATTTTTTTTTTATTATTTTTTTGTTCACAACGGCCGGTTTACTTATTTTGTTTTAAACTCAAATAAGTTACATGGCTGTTTTTTTTTGGGATGGTAAGTTTATTAATTTTAGTTGTAATAAAGCGTATTGAATTTGGCCCAAAAACGTTGAGTCCATAACTAAAGCCTATAGTACACGGCATGTAAAAAGACACATGCGCATGTGGTTCTGACGTAATTTTGACGTCATCACACAACACGCAATGTTTATTGTGGCTTTGCATTGACGTCCAAATTACGTCAGAACCACATGCGCATGTGTCTTTTTACATGCCGTGTACTATAGGCTTAACATATTTTTGTTTTAAGCCAGAAAAAAGTTGTCAATTATTTTTTTTCTCATGTTTTCTCAAAAAAATATTTTTTACGTAAAAATTATGTTAAAAAAGCTATTTTACAGCAAAAACATAGGAAAAAAGCAAAATAAGCACCATAATAACAAAAACAGCAAAAAAAGCAAATATGGGCAAAAACAGCAAAAAAGAAGCAAAACAGCAAAAAAAGCAAATTGGTCTTCTCTGTTTATAACAGTCGTCTAGTAAAACAATTCTAAGTGAACAATATCAAAGTAATTAAAATTCAGTAAAATTAGCAAAGCGGTTTTTAGTAGAAATAATTTATTAGCCTTTTTTTTTTTTAAAAAAAGATTTGGAAATAAATTTTCTTTCAAGCGGAAGTACAATCGATGCCAATGCTTATGGAAAACGATATCTTTGAAATGTTCGCGACGACTTACTGGCACGAGTGAATACTCTAGACGCAATTGACATTGGCTCGAGCGAACGAATCGATGTAAATACAAGAAATTTCGAGTAAGAGATATTGCTCTGCAGGTTTTCTATCGTTGTTGGCTTGTTGTCATAGATAAGCAACTTACTGCCGATTCCACGATATCGAAAGAACGCTTTCTTTCGCACAAATACGTTTGAAACAAAAACAAAGTTGAAGAATTCCCAACAAACAAAAAGTCAAACATTTGCTATGAAATGACTTTATCATTTGTGACATCAAACACTGTTCTCAATCAAACCTTTCTCAATTGTTTGATTTTAACATTTGAATTTAAATTGATAATGAGTTGAATAAGAGCATTTGACATACAATATTTTATCATTTTGGTATCAAATTGTAGAAGCGAAAAATAAATGCTAACATTAAAAAATGGCGATAAGAGTTAATGTGTGTTACAAATATGTGTTACAATTTTAGAAAAAATACATATAACGTGAAGTAAATTCGCCTTAATTTTTTGTGAAAAAAATATAAACTATTTGTGAGTAAAAAATTATTTGCAAAGTGTAAAAATGCTAATAAAAATAAAATGGGAAAGTGAAGAAATCATATGTTTGTTGTATGATCGCGGTACTACGCCATGAAAATCCTCTAATCAAAAAGCAGCCAAGTATTTCGTCTTTCCAAAGAATTTTAGGACGAAAAGAACACTATTTCATCTTTTAGCTATGGTGCCGAATGTTTAGCTGATAGTTTATTAAAATAAATAATGAATTAAAGCTTAAAAAAAAAAAAAAATAAAATATTTTTCATTCATGTTCCATATTGTATTAAAATAAGGGAAGTAACGAATACCGATACCGATATATCGGCGATACTTCACGTTTGCCGATATATCGGAAGCGGCGATATTTTACTACCGATACTTTTTTTTTTATAGTTTTTTTGAACAAACAATTTATTTTTCAATGTCTATTTTTTGCAAAACAACTAAAAGAAAAAAAAAAAATCATACAGAATTATGGAGGTCGCACCACACCACGCGACGACTTCTTGCTTTCGATACGTATACGTATTTGCTGTGTAAATCGTCAATACAATTCTACACTACGACTTTTTGGACTGATGCATAAACGCATTGAACGCTTGGTGTGGATCTGCAGCATCAGTCGTTTTGCCTTGCATCGTAATGGTAAAACGTTCTCCCATTGATAAATCTCGTATGTAATTGTACGTTTAAAGAGTTTTCTGATAATTTTTAATGATTTTTGTGAAAATAAAATTTATTTCTCTAAAAATTTTGGGTTACTTGAAAGAGACCACAAAATCCATAAGCAAAGCCTCTGCTACATTTTCTAATTCTATTTCGATAGTTAACAGTCTTCCTTCGAACATTATTAGAAAATTCGATAAACGAATAAACTGAGATGCAGAGTAGTTCAGATTCACAAAAATTGGCGATTTACGTAGCATTAGCTCTGAATGAAAGATTTGAGTGTTTAGAGAATAATAAAATTTATTATTTATCTACAATTCTCTACTTTCGATATAAAGCTAAAAAATTTCAAAGACAATAGAATCAAAAAAAAAACCTGTTATTGACTAATCAACATGACTCTACATTCCGAAAGTGTTAAAGACATGGTCACATCTACACCTAGAAAAAATACTGGTAAGTCTACAAGAATTGACCTTTGGAGCGTTTGTGAAAATCTTAAAAGAAAATTTGGAGAAGAATGATTATCTGTTATGTCCATCATACGCTGTGGTTCAGCTAAATAAGAAGTCTAGCTATTCTTTAGATCTTGATCCGTTATTGGCGTTACTGGCGCTATTAAATATTATACACAAAATTTAAGACCATGGCGCAGAAATACTTAAGTTGTCAAATGAGTTGAGTCACATCTAAGAGACGATTTTTTACTGCAGGTCTGCTTCAAACGGTGTTGCGAAATTATGTCTGTAAAAGTTAAGAATACTTTGTTTTTAAATAAAAATATTAATAATAATAATTAATAATTTAATAATATTAATTTTGAATACCTAAAATCAATCTTTTGTTTTTTTTCTTTTTGCTTAAATATTTAATTAATTTTACAATTAATTTTTAAAATTTCGTTATTTTTAAAATCTTATTAAAATCAATTTAAATATTAATAGTCTCTTACACTGTAATTTTGTATAACAAAGAAATTGCTCGTACTCAATTTGAGTTTTTTTAGTTTTACCTTAAATTTTAATTTAATATTCGGTATCGGTATCGGCGATATTTATCTTTGAGTATCGGTATCGTATCGGTAAAAGAGCGTATCGTTACGTCCCTAACTAAAATCCACATTTGAAAAACATTTGAGAATAACATCTGAAAGCAGGCTGAAAATAAATGCATATCTCAATTTGGAAAAATTTTCCCTTTTTGTTGAAATTTTCCAATGATTTTTAAATAATTATCAAACGTTTCTCGTTTGAGAAAAGTTTGGATTTTAAATAATATTTGATTTGATATCAAACCACGAACGAGGTGGGCATTCGCGAGCACAATTGCACGAGCTAAATAGCTAGCCGAATTTAATTTTAATCAATTCTATTGTGTCGTACGCCGTTTTCACAAAAAAAAAAAAAAAAAAAATAAGCAGAAAATCGAAGCAATTTTTTTTTGGACAACGTTGTGCATTACTCGACGCTGCTCTCTCATCTAGACGCGTCGAGAAAATATAATTTAATTATGTGTGCGCAGGCAATGTATTCTCGATAGAACGTGAACTTTGATAAATATATTGACTAATCCGCAAACATTCCCTATCCATCCATTATTAAATGATTGACATAAACTGTAAATGAATTGCGATGCCCATTTCACTTTGCGAGAAATGTCAAAAAGAATATGCATCGAACCTACTGGAAACCCCTTTAATCTACCGAAATTAAAAACTTGGACTTAAAAGTTTCTTCGACATTGGCAAAAAAGTAATTTTTTTTTATAAAGCATTGGCAACACTGTATTGTCTTTCTGTACCCCGTTGTTAAAAATAACAGATTTTTTCTTCTAGTAAACTAATTAGCATATGCCTCTACAGAAAAATATAATTCAGCAAATATTTGTTGTTAAAATTAAAATCCCTGTTTAAAATTTTTTTTTTACAACTAAATTCTTGCACTTGGTTTTAAATATTTATTTTTTTTTTATATTCATAAAAAAAGTTTTTTTATTTGTGCAGTTTTTACAAACAATAAGTCTGCTCGCTCGATGGTGTTAATTTTCATAGAGTTTTATAGTCGTACAAAAATTTTTTTTTATTTTATTTTAATACACAAGAAGAAGAAATGCCAGTGAATAAAGGCCCAACAACCAAATTTTTGCATTAAAATAAAGGCTAGTAAATATATTTAAGTGTTAAAAAAAAAAATTTCTAGCTCCTACTTCCCTTATTCATTTAAAATAAATAATAAAATCTAATTTTTTCAAAAGAATATGCAGATATAAACATTAATTTTGAGTAAATATTCGCATGTACTATAATTCTTAAAAATATTTTTATTGTTTCTCTTTTTCATTTGTTTAAAAATGTAGAATTTTTTTGTTGTTAAACAAAAAAAAAAATAAATAAATAAATAAATATGCAGGACTGTACTTTTTGTTGTTTTATTATTACTGACGGTCTTGTGGTTGCTGCTGGTTTTACAATCGAATAAATAAACAACAAAAATAAAAGGCTGGACACACTGTATAAACAGATAAATTACAAAGGAAATGCTTTAAAATTTGTTTTATACATTTTTTTTTTTACAAATTTAACCAGAAAAATGTTGTGTTTAATTTTAAACAAATTGCAATAATTTAAAAATTTATCAGAAAATAGGGATTTAGAGATATCAAAATTGTTTTAACAGTTCCAACTTCTTTGCCAGCATCCGAATATCTTTATATGAATAGTTGTTTGTTTCAGAAATCGTAGTTTTAATATTATTTAGCCCTCTGGGGGCTTGTAGGGACCATCTGAAGGATATTTTACCTTATGGTGCTACATCATCCGGAGACATCAGGTGCTGGCAATACCTGGGATTCGGCAAAAATCCAAAATTGACAGATCTCAAGAGATCTGTACAATCTCTTGCGATCACCGTTGACCATATCTGGCACCACAAGAGTCTGTAGCATCAGGTAGGACCGCAGCGGACTGACTATTGGTTAAGGCCTCCGTTTGAATGCTTGTTGCGGGAAATTGCTTTCTGTCTTTTAGGAAAATTGTCTTTGCGGAAGTTTCTCCTATCCGCTGAAAGCAAACGTTCAAGAATTACGTGGTGGGGGCGGTGTGGTTTACTATTAAAAGTCGCGGGAAGGGATACTCTGATAATCCAACTAAAGCGCTTATTTCTAACCACTTATGATTGAGTTAGACCTGGTGCTATTGTTACTCAACAGAAGCTGCTAGCAGTTTTCCAAAATTGGTTCCAAGGGGCGACTTTATAATCTTGCCGGACTATGCACTCAAATTGCTACCTGTGTGTGCTAGTTGCTCTTGCACTTGGGGGTGGTTGGTAATCGCATGGTTTGCCACCTCGTAGTAGGCTCTTGGGCAGGTATCCATGAATATCTTTTCTTTAACTCTCATAGTCCGAGCTCCCGGGCGTATGTAGGGCTATATCCTAAGAATATTTTGCGGTTTAGTGTTACATCCTCCGGGGAAATCATGTGCAGCCAATCAGCCTTGTTGTGGTTGTCGTTGTCGTAAACGACTGTGTCATTTATTGTAATAGATTAAAGTAACACGTAACCTGTGTTCTTCAATCTTCTACAAAAAAAGACACAGATTAATGAACACATTTTGTGTGTTACTAACACACAAAATTGGTCTTTAATCTACTACAAAATGGCAATTTAAAGCGATATCATGCAAAACCTTTATTATATTTAACTTTGTAATATTGAATGAATTATAAAACTATTTTATTTAAGCTTTGATATCGTTGCAAATAAGACCTTTTGAGTGTATGTATGTAATTCTCATTCCCTCTGTAGTTTTGTTTGCTGATAGCTTTTTTGGCTTTTCTAAAATTATTTAGGAGAACGTTTCCTGATGATCTGGCCTAAGTAACCAGTGAAATGCGCATAGGAACAGGAACAGCTTATCCTCCAACTATAAATTTCAGTATTTTTTATCAATTATAAAAATAAGGAATTAAGCACAACATACAAAATCTTTTAATGATGAATTATAAAACTTTTGCTTGTAAACCTCTTAATAAATATCTATAGAAAGTATTTATCTTCCGACTTTCCCGGGATTTGATTTCTTGAAACCCCGAATCCCGGGATTTGCGAAAACCAGTCCCGATTGGTATCCCAAGTTCTGCATCAGCTTTATTTTATTCCAACATTGTTCTACTGCAGATTTGTTCTGTTCTTCAATATATTAATTCTAAAGCAGACAAATATTTTTGGAAGTATGTGTTTTATAAGGAGAAAGTAAGTAAAATATGTACACACACTATTTTAAAATGATTGAGATTGCTTGTAAGCCATTTTTATGGGCTTGTCTAGCTCTTTAATATTCATCGCGCCAAGCTAATAATCTGCATTTGGAAGAACCAGAAGGGTTTCTTCTGTTTGAATCTGTTAAAATCGGGCCAGACGGTCACAGGGGACCTGTACGAAATGCAATAGTTGTCTAGAATATACAACAAGATATAAAGCCGTAAACTTTCATCCGGACAACGCTCTGCCACATTTTGCAAGACCAATTTTAAACTATTACCACCCTAAGGTCTAAACCACTGCTCGACTTACATCTGTTTATACCAATGCGGAAAACCCTGTATTGACAGATATCATTGGCTATAATAATATGCTAAATAATATAAAAAATTTCCCATAACGGACACTCCCTGTTAATCGTAATTTCTACAAAACCTTTTAAACTTTAACTTAAAAATTAAAACGATTAAAATTTTATTTCATTAGGGTTTTTTTTTGTAAAAAAAAAATTAAAAAAAACTTCTCAACTGGAAACAAAATTTTTTTTTTTTTTTTTGGTTAACTTTATTTCCCAGCAAATGAAGCACTTAATTCAAGTTCATAAGAAAATTCAATAAAAGTCTAATGAATATTTATAAAATTAATCCTAATACTCATATAAAAAATTGTTTGAAGTAATTTATTTTCAAAACTTTAATAATTTATAGAATTTGTTTTAATTTTTTCATTAAATAATTTCTTAATGCAACATTAATTATTCTAAAGTGTGTTTAAAACAAATAGTGCTGCCATTAATGACGTTCATTGTTACTATTGTAAATAAATTAAATCAAATTTTTAAAACTAGTCAACGATTTTAAATATTCATTAACTAAACAATGAACATTTTTACCACAAGCTGAAACTAAAATCAATAAAACGGAATAAACAACTTTTTTAAAGATTAAAATCAGTTTCTAAACGGAATTTTTTATTTTATTTAAAAATTTCATTTGCTACTGCTAAAAAACTGCTCTAAAACACGTTCACGATTTGCGTTTGAATATGGCGTAAATTTAACGTTACGTATGAACGTCTGAACAACTGAATTACTTTTCACTTACTGACTTCGGAATTGTACCCGGCTGCTTAAATCTGTCCGTCTGTCTGTAGCAGTTTATTTTATAGTAAAATTGTAATTTATGGCATGCAGTTGAATTCTAAGAAGGCCTTTGGCACAAAACATTTCTAATACTTTTATTCTTTTTATTGATATTTTATCATTTAGCTTTTAGTTTTCGTTATTTTAGTTTCAATTCTTCTCTATATTGTTCGATGAACTTACTAGAGATTGAATAGTCCGCAAAAAAAGTTATATCGCCTGTTATAGATTATGACTTGGGGAATTGTTTGAAAAGTTATTAAACATTTGTAAAACAAATTCCATTTGTAAAACAAATTGCATTTATAAAAAAGGTGCCAAAGCTTAATGGGAATGTGTCATAAATTGTTATCAGAGTTATTGATTAAAAAATATTAAAAGTTGTATAAAATAAAATAAAAGAAAAATTGAGGGATTAAAATGCAAGTAGCTATTTAAAAATATATTAAAATTCAATCAAGATTAATCAAGAAGAATTCTTGACAAAAAGTACGAAAAACAGAAGTAAGAAAGAACATGTTAATCAATTAAAATAGGTAATCATTCATTCAAAAGCAAATTTCGATCAACCAAGGTAAAATACCATTTGGTTTAAGGATTGATGTTTGACTTTTGACGTCATCCGTCGTCAATGGCAGTGAGTGTTAAACGGTAAACCCCTCTGAAGAGATTGTGTGGTTACAATCGAAACTAGTCAGATCAACATGTCCGTGAAAACCTGCGTTCGATTCCCAGCTCAGCCAAGAATTAAAAATCTATATATATAAAAGTGAATGTATGTTTGTATATATATTTGTGCCTTATAGGAGGCCAAACCACTTGACCGATCATCTTGAAATTTTCACAGAATATAACTGTGACCCTGCAAGAGACATTTGGTTGAGATTGGACAAAGGGGCGATGCCACGCCCATACAACCCAACATTTTAAATCGTTCTATCTTAGGCATTTGTTGGCATAGGATGATGATATTTAGTACATATGGTGTTAGTATAAATATAAATAAGCTACATGACAAAAAAGGGCGGAGCCACGCCTCTTTATAGAAAAAGTAAAAACCACCATATCTAATAAACCGAACGTCATCAAATTTCCACAGTAGGCGACTGCCTTGAGTAACCGAACTTTAAGCTATATAAAGATGTGGTTGGAAAAAGGGGCGGTGCCACGCCCATACAACCCAAAACATAAAAGTCTCATATCTTAGTCACTATTTGGCATAGGATGATTATATTTGGTATATATGGTATTTTTATGAATAGAAATACGTTGCATGAAAAAAGTGGGAGGGGCCATGCCCCTTTAAGTCGATTATATCTAATTAACTACTGAACCGATCGTCATCAAATTCTTACAGTGGGCTGTTGTTATGAATTAATGAGCCCTAGGCTATGTAAAGTTGTGGTTGGACAAAGGGGCGGTGGCACGCCTAATCAACTCAAAATTTATAATCCTCTTATCCTCGATACTGTTTTACGTATGTAGGTGTTGGGAGAAGTAAGATAGCTGCAGGGGAAGTGCTACGCCCATAGGACGCCAATGTTTAATATCACGTGTCGTAAGAACTGTTATAGTGAGAATGTGCAAACTCGGTATTAGTCACTCTTATGCAAAACTACACATTTAAAAATATAAATAAAGGGGTAAGGCGCAAGGCGAGTAATTCACCCCATAGGAAGCATATATTTAATATCGCGTAACTGAAAAACTATTACAGCGAGAGTCTTCAAATGTGGTTAAATCCACTATTATGCTAAGCTATAAATTCCAAAATAAAAATGGGTGGGGTAGACAAAGGATGAGCAATACCCTCCATAGGACAAAAATATTAAATGCTTCATATCTGAAGACAAAAGTAAGTGGTAAACTACACCTTTAAAAATAAAAATATAATATATAAATGAAAAAGCGTATGTTGGTTTATTTTCTGTACAGACTCCTAAGCTACTGAGCCGATTTTACTGAAAGTTTCACAGTAATTTCCTGATTACTCGGCGCTTAACCTAGGCTATTAATATATTTTAATCAAGTAGGCGTGGCAACAACCATACAATAAAAATAAAAAGTAGGAATGGCACCTCCCATACGAAGACACTTGAAATTTCTGTATATCATCTGTTGAACGGTTACTGTAAAATCATTCAAATTTAGTCCAAGATGCTTTACTTTTTAAAAAAATCTTACCAATTTTATTTCGATGGGGGTAGCAAAGCGCACCGGGTTAAGCTAGTTATCAATAAATTTTAATTCATTTCATGTTGTAAAATTAATTTCTTCATAAAAAATAATTTAATCAAAATTAAATTCAATGAACTTAACCTTGATTAAAAAAAATCGAAATTTGGATTAAAAACCATTAGCAGTTCAATAAAATATCCACAATACTAATTAATATTAAAATTGTTTAAAAAAAATTGCAGAAGTAAAGTTTAATAAACCAAAACGCCCCAGCAAAAACTTACATTGAAAAGTAATGAGTTAAAAAGCTTATATAACTACTCTTCACTACTTATACATTGGCATTTTAACTCATTATTTTAACACGCTGATGTCATTGGAGGCAAGTACTTACCACCCTCGCTTACAAATAGGGAGTTAAATAAGTCATTACCACGTACGCTTACAAATAGGTACTTTACATTGGTATCTGAATTTGTCCCACAAATTTTGTTTTTAATTTAATTTACTTTCTAATGCAAAATTTTACTACCCTGCATTGAGGACATCAATTAATTATTTAAATTTTGAATACACAGAAAAAAGTTTTTATCACTTAAAAAATAGTTCAAAACGTATTTAAATTAAATTAATATGAATCAATAAACTGAATCAATTATTTTAGGGGAATGTAAAAAAGAAAAATTGACGGTTTATTGTTGTGTCTTTATTGAAGCTTTGATATTGTTACATGCAAGACCTGAGTGTTTAAAATTCTTATTCACTTCATGGTCTTACTTGTATAATATTTTTAGCTTTTCTAAAGTATTTGGAAAAAGTTTCCTGACGAGCTGGACTAAGCAACCAGCGAAATGCGCATAGAAACTTGCTTTCCCACAACAATAAATTTCAGTGTTTTCATTCAAAAATTGGGATTATTAGCACATCATTAATAAATGAATTATTTTTTTAGTTGAAAGAAAATTAATAATATAATTTTGATTTAATTAATATTTAAGTTATTTTTAAAAAAATTTTTAATTAAAATATTAATTAAAAGACAAAAAATCTTAATTGACTTTTTTCGTTTAAAATAAACTAATTTAAACTTGTAGAATTGTTGTTGGGAATTGTCAATATTTAATTAAATAAATTAACATATTGTTTGAAATTGCAGTCTTTTGATAATTTTTTTAATTAAAATTAATAATATAATTTATCATTTTTACAATTTTAAGTAATCGATATAATCTTTTTGGTAATAGGTGCAAAATTAACAAATTGTTTGCTTGATCCTATGAATTTGGAATGAATTCAAATTTATCACAATTTGTTTTTCATTCATAAGATATAAAAAAACTGTAAGAACAAATATGTATTTAAAATCAATTTGTATTAGATTTGAATAAATAAAACCTCAAATGCATTTTACTATGAATTAATTATAAATTTCGTTAATCAGCTAATAATTAAGTGCTTATGTATCAGATTATGTGTCAGTCATTACTAAACTACTTCTATGTAACGCAGATGGCATGCAGTTATCATTGAAAAGTAAGTTGTTCAGTAATTGCAAGTGATTACCAAGTTTTTGCTGGGGCTCTATGATAATTGTAAATAAAACAAAAAGTTTTCAGAGAATTATCTTAATATTTTTTTAATTATGATAGAAGTATCTATGACAATTATGTGCGAAACAAAATAACGGCCAAATGCTTGCCACGACTCGGTGGCATACCTCTATTCGATGGTCCATATTTGCAATGACTCTGAGACATAATAGTGGTAATATTAACTAACAAAACACATTGCTTATCTTTTTCTCCAAATTAAAAATTAAACCGGCATAGAGATTTGTCTTATCTAGAAGATGATTTTAAACTATTTCGTTTAACTGTTGCTTGGCTTTTGCTTCTTGATCGACCAAAAGCTTCCATTTTGTTGCAAAGACTTTCTAGCCGACGCACAGTGGCGCCATTTGAGTTTTTTCGTTGCAAAAATCATATCTTTTGAACCGAATAAGATAATTGAACAGTTTAAACAGCATATGATAGATAACTGTTCAGCCTATGAAATGAGCGTTTGGAAAGGGTGCTACGCTTTGTAGGGGCCTACTTATGGGTTATCAAAGTTAAAATTAGTAGAAAAATCAATTTTATGGTAACTAAAAAAAATTATTTTTACATTTTTAGATTGTTTTTATTTTTTTTCTTAAGGGTTTTATGTTTTAAATTATTACCCAACAAATTAAAAAAAAAAATTATTTATTTTTTTAAATTTATTTTTTCAATTTTCTGTAAAATATTCATCACAATTCGTAAGAGAAGGTATATCTAAAAGACTAACAATTTCTAAACTATAATTATTTTGTAACTCTATTCGTGGCTTCACATGCCGCAGGGAAGAAATAAGTGGATCGGAAGATGCTGCCAACATGTTGAAGAGGTCCTTATTTTGCCTTAAGGCCTAACTATAATGTGCTTAATGAACCTTAAGCAAATGTGCGAATACACACAATCAAATGTATACAACTATAATGTACTTAAGACACTTTTCGTTAAGTTTCGTCAAGTGTTATTTGCTTAAGGAAAGTGCGGTCAATTTTGCTCTTCCTTAAGCAAATGACACATAATAGATACATATAATTGTTTACAATTAAAAGATGCAACCGCAACTTTAAAAATTAATAAAAGATAAACATATTTTTACTTGTTTATGGTAATATATTTATAACTTTTACAAATTAAATGACATTTTGTCAAAAATATTACATTTTAAAGAAATAAAAACGAAAATATTTTTCCAAAAGTACAAATGTTTGCAACTAAGTGTAGAAAGTCTTTAAGCTCAATAAGTACAATATAGCCACCTAAAAGTCTTCAGTAATTTACTTAAGCATTTGACATGCTTTTCGTTGAATTTTGACACTAGCTTAAGTTTGGTTAATCACATTATAGTTAGGCCTTTACCCTTGATGCTTTGAATGTGTTCTGCAATCTATATTTTTTATAAAATTTGTTAAGAGACTCCTGTGCTTCTTCAAAAAGCTCTCCAATTGGCAAAGACTGGTACTCAATTATATCTTTGCCATGCGCCAATATTTTATGGACGGTCGGGGTCAACTTCTTCTGTGGATACATTTCTGCTAAAAGAGATGCAGTTTTCGACGCATATTCTCCATATTTTGTAGAATTGACATTTTCTTTGCAGTTTAAAACATCCAAGATCGTTCCCAATCTTTTCACGATTTGATTGTCAATTCCAATGATTCTAGTTACTGCCTCATCATTTTCAAAAAATCTCCTAGAAGTGTTTCCATCGTTAGAGTTACCGTATCCGTGCTTGGGACAGTCTACTTTTAGTCCAACTTGTTTCAAAAAAACCATCCTGTATTTGCTTCTTTCTGATCTTTTCCTTATCCTTTATTGATGTATTTTCATCGAAGTTTTCCTCCTCTTGTGGTAGGGTATATGCCAGTTTTAGCAAGAATTCCATACACCTTATCCTTGCGTGCAATGGTGACATTCCATATTCGTAATTCTCCTCATTTGTAGAATCGTTTAAATTACCAAAGTTCTTCTGACAAATAATAATATAAAATCGATAAAAAAAATATAAAAATAAAACGAAAAAAGGGGTTTAGATAGGTTTTTGCTAAATTTTTACCTCCAATATAATTCTGTCTATGACAACTAATTGAAATATATTATAATTAAGCAGAAAAAGATACTAATCTTAAACTCTTTACAACTAATTATATAAAATTGAGATGTAACACCGTAGTCCTTATGAGTTCTGCCGATTCCCTTGCAAACTGAAACATTATTGGTCGGCAATAATGCACTGATGACGGACGTGGATTTTTCCAGTGTAGGGAATCATCCGATTTTAGCCGCAAAGGAACAACAGATGCCATAAACATATTTCCGTCCGATATTGTAGCGTCATCGAAAGATATCCTTTGCTTATAAACGCTTTGTCCGGATGATCCATCGCAGCCCCATTTGCTGATCAATGTCAACTTCTCAGGAAGAATTTTCACTTCCGTGAAAAACTTTGGTGTGGTTGACTTTCTAAACAGTTCAAATAATTTTAAATTGTTCAACGCCATGTTTTCAGTACTTAAATTGTTTAATGGTTTCAGTAATTGTTGCGCCAACTTTCAGGCGTAGACTAATCCAGGCATTATGCTTATTTTGCAATATATAGGCTTATGCTACCATGCCTAAAAATTTACCTGTTCCCTGCATACATATGGATTTAGGCTAAATAATGCAATTTTGATATTATGCACGTGTCCAAATAAGATTTGTGCCTACCTGTAGGGACCATAAGTCAATATTGTTCCTGACCATTTGTACGCCAAAGTATTGTTTATGTGAGGTACGTACCTGCTAATTTCAATGAGTAGTTTTTTTCAAACTATTAGATCAAACTACTGTAAGTCAAAACATATAAGGGATGGACGCCATACAATTTCTGCAACCATGTCTTTTTGAACTTTTTTACCTCTAGAAGCCAAACGGGCACGTACGGGCAGATAAAACCTTTTGAATTATGTAAAGAAATAATCAAAGAACAGGTTTTGCACGTATGGCAAATATAGAAAAATATAGTTTTTTTTTATTTTCCGTCAAAGTTGAAAAATAGTGAAAAAACGGATAGTTTTTAAATAGTGATTTACCAGGAGAAACACAAAGCAAACAGTTAATTTTTTTTTATCATTATACATTTAATAAATACATCAATCAATACAAATAAAAAATAAGGCGATTCGTTACCTATTTTTCGTGATATTACACCTGAAATCGCAACAAATTGACTAAAAATTGTGTGTTTTTTTGAAAACCGAAAGTCGGTCAACTTTGAACGGTTATATCTTCTAAACTAAAAATGTGATATTATTAAGAGTGGCATATTTGAAATCGTTGAAAAGTTTCCTATAACATGGGTTTATTCAAAACTTCGTCGGCACTCATGAAAATTTTGATTTTTGCAACCTCGCATGCTCTACGGGCGCCACTGTGCGACGTTCAATATTGTCAAGTCTGATCATACGGCTTTCTGATGCTGAAGATATAGCGTGTACTTCTTCCGTATCGCTGCAATCACAAATTTTTTCTGACATTGTAGCGAGCTTTTCCAAACGGTCTTCACTGACAGAAAGAATTGCTTTCATTTGAGATGGTAGCCGCTGCATCCAAAGTGGTTTTAAAATGTCTTCAGACACCTTACCTTGAGCTAAAGAACGCATTTGACTTAATAAATCGGATGCTTTTTTATCAGCAAGTTCAACCTCAGTCAAAAGGCGTTTTTCCTCAGAGTCTGAGAACGAGCATACACGTCTGGCGTTTAAAGTTTCGTACGTACTCGAAGCAGGAGGGTTGATGATGACGTCTTGAACTTTCTCGAGTACATTTCTCTTTTTTTTGAAGCCACAATAGTATGAAATTTGGTCACATCTAGAGTAACATCAGTTTTTATGAATTGCGACTTCATTTGCTTGAACCAAAGTAATGGGTCTGAACGCAAAAATTGTGGAGCTAAAACAGCGACTCTTGAAATTTCCATGTGTTTGATGATAGAGATGCAAAATCTCCTTCTGATGTAGACATGTTTCTAATTTAATGAAACGGTGTCACCAATTTGTTGGTAATATTAACAATAAAACCAACAATTTCTCTTTTATACAAAAAATATAAAAATTTATTTAATAAAAATTCAAATCAAAATTCTAAAAATAACTAAATAAAAAACAATTAAATAATAAATTAACAAATAAATGTCCAAAACAAATTCAATGAAATACTGATTCACATAAAAAAAATTTAATTTTGTTTTTGCAAAGTGTTTTTTCTGTAAAGTGTTAACAGGGACCAAAGGTTCAATGTCGTCCCTGTGCCGAATTATCTTATCCTTTAGTTCTTGCATTATTCTTGGCTTATTGACGTACACTTTTTCTTTTACATATTCCCAAAGAAAGAAGTCCAACTGTGTCAAATCACATGATCGTGGCGGCCAATTAATATTGTCACGACGTGAGATAACACGGCCATTAAATTTCTAACGCAAAAGAACCATTGTTTCATTGGCTATGTGACAAGTGGCCCCATCCTGCTACAACCACATATCTCAATTTCTGACCACAAGAAGTTCGTTATCATCTCGTGATAGCGAACAACATTCACGATAACCGTTGGCCGACCAACTTTTCGAAGAAGTACGGCCTGAAGACACCTCCAGCCCATAAACCGCACCAAACTGTCACTCTTTGTGGAAGCATCGGCTTTTCAACAATCACTCGTGGATTCTCATTTGCCCAAATGCGACAGTTCTGCTTGTTAACGAATCCACTGAGGTGAAAGTGGGTCTCGTCGCCAGTGTGGCCAGGCCTTAACAAATTTACAGCTAAATCTGGCATTAGACATGGCCAAAAAAAAATTTATATGATTTAAAAAAAGGCTAAAAATAATGCTAAATTTTTTTAAAGATTTTTGATAAACATTTTTTACCAGTATGAAATTTAATTCGAAACTAAATACATTTAAGTGACTAATTGTTTAACTAAATTGAAATAAATGGTTATATTTATGCAAATGGCTACATTTTGGTAACGCATCTGATATATATAAATATGTAGCCCAGGTAGTTGAGATTTCATTTTAAATAAACCTCTGATGTATGCAAAATTTGAACAATTTATTTCTATAATATACAAAATTTTTTATATCATTTAATTTTTTATAGCTTGAGGAAAGTTGAAGCTTTAAAATAATTATTTTTTCAGCTGTTTAAAGCAAACAATTTTTCGAAACATTTACACTATTGAATTTTTATCTAAATACAAAGTGAAATTTCCTTATACTTTTATATCGTTATATCAAAGGGCAAATAATATTTAGAATCAATATGATAAGGGCATTTCTAATATTTCCAGAATAATAATTGGTATTGTGGTTATTTTATTGAACTGTTAATGGTTTTTATTTATTATTTCCAGAATATTCCATTTTTTTTTTAACAAGACAAGTAAGATGTTTCTTAACATAAGAATTATCCATTTTAATTACGAATTTTAATTTTAGGTACAACTATTTTAAGTAAAAATTTATTATAATTTATAATTTTTTTTTAGTAAAATCAATAAAACTATTAGTCCAAATTTTTAAAATAACTAATGTTAAAAAAAGCTAAATAAAATGCAAAAAATGCTAAATAAACTGCCAAGTGCGAAATTAAAATTTTAAATAAAAAATTTTAATGTTAAATTTAGCTGCAAAAAAGCCAAAATGGCCACACTGCTCGTCGCTGAAGATGATTTTCTTTGTAAAGTCACCATTCACTTCTTTTTGTTTAACCAACCATTCGGCGTATTGACGACCCATGAAATGGTCAGTAGGCTGAATTTATCAAGTACTGAAACCAAGAAATGTCAAATTTAGTTAGACAAAAAACTTGATCTTTATTACTCGTACTGCATATTTCCAGCTGACGAAAGAAGTATTTCTCTCGTGCAATTTTATTCGAAACAAACACAAATTCTTAAACTTTGTTTAAGGAAGGAAAAGAGACAAAGAAATACCGACTTCGCTAAAAAAATTTATAAAACTCATTTAATTTCTTGGAGACGTAACGTGACAAAAAGTGTACTTTCCTTTGAAAGTGCCCACATTGAGCTCCAACAAATAATCAAACGCAATTTTATCAATCTCGTCTTTTTTCAAACACCTTAAATCAAACAAATCAGATTCAATAAATACTTACTGCACAAAATTTCAATACAAAACTTTTATGTTAAGATTATTTTTTCAAAGGTTGCGATAGAAAAATCATCAGTTGCAGTTGTGATGCTGATGCTTTTTTACAGCACAACAGCTCTGCAAAGTTAGAATTTTTGAGCTCGAGCTAAATTTCAAAAGTTTCATAAACGAACATAAAATAATAATAAAAATGTTATCAATAACAATAGTGATGACAAATTTTATTGAATATATTGAAACAAAATGGGACAGTTTTCTTATAAATAACAAGAAAAAGCAGCAAAAAATAAAAGTAAAACGATTTCTTTTATATCAAAAGTTATTGCATCAGAAAATTACCTGATGCAATAATTGCAAAAATTTGCTGCAGTGCTGCGGCATAAAAAACTTTTGACCTATGAGAGTGATGCCAAGTTTCTTACAAGTGATGCTTTTGCGAACATTAAATTTTACTGATGCGCAAGTGATGCGCAACAACTGCTTTTACGAACGTACTCAATTTTATATACTGCGCTGTCTTAGCTTTTTGCGTATGTAGCCATAATAAGCTACCTTAGCTTTTTATGAAGCCTATAAAGCATAGCTAGTAGTCGTAGCACTTTATGTAGACATATATATTAAGCGATCGGGTAGGTCTAATTAAATCCCAAATAACCTCAAATCGAAATTTACTTTATGCTATAAATAGGCAGCTATCAAAATTAATTTACATACCATAGTTTTACTTAGCTACAAATCTCTGATTTTCAAATAATGCCACGTAGTCAGCTCATGTATGTCGTTTTAAACTCCTAGATATCCAGTTATCTTAGCTTCTTTACTTAGGCTGTATAGCCAGCTAGTCGCAGATAGTCAGCAGATGTACCTCTTAACATCGTATTTTTTTCCATAGCCACATATTGCCTGAATCTTAAACTTTCTTTATAGTGGTAGATAGCCAAAAGTTTACCTGTGTCCTTTGTAACATCAACAATCACAGCTCTTATTTAGATAGCCCTTGAATATTTATATTGTCCCAGATAGCAAGCATTCGAACGAAGCCTTTTATATAGTCCCAGATATTTAGTAGGAGCAGCTTAGTTTTTATAAAGTTTAACCCAACATTAATTTAACAATTACAAGCAATTTTTCCAATAAACTCTTAATACAAATATTCTCAAAGTAGAAAGTCATTATTTTTTTAATGATGTATTTATTTATCAATAATGAACCAGAAATTTATGGTCAGTCCGTATAGAAAGTATTGAATTGCTAATTACACACTATGGTTGCCAAGCGGGAAATCCCGAAATCCCGGATTTTTTGGGATTGATAATTCCCGAATCCCGGGATTTTTTTTTATGAATCCCGGGATTTTTAACATATCAACTTTTATGTACAAAATGTTTGATTTTTTTTTGAATTTTTATACTCTATAAAAAAATATTTTTTAAAAATTATATTTAAGTTTATTTTTTATTGCAAATAATTCTTATTTTTGAGTTTAATTTTTGTTTTTGGAACACAGCGAGTATTTAAAATTTTCATTTTTTGCTTGTTATATGAAGACTATTTCTGGATTTTTGTATTTTGCTTAATAAAAACCATTATTTTAAGTAGAAACGAAATTTGCAGATTCACATCACAAACATTTTTTACAATTACGTTTAGCAAGTTCAGCTTTGGCTTAAGACATAACACCAAAATAAAAATGATTATTTTTATGCAAAATATAGAAATCAATAAATAATTGTTATATATCAAGCAAAAAATAAAAATAATTTACAATTCAATTAAAGTACATTAAGAAACTAAAGAATAAAAGTTGATATAATTATAACAATTAAGTCGTTATATTTATGAAATAGCTGATATTCCTTCCGGTCCAATAATAATAAAAAATTTGCTTAAAAACCATACGGCAAATAAAAGAATTTTTTTTTATAAATAAACACTATCTGACGTATTCATAAAAAAATTATTTAAACTCGAAATCTATTTTAAGTAACATTTGTATAAACCTTTTGTTTTAAAATAAATTTCAAACGTACTTAAATTATTGATTATGAATCTCGGCTAACCCTGGAGTGTTACAGTTTTAAACTCAGCTATCGATCTCGATGAGGTACTACACTTTGCCGTGTTTAATGTCGTCACAACTTTATTCACATTAAAAATTGAACTGCTGTCAAAAAACCGAAATGAATTGATCTAGAAAAACTAAGAGATACGTATATTTTTTTAAGCTTTTTTCAGAATCTGATCAGTTTGATCATGTGTGAGGCCAGTGTTATAAACATATGTATAAACTAATTTGTTTTGTTGGTTTCTTTTTTTAAATTTATGTTATCTATATAAAATCTTTTGAATATTCAAAAAAAGTCATATCTTAAAGAGACACATTGATCCCGAATCCCGAAAATCCCGGGATTTTCAAAAATCAGTCCCGATTGGCATCCCTAATAAACACATGCGTCAAACACAATAGCGGTATAATGAGAAACCCTATTTCATCTTGTATTGCAAAATATATGTACATACATATATGTATTTACACATATATACATATACTTTCAAACATTCATTCTAATGACGGAAGTATATGACAAACACTTTTCACTTCCCCTTTATGATGAGAATGAGAAAATATGAAAACAAATTTTACTCTAAATGAAACGTTTGTAGTAAAATGGAAAGAAAAATAGATTTTACATTTTAAAATTACAATAGCAAGTAATCAGAAACCGGAGATTGTATGTGTGTTTTAGGCATACATATTTTTCTTTTGGAAAGTGTGTGTGAAGATTTTTAGATTGAGTTATAGCTATATGGTAGGCCAATATAGCAAAAGTCTATATTCTTTACTCTATCATAAATGCGAGTACCAGGGCTGTCAGATGTGGCGATTTCTCGCCAAACGTGGCGATTTTCAAACTCTTTTGGCGACCTAATTTTCGATTTGGCGACATGGCGATTTTTTGGCGATTTATAAAATAGTTGGCGATTTTGTTGGCTATTTTTGATGAGCCATCTATTTGTTTTGAAATTTGTTAAATTCAAAACGAAGAAATAATATTTTTAATATTTTTTTTATTCTAGTATTTCAATGTATGAAATTTGATGCATTCATATGTATGACCAGTATTTAAAACTAAATAATGTTGAAATGGCTGATGAAGATAATCTTCGAGAAATTTTTTTTCACATTTAAATGTGCTCTTGTAAGAAGTAATAAGTAGAATTCTTTAAAAATGAATATAATGAAAGTTTATGAAAATTTTTCCATTATAAAATGTGACAAATTATCACATAAAATTTGTTTTTTTTTTTAAATATATTTTAAAGGTTTTTTATGAATCCTAACTTACCCTTGGATGTTAATGAAACACAATAGAAAAAATACAGTTTGTTAAAAGAAAATTGTAATGATGATATTCAATCTAATTAAGATCAGTTTAGGCCAACAATTTATAGCTACAAGGATACGGCAGGTACCTGTATTGAAATATTGAAATTCACTAAATATCTGCTTTGAAGTAGAATGCGATATGAAGTTTTCGACACGTTTTTACGAGCCAAAAGTTATATGAATATAAATAGCACATGTTGCATTTCTTTTCTACCTTCACAATGTATTTCAAAAAAGAAGACAACAAGTTAGTCTTCTTGGCGAACTATATAGCGTTTTAGTTATATAATAGAACTGCAACTACATACAAATATATTGTACATCCAATATTTGTTTAAAACTTACCGCAAAATCCTTTTTTTGTTACTTTAAGTAGACTACTATAAAATATTTTTAACATTGCACCATTTTTGTTAAATAAAAATTAAACAAAATATATGGCGACTTTTTTTGAATTTTTGGCGGATTTTAGGGATACGGAACAAATTTTTTTTGGGATTTATGAAAAAATATTTTTAATTATTCTAAAAATACATATATTATTGTCGAAATCGAAAAAAATAAATGCTTTGGCGATTTTGGCGATTTTTGACATTGAATTTGGCGAAAAAGATCAATCTGACAACCCTGGCGAGTACGAATAGTGGAGGTGAGAATTAGAAGAACTGTTAAAATTTTGAAGCTACGATTCTTGGCTATAAAATTATACGAACTTGGCTATATACGTGTGTACAACGTGCTATTATTGCTGACTATATATACGAGTCGATGAATAGCCATAATTCTAGGATATATATACAAATATGATTTTACAAGGAGCCTGAGTGTTGTTGACTTAGATATTCTTTTAAGACCTTGACGATTTTTAAATAAATAACAAATGTTAACATTTTAAAATTGTATAAGCTATTAAATGCATATATATGCCATCTGTCATTCTATTTGCGAGCTACTAAAATTAAATTAGTGCTAAATTCTGGCTATACGTGAAATAAAACTCGCTGGCTTTCGGATATATGATCTATGTTAAGCTCTATCTATGTTTTTTTTATTGTTTATTATTAAGGAATATGTATGCAGATTTATGTTTTCTGGCTTTTTGGGACAATATATCGTCCGCTTAATAAAACAATAGTGTTTACGCATATACACCATTATTCTTTTTATTGCAAAATAAGAATCTACTTAACTGATTCTAAATGAGGTCAAAATTTGGTGAAATTCTACTTCCACAAAGTGGGTCAAAAGATCAATTGAAATATTAGCGTATAATTGCTTGTTTGAAATTTTTCATTAATAATTGTGTAAGTGCAGGTATGGCATTTTAATTAGTTGTTACTCTGAATATCATTTAAAAGAAAAAAAAAGTATAAAAAGCATACACTATTTTTTTTTTATTATTTCGTAACAAAATAAAATCGAAAAATGACGTATATTTTTTAACAATATAATATTTGGAGTCAATCCGTATGACACTTATACACTATTTTATATATCATACAAAATTTCTCTGTGTGTTCTACGGTTGACGTAAACAATGCTTTAAATCTGTTTACACTGTTAATGTCAACTCTTTGATAGATTGTAGCATTTGATGAGAGAAGACAGAGACGGGGCAGTTGTGCTTTTGCTAGTGTGTTATTGTAAAAACATTGTGAAAATAATGGATCTATCAAGTCATGGTGAGTATTTACTAGGGTATTCATTCGGTTAACCGTTAATCGGTTAGCCGATTAATAACTACCCGATTAACTGATCGGTTAATTAAAAATTAGCTTTTTTCGATTAACGATTAAACCGGTTAATTTCAGTCGATTAACCGATGTAACAAAACTTGTAATGTTTTGTAGTATTATAACATATTTTTTTGGGGTTTTTAATTATTTGTTTCGTCTCATATAAAAAAGGTATGTGTTTAGAAAATGTTTGTCATACAAACAAAGAAGGCGGTCTTAATTTTAATTAAGTTTTTGCCGTCAACAGCTTTTTTAACGTACCTTTTATATGTATGCGTTAAGTTATTGGTTTCTTCTCATAACTTCTCATATCAATCTTTTAACAGAATTAGCCGAAACAATTAGAAGTGTTAAAAATTTAAAAAAATTAAAACAGGTCTCTAATGACATAATGGAAGATTTTATATGTTTAGAAAATCTAGGAAAAGGACTAAGAAATTAGATATTCTGTATTATGGGTTGCTTTTGATTTCTCCAACATCTACGATAAATTAAATAATTTTTTCCACGTCAAGTTTTATCAAAACTAAAGAAAAGAATCGCTTAAAGCCAAAACATTTAAACCAAATTATTTGTTTAAAAGATAACTGAATAAGATCTCCTTAAACTATTAATATAAATAATAAAATTATCTAACAGTTTATTTTTAAGTTAAAACATACTAAGTATTAATTAAAAAATATGTAATAGATACATATTTATAAATTATTTTTTTGTTTACTCGTTGTAGTTCAAGAATTATTATGTTATTGTTTTTTATTTACTTATAAACTCAAAATAATAAATAATTTATGCATTTTTATTAATTGAAATTGCTTAATTTATAAAAAAAAACTATATTAATCGGTTAACCGATCAATAACAAAATAAACCGATTATTAACCGATTAAACCAAAACCTCGGTTAATTAATCGAGCGGTTAACCGATTAAAGCTAAAGCCCGATTAAATGAAAACCCTAGTATTTACTGTGAAACGATATTACATTTATCTACAGATTTTTTTAGATGAAACTATGAGGAGACAAGGGCTGGGCTATCTTCCCTGAAGAATTCTTCAATGATTATGCGCCTGGTACGACGGACGAAGAAGATTTCTCCGCTTGATCTTCGGACGATTATGTTCCCGAAACAGATGAAGAGGCAGAAGCAGATGCGGATTCGAAAGCAGAGGAATTGGACATAGTCACTACGGCACGGGAAGAGAACCCTGAAATAGAACAAGACATGAAGGGCTTGTTTGCAGACGTCACCAATAACGAGGAGGTAGAGCTCACAAGATATTCTTTTATCTTTTTATCTCAATCTTTAACCCTAGGGAAATATAAATTGCTTGGATGAGCCTGATGTGGAGAAGGATATTTCCGTAGATGAATATTGCCTTTTATTCATGTATTTTTTAATTATTTAAAACTGTGTAAAAATTGAATTGCAAAACAATTTACAACGTGTCATTGAAATATCAAAAAATTACTGTGAATAATGAATAATATGGATTGTTAAGCACGAATATTTTGTTTTATAATTTAAAGTAGGATTGCGGATCAATAAGTCCGTGACTTTTGAATGAAACACAGTTTTTTTTACAAAAAAAATTAATTTTTCAACATAATCTCTTTGTAGCTCAATACACTAAGTCCAACATTTCTCCACAAGGGATACACACCTTTCAAAAAAATAGGATTTTTCGAGGTCCATAAAATAGGCATTTGTTTGACCAATAACTTCATCGTTGGAGCTAAATCTCTTTCCACCGAGCCATTTCTTTAGATTCGGAAATAGGAAATAGTCACTGGGGGCTACATCCGGAGAATATGGCGGATGAGGTACCAATTCGTAGCCCAATTCATGTAATTTTACAATTGAGACTGCACACGTGCACCCGTGCATTACCTTGATGAAAAAGAACTTTTTTCTTTGCCTCGTTAAATCGGTCCAATAAGTTGGCATAATATTCGCCGTTTATTGTTTTTCCCTTTCGAAGGTTATCGATGTGGATTATCCCGCATGCATCCCAAAAAACTGTTGCCATCACCTTATTGGCCAAAAAACTTACCTTGGCCTGCTTCGGAGTCGGTTCACCCGGAGTAACCCATTGTTTAGACTGCTGCTTGGTCTCCGGAGTGTTGTAATGGATCCAGTAAACCACTTTTTTTTACCATTGAAACCGATGGTGGAGAGTCCTCATAGTATTTATCAGGCTTTTCCTTGGTTTGATTGGCGGTTTTTTTTCTCAAAAAATAATGTTTAATGAGCACTCGAAATTCACTTTTTTCCATTTTAAAAAAATCGATGAGGTTGTATGTTTTGAACAGCTGTTAAACCCAAAGTAAATGACGCAACATGCTCAAAACTTGACAGTAGTCTATTAGCAGGTGGTACTTGATGGGAGCAGTGTTGCATTTCATATAACTACAAGGGACTTATTGATCCGCCCTCGTATTTCGTGATAAGTGGTGTAAAAGATTCAAATAAAATAGTGTATACCATACAAAATAAAATAGTATATAATGATTTTCATACATATTATAAAACAAATAAAATAGCCTAAGCGACATCATGGTACTTGGAATCCCATTTATTTGCATTTAAAGCACTTGTAAATTAATAAAATATCATCTACTAGTAGCCTGATTATTCCATCACATATTTAAATGACCACAGCTTAAAAACATCGACTATTTTCTGAAATATTAGCGTTTTCCCAGATGTCTAATAACACAACAATTTTTAACTCCATTATCTCGAAAATGCAAAAAAATTATACACTATTGTTCTATAAAGGGGACGATATAGTGTTTTGAAGTAGTGCGATTCACTTACTATTAACGAACCGACAATCGTTATATCTGTCGACATATATATTCGCTTGCAGTAACGATAGTGTGATTTTGCAATTTCTTTTTAATATACAGCTGTGTTATTGTATTCGTTTCATTAAATATTATGTCACATTTGTGACTACAAATTGTCAAAATACGCGAATGCCAAATACTCAAAAGCCATTTAAACACAAAATACAATTATCGATTTAATAACCACGTAAATTTTTGTCGCTTAAATAACGAAAAAATAGTGCTTAATGTAATAGCTGACTCCAACCGACAGGGAATAACGTTAAAAATGTTACTGAATAGCAAATTCGATCAAATTTTCGTTATATTTAAAGTTAGTGAATCGCACTAAAGGTCTGCCAAGGACATCAGCTGTTAAATATCTGTCATCTGAAGTGTCATTAATTTAGTGAAAGGTTTCACATTTACGAATATAGATCGTTTAATAACAGAAGAACGCGAAAAATAGTTAAGGATTACTACAAAAGTGGTGATTTAATTGTGGCCACTTTTTGAGAGTAATTATGGTCTTCATAATCGACCTACTGTGCAAGGAATTTGCAAGATTACAAAGAAATTTGCAGAGACTGGAAGCGTTACACATGTGGCTAGGCCTGTGCATCATCGCAGTGTGCGCACTGCTGAAAATATCGCTTCTGTTAATGATCTGAATTTATCGATTCCACGGCGCTATGCACTTTGGCCGTATGTTAATCGTCTTTTTTTTGACCTGCGATTGAAGATTATGAACTGGACGATATGTAATTTTAACAAGACGGTGCCACCTGCCACACATGGGAGGTTTCC
Source organism: Pollenia amentaria (assembly GCA_943735925.1). NCBI lineage: Eukaryota > Metazoa > Arthropoda > Insecta > Diptera > Polleniidae > Pollenia > Pollenia amentaria. Next base: position 57,440,529 of record OX031006.1, read on the forward strand.
ATTACGCGTAATTTCACGTTTTGGCGACGGCAATTGGTCACCAATATCATGCGATTTGATGCCGTTAGACTACGTCAAAGACCGTACCTACACCTACGCGGATAATCTCATAACGTTGGAGCTTTTAAGAACCAATATTCGTCAAGTCATCGCCGAGATACCACTAGAAATGTGCGAAAAATTGCATCTAATCTGAAGGCGGTCATTTAAATGACATTGTATTTTTTTACGTAATGGCAGGTCGAAGCATTTTAATAAAAAAAAAGTTTCATCGAAATCATAACTTTAAGTGTGTTTTATTTAACTTTACACAGAAAAAAGTATTTTATCAATTAAAAAAATGGTTAAAAAAGTATATATTAATATGATAATTGAATCAATTATTTTTTAGTTGAAAGAAAATTAAAAATATAATTTTGATTTAATTAACATTTTAGTTGTTTTGAAATAAATTTTCAATTAAAATATTAATTAAATAACAAAAAAATTTAATTGACTTTTTTCGTTTAAAATAACATAACACAGTACAACACATGATTTGCCAACTCAATTCTGTGAACTGTATGTGAAATTAGACCCAAAAAGAAAAATTTCTGCATCATTCGTTTTGTCTTCTTACCTGCGATTTGAAGTTAGTATCGATTTGAAGTTAGTACTATCGTATAGGGGAATTTATCACGTTTTAGGCCCTGTTGTTTGACATAGCTCGACAACCCCTAGCCCAATTTAGTTGAAATAAATTTTAAAAAATTAAGAATTACAATTCCCTTAATCTGTTCATATATTGTTTTCCTATACAAGTAACACTTTCGAAGTTAAAAATGAATGTATGAAGGGAAAAAATTATTTTTTGCCTAAAAATTTAAATTTTTTTTTTTAAAATACATAAAAAATCCAAAATGGAAAAAAGTTTCAAGTCTAGTTATTTTTTCGCAAAGTCACATAACCTATGAGCAAAATGAGACAAAGATCATAAAAATCGATGCACGCGTTTCGCTTTTATTCGCAATTGAGTAAATGTATGAATTTCAAAAATTTGCTCGAGATATGCACACAATTATTTGGAGAAAACATTGACACCTTTTTCATGATTCTGAGAATTAAAAAAAAAGGAATAAACAAAAGGTTATTTGATTTTTATGATTGCGGTAATAAATGTACTTCACGTACGGAAAGTGGACCTTTTTATTATTTGGGTTTTTCCGGTGGCTACCTATATGATTTTTTTTACAGAAATTGCACCCACATTTAAGGGTGGTCATTATTTGGAAAGTTTTGCACAGTTTGAAACGTACAAGTGCTGAATCAGGTATGTATATAGCCAGCCGCCCTTAAAATATGCGCCCATTTATAAGTACCTGGCAGTAAAATATTCAAAAATACGTAGTATTTATAGGTGTGCATTGATCGATTTTTGGCATTCAGCCAGTGCCGACGAACGCGAACAGTAAAAGTGATTTTTCTCCAGTTTTTTAAAAGTGAATAACAACAAAACATAAAATATATCAATATGGAAAACAACAAGTGCCCATATTTGGATGAATATTGTTACGTTTGTGGTCATATCGTCCGAAAAATACAGAAAAAAGATCGAAAAAATTTGTTTACTGAGCAATTCAAAACCGCGTATTGTAATTATTTCGATGAAGCAGATTTAAGTGGTGCAAATTTTACGCCGAACACAGTGTGCAACAGTTGTTATACTACCCTTCTAAAATGGATTCACGGAAAAAGTAGAAAGTTATCTTTTATGAAGCCAGTAATTTGGGTGGAAGACACAACTGGACATGATGAATCCAGGTGCTATGCATGCATAAATTTTCGTCCTGGATTAAACAGACAACAATTGAAAACAAAAGTATACACTGCTGCATTTACTGCCACACTTCCAGTGCAACGCCCTGCTGATACCGATGCACCTAAACCTCCGAGTGCGGATACTGTGTCCCTGCTAGCCGAAACCGTTTTCACCAATCCGACCGATTTGGATGATGCTGATTGGATACCCGATATTGAAAATAGTGCACCACAACCGCTACCACAAATCGAAATGGATTACATTGTGGCCAAGCTGGGACTATCACAACACGACTCCGAATGGCTGACATCATTTTTGAAGAGAAGAAAACTCACACAGCAAAATGTCAGCGCAACATCATACCGACAACGCCAAGCTAACTCAGACCATGAATATGAACAACCTACGAAGAAACCAAGATCATCAGAACCACAAGCGTCAACTTCTACAAGGATGGATATTGCCAATAATTGAAAAAATTTTCTAAATTTTGTTTTTATGCATATTATAATTGCGTATTAATTGCATATTATTTTATTTTCATTAAGTTTTTATAAATAAAGTTTTTTTTTGCATGATAATTTTTTAATTTATATTTTTATTTTTATTTTAAGGGTGGTGGCTATAACTGATTTTTGAAATTCATACCTTTACTCAATTGCGAATAAAAGCGAAACGCGTGCATCGATTTTTATGATCTTTGTCTCATTTTGCTCATAGGTTATGTGACTTTGCGAAAAAATAACTAGACTTGAAACTTTTTTCCATTTTGGATTTTTTATGTATTTTAAAAAAAAAAATTTTAGGCAAAAAATAATTTTTTCCCTTCATACATTCATTTTTAACTTCGAAAGTGTTACTTGCATAGAAAACAATATATGAACAGATTAAGGGAATTGTAATTCTTAATTTTTTAAAATTTATTTCAACTAAATTGGGCTAGTGGTTGTCGAGTTATGTCAAACAACAGGGCCTAAAACGTGATAAATTCCCCTATACGATAGTACTAACTTCAAATCGATACTAACTTCAAATCGCAGGTAAGAAGACAAAACGAATGATGCAGAAATTCTTCTTTTTGGGTCTAATTTCACATACAGTTCACAGAATTGAGTTGGCAATCAATTAACTGAAAAATGTTGTACTGTGTAATTTTAACATGTAGAATTGTTGTTGGAAATTGTCAATATTTAATTAAATAAATTAACACATTGTTTGAAATGGCAAAGTTTTTTGTTCACCTTTTTATATTAAAATTAAAAATATCATTTATTGAAAATATTTTTTCAAAATTTTTAGTAATCAATATAATCATTTTTGTAATAGGTGCAAAATGAACAAATTGTTTGCTTGATATTATGAATTGGGAATAAATTTGGTGATTGGAGATATTTAAAAATTGTTTCTGTGTAGACCAAAATCTCAATGACGTTAACATTTTCGCTTGGTGTTTACAATAAAACCACAATTTTTTCACAAGCGCAATCATTTTCAATAATAAAGACCTCTGTAAACTACCTGTGCATACAATTTTGTAGCCCACTGCTTGTTTTTCATTTATGTGCAATATATGCCAAAAAATGTCATTATAAGACTATCATTTATCACTTGATTATTTATTATCGTACTCGTATTTTACATATAGCAATGATGTCAAAAGGGAGACATGAACATTTATAGACTAAAATTCAATTCATTTTACAGCAAAAGTCTAGCTGGTTATGATGTTGGCCCTTTGAACCAAAACAAAGAATTTGAGAGAGAAAGAGTTGCAACTACACATTTCTGTTCTTTTCTTTCTTGTAGGTTTAATATTTTGTTTTTTTTTCCGAACATTGAAATTTCATTATTTTTATTGCGAGAACACACACATCAACACGCACACATACATACACAAGTTGTTTTGGGGATGTCCTGTGGGAATATGAAGGTGATTACACTGCATATATCACCAGTAATCACACGTTCGTATGCATTCGTGCAGTACTTTAATCGGCATTTCGATTCTGGGTAGTTAATTGCCAATTGAAGTTGCATGTATCGCATTAAATGGGATTTTTACATGTGAAATTTATGCGTTTAATGTTGCATGTAAAACAAAAAGCAGAAATGTATTTTTGTATAAGTCCAAAAGCATTGAGCCAAGTGTACACATATTTCGAAATAAAAAAAAGGGAGGAGAAATATAGAGATTTTTTCAATAATTTATTTGTATTTAGTTCATTAAAGTCTTACTTTTTGAAAATTTATGGGAATATTTGTTGTGGTTTTATTGAAGAGATTAATAAATTATATTCAACCATAAACATTTTATTATAGAAATTTAGTGATAGAATAATTTAAATATAAAATCGGTATTCGTTTCACAAATATTTTTTTATAAATTATGCAATTCTTTAATATATTTTTTTAAATGTCGAATGCCATTAATAAAATCCTCCACGAGACCCACGCATTTCAGCTGCAATAAATAAATATTTTTATTTGCTATATTATTAAATGTCTATCTATTTGAGTTTAATAAAAATTCAATTAATTACTATTATTTTATTTACGCTGCTAAAGTTTTGTATTGAAACAGAAAATATTAATTGCTTATTTAAAATTGTTTCCGTTGCGCCTCTAACTACGCAATTTAAAACAATTTTTTTTTTGGGTAATAGAATTTGTCAAAAGCAACAAGAACATTCAAATTATTAGGCATGCAGTTAATCAAATAGCCTTTAGCTGTTTTCGTTTATGTTAAGATAGTAAGTTTTTACACACATGAATTCAATTGCGGGTAATATGTGACAAGATAGAGCTACGATTGCCAAATTTAAAATATTGTATGTAGAGCTATAATTTTCACCTTTAATGCGGCCTCTACACGTTGCTTGTTGTACAATTTGATTAAGTTGTACAAACAATTGTTACGTACACAGAAAATGTTAAAAATTTTCATCAAATTTATTCCAAATGCATAATATCAAGCAAGCAGTTTGTTGATATTGCACCTATTACCGAAATGATTATATTGATTAATAACAATTTTAACAGTTTTGAAATTTTTTTTTCAATAAATGATATTTTTAATTTTAATTAAAAAAGTCGTCAAAAAACTTTGCCATTTCAAACAATGTGTTAATTTATTTTATTAAATATTGACAATTCGCAACAACAATTCTAAAAGTTTAAATTATTTTATTTTAAACGAAAAAAATCAAATTATATTTAATTAATATTTTAATTACAAATTTATTTCGAAACAACTAAAATGTTAATTAAGTCAAAATTATATTTTTAATTTTCTTTCAACTAAAAAAATAATTGATTCAATTATCACATTAATTAAATTTAAATAATTTTTAAACCATATTTTTAATTGATAAAAACCTTTTTTCTGTATAAGAAAGAGGAGTGGTTGGTCTTCGGTTCAATAACAAATCAAAAGAATTGTTACGACCAGTTGCAACGTAAAGGGGCACTTAAAAGACCACGAGTATATTAAGAGCTACGTTCGCAGGATATTTATAATTTTATAAATAACTTTTAATTTTAAATTTTAAAGTGTTATATATTGTGTCATCGTACGTGACATTTGCACGCCTTCAGAGAGATAGAGATTTTGCAAAAATAGTAGTAAGGGCGTGTGTGAAACGTTAGCAAAGTACTCATGAAAGTTAAATTTTGACACTGTTGAGGTGAATAAAATTTCACTAGCCGAGGGTGCTATTATAAATTTTGACATTAGCGTAGACATTTTTGACAACCACACCATTATCATAGACACACTCCAAGGTCGTGTAGCTCCAAGTCACCTTTTAGCCGCCGCCGAATTTAAATTTTGAATTGAAGTCCCCGCAGGTTCGAAAAGCATATTTACACTAATTTTTTTGGGCAAACTTTTCCTTTTAGCCGTGTTGCATAAATAGTAACATAATACATTTTTTTTATTAATCAGGTTTTTGTTATTATAATTTATGCATGTTGATATCAGTGTCTAATAAAAGTAAAACACTTCTTTATAAATAAATTTAAAATTCAGTAACAGACTACAGACCGCTAATTACATTTATGTACATTACAAAAATTTTGTTATATTACCAAGACACAATCTTGTGTAAGTGTAATTGGAAGAAACCAATCACAATAACATGGAAATAGATTTGATTGAGAGGTAATCTTAATAAAAATACTGGATAAATAATGTTTGTTGGGTCATTAATCCCATAATCAGCTTATTAGGATTTGGCTAACCTAAAACGCGCAATTCAACAGGTTTAAAAAATTTAATAAAACTGAGAAATTTTCTAAAATTTTAAAAAAGCAAAAAATATCTGTTTATGGGTTCCAACCAGTAGAGAACAAAAAAAAAATCGCAGAAAAATGTCAAAAATTAAAAAAAAAAATGCAAACATTTTGAAAAAGGCAAATGTGTAACCTCCAAAAATTCCTCAACATTTGTTCACATTTGCAACCTGCTAGCAAATCATATATAGTCAATTCACAAGGTATTCTAACATGTCATATTGTCAAAATGTCCTAATATTTCACAATGGTTTAAAAATATTGTTGTTGGTTTGTTAACAAAAAGTGTCTTAAATAAATAGAACGTTGCTTGCTGTGTTTATTGTGCTGTCGTAATTAATCAGAAAAGACCAGCGCTGAGCGCCTGAGCCGTACAACAATATTTTTAAACCATTGTGAAATATTAGGACATTTTGACAATATGACATGTTAGGATAGCTTGTGAATTGACTAATTATAAGTAAGCTCGAATTCTAAAAATTGGTTTATAAATTATGGAGTTGCCAAATTTAAAATACAACCGAATTGAAATCCTCCTCCTTTTTTGAAGTCGGGTTAAAATATATTTATATTAATAACTAATGCATATACTTAAAATAATAATAAACTGTAATATATAATTTTTTCATTTTGAATAACTAATTCTTTTGTCAGGTGATCCACTAGCGGCTACTTTTTACTGAACCGCCGCCGCCAAATAATTTGCCGACTTAGACTTCTGTTAAGAAATGTCAGCAACCAATTGTTCTTTTCTTTATGTCAAAATTTTACGTTGTCAAAAATGTTATAATATCAAAACAGCACAAACATGAAATTTATTTACCACAGAAAAATTTTTTTTTTTCACCATAGAACTTTGCTACCGTTTCACACACACCCTAACTGGAAACAATTTTTATCTTTATGTTTCATTTAGAGGGTACTATATATAAAAAAAAATTATCACATTGAGAACCTTGTTGTCCGAAATATCGAGCAAAATAGATGCATATCGTACGTGACATAAAACGGAAGTGATTTTGGGGTGAATGTAAAAAATGCGAAAAGCTGCGAATTGTGGGAGGTATTATTGAATTTTTTACATTAAACTACATATTTTGCCTTTATAATCCGTTACAGGAAAAACCGTTTTATGTATTATCGTTCGTGACATATCGTACGAGACAGATTTTTCTCTTATAATATTTACAGGGTATGAAATATATTTTTTGTAAATAAATGTATACAAAAACTTAAAACAGGCAAGTTAGAAAGTATAGTCGGTCAAGGCCGTCCATATGATACACACCATAATATAAAAAAAAATTTTTTAGAGGGTACCCTTTTTGGGACCCATGGTCAATCATGATCGCCAAAACAGAATTATGTTATGAGGTTAAAAGTTATAACAATTTTATTTGTGCCAAATATTTTTCAGATATATTCATCTATATGAGATTTGTTTTCCGCTAACCGATTTATGGAAGGGGGTTTATATGGGATTTATGGTTAATTTTCGACCTACCAGCACAACATTTTTTCATGACATTGTACATATCGTACAAGTTGTTTTTATGTCAAAACCAAATTAATAAGGAAGTTATGGCATTAAAAGCATTTTCGGGAGTAGTATCTATTTGTATGGGTGCGGTGCTAAATAGACCGATTCCACCAATATTTGTTTATATGATTAAAATTGAAATAAAATAAGTTTGGACCAATTTTTAACTAAATCCAACCTAATAAGATGATTGATTCATTTATTACATTACGCTTTTGTCTTGCCTCTTCTTAATCCATATAAATTAAAAAACGTTATTATATTTTCCGATCGATATATTTCGAACTAACAGTCCATCTTCAAGATCAAATTTATATGATTGAAAAATGTTTAATCCAAATTACATTAAAAAAAATATAATAACGTTTTTTAATTTATATGGATTAAGAAGAGGCAAGACAAAAGCATAATGTAACAATATAATTGATCCAGCAATACAAAACTAAAAACTTTTTTTAAAATGATTCTAATGATTCATTTAGTTGCATTTATAGTACTTACAATATTGTACGTGACGAATTTTAAAAGCTTATAAAATATTTATTATACCAAAAAAGAATTCCGATCGATATTTTTTGCAATAAACGTGACATTAGAATTGAATCCTAAACAAACCAAAAAATATACCGCGAACTATATATATGTGCTTTCCTCCTGGATCTTGTTCATTGTTGTTGTAACATTTATTTTAAAGTATAATTCCAATACTATCAGTATCTTTATTTAATCGCCAGAGAAGTGAAAATTGTTCACTGCAGTTACTAAAAATTAGTCAAAGAGAAAGTCTGTTTAAAGTTTTCTTTTCAAAATTGTTATAAGCTGAAGTACATCTGCATAGTAAAGTTTGAGTGTTTTTTTTGAGTCGTGGTTGACATCCTCATGGAAAAGCTCATATGTAAGTAGAAACTGTTATGGGCTATAAACGTATATACAGAGTTGCTGGATATATAAAGTGCAACGATTGTTGGATGTCTAAGATTCAATATAGAACTTTGTTTTCTTGTTTTCTAGTACTATAACAAGGGCTACAATTGTTGACTATTTGGGATTATATGTAGTTCTTTGTTTCACAGCTGTCTGGAACTATAAAAAGAGCTACGATTTTTGGCTATAAATATACGTTTTCAGACTAGCCGAAAATTTGTACATATATAAATTGCTTTTCTTTTTAGATATCTGAAATTAAAAATAGATACATATATATTTTCTCATTATCTACAATTATGTAAAATTCTAAAATTGTTGGCCATCTGGGGGATTATATGTAAATCTTTGTTATCGAGCTATCTAGGATTAAGATTGTTGGATACCTTGAAGTATATATGTATGTATAGTAATACTTTTGTGGTTATTTTGTAATATAACCATATAGATTTTTGTTTTCCGGCCATTTGGGACTAAACAAAGAGCTTCCTATTGACGGATAATCGCCTGGCTTATAATATAGTCTAAAAAACAAATGTACTCCACAAAGAGCTACACCATTTTTCATTGAAATTGAGAAAATTCCAAATGAAAATGAGAATTTCAATTTGAAATTGAGAAAATTCCAATTGAAATTGAGAATATCAATTTGAAATTGAGAAAATTCCAATTGAAATTGAGAATATCAATTTAAAATTGAGAAAATTCCAAATGAAATTGAGAATAACAATTTTAAATTGAGAAAATTCCAAATGAAATTGAGAATTTCAATTTGAAATTGAGAAAATTCCAAATGAAATTGAGAAATTTTAATTTGAAATTGAGAAAAATCCAAATAAAATTGAGAAATTTTAATTTTAAATTGACAAAACTGCATTATGTATATGCTTTTTATTATATCCATACAACAAGCAAAAGGATGAAGAAATTAAAATAAATACAAATCGCAGTATTATTGACCAGCAGGCATATCTTTCAGATCCAGAGCAGATTGATAAAACGTTGTAGTATGTTGTATGGCTCTACTGCAATCTCCAGTAGTTATACATGTCTTAGAAGCCTTAATCACCTCTTCTAAAAAGGCAAGCCTCTGCTCTTCTACATTGGGGGGAATTACTTTCGGTACATTCATCTTTGTTTTCGCCATACTTTTTATTTTTGACCAAATAATTTCAATGGGGATAAGCATCGGTGAATAAGGGCTTAATCGCAGGAGTGAAGCTGGAGAGTATAGTGAAAACAAAGATGAATGTACCAAACTTTAGGCCCCCAATTGAGCAGAAGAGCAGACACTTGACTTTTTAGAAGAGGTGATTAAGGCTTCTAAGACATGTATAACTACTGGAGATTGCAGTAGAGCCATACAACATACTACAACGTTTTATCAATCTGCTCTGGATCTGAAAGATATGCCTGTTGGTCAATAATACTGCGATTTGTATTTATTTTCATTTCTTCATCCTTTTGTTTGTTGTATGAATATAATAAAAATCATATAATTCAGTTTTGTCAATTTAAAATAAAATTTCCCAATTTCATTTGGATTTTTCTCAATTTCAAATTAAAATTTCACAATTTCATTTGGAATTTTCTCAATTTCAAATTGATAATCTCAACTTCAATTGGAATTTTCTCAATTTCAAATTGATATTCTCAATTTCAATTGGAATTTTCTCAATTTCAAATTGAAATTCTCATTTTCATCTGGAATTTTCTCATTTTCAATGAAAAATGGTGTAGTAAAACGAGGGGCAAATTTTAAGTTTCAAAGTAAATAAGAAGTCAAATGATGAAATATCAAAAATTGAGCTGTCATCCTTTGACATTTATTTAGCGAAAACTTGGCAAATTTAAACCATAGAAGGCTACAATCTTGTACAACGAATTTTAATTGTGAAAAATTTACTCAAAATGGTGAAAACTTGACTGTATTAGTTCGTAAAATTCGAGCAGCGTGTCTTAGTAATTAGGATCCTTCTGAGACCGATTTTTTGTGGTCGCAACTGGCTAATGTTCCAATCAGTGACCTGTGGTTTCAGCAAGACGGCGCCTCGAGCCATACTGCCGGCCAAATAATTCAGTTATTGTATTATAAATTTCTGGCAATGTCATTTGGCCGCATCTTTCTTGTGATTTGAGGCCGCTGCACTATTTTTTCTGGTGCTAATTGAAAGACCGGGCTTACGTGAACAAACCACTAACGCCCTGAAAGATGAAATTCGGCCATGCATTGCCGGGATAAGCGAAGCTTTATTGCAGAATATTGTTCCAAATTTTGCAAAAAGAGCGAACGCCTGCATACTTGCTTGAGAAAGACATTTGCTCGCCAAAATCACCCCTATCGTGAATTATTTTCCCCTCATAATTTTTTCCCTTTTCACGTATTTGCGATCACAAAAAACTCCCATGAAAAAATTAATTCATAGGAGAATAATAACGTTTCCCTTATCGTGGAAAATTTTTTCCCTCGTAATTTGTTCACATTTCCCTTTGAATTTCTCACTTTATTTTTGCTGGGGAACAAAACATTAATGTAAGTAATTCTTCTCATAATTCGAATATTAAAGTTTACAAAATTAATTTTTATGTTAAGATCCGTGAAAAGAGGCACAGCATATACGTATGAAAATGGTTCAACAAAATGCAAAACAGTTCGATTGCCTGAGGAGTTATGAAGCTTTTCAAAGACATGGTGGCAGAACTTTAAAAATTATTTTACAACATAAAATGCAATAAGCTAATGTTGCAATCAAACAATAAATCGAATACAATATATTTTATTTTGTCTTTTTTTAGCTTTTCTTTAAAATATACGTGTATATTTTTGAACAAAAATTTATTTAGTTTTTTAATGTTTTTAATATTTCTTCTTTTTTACATTCACTGAGAGCTGATAGCGCGAAAAATTTTTCACGATAGCTTTTTTCCCTTCGAGGGGAATAAAAATTTCATGGGAACAAAAATTCCACTTGTTTTTCACGATAGGGGAGCATATTTCATTATATATTCCCATATTTCTGCTTAACAATGGTATCAATAAAACTAAATTCGTTAAAAAGGCTTGTCTTTAAGACAATTTGCTTCTTTATCTAAAATTTGCCCACACTTTATTGTTAACTATTCGATACAGAGTGTTCAAGTTATGGGGTTTCCCCTCAGATTTAGGGGGTTTTATTTCATTTAGTGGCAAATTTTGGGTGGTACAACTTCTTAGGGGGAACGTTTGGGGGCATAAATTTATATTAAGGCCGTTTTTAGGGAGTTTAACTATTTGCTTGTCTGTACATAACAATAACTAAAGGCTGGGAATCACTGTTCTACACAAAATTACGATTCATTCATACGAAAATCTGACTGATTTCTATCCGACATAGAAAATGTCTGCAAAATCTGCTGTTAATGCCACACTATCCCACAACAAAGATGAAAACTAAAATGACTCAGCTACTTTACATTTTCAGTAAAATGTAAAACATTTTGCGATTTTGCCTTATTTAGGTATTGATATTAGAACGTAAGTTAAAACTGAGTCAAGTTAAATTAATTGAAATTAAATTATTATCTTAACTTTTACATTTAGGGGGATACCTTAAATTTGGGGGGTTTTTAATTTTTTTTTGGGGAAGCGAAAAAATTACCTGGCAACACTGATTCGCGAGTTCGCAAAAAATTATCTTAATTGGGTTTACACGGCTAAGACTGCATTGATTGTTTATTTCAAACCACAAATATCACAGCTTTATAAATCTATATAAAGATGTACGATTGTTGGCTCTATAAGATTAAATACCTTCTATTTTTGGCTATATAACACTATACAGATATATGGGGTATTCACAAGGTGTGCTATCATGGTTTATTGTCATAATGTTCTTACATTTTACAATGGTTTAAAAATATTGTTGTTGGTTTGTAAACAAAAAGTGTCTTAAATAAATAGAACGTTGCTTGCTATGTTTATTGTGCTGTCGTAATTAATAGCACATTAAATTATGAGGGGTTGCTCACAACAGTCGTATTTTTTCATGTTATTATTTTAAGACATATGACTTTATGACACCTTGTGAATCCCCCAATAGATTATTGTAGGCTATATAAGACTATACATATATAAACACTAAAGATTTCTATGCAGTCAAACAGGGATACATGCTTATACAAAGCTGCGACAGCGGGTTATGAAATTTTATATACAGAGCTACGACTATGCGCTATATAATTCCATATACATTGCGATAATTGCAATTTATAAAAGACAAAACTAGTTGTACTACGAATAAAATACTATAAACATAACTACAATAGTTGGATATAAGGGACTATATACAGAGCTGCAATTGCGTGGATTAAATACAACGCTACTATTTATTTCTATAGTGAATTATATGCGATGCTCCCATTGCGTGCTATAATGAACTACCCAATAAAAAATTTGCCTATTTTGCGAAGCACTAATGGTATATTTTAAAAAGTAAGCGCACATTTATGCGCTACGCAATAAGACATACATAGATGCAGTAAGGTAAGCGAACGAATTCTTCATAAATTAAATCAATTTTGAAGTGCCACGACATTCCCTTACTACGAAGCAGGTTCGTAAGGGAGCTTATAAAAGAGTAACGGTGACAAAAAATTCAGTGTGAAAAGCTGATCGTGACATACACTAATTTTTATATGCGCTGAATAAAGCGCTTTCTGTGTCAAAAATGTATTGATTCAAAATGGGAACTCGCCATATAAAATTCATGTCTTCCGTAAGCGATATGGTAAGCGAAGCAGGTAAGAGTTGGGTACATAGAGAGCTACAATTGGGCACTTTAAAAGACTCCATGCTGAGCGATCGATCTTTAAAATACTAGTGTTTTAAAATGAAGGGTACACAGAAAAAATAGAAAATGAACTTTAATTAAACAATTCGTTCAGACAATTAAATTTTTTACTAATTTTGCCCCTGCAAAAGAATTGATCATATCAATTAACGGATTTGTATTTTCGAGTCATGCCACAAAAATTTAATCAATTAAAAAATTAATTGCATCAATTAAAAAAATACACAACTTATACAAAAATATTTACATTTTTGTGTTTTGATTAAAAAAATTAATTACAGCAAACAAAAAAAATAATTGAAGAAATTAATGTTCACCAATTAATTATTTAATTAAAAAATTTTTGGCAAACATTTTTTCTGTGTATGAAATAAATATTCTAGTAAAAAGATTAAAGAACTAAGACCTGTTATATTGCCACTACTACTTTCAAACTTTCTTATTCACAGTTTCGTTGTTGATTAAATGTAGCATTTTAATCACTCAATCAACGACTCAATTAAGAGCTATTTTTATGAGATTTCTTAAATTATACACAAAGTGGTAAATAACTATGGAGGCTATTTAAAATAATATAAGTACACAGAAAAAGGGGTCTTATCAATTAAAAAAATGGTTTAAAAAGTATTTAAATTTAATTAGTGTGATAATTGAATCAATTAATTTTTTAGTTGAAAGAAAATAAAAAATTTAATTTTGATTTAATTAACATTTTAATTGTTTTGAAATAAATTTTCAATTAAAATTTTAATTAAATAACAAAAAATCTTAATTGACTTTTTTCGTTTAAAATAAAATAATTTAAACATGTAGAATTGTTGTTGGGAATTGTCAATATTTATTCAAATAAATTAACACATTGTTTGAAATGGCGAAGTTTTTTGATCACTTTTTTAATTAAAATTAAAAATATCATTTATTGAAAATATTTTTTCAAAATTTAAAAAATTTTAGTAATCAATATAATCATTTGGTGCAAAATCAACAACTTGTTTGCTTGATATTATGAATTTGAAATTAATTTGGTGATTGGAGAAATTTAGTAATTTTTTTGTGTAGATATAATTTCGGAATATTAGAAACTATAGCAAAAGCTAAAAAATACTATTTTAAGAGTTAACAGCTTAATAAATATAAAAAACTTAATAACGTGCAATCATTTCAGCTTAGTTAAGACTATATTAAGAGCTGTATGTAAAGCTTCTGAGTTTTAAAAAGGGTGACCTAAGATTTTGTTAAACCTAAACAATCTGTTCTACCTCCTTTCATAAGCCATCGAGTGTCTGCTAACACTTTTTTCGTACATTGTATCTACATCTCTCCTAAATAACACCATCTAACAAGAATCGCAAATAATATTTCGTTCATGTTTTACGCAGCTGGAAAAAGTGTGGGTGCTTAATTTGTTTGATTGTTTGCTTTTTTGTTGTTTCCTTAGCTATTTGGTGTGTATTTTTTGCTCGAGACTACAAGAACACAAGTGATTTAATACTTTTTTTTTTTGAAAACCTAGAGGACGCCTACCTACACCTCCGCCTAGTTCAAAAAGTTCTTTTTTGCAGTGGAAGTAGTAGTGGCAGCAGTGGAATATCATTTTATGGCTACGTTTTGTTTTACTACTTTCTGTTTATAGAATTTTGATTGTTTGAAGTACGAGTATTAAATTGTACTTGTATTGCTATTTTGGTGCCATATCAGAAACCCAATATTTGTTTTTTAAACTCTCTATAAGATCTTAAAAAGTATAAGGCAGAAGCTGATACAGCAGTAGCAGCAGCTAAAAAAACAGCAGCCAGTGCAAATCAAACAAAATTTAAATAAATGAATTACTCTGACTGATGGACGGATGGTTGGCTGACTGACTGGCTGGCTGAATGAATGAATAAATGGTTCGATGGTTGGCTGCTGGCTGGGCTCAATGGCCATTTTATTTTTTTTAGCTTATTTTGAATGTCAGACATGACGAAGCACAGTTATGGTTTATATCAAACAGCAACAACTATTTATTTTATTTGTTTATGTTTTTGACTTTTTATTTGGTTTAAATTGCGAGTTGGATATAAAAATAAACTTCAACATCTGTTTAAAGAGCTTATTTTTATGCAGTGATAGAGAAACTAGATTAAGTCCATAATAAAGCTGGCAACAAAAATAAGTGTTTTATTTACTGACGGGATTAGTAAGAATGAATGTAAAGTATTTAAAGCGATTTTAAACCTTATTGCATGTAAATTAATTTGACATTTTGTAAACTTTAAAAAGGTTTAAAAACATTCGAAAACAAATATGAATTCTCCCTTCTAAAGTCTCTTTAAACTAAGCAAGTTTCACTTTGAAAAACTTTCTAAGAGTTTCGTTATGAATTTACTAAATTTCGAATAAATTTGCTCAGAATTGAATGAAATATAAACAGATTTATGTTGAATTGAATAAATTTTAGCAGGTCTATATTTAATCGAGTAAAATGTAGAACTGTTTATATCCGGTGTTTTTTTTTTAGCTGCAAGATAAATATCGATATCAATAAATATGGTTTGACAGCTAAGAATGTCAAACGATGCTGACATTACTGTTCAGAAAGGTTTGGCAAGTCAACATGAATTGTTTTACGCTACAAAAAAATTTGTTCGCGAAGTTCATTAAACACTTCGTCCATTTTATGGTCAACATAGTCGGCGTACTCTGATAGAAAAGGCGTCATAACGCTGATGTATTTTGACATACATTTTATGAAAAGTGTCTTCGGTTTTGACCCCATGCCACTTTTCATCACTGTGATGTCAGCCTTAAGATCACTTGTCCAAATTGACATTAGAGTCAAAAATTAAATTATTTCATCAATGGGGTGATACATTCGCACCACAGAACTGAAAAATCGGAGTCGGCTTATTAAGTCATGCCACCAGTGCGATGACTCAGTAACATCATGGAAAGGACTCATTAGGCTGTCATTAAATTGAATCATTGCAATTGACTCAAGTTAAACTGAGAGAATATTATTATTTACTTACCCGTTACACATGTTTGTTTCACATTTAATGTATTCCGCTCTATGTTTACAGAAGAACTCTCAATTTTAAATACGACACCAGCAGCATGCCCGATATGGCTTTCCTCATCAGTCTTTGTATTTAACTAAATAATTTAAAAAAATAGAATATGGGAATTTTTGCATCTTATTTTACTTTTTTAACATGAAAATAAAGTTAATAATACAGAAAATGTGGCATCGAATTTATGTCCCTCTAGTCCAGTGATGTTATACGTAGGGACAATCCCTATTCGTAGGGATTTTCTTCTAAAAAATGGAAGTACGGAAAAGAAGGACAGATATTTTGAAATCATCAAAATGTAGGGACTTTTCAAAAATGTGGCGAAACTGTATATATTTGGCAATCTTTTTCGATTAGTGACATAATACTAATAAAATTGCTGATACGGAGTTGATACGAGTGATCGCTTGCCCCAATTTTAACTTTGATTTGAAGATAAATTTGTGAAAATCTCTTTTACAAAAATTTAATTTTTCAGAGCAAAAATAGATAACTTGTTTAAAGTAAAGTTACCAAAATGAAAAATTTTAATAAAAATTAAATTTTCCCCCTTTTTTCGAAAGGTGTTATCTTTGATTTATCACTTCCACATGATAATACAGATAATGATCTTAAAAATAAAGTATAGAAAATCAATAGAATTTGTTAAAAATAAAGCTAAAATTTGATCAATTTAAAGGTCACGCTTTTTTTATTTGGATTTTTTCTTCAAATATTTGTTAGGTCTGACCATATATTTACTCATAAAATTGTATCTTTTATTTGCATTGTCAGTTCTTTTTTACAAGACGAATGTACCTTCCAGTGCACTGAAAATCATTTAAAACACCTGTACGATTGTAAGGAAATCACCAACGACTTTATTTGCATTGATATATTATCAAAGTTGTAGGGATTTTTATAGACAATTTGTTGAGCGCGTAGGGAAAAATAGGGATTTTTTTCGGACTGCGTAGGAACTTTACAAAAAAGTCTGTAACATCACTGCTCTAGTCATCATAGATGACGCATAACATTTTACAAAATTTTATGATGACGTTCGTCATTGGATTGATGACACTTTTTGCCACATTGATGACATTTGTAATAACATTGATGTCACAATTCTGATGTTAGAGCATCATCAATATGAAGATGCATATTTCTCTGAGTGTTGTGATCAAGGAATTAGTGCAGTTATTGATAGTTTTCGCACTAATTTGACTTTTCTCGATCAAAAGCCGTTAACAAAACAAGACGGCGCAACTTGCCACACACTGAGCTTAACATACGATTTATTGCAAAATCAATTTGGTGACAACGTTATTTCCAGGAGTGGTCCTGTTCACTGACCTCCTCATTCCGGCGATTAAACAGTTGTGGGCTACTTTTTATGGGGCTATGTTAAGTCATTTGGTAATGCCGACAAACCAGCCACTCTTGAAGCATTGGAAGCCAATATTCCAGCCATAATTGAAGCCATACGGCCAGATTTGTTAGAAGAAATTGTTAAAAATTCAACTGATTGAATGGACCATGAATTTCGAAGCTGCGGCGCCATGACATTTTCTATTAGATTATAATAAAAAAAAATCTAACAATATTTCTGTCTTGTATTATAATTTTAAGTTCTCATACAGCTAAGAATACACCAAATATAAAATCAAAAGAATTTTAATACATAAAATCTGGATGGTAAACTAGTTTTTTTAGAATCGAATAACCTGGGTCTCGATTCAGAGAATATTTTCAAATTAACTTTGGTTCATACTTAAACGAATATAATACAGACGGCTTAAAAAATTCGAATGATTTCTTTTACATAAAATAAAATGCAATGTGGCCGGGTTGATATGGAAAATAAGGAACAAATTTAAATTTGGACCAGTTGAATCGAATGAAATAAGAACCGAATCAGATATAATTAAATACAGCCATAACCGATTCATATGAAATGTTAATTTTGTTTTTATGTATACCGGTTGACCTTCTAGAATCAAGGAAAGTATGAGCCGGTTCATGTATAATACGTATGAAATACGAACCGGGTCATATATAGATCGTTATAAGATATAAAAAGATTTATATCGAATCGTTCGAAAAATCAAATCGAAACGAAATCTCATGGAGCAGAGCCAATTCGAATGGAATGATGTTGAAAGAATTAAAATAGAATTAAATCGATTTAGTTAAGTCTTTAACTTTAGCCTAAAATCCTAAAGCCTATAATTAAAACGTCGGCAGTAACTTCATATTCTCTCTCATTTAATTGTTTCAATTTTTTATTTTCTTTTGTTTTTCATTTTCTGTTTACAAAATGTATGAAATATAATGAAAGTATGGTAGCATTGTTGGGAGAACAAGTGCCTATATGTGAGAGCATAAGTGATAAAACAGAATTGAGCCCTCAACTTCAAACAAAAATTTTAAAAACCATTATTAAAACGTCGGCAGTAACTTCAAATTCTCTCTTATTTATTTCTTTTTCTTTTCTTCTTATGTTTATTTGTTTACAAAATGTATGAAATTGAATGAAAGTATAGGTAGCGTTGCTAAGAGAACAAGTGTCTATAAGTGACAGCATTAGAAAAACGTTCTCAAAATAATTTAGAATTTATTTCACGACAGCTTTCTACGACAAATTTGTATGTCAAATTGTATGGAAAATGTGATCTCGACGCAGTTCTGTTTGAACACGAAGTGGGAGCCCACACTTTAAAACGTATATGTCAACGAATGGAGAAAAATGTTTTTTATTAAGAAGTTCCAAAAATAGGTACCATTTTCACCCCTTAATCGTTAGAATTTCGTAAAAGTTCCAAATTTTTATTTATATTTTTTAGATAAGTAACGAATGTTATAGAATTTTTATTGCTTTCAAAGATAGATGAAGTGATAAAAAAAGTTCCAAATTAAAGGTTTTACCTGTTTACTACCCGCTAAACTAAAAATTTAATTTTTTTTTATCGGTTAGCTTAGGAAATATGATGTAAGCGAATTTATCCTTCCTTTAACATTCGAATTTCGTGGATCGATTTGGCGAGGGCCCAACCTATGGTACAAATTTTAACTTTTTAGGTTCAGGTGCTTAGTAACGTTACAATTTTATATATATAAACAGTTGAACCTCGATTTGAACAGCTCGCATAGGACCGGAATATTCACGGATAAATGAAAAATACGGTTTATCGATATTGTATGAAAACACAACAATTTTATTTTTTTTAACTTAAAATGTTAGTCTTCATTTCACAAAGTTATTTTAAGTTGGTACGTTCTACATAAATGTATGTATTTGTATGTTATAAAGGGCCTGTTCGGAAATGCATCACTGCGCTGCATCTGATGCGCATCTATGTTTGCGATGCGTATGCAAATCAGCTTGGCATCAGCTTGTTTGCCGCCCGTATTGGTTATATTATTGAACACAATATGCATCAGCAATTTTTGTGATGCGTGTTGTAGATTTGTTTGCGCATCATCTGCATTTGTTATGTATTTTTGAACAACTGACATTTGCAGTGATGCTTAACCGAACGCGCTGAGCATCAGATGCAACGCAGGGATGCATTTCCGAACAGGCCCATAAACATGAGTGAATGCATAACAAAAATTGGGAGTTACCGCATTTTAATTATGCTTATGTGTATTTTATTGGAAGAGAAAACAAACTTTTGCTTGTTGCACGGATAATAGAGGTAAAGCACGGTTAATAGAGCCATAAAAAAGAAGCATCGATAAAACGAGTAAAATCACGGACAATAGAGGTTGTAAAAGAAAGCGAGCAGCATACCGGTTAATAGATGTAACCGGTTAATAGTGGCCCGGATAACCGAGGTTTAACTGTATATATATAGATAGATTAAATAAAATATCAACCGGTTCATAATTTAATTCGGATAAAATCGCACTATTTAAGTTGGGAACAGAATAGTTGCTGTAGTACATCATTACGAATAGCGCTGCAAGCAGTGAAAAGTTAAAAATGACAGCTTCAAAGTAGTGTCAGCAGATACGTAGTTGTATGCAGTTGAAGTTGAAGCGCAAAACTCGAAATTTTGAACTTTGTTGCGCTACAGAGCATTCGGCAGCTTCAGGTACTACTACAACTAATTTATTATGTTCCAGGCCTTATTTTTACTCATAAAACATTTTAAAAATTTGATTTTAATTTAATTCCCCATAAGTAAATCCCCTTCAATTTTCGTTAACGATATTATTAATTAAACTACAATTTATTAGCAGAAATCTCGTCGTTTGTTACTCTATCCGTTAGCGTTCCATAGGTTAAATATTACATTCCCTTCAAACACAAAGTTATACAAATACAGAGAAAGAGTATTTTATAACCTGCCTTTAGGCTTTCATTTTTTTTTGCGCAAGTAATTTGTAATATCTGGTGTGGTTACAAGCAAAACCCAGTCAGACACGGTCAAACTGAAAACAGTATGTTACAAAATTTATGCAACAATAAAATATTGCAAATCTATTTTATTAGTGTCTGCATAGTTAAAGAAATTTTTTCAAATATTGGCCCAAGTTTAAAAATTCTATATCTTAATAAGACCATTACAATTGTCGTACACTGTAACGTACTCCATATCTGTATGCTCTGTGCCTAGCTAATGGTTAGTTATCATACTCCAATCCAGCCATGTAGAAATTATTATGGCCAGGCTGGCGTGTCATCATTTTTAAAAGGTGGTGTAAGTCAAGTAGCTTGATTGAATGCCGTTCATTCAAGTGACGGGGCTGAATGGTAATGGATGATAGATGCATGAATGGAAGCGATGGTATGTCGACGACAGCAACACTTTAGTTTTATCATCCACATCAACATTTTATTGATGATTTTAAGAGTAAATTTTATTTGTATGCAAAAGGTTAGACAAGTTCATTGGACACGTACTAAACAGATATTAAATTGTACTACTTAACAATTTAATAACAGGCTGAAAAACATATACTAAATGGAGTTGTTGAAATGAAATGCTAATTAAATGAGTTACATAAACTTGTAACATAAAAGTTAAATGTTAAAATTTTAATTATATAATATTTAAATGAGAAATTTCCTAATTTAAATTCACAGACTTAGTTAAAAATCGAATGCAAACAAAATCCGAATCGATTTCTCAGAATTGAAAACCTTGCGAAACGAAATAGTTTTTATACGCTTTGTATACTGACATATATTTCGGTGGAACGCATGGAAAATGTTGAAAATTTGAAATATGCGTTTACACTTGAAGCATCTAACATCAATAAAAAATGTCACCATATCTGAAAAAACTTTTATTTGTTTAAATACTTTTTGTCTACAAAAGTGCCAAAATTTTAAAAGAAAACGCAAAAATTTACTTGGAACTCATATTGTTTAATAATATAAAAAAAAAAATTAAGCAAAAAAAGATTTGCAAAAAGGAATAACTTGACAAATGGTAACTCTAATTTCAAAAAATATGCCGTTTTGTCAGGGATGCGACAATAATAATCGAAATTATTGCCATTTTTCTAGTGATTACACTAAAATAATCGAAAGATGTACAATGGAATACAATGAAATAAGAACACCTTGTATATTTTTAGATTTTTAGCTCCATGCATATCTTATGGGAAAATTTCAACATCTTCGCAAATTGATGGTAGATGTTAGATGTTAACAAGTGTGAAAAGGCCATTGGGAAGTGAAACAACATGTAATACATTTGTGTAAAATCGAATGAAATGTGTACTTTATCATAGTGAATTGAACGATATACAATTTTTTTTGATATACAATGGCAATCAAAAGTAAATTGGTAAATACAGAATCAACTAAAATATGGAGAAGTTTTTATAATGGAGTGAAACCTGAAAAACTCTCCTATAAAATCGATTGTAATATAAACCGATTAATATAAATGGATCGATTACGGATGGCAACACAACTGAAGTTGAGCTGCCAGCAGAGAAATTAGGCAATGCCCATGTTAAATTATATACAAAAAAAATTTCATTTAATATTTTAACATGAACGATTAATATAAATGGATCGATTACGGATGGCAACACAACTGAAGTTGAGCTGCCAGCAGAGAAATTAGGCAATGCCCATGTTAAAATATACAAAAAAAATTTCATTTATTATTTTAACATGAACGATTAATATAAATGGATCGATTACGGATGGCAACACAACTGAAGTTGAGTTGCCAGCAGAGAAATTAGGCAATGCCCATGTTAAAATATAAAAAAAAATTTCATTTATTATTTTAACATGATTTCGCTGCTGAGTTGAGTTGCCATTAATAACCGACCCACAAATCTTATTGAGGCCCTATGCTCCACTGGGACTCAAGGATACAACAGAAAAGGAATATAGAATTAAATAAAGTTTGATCCGTTTTATATATGTATGAAGTCGAAGGAAATGTTAACCGGTTCATATAGAAACGAATAAAATATTAGCCTCTTTGTTGAAAATAAAAAGAAATGTGCAATGCTTTATGTAATATGGAGTTAAACTTTAACTGGTTAATATAAAATCGAATTGAATGTTAAACGATTTAGAAAAATCAAATTAAAAGTCAACCTTAATGTACACAGAAAAATATAGAAATTGATTTTAATAAAAATGCTCGTGATATTAATTAAAAAGTTAATTAAATTTGCACCAGTAAACAAATTAAAAATATGTATCAATTAAATATTTTTTTGATATTAACAACATTTTCGGCAGTATTGTAGTTGATACAAAAAAAAAAAAAACGTGTAATTCACTTGATTAAGTTTTTAATTACAACTGATATTATTTTATATTAATAGTTTAATTGAAAAAAAAGCGAAAATTGTGTATAATTCGTAAAATGTAAACGAGTTCATATAAATATATTCTAGTGAAATATGAAAAGATTCATATACATATAATCGAATGCATGTAGAATGAAAAATAAATTGATTCATTAATAATTAAATGTTATATTAACCAATTTATTTATAGCAAAATAAAATATAATCCGGTTTTTATGGTATCGAAATGAAATGTGAACCGGTTTATATTTAATCAAATTAAATAGGTACCTTTTCGTATGGAATCGAAAGTCGATACACAATCGACTAAAGTATGGAATCAAAGAAAAATATATATGTATGTGCATTTCCACCAAAACCTCCACCTTTTGTAAGGTCACGTCAACAAGAACCTAAGCTTGTATTTTATGCCCATTTTGTTCAAATATTTCACGATTTTTTTTAAAGCTAATTGCGCCTGTCTTTACAAAAAGTAGACTAGTATATAGTTGATTAACCTTTAACTGTGGGAGTGAAATTTTGGGACATACTTAATGACGTAGTGTTCAATTTTACCCTTATAAATTTTACAAAAAAAAATTTTTTTATAATTATTTGTTTTTGAAAAATAAGGTACTACATTTTTAATCACAAAAAAGAAAGAAACCAACAATTTTTTTTTTTATTTGTTTAAACAAAGAGGTACTTTACTTCACAAACCTTTTTTTTAAATATAAAAAAATGATATATCTAAAACTTATCAAAAAAATATGAATTAAAAAAAAAAAAAACCTAAAGGGCATTTTTTCACAGCCAAATGTAATACACTTAAATATATAAAAGAGATCATGAAAAAAATAATTAGGTGTATAAACTAGAGGCAAACGTTTTGGAGGTTTTTTACTCATCAAAATCTGCATCCCATACACATTGGCTTCCTTCATTGCAGGCAAATCGGCAAGACCTAAAGCTTCCAACTTTGGTCGAAATATCTTGGCTATCAATACACAACATCTGACCAAATCTGGGCTGTAGAGGAGGGCGTGGCACCTCTCATGCAAAACCCTTATTGATTTCTGTATATCTGAAGAATGGTAAGAGTCAAAGTTTCGCAACTACCCTACAAAAAACGAGACTACTCTATACATGCGTGTATGGACTACTCCATAAGGGAGTAGGACTACTCCAATACCTAACCTAAATGTATGTAAAAAAATACTCCAATTTACATTGCGATGTCCTAGGGCTGGACCACGTAACTCAGCTATGCATTACAAAGGGATAGTTTTAAAACTACTCCATTGTATACACAAGAGGATTAGTTTTAACTTCGTTTAAAAACGAAAACATGTCGTTAAAAAACGAAGACATGTCGTCTCACTGCAAACACTTTTTAACAATGACATGGTCCATGCTAGCATTACATCGGACCAGTCCATGGAGTAGTCCATTTAATCAGGTGGTCCAATATTATTTGCAGGGTAGGTAAAAGCATCTTGGTTAGCAATACACAGCATCCGACAATATGTAGGTGGGATTAGGGAATTGGGCGTGTCAAAAATAAATTTTTTTTATTTCTAATGAACGGTAAGAGAAAAATTGTCCATATTCGGTACACATAGCTGGGTTATCAATAAACAACCTCTCTACAAAAATTGGCGGTTTCGGAGAAGCGGGTGTGGCACCACCCATACCAAGATATTATAGATTTCTATCTAACTGGAGATTGGTAAGAGTAAGAGTATTCCAGCCTGTTACAAACAGCTACACGAGACCTATATTTACTAAAATGTACTTATTTCATTTTAATAGGGAGCAATAAAATATTTTTTTCAACAAGAAAACGGAGGAGTAGTAAAAACAATTCCATGAAAATATAACGTTAATTTTAATGTGGGGTAAATTTTTTCCTACTAAATACTTACGCTAACGCTGACGTGGTGGTAAAATATTTTCAAAGAAAAAATTACGTAAATGATGACGAGTGGAAATTTTTACACCAGCATGTCCATAGCTCCGCTCGTGCTTAGTCGAGCTCAGACAAAATACAAGTGAATAATGACGACCACGATATGAGAAGATACAAATAGAATTAAATTTATAGAGCGCAATGGAAGAGAGTATTTTAAAAAAATTTAAGGAGAGGGTAAAATTTACCACCACCTTCACAGTTAAAGGTTAATAATGAACAGATGAATATAAAATTGAATAAAGTGTAATCCGTTTTATAAAGAGTCGAATAAAATTTTAACCTGTTCACATAAAACCTATTAATCGTCTAATTAAAAATGAAAAATCGTAAACAGCTTTATTTAATATTGAACCAGCGTTGCCATATATATTGTTTAAAAAACTTAATCAGAAAAAAACCTTTTTTTTTTAAGAAAAAACTTTTTCCACAAAAGTGCCAAAATTTTAAAAGAAAACACAAAAATTTATATGAAATTCATTATATTTAAAAATTAAATAAAAAATACACAAACATTTATTTGAAATTCATTTTGCTTAAAAATATAGAAAAAAGTAAATAAAAATATTTTTTTTCTTTTTACCAATAAATTAGTTTACAAAGAAATACTTAAAGTCATTATTAAAATGAACTTTACAAAGTTCAACATAAAACTTTAAAGAATGAACTTTAAAGTCCATTTTATCACCTTCAGATAACTTATATGAATCAAGAGTTAAAAATACTTCAGCACCTAAAAAAATATAGTTGGGATATTTAAGGTCGGAAGGAGTAAACAAAATATAACACTGTTACAATTTTATAGGTCAGAGAAAATATTTAGTAAGAACGTTTAATTGCACAAAAAAAAAAAACACTTAATATTTTCATCCAATATACTGCAAATTGTAAATTATGTATTTATAAAAAAAAAAAACTTGAAAAACTTTATATAAATTAAAAACTTTTTTGCATCTCAAAAACTTGCAAAAAAGGGAAATTTTGACAAATGGCAACGCTGTATCGAACTATCTTTGAACCGGTGTATAAAAAATCAAATGAAATACCATTTTCATGATATCGAATGAAATATGAACCGGTTTATATAGAATCAAATTAAATAAGAA
The DNA here is from genome assembly GCA_943735925.1 of Pollenia amentaria. Lineage (NCBI taxonomy): Eukaryota > Metazoa > Arthropoda > Insecta > Diptera > Polleniidae > Pollenia > Pollenia amentaria. The sequence continues at coordinate 57,466,788 of OX031006.1, forward strand.
GCGGTTTATGTAAAACTAATTAAATATGAACCGGTTTATAAAGAATCGATTGTATTATAAACCAACTTATAAAAATGGAACGAAATATATACAATAAAGTGAAATATAAAACTTTTTTTATTTATAAAATAGAATAAAATAAAAACCGGTTTATATAATTATCAAATCAAAGACTAACCGGTTTAAAAAAAATGGAATGAAATAGGTATCGTTTATTATAGAATTGAATTGAATATGTATCAGTTCATATCTGATCGATCATAATTAATTGAATTAGTACCGGGTCATACAATCGGTGTAAACTTTAATATTGCTGCCAAAATATACCTACATATCGCGATCTTGGAACAACAAGGATGTTCTATTTGCACCTAAAAAACATGTTAGATAGAACCTTTTTGTTCTCAGTTCGCGATATGTACCTAAATTTAATAAACACACTGCATGTTTTTCAAAACAACGTATACAACTTTTGTTTAACTTCGCAATAGTTTTATTTTGTTTTACAATTGTTTATAAAAACTTTGTTCTGCCAGTACGAAACTTAAAGTACAAAGCAAAACAGACAAAATTATTTTAATAGGTTTAAATAACTGTACAATACAATGAACTAAGTATTGCTATCGACAGTACGCTACAATCTGTTAAAAAAAAAATTTATTAAAAACATGCAAATACCTACAGTAAAACTTTGTTAAGGGTACTTTACACTATTATACTTTGTATTAAGACATGTAAAAAACTCAAGTAATATTTAAAAAGGCCCAACCATAATTAGCTTAAGGAACTGTCAAAAATTAAAGAAAAGTCTGTCAAAGACATAATCGAATAAAAAAAAAAGCTTTAAGATCTATTTTGCATATTTGTGCAATATTTTGTTTTCTTGCGGGTACTCCAGACTAAAAAGTACCCAAAATTACATACAGCCCTGTATTTGTTCATTTTATATTTTATTATTTAATCTGCAAGCAACGTCTTAAAAAGGCAAAAATTTGTGATTGTTGTACATATTGGTTACAAAACTAAAATTGGTTAGAAAACTAAAATACATATGTAAAATTCCACTTTCTTTATTCTTATGCTAGGAACACAACTGGGCTCGACCAATTTTACACATGTAACATATTGGTGTATGTGAAAATACACACAAAATAGTAGCGTCCGGCGAAATTCGTCATCCGCGGGGTCTTTGCAATAAATTTATTTCTATTTCATACGCCGGCGAACGACGAACAAATCAGCACTAGGTGACCATTAGACCGTCTCAATTTTAATTTTTTTTTGAAATTTCTTCATGAACATTGATTCTCGTTATCTCCCAATAAAAAATGGAGCTTCCAACGAAGCAGGTTGGTAAGGGAGAAACGTAAGAGTTTCGCTTACCATATCGCTTACGGAAGACATGAATTTTATATGGCGAGTTCCGACTTTGAAGCAATACATTTTTGACACAGAAAGCGCTTTATTCAGCGCATATAAAAATTAGTGAATGTCACGATCAGCTTTTCTCACTGAATTTTTTGTCACCGTTACTCTTTTATAAGCTCCCTTACGAACCTGCTTCGTAGTAAGGGAATGTCGTGGCACTGCAAAATTTATTTAATTTATGAAGAATTCGTTCACTTACCTTACTGCATCTGTGTATGTCTTATTGCGTAGCGCATAAATGTGTGCTTACTTTTTAAAATGTACAATTAGTGCTTCGCAAAATAGGAAAATTTTTTATTGGGCTACTATAAAAACCAAGAATTTTGGTGTATAACACTTAAATATTGATGAATGGGAAGTCGTCTCTCAAATCGTTTTTTAATTTTTTAGGCAAAATGCCTTTTTTTTCAAATAATGAAAAAATCTTGATTTAGTAATTTGCCTTAAACTCAAGCAGTTCTGAATGGATTTGAACATCATTTCATGCATTTGGAGTATTAAATTTCCTAAATCTTTCTTACAACAACATTGAAATTTTTCGATGGTTTTTTATTCATAGCACTACAAATTCAGATTTTCAAATACAAACTTAATATTTTTTTTTAATTTTTGCTTACCTTTTCATATATAAAAATTGAACGAGGCAAAACTTTTATATTCTGTAAATGCAGTATGGTAGGAAATTTTAAAATAAAGATTTTGGTGTAAATAACAGTCGAATTCTGTTAAGAAAAACCGCAGTTTTAGTTGAAATGAGTAAAGTTGTTTATTTCTAAATATAAAAAAAAAATTATATTTTTTGCATCTGAACCGAGTTGTTCTACTAAATTTCCGATCTTTTGATATATTAGACGTATCCATAGGTCATATAACAGCTCTAAAATTTTAGTTTTTATAAAAATGTTGATGCTTTTTAGCCCATTTTTGGAGTATTTTGCTAATAACTTAACCATTTCTTAACCGGTTTGGCAGATTTATATACCTACGTCTTTAGGAAGAAATTTATTATTCACTTAGATTTTGGGCATTACTCTTCCATTTTTGGGAAAAAACTTGCAGGGTTTTCGGGAAATATATTCTGCTAAAAATTTCTGATATTTTGATATATAAAACGTGTTCATATGTCATACTAGAGCCCTAAAATTTAAAATTTTGAGTATTTTCAATAATGTTTTTGTACGGGAGGTACCATGCCCACTTTTCCTATCCCGCCCATATTTTGTGGGATGCTGTGTATTGATAACCGATATGTTTGTACCTAATTCGGGAACTTTAGCTCGTTTCGTTCTCCAGATATACAGAAATGTATAACGTCTTTGTATGGGAAGTGCCACACCCAAAATAATTTAATTCAAGTCATCGAGCATTTTCACAAAATGCATCCAAACTCCAACAAAAGCACAATTTTAGCGAATTTGAAAAAATAAAAAAACCAATATGTTCTTACTTTATAATGTATTTATGCAATAGAAGCAAATTTAGAAATAAACAACTTTACTCATTTCAGCTAAAACTGCAGTTTTTCTTAACAGAATGCGACTGTTATTTACACCAAAATCTTTATTTTAAAATTTCCTACCATACTGCATTTACAGAATATAAAAGTTTTGCCTCGTTCAATTTTTATATATGAAAAGGTAAGCAAAAATTAAAAAAAATGTTAAGTTTGTATTTGAAAATCTGAATTTGTAGTGCTATGAATAAAAAACGGTCTAGTACGGTATAGTCGAATTTCCCTATAATGAATCTCTTGCTATTGGATCAGAATATATCTTCATTTTTAATATAGAAAGCTTATAGTACAATAGAAATATTTTTTCGACGTTTATTTAAAATAATCTGGTATTTTTGTTAGGATTGCATTCTTCCAAGTCGTCCTTCATCAATATCCTCAAAAAGGCTGTTATAAAGCCTTTTGTGTTAAATAATAAATTACTTGTCTACTACATCTTAAGAATAATACCATTTTTTATAAAGTGCTGGAATATAAATTGTTTAGCTAAATTTTGTGTTAATCCTTGCTTGTACGGCTTTATTAAATACTAATAGTATTTTTTTAGGATAAGTGCTTCTTTATACAACATTTTCGGTCACTGAATACGCGGGCTGCTATCAATACTACTTTTAATTGAAAAACTCTTTTATTCTTCTGATTTAAATTTTTCAGAAATTAACTAATTAAAATTTACTTCTTGCAGAAGTTTTTTGAAATAATTCCTTATATGGAGACAAATATGCATATATGTATATGATTCAAATTTTTTACAAAAACTTGTTTATTGTAAAGAAAAATTCAATTGAGAAAATTCATTATAAGGACATCAAAATACACGTTAGTTATAATGGAAAAGTTGGATTTTTAAAATCAATTTAAATTTAATGAAGTACTTTTTTTAGTTTAATCCACTTCTAATTAGAAATAAAAAACTATAAATAATATGTCATAATAATATCTCTATTAATATAACATCTCTACGTTCTCAAATGCAGTACTGCCTGCACTGCATCAGAAAAGCAAACTTATTTCACCATGTCAACGCAATCCTAATGATGCTGCATATTAATTGTGTGACTATCATTTTTATATGTGCATTAAACCATATTTAAATTTATTGTTTAAACGCAGTATTGCATTTATAACCATGTACATTATCTTTATATTCTATTATACCTGTAATTTACCAGAAATATTTAATTATTTAATGTTTTAAATGATTGTTTAACTTAATACTATCATACTTTCGTTTGTGATTCGTCGTTTTGCTTCAGAGAATTACAAATTAAAATAACGTAACACACATAATTAAATAAATAACAGTAAAAATAATATTTTTTTTTTTTCAAAAAAAATCGGTTATCGCATTTTTATTGGAAATATTTAAAATTTATTTTATATCTCAATTAATTTCCATTTTACAACGTTTTTTGCTTCTCATGAAAACTGTGATGTTATAGTATTCTGCATTTTAGATGACGATATGTGCAGTTCTTTTAGTTTTTTTTTTTTAAAATAATACTTGCTGACAAAAAATTCAACGCACACTTTGGCTCGTTGCCTTTAACAAAAACAAAATACACACAAAGGCATTTCGTGCTGTGGTCATGCAAACTGCCGAGCAACAACAACATTACTGGTGAGGAGCGTTAAGAAAATTTTTTGTTTCCTCATTTTTCATGACTGAGGAAAGGCAAAAATTTATTTTTCCTCACGCTCATGAATGAATTGGCAAAAAAATTCACAATTCATTCATGGTTGTGAAAAAAATTACACGTTTTAAATTCCTCATTCATGAAAAAATTCATGAATGGTTAAATATGAGCGATCATATATGAATTTTTCGGAACTCTAAAAAAACCATCGAAAAAATGGCAATGTTGCTTTAAGAAACATTTAAGAAATTTAATAAGCTTTCTAATGCATGAAATGATGTTCAAATCCATTCAGAACTGCTTGAGTTTGAGACTATTACTAAATCAAGATTTTTAATTTTTTGAAAAAAGGCATTTTGCCTAAAAAAATGAAAAAACGATTTGAGAGACCACTTCCCATTTATCAATATTTAAGTGTTATACACCAAAATTCTTGGTTTTTATAGTAGATAAAGAAAATCGATGTTCATGAAGGAATTTCGAAACAAGTATAAAAACTGAGACGGTTTAGTGACCATATTTGCTTTTAGTTTAGAAGTATTTTAGTAAATAAAGTTATTTTTTACTTTAATAATTATTTTTCTTTTTATTGTATAACATTGAAAATATATATTCAAAGTATTTTGCTACAAAAATAGTTTTCAGTTGTGTTTTTGATTATATTTTAATTTTACAGCATAACTTTTTTTTATGGTCACACTATTTCTCTCTCTTTGCACAAACAGCAATCAACTTTCTCAATTAAAAAGGCTGCTTGTAATTCGTCGTTATTGTGCTTCATACGACGAATTTTCTCAGCGAATTTTTACGGAAAAATTCGTCGTGTTGGACGAAATTCGTTGTTCGTCCCAGTTGTGTTCCTAGATTATTCTTATTTTTCTTTATCGATTTCAGTTTATTTTTTTTTTTTATTTTTTTTTAACAAAGCGCTTACATCTGAAGCCGTACGGAATGTGCGTTCAGTTTGACACTTTGATTAAGCAAATGTCATTTAACGACTTAACCAAAAAAAATTTAATTAAGGACTATAGTTGGCCACATATGTTTTATATGTATTCGCATAGTTGACTTAAGCGACCTCAAGCATATTATGGTTGGGGCTAAAAAGTGATAGTGTTAATGGAATGTGTTATGAAAATGATTGCGAAAAAAATTTGCCATCCCATACGATTTCATTGTTTTTTTTTTAATTTTTCTTAATAATTAGTATTGTGGTTATTTTGTTGAACTATTCATGGTTTTTAATCCAAATTTTTACTATTTTTTAATTAGGCTTAAGTTCATTAAATTTAATTTTCATTAAATTATTTTTATGAAGAAAGGAATTTTACAACATGGAGAATTAATTAAAATTGTTATTGATAATTTTCATTCGTGACTGACCTGGGATTCGAAGCCAGGCTGGCTGGCGTGTGATTCGAACCCAGGCGGCTGGTTATCCTGACATGTTTCGACCTCAACCACTAGGTCTCCTCAGAGGGATTTGCCGTCTTACACTCGCAGCCATCGATGACTGCTGACGTCAGTAGTCAAACATCAATCCTTAAACCAAATTGTATTTTAACCTTTGGTAGATCGAAATTTGCTTTTTGAATGATTATCCATTTTTAATTGATCTCACATGTTTTCCTTACTTCTGTTTTTTTTTTTTTTTTTTCGTACTTTTGTCAAGAATTCTTCTTGAAGTCCAAAGTACATTTTTTGTTTATCATGTTTTTGTCTTTCTTTTTTCTTGTTGACATTTTTCAGCAAAAAAAAAAAAAAAAAAAAAAAAAAAAAAAAAAAAAAAAAAAACAGAAGTAAGGAAAACATGTGAGATCAATTAAAAATGGATAATCATTCAAAAAGCAAATTTCGATCTACCAAAGGTTAAAATACAATTTGGTTTAAGGATTGATGTTTGACTACTGACGTCAGCAGTCATCGATGGCTGCGAGTGTAAGACGGCAAATCCCTCTGAGGAGACCTAGTGGTTGAGGTCGAAACATGTCAGGGTAACCAGCCGCCTGGGTTCGAATCACACGCCAGCCAGCCTGGCTTCGAATCCCAGGTCAGTCACGAATGAAAATTATCAATAACAATTTTAATTAATTCTCCATGTTGTAAAATTCCTTTCTTCATAAAAATAATTTAATGAAAATTAAATTTAATGAACTTAAGCCTAATTAAAAAATAGTAAAAATTTGGATTAAAATTTTTCTTAATAATAATAATTTTCATTTGATCAGGGTTGCATTTTAACAAATGCAAATAAAATAATGATTTCATGTGTGATAGTGTGAATACAAACTAATGTTTCAATTACATTTTTTGACAGTCACAACAAAACTCATTAGATTTATATCTTACAAAGTATTATGGAATACGTAAGAAGACTTGTGTGATATTGTAAAGTACCCTTTACCAAAACACAATCTTAATTCAATTACTTTATAGTAAAACCACAAGTATTGATGTAATTTTGAGTTTGGAATCGTTTAGTGTTCATAATGATAGTAAAAATGATAAAAAGGGAATATTTAGGTATCTTTTACAGTCTCCTACTACTTCTTAATTGATTTTTAACGTTTTATTATATGGACCTTCATTTGTTTTCTGCATTTTTACATGAACATTTATTTTTTTTCCCATTTTAAAACCCTTTTTTAATTTATTTTCTTGGCAACAATCGTGTATTTTAAAAACAAAAAAAAAAAAAAAAAACATTTTTTAATTTGTTTGCATTCTTTGTATTTTTGTTGTTGTTTTAAACAACTTGTCCGGGATTTTACCCCTAATGCATTCGAATGGTTTGTATAACGATGAACTAAAAGGGGATGTTTGTTTAGAGCATTTGTTCTTTTGAGTATTATTTACACCTCTCCGACTATTTGCACACTTTTTATAGTTCATGTTTTGAGTATTTGAACTTTTAGGATTAAGTTGACTTTTTTTTTATACAATAATAAACTAATGGATATTTTTCTTATTTCTTTACAGGTATGTACAATTTACTGTACTCGTAAATATTTACGAAATATTGGTAAGAGAAAACCAACTTGCATTGTCTAGAATCATAAAAACTTAAATAATTGATTTTTTATGGTCAATTTCATTCAAATTCTATTAAAATGTTAATTTATGATAAAAATTCGTTTTTCATATCAAATAAAAATAAAATTACATGAAAAACTATATTTATATATGAATTGATATTTAAATAGAATTGACGAAATTAGCCATTACTCCACGTTTAAACATATGTTTGTTTCACATTTCTTGTATTATTTTAAGAAAAAATTCCCTATTATAAGACACCAGCAGCATGCCCGATATGATTTTCCTAATGCTACTTTAAAAAATTTGATGAATTTACCTAGGTTACGTTAGGTTCCATGGGCAGCCATCGAGAGAGAGCTCACTTGGGTCCTTCAGCGGTCCCTTTATGATACCCAGCGCCAATGCCCATCCTAAAGAGCAGTTACTCAGATGGCGTCACTGCAGAGTTGAGCCAATTCGTCTTCCTAATGAAGAGAAGAAGCAATCTTAGTTCTATTTTAGATAGATCCTCCAAGCAAAAACACCGGCTCTCCCAGGTATTTTTCCCTGATGCCCCGTAGCCCAGGGCATTGACAGAGAAAGTGAAGCACAGTCTCCTCTTCCTCCTCATCATGACAACTTCTGCAGTAGTCATTGAATTATAGACCCATTCTCCTAGCATGTGTCCCAACAGACCAGTGTCCAGTCATAACCGACACCACAGTCCTGATTTGGTCCCTATTGAACCTAAGTAGAGATTTGGTTCTCCGTTCATCATAGCCAGGCCATAGTGGCCTAAATATTGAGCAGGTGGAATCACAGGTCCATCCCTCTTGCGCAATTTTATTCGATTCTTGAGGTAATTCGATTTCTTGAGATAATTCGGTCAGCAAACGCTTGGCTAAACAAAGTGATGACTTCACGCGCTGTATGGCATCTTGCGCCGTCTTGTTGTATAATATGCATAAGCTTGCTTAGTCATCGTCCAGACCTGCAATTTTTGTTGCAGCAATTCTTGAGTTTATGGTTGAGAGGGCTGAGAAGAATGGAGAGGGGTACTCAGTTTCATATGCAATTCTGTTTTGTTTCTGGTTTGTTTTGTTATTCTCATACTTTTTAACTTGAAGTTGGCTGTAGGTGTATTTGTATTAATATATTTAATATAAAAAGGAGAAGAGGCAAACCAAGATAAAAATACAAAAATTGCCAAACTATAATTTCATAATCTGGACACTAATGCAATTTCAAAGCAGAATTTTAAAAAATTGCTGCAACAAAAATTGCAAGTCTGGACGATGACTTAAGTTTCTGTCAAAAATTAACAAAAAGCCTCTCAAAGGCAATAAATTGAAGGGGTTTCATTCTCGATTTTAATTAACATATTTATTCGAATAAAATGTGAACCGGGTTCTTAGAGTTACTCAAAAACCTATTAAATTTAATAGAATGTAATTACAAATGCTTTCTTTTAAATAGAGTCGAATATATTTAATTTATTTATTTATTTTTTTATATAAATCTTTGTAAGTTGTTTGTTTTGAAAAAACTCTTTAAATAATTATAAATTTATATTTCACTTCTTGTGGTTCCCTTCGTGAGCTCTCAACCAAATCATTTTATTGTAGAAAGATAAACACTTTTATTTTTTAAACCACAAAAGTATAAAGGAAATATTAAAGTGTTTATAATAAAAAATTTAGGTTAATTATCTAAACAATTTAAGGGACTGATCTAAACTCTTAACAAACTCATCAGGTGTTGACTTGCCTTAGGTTTATCTACAAAAAATTTAACATATTTTTTTTTACTAAAGAAAAGATAAAAAAGAATTTGAAAACCACACACTAAAAAAGAAACGTTTATGTTATTTTTAGGGAATTTTTTAAAAAAAAAAAACTTAAAAATTGTAATAAAAACGAAGTATTTAATAAACAAACTTCAAAACTCTGGATATTACATTATAAATTCAAATTTTTGAATTTAAAATTAAAAATAAAGATAAAAAAATGTAAAAAAAACACTAAAACAAAATATTTATAAAGAAACCCCAACCAGCAGCTTCTTATTGCCACTTAAAGATTTAATCAATAGACACCACCACCATAATGGTCCATTATTTCTATTGTGGATTCTTCATTCGTTGAAATTAGAAGAAAAGTTTTGTTTTAAAGAATATTTTTCATTCGATTTCATCTAGTCTCAAGAGTCATATTTCGAGATTGGAAGTCTTTTTTACTATTTTATCTTTAAAGTTAAGACATCAAACTCCTGTTTCATGTTTATTTTTCATTTAGCCTTTATTTCTAAAAAAATTTTATGGCATCCAAAGAAACCTTTTTGTACCAAAATATTCTAAGCCCAATTGACACTTGTCCATGCTTGAGTGGTCTTAAAATGTCTTATACTCATGAGTCATGACAATTGTTACCTACCAACCCTCTCAACTGACCTCTTCACCTTTTACATCTTTTTAAAGAAGACCTAGAAAAGGGAAGTGGGATTAATACAAAGTGTTTGGGGATTATTTTACTGTTTAGTAAACATGAAATTAGAAATTATTTGATTTTATGCTTGGTTGCATATTTACTTTTTTCAAAATAAAGTATCCTTATCAAAAACCAAAAGACCTCAGGTTACACAGACCATATGTGTTAGTGTTAGTGTACAGGTATGTGTATGTATAATATTGTCCTGACCAAGTCGTTTATTAAATGTTTTATACTACAAATTGCCTTTGACATAAAACTATACAAAAACGCTTTTATCAACAGCTGCTTACTGACTGTTCAAACTACAACTTGTTGTTATTGCAGTTGGTGTTTTAGGTCTTAAAAGGAAACAACAACAACATAAACAACAATAAACCAAACATAAAATAAACAAAACAGCAAAACGTCTGCTTAAAAAAAAAAAGAAAAACACTTGTCATCGTTATATAGAGAATTTGGAAAGGGTATTCACAGTTTTCTCTCTGCTTACTTGTTAACTTCTTTAAAACAGGAAACACACTACAAAGTATCGAATAATATGTAAAACGAATAAAAAAGATTCGAACTTAAAACAATTTATACTGTCAAATTAAATTTAGACTGATTCCTAAAAAAATCAAACGTAATTTTAAATCACAATAAATGAAATCTGACCGGATTCATGTCAAATTTATTTAAATACTAACATTTAAACAGTAACTTCGTAGGCGTGTCCCTTTCTCTCATAGAAATATTTATATGCCAAAGTTTATGTTTCAACGTTTTAACAAAAAAGTACCAACATTTTTCATCTTATAGTTCTTATTCAATAAGGACATTGCACTTATAATTTAGAAAATTAAAAAAGTACCACATGTAGAACGGATAAATAAAATAAATTTAATTTCTCGTATTTCCCATTTTTGATACTTTTGTCTTTCAACCGAAGTACCACAAATTTTAATATTGTAGTGGCTGCCCATAACTTAAAAGATACATGATATGTTAATGAATGGAAGAAAATGATTTGTAAAAACAAGTACCAAAAATTTTTACGCTTAAAACGTTCGAATTTCGAAAAAGTACCAAATGTATATTTGCATTTTTTCTTAAGATAAGTTACGAATGAAATATAATTTGTATTTCTATTTTTTTATGGCAAAACTGTTCCAAAATAATTGGCGGCTTATTCTGGCAGTCATGATCGAATACTTTTTCGATTCGAAAGAAATTGATTTCCTAGTTCTTTCAGTCGATACTGAACAAATCAAAATTATATTTTCAGTGCTGTAAAGTATTTATTTGTGTTTTCACAACACTGAAAAAATTATTTCGATGCGTTCAGTATCGACTCAAAGAATTAGAAATAAAATTGCTTTCGAAACGAAAAAGTACTTTATCACGTTTGTCAGAATTAGCCCCCAGTTTTTATTCGTTTGACTAGCCAAAACGGCGGAATAAAAAAACAAGGGATGTAATTCCGGCAGTCGTAATCGAATACATTTTCGAATCGAAAGCAATTTTATTAATAATTCTTTCAGTTGATACTGAACGAATCGAAATTATTTTTTCAGTGCTCTGAAAACTCTAATAAATGCTTTACAACAGTATCGACTGGAAGAGTTAGAAATAAAATTGCTTTCGTATCGAAAATGTACTCGATCACGACTGCCAGAATTAGCCTCCAGGTTTTATTCGTTTACTAACCAAAATGGCAGAATAAAAAAAAAAAACAGGCAGTCGTGATGTAAATCATTTTTGATTCGAAAGCAATTTTATTAATAATTCCTTTAGTTTATCCTGAACGAATCGAAATATTTTTTTCAGTGTTCTGAGAACTCAAATAAATTCTTTACAACACTGAAAAATAATTGCGATGTGCTTAGTATCGACTGAAAGAATAAGAAATAAAATTGCATTCGAATCGAAAAAGTATCTGATCACGACTGCCAGAATTTTTTGTAATGAACAGCGATAAGTATCAATGTTTTGTATCTGGCTTAGTTTAGGAGATATAAGGTAAGCGAATTTACACCTTATACCCCCTAAACATGCGAAAAATCCGTCTTAGTGGATCGATTTGGCGAAACCAACCTCCGGTCCAAATTTCAGCTTCAGGCGTTTAGGTTGGGCAATGATAAATTAGTCAGTCAGTAACGTTTTTATATACAAAGATGAAACGGTTAATAAAGAATTAAATACAAATTATGCCGAATTATATAAATTAAAATTTAATTTTAAATGTATACTAGGGAGATCGATTATTCGACTTTTTGTAATAACCGGTTTTCGAATATTACAAATAGTTGTTTTTTTAAAAAACCCGGTTTTCGGTTAAGCAATTTTTAAATAACCGGTTAACCGGTTTTAGTTCGACAATTTACAATTTAAAACATTCCATGACATTGTTTGATTTCTTCAATTTTGTTTTTTAGTTCTTGGTGTTTTAATAAATAAAACTGGTAGAAAATTTTCCCATATCGTTGATTCCGCCGGAATGTTGTAGTTTTCAGCATGAAGATATGCTGGAACTACTAAGGAGTTTGTAGTGCCTCAACGGGCATTTCGTCCTCGGCAACACAACGGGCTAATATTCCACCCAATGATTCATTTTTTGCGGCGTATTTTAGTAAAGTGTTATTTGTCGTCTCTTTAGAACTACTTCGTACGGAGTTAAGTTTCATTTGGATCACATTAATGTCAAGCATGTACATATACTAAATAATTTTTAATATTTGGAATACTCTCGCACAAATTCTTACTTTTTAACTGCACACGTTTTTGTAGTATTTTGAATAGTTTTTGGTTATTTTTTCTACAAGAACACACGCTTTTATAAGCGATTTGTATTTACAGTGTTAATAATGTTTTTTAACCTGTGTTACATTTTGTTTTGACATTCTTCATAAAAAGTTCAAGTTCAATTAGAAAATACTTAAATTACGGGTACATCTACAACAAGAGAAAGGAAAATGTATATAAATTATACAGCAATAAATAACCGGTTTATTATGCCAAAATAACCGGTTTATTCGATATTCAAAAAATAGACATTTTTAAATAACCGACTAAAACCGGTCGAATAATAACCGTTCGATTTCCCTAATATATACTCGTAAATTATGAAAAGGTTCAACAAAATCAAATTAAATGTAAACCAGTTTTCATAAAATTTAATACAATTTGCATTATTTTATATCGAACTGATTGAAATATACAGGCATGTCACACATTCCGATCGGAATGGTATTAATTACATATTTTCAGTTCCGATTGATTTTGTTTTATCTTTTTCAGATTCCGAAATATTTTGTGTATTCCCAAAAATTGTAAATTCTCTGCTTTTCAAATAAAGTATGAAAGTGTTGTGCATGACTAAACAAAAACATGGTTGGTAAATAAAAAGCACAAAAAAATAATGTGTCAATATTTTGATTGAAATTGTTTTGATCCCAATTCGTTTATGTATACAAATTAACTAAATGCTTACCAAATCAATTGGGCAATTCACAAAGTGTTCTATTGTGTCCTATTGGTTGTATTTTCTTTGATTTTTCGAATGCCACATTCATAATATTTTAGCAAATACCACCAATACGACACAATAGAACACTTAGTGAATTGCGTTTATGTAATAATCAAACATACTTTTTATTCTATCTTAATTAACTTTTATGAAAATTTTTCGTTAATAAATCATAATTATTAGATATTACACCATAAAATATGAAGTAGTTTAATTCCGAAGAAATTATTAGTTTTCTAAAAACTCGACTTTTACAATTGAAACCACTTTCGATCGTAATTGTGTGACATGAATTTTTAACTGATTAATAGAAAATTAAATTATATATAAAACCATTCAAACAGAATCTGATAAAATATAAGTCGATCGTAGTAAAATCTGACTTATTTGATAGCGAATCGATTGGACGATTTATAAATATAATATCAAACAATATCAATTGATATTATGTTAAAATAGCCCACCAAAAACCGATTAATATATAAATGAATAAATTTTACCTTTAATCAATTCATATTTAAACGATTAAATCGAGTATTAATAAATCGATAAAAAGTGAACAAAATTAAACCTAATATATAGAATAAACAAATTATGTTATGTAAAAAACCGAATAAAAATTAAACCGGTTCAATTAAAATAATAACTATTTTAAACAGAATAAACAGAAAATAAACCGAACGATTAATTAATGTTCTAAAAACATTAACCGGCTCAAATATAATCGAATGAAATGTAAATCGTTTTAAATAAAGGCTTATGCCACATAAATAAGTGCATATTGGATTGAATGAAATAAAAACCGTCTAATACAGAATTCAGTCAAATATAAAATCGAATAAAGTCTGAAATCTGAACGTGTTCGCAAAGAATAAATAAAATAAATTGTAAATCGGTTCATATAGAATACAAGAAAATTTAAATTATTACATAAAAAATCGCATAAATTATGAATCGGTTCATATAGAATCATATGAAAAATAAACGATTTATATAGACTTATATGAAATATTAACCGGTTTATACAATCATTATATATTGAACCGGTTCACATTTAATCGTTTGAAACCGGTTCTTATAAAATTGTATGAATTGAAATATAATCTGGCGCTCGTAGAAACGTATAAAATGTGAACCAGTTTATATAAAATAGTATGCAATGTGAACCGATTAACCTATAATCGTTTGTATCATATAGACTCATAAAATATTAACCGATTCATGAAGAATCACATAAAATGTACCGCCCAATTATGAATAAAAATTCCCCGGGAGTTTTTTCCCCTTTCCCATTTTTACAATAGAATTTAAATAGGAAAAATACTCTCGGGAAATTTAATTTATAATCGGGCTGATAAACTGATTTATATAAAATCATATAAAATATAAACCGGTTCATATAGAATCATACATATAATAAACCGGATCATATAGGAACGTTAAAAAGTAAACCATTAGAATTGTAAAAAAAAATATGAACCATTTCTTTCAAAATCGTATAAAATATGAACTAGTTCGTATGAACAAGAATCGGTTCATATTAAATACTACAAAAGAGCCATTTGAAGCAAATCGCAATTTTCAAATTAAAACTGTGAATACCATTAATTTCCTGAACGATTTTTATGATTGCTATATATTCTTATTGCTGTTTTTTGTCCTATTTTACTTTCGAAAAATGATCCTTCTAGACATGTCATATTCTTCTAAATGTCCCATTTTGTGCATTCTTATAAAACCCATTAAAATTTTTATGACATTTGCATGTTTGCAACATACAATTACACATATGCACCATTCCATTTTCTTTCCTGACACATAAAACCCCCAACATTTATGCAACATTTTTTCAATGACGTGAAGATAAATGTTTAATGAATTAAATATTTGAACAGCTGCCACAATCCTTTAAATTTTTGCTGCAAAATATTAAAGTTTTTTTTCCTTGACTACATTTTTGGGGTAATTTCTTGTTTTCTTAATATTTTTTTTTTTTTATGTTTATTGCAAATGATAAGAATTTTACTTTAATCCTGTTATATATTACTGTAATCCTGTTAGCAAATGGAAATAGGAAACGGAACAAGTTGCCAGCTGGAGTATATAACAATAATAACAATAAGATGTACAAAACACAGAACAAATTGCAATTTCATGCAAATATTGGTATGTCTGTTATATTAATGGGTATGTGGTGTGTATGTGATTTTGTTCTTTTGGGAATGCATTACGAAGCAGTGAGGTGTGAATAGAGCCAGCAAATTTGCTTTATACGAATATTGATTGTTTTGGGAGAGAATAAATAAAAAATAAAATCTTAAATTTGTAAAACTTTTTTAAGGCAAAAGTTTCCAAAAACCGTAAAAAAGTGATGTAGGACTTTATACTAGACCAGACAATAGGCTAAATTATAGACAAGACTACAGCCGAGATTATATACGTCAGTAGAATGTAGAATGTAGACTAGACTAGAGACTAGACTAAATACTAGACTACACAATATACTAAAGAGTACACTGAAATTTTCCTCACAGATTCAGCGGATTTTGACATTCATCCAATGAAAATTTACATTTAAATTAAGCCAACGTAACTCTTCATTGGATTAATGAAGAATGTTTAATTAGCCCCCAGTTAATGAAATGTCCCAAAAAATGGAAAAATTAATTTAATGCAAGAAATGTTATTAAGACTGTGAATAATTGTCATCACATAAATGGTACATATCATTAAGATAATGTTGAAGAGCCAAACGTTTAAAGATTTTGTTTTCATTATTTTAATGAACACGTTTTAATGGCAATAATTCCTTAAATTAATTACAAAATTTGGTAATTTCATGACAGTCTTTTATGTTAATGATTATTATGGTTATTTATTTAAGCCATTTTTTCAATGTGCGTTTTGAGTTATTGTGAATTTTATTTGGTTTTTTTGTTTTTCCTGTCACATATCATAAAGTTAATCAAGTTTTATTTCGTTTTTGTATTCCTGTTACATCATGTTATGTTCTACTTTCCTCTTTAGTAAATGGCATTTTAGTCATTTTACAGCCCGCGACGACCTTCATCGGTATTCTTTCAATTTTACATGTTTGTACTACCACACAGAAAAAATTAAAAATTGTCTCTAATCACAAAATTCACAGAATCAAGCAAAGAATTTGTTACAAATTACCAAAATGATTATACTGATAACTAAAAATTTTAAAAATTTAAAATTGTGAATATTTATTTTCAATAAATGATACTTTTAATTTTAGTTAAAAAAATTTTCAAAAAACTGCGGTTTCAAACAATGTGCTAATTAATTTAGTTAAATATAGCTCAGGTATTGACAATTCCCAACAACATTAAATTATTTTATTTTAAACGAAAAAATTCAGTTAAGATTTTTTTGTTATTTAATTAATATTTTAACTAAAATTAATTTCAAAACAACTCAAATGTTAATTAAATCAAAATTAAATTTTTAATATTCTTTCAACTAAAAAAATAATTGATTCAATTATCAGAATTGAAATAATTTTAAAAACATTTTTTTAATTGACAAAAAGCTACTGATAATTTTTTCTGTTTACATAAATTTTGTGTATGTATGTATTTAAATTAACA
The DNA here is from genome assembly GCA_943735925.1 of Pollenia amentaria. Lineage (NCBI taxonomy): Eukaryota > Metazoa > Arthropoda > Insecta > Diptera > Polleniidae > Pollenia > Pollenia amentaria. The sequence continues at coordinate 57,483,992 of OX031006.1, forward strand.
ATCAAAGGAAAAATAATGTGAGAATTGTGTGCTCGCTCTTGTTTTTTCTTTCTCATTGTTTGTCTTTGAACCTATGACTAACATTTAGTTAAAATCACTATTTCGTTATAGTAATGAATTTTTTTCATTGATGTTAGAAAACATTAAAATAACGTCTTTTTTTAAAAAAAAATTTTCATGTCCATTGACAAAAATTTGTTAAGAAAACGTTTTTGGCAAAAATTCTAGGAAGAAAATATGTTCTAGTTATAACTTATAACTTATAAGTATTTTGTAGTTAGAGAACTTTTTTTCATTGATTTTGTTTAGTTTTTCATTGAAAAAATTAAGTTACAAAAGTTACCTATTTTATTAATAGTTCATTTCAATATTTTTTTTTAAATCTATTGGAATAAGGTATAACAATTAGTTGGGTTTTTGTTTTAAAAGCGTTATTAAGTTGTAATTAATCCTTAGAAAATTTTTAACGAAATTACGAAACTCAATTTGATGAAATTGCAAAAGCAGGGGTCTAATCACCGCATTCGATATCGAGTAGACGATCGTATCGAGTAAACTATTGTATTTGTCTGCATACGATAGACACTGATGTATCGAATGGAAACTCGAGGGATGTAATGTCTTTGGTTACTCGATATCGAATTCTATCATCTCAAATTACGATGCATTTCATTCGATATCGAGTCTCATGATGCAAAAATAAAAAATTTCGATCAATTTCACCCCTGGGGCCTAATCACCGCATTCGATATCGAGAAAACCATCGTATCGAGTAAACTATCGTATTTTCCTGCATACGATAGACACCAACTTATCGAATGAAAACTCGAGAGATGTAAAATCTTTGGTTATTTGATATTGAATGCTATCATCTCAAATTACGATACATTTCATTCGATATCGAGTGTCGATCAATTTTGCTCGATATCGTATGCCATGATTAGACCCCAGATCAGAAGAAATATCTTATTTTGTAATAAAACTTTTTGAAAAACTATTGTACAATAAATTTACCTAGAATGATGTAAATTTTTAAAAATAGAATTTGTCAAAAACTCTCATAGGAACAGTAGCGAAGTCTTTTTATTTAAAATCAAATTATTTTTAAAAATGTTTAGGTCTTGTTTCTGTTATTTTATTTTTAATTATTTGGCACGTGTTTAAATCCGTTGTACTTCGGCATGTTGCCATTTTTTTTATAAACGTATGTGTTTATTGCAGTTTATATTAAAACAAGAACCACGAAGAAGCATCTGCTAGAGACCTGTCACAACCGGGAGGAGATGATGCTGCTGCTTCTTTGTGGCATTCATAAAACTGATAAGTTTCCGATTCGTTCAGCCCTTTATAAACGAGCCTCCTTCGTGTTTTATTTGTTTTATTTTCCAAACATATGTTTGTATGGCAAGTAAATGCATGTTGCATGCATAGTGCTTACACACTTGTGTCTGATGCATTAAAGACGATTCATGCCTTTAACTTGTTAAAAATGTTTTGAAATTTGTATATTTTAAGTGCAGAAAAAAGAAAAACCCGCATGTGGTTGTTAAAAATACATCGAGAAGGGCTATAAATTTACATAGATTTGTTTCTCGTGTTCATTCTTTTGTAAACACTTCTTTTTTTTTATTGCTTTTAGTACTTTGCGTCTACAGTTTGGCCTTTTTAGTTGTTTTTTTTTTGCTCTGGTACCAAAAGGAAAATTTAATTTTCTAAAGTTATTAATAAGAAAAAAGGGCATCTGTTTTATATTTCTTGACAAATTAAGTGTAATTATGAATGTGTGCATTTTGGAGTGCGTGCGTACGTTATTAATAGAGTGAATGAAATGTCGGTCAATAAACCATTGAAGAAGGGGTTATTAAAAAAGAAAAAATTAAATTGATTATAAAAAAATTTAAATAACACATGAAAGAGAGAGTGGGAAAGAAAAGAGAGAAAAGATAAAAAAATCTAAATTATAGTCTTCTGTTTAGTAGGTAATTTGCAGCGCTGTCAACTTTGAAATTTCAAAACGCACCGAAATGGAGAAAACACGCGCCATTTAAGGAAAAACTCACCAAGTTTAAAATTTATTTTTTATTTAAAATTATAAATTAAAATTTTTCTTTACAAAATACAACAACAACACCGTTCTACTTTGTGCATATGATTTGCTACGTTTTAAAATGATATTTGTTGTTATTGTGGTCTGTAACATTTTTAAAAAATTTTGAACTGTTGAATGAAATGTTATTGAAACAGGTGTATTATTTTCACACACTGAAACAAAAAGTTGTCTTTGGTGCCACCAAAAATTAAAAAACGCACCGAAATTTAAAAAAAAGGGCAGCACGCGCCAACAAAAAGTTTTTCGCACAGAAAAATTTTAAATAACCACTGGAACCATATTATGGTTAAATTTGGTCATCCATCAAGTATCCACAACCATATTATGGTTTCCTCTAAAAATGTTATGGTTACATATGAAAATAATTTGTTTACCACAAATAATTGTTTGGTTTTGAATAAACAATAAGTATTTTCCTCTTTTCCGAGAGCTACCCAGGAAAAACTTTTTGAATTTTGGTAATAGGTCGTAGTTATTTCATACGTTACCTGGTAAGTAGTTGTTATTACAATTGTCATTATTCTGAAAACCTCAATAAGTACTTGCTAATAATGACCTCAGTAAGTACTTTTCACTACTATTATTTTCAGTTATGAATATTTGCTTACTAATAATCCGCTAAATAACTACTTATTAGTTGTCTTGTTTTCAGTACTGAATATTTACTTACTGGTAACTAGCTCCATAACTACTTATTAGGGCTATTAACTAGCGCCAATTAAATAAAAACAAGTTATTTTTTTGTTTCTAGTAAGTATATTGTAAGTCCTTACAATTCAACTTACTGGTAGTTAAGTAATAACTAGATATTTTGTGACTTCTAGTAAGTGCATTTTAAGTAGTGAATTCTGTAGTGTTTATATTTCAGTAGTGTAAGTAGTGTTTATATTTCACCAACATTACTTGCTAACTTACCAGGTAAGTAAAGTTTTTGCTGGGTACATGCTATGGTTGAAAAAAAAAACCATGGTAGTATAAATGTTTAATATATTTTTGTTATTATTAACCATAATATGTTCGGAGGTAACCATAAGATGGCTGTGGCCTTTTGATGGAGGACTAATTTAAAAATAATATGGTTGCCGGTGACAATACTTTGCTTAATTATACAATCAGCCCAATAATGAATAAAAATTCCCTGGGAGTTTTTTCCCTTCTCCCATTTTTCCTATTTAAATTCTATTGTAAAAATGGGAAAAGCTCCCGGGGAATTTTTATTTATAATTGGGCTGAAAATGTTTAAAAATTGTCGTTAAAAATATTTTTTTCTCTGTGTCTAGCATTTACATATCTATAGTGTAGTTTATAGTGTTAACAGTATATAGGACTTTCTATAATATAATTATATTATATTCTATATTGCAGTTTATAATGTATTTTGTAGTGTATTTTACAGTCAAGTAGTCTATAGTCCAATTTAAAGTGTGGCTTAAACTGTAATTTACAGTACTGTCTAAAGTGCTGTATATAGTGTACTAATAGTGTAGTATTTTATTTTGAGCATTTGAGAAGAAAACCTGGCATAGGTTCCAGATCACCAAAGCCATACACCGTGAAACTACCAGTTATTACTATGCGGGGTGTTCAGATTTTTTTTCTTTTTGTGTGCTTTTCCTCGTCCTGCATTGTGTATGGATATAAGATGAGCATTTACCATTGACCAATTTTGGCCTGATTTCCGAATAACCTCAGTTGTGTTGTACGTCTTTAGTTGTTCTCTTACGGACGACTCAATTCCAGTTCGTAAGTCCAAAAATTGAGAGCAAATGAAAACGACCTGCTCTGTTGTTTCACCTTCGGATATTTTTGTCATCTTGGTGAGTGTTCGTGTGCAAACCGATACAAATAGCTCCTATAGCTAACGTGTCTTGTAAGGAAATTGAAGCTTAGCTCGCTTTGGTCTCGATTTATCCATGTGCTATACACAGAAAAAATTATTAAATTTCTCCAATCACCAAATTTATTCCAAATTCATAATATCGAGCAAACAAGTTGTTGATTTTGCACCTATTGCCAAAATGCCTATATTGATTACTAAAAATTGTAAAATTTTGAAAAACATATTTTCAATAAATCATATTTTTAATTTTAATTAAAAAAGTGATCAAAAAACGTTGCCATTTCAAACAAGGTGTTAATATATTTAATTAAATATTGACAATTCCCAACAACAATTCTACATGTTTAAATTATTTTATTTTAAACGAAAAAAGTCAATTAAGATTTTTTGTTATATAATTAAAATTTTAATTGAAAATATATTTCAAAACAACTAAAATGTTAATTAAATCAAAATTTAATTTATAATTTTCTTTCAACTAAAAAAATAATTGATTCAATTATCACATTAATTAAATTGAAATACTTTTTAAACCATTTTTTAATTGTTAAAACACTTTTTTCTGTGTATCCAGGATTAATTTAAAAGTTCAACGATCCTCTCTGGCTTAGGCCGTAGTCATAGATGGTGGTATTGCTCTTCATTTGCAGTTTTAACTCACACTTATTGATAGTGAAAAATGGTTGCACTCATTTTGTTTTTGTTGAGTGATGACTTGCAAATTAGCAGCCTCGCTAAACATGAGTGATAGCAATGTTAAAAATGTTGCACTACAAAAATAAATTGTTTATTTTAAGAAAGCAGTCATCAGTTTTATTTAGTGTAAGTGCAAGTGCAAACAAAAAGAGAGTCCAAAAGTTCCGTGTGGTTTTATTTTCTAATGGATTCCACTGGTGCACCAAATGCAAAATTTAAACTTAACTCTATACAGGTTTAGGCTTATTAAAGTGTTTTCCGAGAGTGGGCATGGGATCTACGATAATTTATGGAGAGATCTCAAGAAATTTAGCAGTGTTATTTATGCACTACATAATTCCTACCACTAGTGCTGGAGGTTATAAAAATGTGTTATTGTTGAAATAAGATTTTTATGGTTTACTAAAAAAATTGATTTTGTTAATTACTTTCGAATTAAAATTTCAATTATTCATCTTAATTAAGTTAAAGAAAGTTTTAAAGAATCTTACAAATAAATCAATTACTTGTTGCACTGTATTCTATTACTATTATAATTATGAAACGAGTCTCGCAAACTTGCCAATTTACCCAAATGGCAATTTAAAGCGATATCATGAAAACCCTTATTATATTTAACTTTGTAATATTAAATGAATTATAAAACTATTTTGTTTAAGCTTTGATATCGTTGCAAATAAGACTTTTTGAGTGTATGTATGTAATTCTCATTCCCTCTGTAGTTATGTTTGCTGATAGCTTTTTTGGCTTTTCTAAAATTATTTAGGAGAACGTTTCCTGATGATCTGGCCTAAGCAACCAGTGAAATGCGCATAGGAACAGGAACAGCTTATCCTCCAACTATAAATGTCAGTATTTTTTATCAATTATAAAAATAGGGAATTAAGCACAACATACAAAATCTTTTAATGATGATTTATAAAACTTTTGTTTGTAAACCTCTTTTAATAAATATCTATAAAAAGTATTTATCTTCCGACTTTCCCGGGATTGGATTTTTTGAAATCCCGAATCCCGGGATTTGCGAAAACCAGTCCCGATTGGCATCCCTAGTTCTGATTCAGCTTTATTTTATTCCAACATTGTTCTACTGCAGATTTGTTCTGTTCTTCAATATATTAATTGTAAAGCAGACAAATATTTTTGGAAGTATGTGTTTTATAAGGAGAAAGTAAAATATGTACACAGACTATTTTAAAATTATTGAGATTGCTTGTCAGCCATTTTAAGGTCTTGTCCAGCTCTTTAATATTGATCGCACCAAGCTAATAATCCGCATTTGGTAGGACCAGAAGGGTTTCTTCCGTTTGGAAATGTAAAAATCGGGCCAGACGGTCACAGGGGCTCGGTTACATTTTGCAAAACCAATTTAAAACTATTAAGAAAATAGTGATTAGAAAATTCTGCATCACCCACCCTAAGGTCTAAACTCCTGCTCGACTAACATTTTTATTTTCCGTGCGAAACGAGTATAGTTCATATTATTTCGCACGGAATTTTGAGCTACAGCTTATCATTTTTTATAATTTTGTATCTTGTATTTGTAAAGTGGTTTTTATAACAAGCGTTTCTCATAGAACAATGTACTAAAATGCTAAAATTAATAATAAAATAAAATTTTTTGTTTTTTGATTAGGGAAATTATAAAGATAATATTGTTTATATTTTTAATGACCGGGATTTGATTTTTGAATTTCCTAATCCCGGGATTTACGAAAAACAGTCCCGATTGGCATAACTCGTATGTTTGTCTGCAGTATTTAACAACTTGCATTTTCGTTTTTCTGCCTTTGTTTTTTTAAGCACTCCCAGCTGACTCATACAACATTCTTCTCTATCATTAACTAAGAAATTATTAATAATTTTTTAATAACAAATGCTTAAAAACATTTTATAAATTATACTCATTTATCTCCAAATAACATTTATTTAATTTACAAAATACAAATCAACATTATTTTATCATGTTATTAACACGTGTTTAAATTAACAAAATTATTTAGAATTAAATATAAAAACAATTTTCAATAATTGTTGCCAGCTGACGACAATAGCAACAACAACAATAATTAATTTTATAGAAAATTGGCAACGTGTCAGTCAAATTACTGTCAGTCAGTCTCACTACACGCCAAAGGAAATATTGATCGTCAGTATGTTAATTTTTTTTTTTTTTTGTTAATGTCGTCGTGATCTGCTAAAATGAAAATACTACAATAAAGCAGATAGATTTATTGAAATAAATTTTCCATTAAATTTGAAATTTTTTTTTTAATCTTATTGAATCTGAATCTATACTAATATTATAAAGAGGTAATGTGTGTTTGTATATTTGTTTGTAGGAAGTAATCTCCGGAACTGCCGGTTTTAAACATTTTTTCATTAAAATAAGGAATAGGACCTCCCAACTGACAAAGGCTATATAAGGCTCCACTCAAGTACTTAGGATAGGGTACAAGGCCGCTAAACCTCATATACTTAAAAATATTAATTAACGTTTTAGAGAGAGATATATTTAAGCAATAGTTTCCGTATTCAAAAGAAAACGAAGCACTTTTAACTTTAGTACCCTGTTCACGCTCCATTCCGCCTCCAGTCTTTCTGTCTGCTCGACCGTTCCCTGACCGAATGCGAAAGTGACTTTTGCTTTTGCTACACTTCATATGCTAAATAGCTGAACCGATTTTGATAAAATTGGAAATATAGGCTTTTAATTTTTTAAAAACTAGAACCAAGAGGGAAGCATAGAAAGCATTACTGCCTCTCCGAAAATATCTAACCAATTTTGATGAAATTTGAATCAAAGATCAGCGTAAATAAAACACGCAGGATATATATTTTTTTTAATATTAAGGGATAGATGGGCAATTACTGCCTATCCGACACTATTTTACCGATTTCGAAGAAATTTAAAACTTATGTATGTAGATCGATCTACATACACAGAAAAAATTATCAGGGGCCTGATTCTGGCAGTCGTAATCGAGTACTTTCTCGATTCGAAAGCAATTTAATATCTAAATATTTCAGTCAATACTAAACGAATCGAAATTATTTTTTCAGTGTTGTAAAGCATTAATTTGAGTTTCACAATACTGAAAAAATAATTTCGATTCGTTCAGTATCGACTGAAAGAATTACAAATAAAATTGCTTTTGAATCGAGAAAGTACTCGGTCACGACTGCCAGAATTAGGCCCCAGTAGTTTTTTATCAATTAAAAAAATTGTTTAAAAAGTATTTTAATTAAATTAATATGATAATTAAATCAATTATTTTTTTAGTTGAAAAAAAATCAAAAATTTAATTTTGGTTTAATCAACATTTTAGTTGTTTTGAAATACATTTTTAATACAAATATTTATTAAATAACAAAAAATCTTAATTGACTTTTTTTTGTTTCAAATATTATAATTTAAACTTTTAGAATTGTTGTTGTGAATTGTCAAAACCTGAGATATATTTCTGTGGCATTTTGACAAAACATCTTAAGTCAAATTTAAAAAGTTGAAAAAAAAACGTTGTAAAACACATGAATTTTCATTCAAAAAACGTTTTTGTTTACGTTTTTAAAATTTTGTATTAAAAACGAAATTTTTCTTTAATTTGGGTTTATCCTATTATTTAATAAAAATTAGTTTTTCACCGAGTTTTTCTTAAAAACTGTTTGCTATTTAATCTCGACTTAAGATGTTTTATCCAAATGTCACAGATTTAATGAAATCAATTAACACATCACAAAAAAAATTATAAAATTTCTCCAATCAACAAATTTGTTCTAAATTCATAATATCAAGCAAACAATTTGTTGATTTTGCACCTATTACCAAAATGATTATATTGATTACTAAAAATTTTAAAATTTTGAAAAAATATTTTCAATAAATGATATTTTTAATTTTAATTAAAAAAGTGATCAAAAAGCTTTGCCATTTCAAACAATGTGTTAATTTATTTAAATAAATATTGACAACTCCCAACAACAATTCTACAAGTTTAAATTATTTTATTTTAAACGAAAATAGTCAATTAATATTATTTGATATTTAATTAATATTTTAATTGAAAATATATTTCAAAACAACTTAATTATTAATTAAATCAAAATTATATTTTTAACTATCTTTCAACTAAAAAAAATAATTGATTCAATTATCACATTAATTAAATTTAAATACTTTTTAAACCATTTTTTAATTCATAAAACACTTTTTTCTGTGAAGGCACGAGCTATGTTTACATTTGTCCTTCAAGTTGTGCTGAAAAAGGTCAACAAGAAAAAAGAAAGACAAAAACATGAAAAACAAAAAAAATATACTTTGGATTTCAAGAAGAATTCTTAACAAAAAGAACAAAAAACAGAAGTTAGGAAGAACATGTAAATCAATTAAAGTAAATAATCATTCATTCAAAAGCAAATCTCGATCTATCAAGGTGAAATACCATTTGGTTTAAAGATTGATGTTTGACTATTGACGTCATCCGGCTTCAATGGCCATGTGAGTAAAAACGGCAAACCCCCACTTAAGAGATTGTGTGGTTACAATCGAAACTAGTCTGGGCAACCTGTCCGTGAAAGCCTGGGTTCAAATCTCAGCGCAGTCAAGAATGAAAAATTATCAATAAAATTTTAATTAATTTCATGTTGTAAAATTCCTGTCTTCATACAAATAATTTAATGAAAATTAAATGCAATGAACTTAAGCCTAATTAAAAATATCTAAATTTGGATTGAAAACCATTAACAGTTCAATAAAATAACCACAATACTAATTATTGTTAACAGCTAAGGCACGAGGTATGTTTACATTTGTCCTTCAAGTTGTGCTGAAAAAGGTCAACAAGAAAAAAGAAAGACAAAAACATCAAAAACAAAAATGTACTTTGGACTTCAAGAAGAATTCTTGACAAAAAGTACGAAAAAACAGAAGTTAGGAAGAACATGTAAATCAATTAAAATAGATAATCATTCATTCAAAAGCAAATTTCGATCTACCAAGGTGAAATACCATTTGGTTTTAAGATTGATGTTTGACTATTGACGTCATCCGGCTGCAATAGCCGAGTGAGTAAGACGGCAAACCCCACTGAAGAGATTGTGTGGTTACAATCGAAACTAGTCTGGGCAACCTGACCGTGAACGCCTGGGTTCAAATCTCAGCGCAGTCAAGAATGAAAAATTATCAATAACAAAAAAAAATTTTAATTAATTTCATGTTGTAAAATTCCTGTCTTCATAAAAATAATTTAATGAAAATTAAATGCAATGAACTTAAGCCTTATTAAAAATATCTAAATTTGGATTGAAAACCCTTAACAGTTCAATAAAAGAACCACAATACTAATTAATTGGTGCTATTTTTAATACTTATATAATCGCAAATAGTTTCGATATATTAGATAATAAGCAAATAGGCCTGTATGACTCGATTCTTGTGTGATCTTTCTCTGGCTTTGGTATCATGGTAACTAAGAAAACCTTCCATTGTTGAGGATAGTATAAAAAATGATACATGTAAAATTATTGTAAATTTTGTAAAGATGGCAACATACTCGTATACAAAATCTATGGCAGCATTGCAATGACTGTATTCGTTTTAAATGTTGCTGAGATCATAAAAAAAATACTCATTTAATTGTAATTTAATGCTTATTTGTTTTAGTTAAACAAATTTGTTATTGTTGAATAATTATAATGTAAATTTTAATTGGTCATTAAATCATTGAAGGCTTTCAAATGGAATTAAGCTTAAACTGAATCGATATAAAGATTTTTTAATCAGATTTAATTGCAGTTTATTGAAAATTAAAAAAGAAAAAATATTTTAAATCTGAAAATTTTTCTTCTCTTAATTCTGAAAATACTGTCTTTTTAAAGCCGATTTTTTAAGTTTTATCACTTTTATTGATTATTAAAATTTATAACTATCGTTTAATACAATTTTCAATAAATTTTAGTGATTTTTTTTTTAAAGAAATTAAACTATTCTTTGAGTATGATTGAGAGAAAACATTCTCTGAAACGCAACTTTTTGTCAAATAAACCAAAAAATTTAATAATCTAAGTAGAAGCCAATTATTGTAAAGGGTCCGCAAATTACTTTTCTTTTTTTTGAAAATGCTATAAAAAAAAACTACTAAATATTTTCTCAAATTTCTTTTTTATATTTGAAAGTACAAATGGCTGCCTCGACTGGCCATGCAGTAGCCTACACGATCGGTCCAATTTTTAAGCACATTATCGATTGTGTGCAGCTGTATTTCACCAATGGCTTCACGAATATTGTCCTTTAAAGCGTCAATTGTCTCTGGCTTGTCGGCGTAACACTTATCTTTGACGGCACCCCACAAATAATAGTCCAACGGTGTCAAATCGCAGCTCCGAGGTGGCCAAACGACATCAGCTCTGCGGCTGATAATGCGATCTTCAAAAACAGGGCGCAAAACATCGAGTGTAGCTTCGGCTGTGTTGCACGTAGCGGCGTCCTGTTGAAACCAAATGTTGCCAATATCCTCCTCTTCAATTTTTGTGAACAAAAATTCGTTCAACATGACCCGATAACGATCGCCATTGACTGTAACGGCCACTCCTTGCTCATTTTCGAAGAAAAATGGCCCAATTATGCCTCTGGACCAAAATCCGCACCAAACAGTGACTCGGTTTGGGTGTATCGGCTTTTCAATGTATGCGTGCGGGTTTTCTGTGCCCCAAATGCGACAATTTTGCTTGCTTACATACCCGCCAAGATCAAAATGAGCTTCATCTGAAAAGATGATTTTTTTTGGCAAAATCGGCATCTTCTGTAAGTCGATCGCAGGCCCACTTAGCGAAGCGAAAACGCATTGAATGGTCAGTTGGCTTCAACTCCTGAACCAATTGGACTTTGTATGGCGTCATACCAAGGTCTTTATGCAAAATTCGTCTCAATGATGTCTTCGAAATGTTCAATTGTTGAGAACGACGGTGAATTGTTGATGGCGCTTCAAGCACACTTTTTGCCACAGCAGCAATATTCTCGGGTGTATGCACTGTTTTTGGCTTTCCACGCTTTGGTTTATCGATGAGGATGCCAGTTTTTTTCACAAGATAATGAACATACGGAGCTGACGGTGCTTCTCTTCTTCCAAAATCCGTACGCAATTTTCGCACACATTCTGCAACATTACCATGATGTTCAAAGTAATGTCGCAATATTTCCCAGCGTTGTTCAAGCGTATACACAACCATATTCGTTCAGCGGAAGGATAAAACTAATTATCTGTCCAATCAGACATGAGCTAAGTGTTACCATTCACGAAATAAGCACTAGTTAAAAAAAAAACGTTAGATGGCGGACCCTTTATTACATCCAATACTAAACATTTTTAACAAAATTTACATTTACTTCGCCTTTGTCACCAAAAAACAAAGGTGTCAATAAATCTTTCAGTTTAAATCACTAAACAGAAGATTAGCTTAACATTAGTTTAACAAGACGGCAGGCAACTTAATTTTTTTCCCATAAATTCGTTCAGTTATTTATTGTGTTACGAACTCAAAATGCATAAATAAATATTTTTTTTATTTAAACTTTGGTAAAATATTACAAACAAGCTCAAAAACGCTTTACAACAAGTGTTAATTCAAAGCACGCGCATACATTTTTTTTTTCAAAAAGAAACAATATAAAACTCTTCAACTTGTTAATCCCAGACTGTAACTGGGGGTTTAAAAAGGCTTAACGAAAGAACGAAAGAGGGAGACAGATACATATTTCCAAAAGTCATCACAAAAAAAAAAAAAAAAAAACCATGTCAGGGATGGAAAATATTTTTTTGGTAAAAAAAATTTTAAATAAAATTAATTTAAATTAAAACCTGTGCGCTTGAGTAGTTTTTGATTTACGAACAAGCCCTATCATGCACAACCGCAAGGGAAGGAAAATAATAACGCCTGATCACGCATGAGGAATTTTCTCACGATCATGCCAGTTTGATATCACACTCTTAGCCCTCTTTCTGACTCGGCAAGTTAGTTGCGCAAGTAACTTGCCGAGTACAACAAAGTCTGTACTCAATTATTTTCCCCTTACCGCGACCTCTTCCCTGACATCTACAAATCAAGAGTTGCGCAAGTAACTTGCCTAGTCTGAAAGGGGGCTTACAAAATATATTATTAAAGAAAGTACTTTATTCACAAAACACGAAGCATAAATAAGTTCTATTCAATCTTGGCTAATATTTTAAATTCAAAAAATCTTCAAATGTGAACAATTATATTATAAAATTTTTCAAACTTTATGTATTCAATAGAGTCTTAAGACAGTTTTCATGAATGCGTGATAAATCCTGAGTGACTAAAAGTTTGAATCCCACACCATCAGGCACAAAAATTTCATATTGCAATCATGATTACTCTCTCACGTGTGTACAATATTCAAAGTGATCACCACCACGAGTGATGATTTACGCACGAATCACGCCTGATATTCTTATACGTCTCAAGAACACCGCTACTTTAATTAGTACTTTTTGACTTCCAGAGCACAAAAAAACGTTTTTCCAACTTTCACAAAATGAATTTATCATAGAATCCGCTACAGGGTTTGTTAACTGTCAGAAATATAAAGGAATATCGACAGGAATTAACGACAAACAATTTAGAGTTCTATATTTGGCTGTGCTGATTCTTTGATACCATCCTCCGACAGTTTTAATATTTCAGAAGTTTATGCTCTAAATGGGATGTACATATAAGTTATTAACAAATCTTCATAAAAACTGAAAAAAATGCAAGGGGTTATTTCTGGCTATATAAAGCAAAATTCGACCAAATTTATCCATAATATCAATATTTGCTGCGGGTGTAGGCATATCTAAATGATTTCACACAGTGACCTGTTAAAACCCTGAACCCCGAATTATTGGGTAAAAAAACGTTTAAATTTTTATAAAAAAAGTAAGACCTCAAGCTCCATAATTTAATTATACTTTAAATAATAATGGTCGAATAAAATAAATATTGGGGGGATTCACAAGGTGTGCTATCAAGTCATATCGTCATAATGTCCTAAATAATATAAACAATTGAAGCAAAGCCGCGAATAACGTTGTAAAACGTCAATTCACACATAATTATGCCCCTTAACACCATCAAAATGCGATACAAAGAGTCAGCCAGTGGAAGAACGTTGTAAGTTACTAACAAAATGATACAAACGAACTGGTTTTTCAAGGTGGAATAACGTTCTAAAAGCCGCTTGCGTAGTGGAAAAACGTTTTAAATGACATCGCGATTGTGGATATGAAACGTTTTTCTACTAAAAAAAAGAATATAAACTGTAATTAAGCATGTTATTTAAAATTCGATTTAATTGATATTTTGCATAACATTTTTTATTGTCATTATTTTTGATAATCTAAAAAAAAAATTTAAAAATTAATAATCCTGCCTTCTAAAAACGTTTTTTTGCTCTCCTGAAAAATATTTATTTTGTAACTTACAACGTTATTCGCGGCTGTGCTTCAATTGTTTAAAAAAAAATATTGTTGTGTTTCAAACAACATAAAAAAATATTTTTTTTTAAACAATTGTAAAATATTATTTAGGACATTATGACAATATGACTTAATAGCACACCTTGTGAATCCCCCCATTATATACATAAAATTAATATCAAAAATCGGTTAGTAATAATACCGATTTATCATAAAAATGTCCCTGGTTAAAATAATGGACACAATATCCCGCATTTAAAATAAAAAAAGGTTAAACAAATTTTCTCCATAATCAGCATTTGATTGATAATTTGTTCGCTGGACAATATGAGATATCAAATTAGTTTAAGTCTTCTACTTTTTAATATTAAAAGTTAAATCGTAACAACTTTTCCATCCCTGGTCGTTGTTAATGTATTTTGAATTTTTAATAAATTGTAACCGTGATTTTGTGTGCTTTGTATTCGTGGCTCATGTTACATGCAGAATTTAAAATTTTTAAGCTGTGAACTTTTTACAATTGTTTTATTGTTCAAGTCTGGGTCTGGGTGTTGAAGTATTTCTGATCGTTTTTATATTTGTTTTTTAACAAATAATTATAATTGTCTGTTAACTGTTTCCGTTTGTAGTTGTTTTGAGTTTGAGTTTTACTTGAAACTATTTATTACGTTTAAATTTTTAATTAAATTTATAAAAAATAAACTGCCTGTTTTTGAAATAAAAAAAATATAAAAGAAATTCGTTGGGTATTTACATCAAAACAACAATAAAAAACAAACTCAAATTTTTTGTTATTTTCAGTATAAGTTCCCAAACGAAAATTTTCATTGTATTTTCAAAAGCAGCCAGTAAATATTTAAAAGAGCCGACATTAACTGACTGTTTTTCAAAATAAAATAAAAATTTTCGATTGGGATTTTTTATTGAAACAACGATAAAAAAAAACTCAATTTCTTTTTTGTTTTCAATATAAATTTATAAACGAAAATTATCATTTTATGTTGAGAAACCGGCAGTAACTGCCTGTTTTTCGATTTGGAATGCAAAAAAGGGATACAAATTATATGACATAGTATACAACTAGTATGCCGACTCTTTGACAGGTACATAACTCAATTGTCAGTGGAACCTAATTTATGTTTGTATTAGTAAGATTTTTTTAAATGTATTGGTGTATAAAACTATTTCCACCACTAAACATAGTTGCATAAAATCGTATAGAATGTGGCAAAACAATTTTTTCCAAAATAAAATTATTAGTTCAATAAATTTTCAATTTATTAAATGCTGGCTGCATTTATAAACTTTTAAAAACAATGTTTGCAAAATTTTTATTCTGCAATATCGGAAAATATTTAAATAATTTATGATTTCAAATATTATTTTCATACCACAAAATGCTACTCTGCTGGTTTTAATAATATTAACAACAGAAAAAAATTAATGTCAAATAAATTTATTTAAAAATTTTTAGCTTGTGAAAAATAAAAACATTTCGCAAAAGCAAATTAGCAAAATGTATTGGAAAAAATTATTAAATATGTGTTTGTGTTAAAAAATTAAACATAAGGTGTTACATTGTGAAAAATTTTAAATTGAAAAATTTCAAATTTTGTTTTGTTTTTGTTGTTTTTATGTGTGTTTAATTCACACAGAACCTATATGTGTGAGGGGTGAACTAAAAAATTGAGAACACTCTCTCGAGTTGGCATACTAGTTCTATACTATGTTATATGATTTTTGATTAATATTTGTTTAAATAATTTGTTTTTGAATTTTTCGCATAATTATAATAAAAATTGGCACATATTAATTTGATTTGATTATAGTTAAATTTAAATTATATTACAACATTTGGTGTAGATCGGTCCTAAATTTACAAATGTTATCTTCAAAAAGTCCTTTGGTGCGACTAAAATCTAAGCGGATAAATGATATTATCATGAAATATGGCAAGAATTTTTTTATTTAAACATAAATTTACGATATCGTAAAAACTTTCCGTTTCATAAAACAATGAATTATGGTATCAAATTACACAATACATACACAGAAAAAATAATTTTCATATTTGAGTACGAAAATAGCATATTTGATTCGAAATATTTTTGAATTTTCTGCGATGACGATTTTTGTGATATTGATAAAAAAGTTTGTAGGTAAAGTTATTAAATTTTTAGACAACAACCAAGTTTATTGAGTCAATAAAAAAAGTTGTTGCCCAAAATAAATTTTTTAACAAAAGATTTACATGATTTGTTAAAATTAATTGTTGGAAATGATAAATAAATCAAACATTATTTTTTTATTTTTTGAATCTTGAACCCACTGTTTTGAAAGCTTTTGCAAATCTTTAATATGTAGTAGATCAAGGCTAAAATTGTTTTTACCACAAGAAAAGGTTTTAAAAATTGTTTAAGTTTTTCTAATATATAAAAAAAACCTTGAATTTAAAACAATTCTTTTACTAAAAAAAATCATATAAAATAAGTTTTTTTTTTAAACTTATACTAGTTAAGGAAGAAAAGCTGTAAAAGTGACAACTAACTTACTTTTAAAGTCCGCCATTCAAAGTCACTGATTCAGTCATTAGACGAAGAAGTGTAAACTAAAGTGTCTTTTACTTCGCAAATGTCCAATTTTGTGCCAGCAAAGCATCATTTGCGGAAAGTTTTGCTTTAATTTTTTGATATGAAAAAGAGCAGCGCATTGCTTGCTCACCGAAGCATATCCTGAATATTTTCCACCAATTTCAACGTGCGGGAGATAGTTTGTGCTGATTTTTATACAGAAGACAATGGCCGGCTAGGTCAGGCGAAAAGTGGAGGCATTAGGCTATTAAAATTGTTGCAGTCTCAAGAAGAACCTGCAAAATTTATGCAAGTCAATTTAAAAAGAGCAGGATTCATCAAATTGGGTACCACACGATTTAAAGCCGCATGTCTGAAATGCTGCTTGAACATCACAAAGAAAATTAATTTATTCATTCAGGGCGATGAAAAATGGATCAATTGCGACAGCCAGAAGCTAAAGAAAGAAGAAGCCAGACCAATGAGCCAAATTAACGCCAAAACCGAATATTCTGCTGCGCCGGGTTAAAAGATCACAGGGGAGATGTACCAAACACAGCTAATTCTTTTGAGTTTTGGCAGATATTACTAAAGCAGTAACTTTAAATAATGACTACGGTTACATGTTTCAAAATCAGTTTAAAAGTATTAAGCAAACAGTGGTTTGAAAGTACTATTGTCTCACCTGTCTTATAGTCGAGACTTTGCTCCGTTCGACTACCGTTTGTTTAGATCGACGCAGAACTCTCTACCTAGAATACGCTTTACTCCAGAACAGGGCATCCAAGGTAAGATAAATTTTTCTTTGGCTCCAAAAAATTCAAAGTTCTTTTGGCGCGGAATTAATATCTTGCTAGAAACGATGGCCAATACTTTAAACAAATTTTTATTGTACTAGCTGCTTGGTCCCGGCGTTGCCTGGAATTTTCGAAAAAAAAAAACATTTAAATACTGGAGAATTTTGTTAATAATTTGACCCTAGTGCTAGGTACCGGGTCAACATTTTATCAGGAAACCTACTTTTGTTTAATAAATGTATTTTGTGAATTTCAGCCAAATCATACCATAAATTAAAAAAATTTTAAATATTACGACAGCAGCGCCACCTTTCGGGTTTAAACTTTAGGGAAACCTGGCTCCAGACTAAACTAATATATTGTCTAAGTTAAGTGTCAATCGGTCCAGCGGATCTAGAGTTTTAGTAACACGTACCCGGAACAAACGCTTTTATATATTACTAGCATTTAACCCGCTAAAATTTATGTTTCTAGGTTTTAACTTTCCACATTGATGTATCAAAAACTTCAATATTGTATATGTCAATGAATGGAGAAAAATATCTTGTAAAAAAAAGTACCAAAAATAGTATTTGTATTTTTAAGATAAGTTTCGAATGTAATATAACCTTTATTTCTATGTTTTTTGGTTTAAAAGATAGATGGGGTGACAAAAAAGTACTAAAATACATGTTTTACCCGTTTACTCCCTAAAAGGGCCGAATTTCAAAAAAGTACCAGACACCTGTCCGCTTATTTTTCTTAAGAACAACCATAAGTATTAAATTTTTGTTGTATCTCTTTTAGTTTTGGAGATATAAGGTTACCGAATTTACCCGTTTATACCCTTTTTTACCCCCTGAACATTTGAATTTCCAAAAATCCCGTCTTAGTGGATCGATTTGGGAAGAGACCAACCTCCGCTCCAAATTTCAAGTTTTAAGCTTTAGGCGTTTAGACTGTGCGATGATGAATCAGTCAGTAACGTTACAATTTTATATATATAGATAACACCTCCCAGACCATCAATAATATACTGTAAAAGTTTCATAAAGATCGGATCAGCATTTACAGGTCTGTATGGGAGGTTTCATGCCCACTTTTAAAACCCCGCCCGCCCAGATTTTGTCAGATGTTGTGTATTGATAACCAAGATATTCGTACTAAATTTGCTAAGTTTAATAAAGATCGGTTGAGTGGTTACAAACAAACAAGCAAACAAACATTACCTCTTTATAATTTCGGTATAAATATGATAAAAATTCTACATTTTTAAGGCTGGGTTTTTTAAGATCTCAGTTAACCTATATTTAGTTTATCTGAAAACAAATTTTTGTGCCGCCATTACCAAGTTTGTATTCAAAATATTGACGGAACAGCTTAGTTTTGCTTAGAATGTAGGTCTTTAATGAAATGATAAAATAAAATCACCTTTCGCCGGAAAAATCCAAGTTTCAAAGTACGTTTAACTTAGTTTAAACGTAATCTTTATCTCAAAAACCTGGCCTAAGTTAGACATTTAATTTAATTCTAAAAAGTTTTCTCGTTACATTGTGCGACAAATGGTAGGTGTCTGAGTGGGACCCTGAAAATTAGTTTTACATAATTTTTTCTTGTAAGTTATTAAGGCCCCTATTACAGTTTACAACTCAACTCAGTTGAGTTGTAATTAAAACAACTGGTTGTGATGAGTTGTAATTTTTTGATGTTTTTGTTCGCCGCAATATAGCAAAGTTGTAAACCATAATACAAAAATTAAGAAATTACAACTCAACTGAGTTGAGTTGTAAACCGTAATAGAGGCCTAAGCAAACATTAACTAAAATAATCAACAGTATTTTTTTAGCCTAATGTGAGGGTGGGACTTTTACCTACTAAAAATTCCTCTCGTCCGCACGGCTTACTTTCATGGAATCGCCGCTAGGTTTATATATCTATGAAAAACCAAAACTTAAAATATGCAAAACCATTAGTTTTTGTGTTTAGTCGTATTGTAGCATTAGATAATTTTATTTGAGTTTCCAGGGTCCCACTCATAGAAAACCAAAAATACCGCTTTCCTTAATTGACTGTGTTGTACCCGGTGTTTGCTGAACGTCACTTTGCTCTATTCGGACATTTAGATGGTCATAAAAACTGCGTGAAAACGACACGATATCACAATTTTCCCTATACGATACTTACTTCAAATTGATATACATATATTGATTCCTAGACCTGACCCTGGTAAGCCGAATTACCGCTAATTTGGGCTATCGCACAGTGTTATCATTGTTAAAAGTTACTTTTCTAATCATGAGAAATTTTTTCCCTTTAATTGTAGTGTTTTCCACTTTATCCACATTTTGTAGTTTCTAACCGCAAAGTTTTTTTTTTCTTATAAATTTTTGTTCACAGGAAATGTGACACCAGAAAAACAAAAACTAACAAAAATATGACTATCAACTAAATACAGACGTATGAATATGAAGAAGTAAAGGCTGGTACAACCAAAACGCACGATGTTAATTGTAAATAAAACAAAAAGTTTTCAGAGAATTATCTTAATATTTTGTATTTTGACAGAAGGATCTATGGCAATTATGTGTGAAACAAAATATTGGCCAAATGCTTGCCACGGCTTCGGTGGCATACCTCTCTCTATCCGATGTACACAGGGACAAATAACCGAATTACGACGACAAAAATGGAATTTTTTATTTTGTTAAATGTAACGAATATTGCGCTTAATATGTTCTATATACCAGTACGCAATCAACCTATAAATATTTATTTTTTAACGCATCACATTAGTCTGTACGTGCGTGAGAAGTATTATTATCTGTAACACGCTCTTATACCTGTCAGCAACATCTATAGCGTTTATTGTTGCTACACTCGATAAGTTTTTTGTAAATTTACAGTTTAAAGTTTTTTAAATATATTTTTAAGCCTCAGGTATCTAATTTAATTTGCAGTTATTATTAAAATAACAATTATATGTAGTGTAGGTATAGTTTAATGTTTTTATTATGCAATATATGGAAAAATTTACTTTAACTAGAGCTACAAAAAAAGTTCCAAATAGTTCCACGACTTTTCCTTATAAGTTAAAAAAAACAACCTCTAGTAAGTGTAAAAAAGTCAAGTGGAGGTCCCCCCGTTTCCCCTTTCAATAAATAGAGCCTATTTTTCTTAGGTAGTACACCTAATTCTTAAAATCCCACATGCAATTTACATTTTTTTTAATTCGCTACATTTTTAATTCTGTGCAGTCTCCTCACAAAATACTTGTGTGCACCACTGATGTATACTTAAACTGCTACGAAAAAATATAAAAAGGGTAATTCCGTAACTAAATTGTAACTAACAGAACCGCACTAGCAAAATTTTTCATTCAGTGCCGTCTTCTTACAAGATTAGAAAGGGCAATTCCGTACCTACATTGGGTGTGTTGAGATCTGTGCTTTAAAGAAGATGAAAATGAAGAGAAAGGAGTTATTTGATGTACTTAAAAAGCAACAATTTTATAATACATATGTCATCATCAAAGTGTAATGAACAACTATTACAGTATATTTTGGTTAAGTAGTATCATCACCAGTGACTTTTAAAAAATATAATAATTAATTCCGCTTTTGAAATTTGAATTTTTAAAAACTGACACCAAAAATCCCATGTTATAAGTTTTAATTCGATAGATTTTTTAAAAATTGTACGCCATATTGGATCCGCCATTTTGAATTTTTAAAAACTAACATCAGATTCGTAATCAGCGACCCCAAAACATCCTGTGTAATAAGTTATTAGCGAATTCGATCAATTTTTTAAAAATTGTCCGCCATATTGGATCCGCCATTTTGAAATTTTAAAAACTAAGATCAGATTCGTAATCAGCGACCCCAAAAAATCCCGTGTAATAACTTTTTAGCGAATTCGATCAATTTTTTAAAAATTGTCCGCCATATTGGATCCGCCATTTTAAATTTTAAAAACTGACATCAGATTCGTAATCAGCGTTCCTAAAAACCTTGAGGTACCTATTTTTATTAAAATTTATTGAATCCATATGGAGTAAATAATTTTGTCGCACTAAATTATCAATTTGTCCCTGTGTGCGATGGTCCAAATTTTGAAACACTCTGAGATTCTGAGATTTCAATCACATTGAGCTTCAATGTCGTTAATGTGCCGAATTATTTCATCCTTTAGCTCTTGAATTGTTCTTGGGTTATTGACGTAGACTTTTTCTTTTAAATATCCCCAAAGAAACAGGCCCAACGGTGTCAAATCGCATGATCATGGCGGCCAATTAACATCGCCACGACGTGGGATAACACCGCCGTTGAATTTCTCGCTCAAAAGAGCCATTGTTTCGTTTGTATGGGGCACCATCCTGTTGGTACCACATATCGTCCAGGTCCATATCCTCAAATTCTGGCCACAATAAGTCCCTTATCGTTTCGCGATAGCAAACACCATTAACGGTAATGGGTAACGGCTTGGCCGACCTCATTTTCGAAGAAGTTCGGCCAGAGGACTCCGCTAGCAGTGTTTTCGGCAGAATGAACTAGGCGAGCATTCACAGGTCCCACAGACCCGGTTTGCTGAAATTTGCTTACAATTCTCCCGATTGTGGACACATTTGGTCGATTATAATGACGAAAAAAATCACAAAGTGCACGAAATGCATTTTTAATTGAACGCTCATTTTCGTAAAAGGCTTCAACAATCATAACACGCTGCTCAATTGTGTACCTCTCCATGTTTGAATTTGTAAAACACTGAAAAGAAATGTCAAATTAAGTTGGGCAAAAAACTTGACCTTAACGTGTTACTCACAATTAACATTGTGCATTTTGGTTGGACCAACCTTTAATATGAGTACTTTTTTATATTTTTTACACAAGTATTTTATAACATCAAATGACACTGCAGCAAAATGCAATTTATTATTGCTGAAAAAAAAATTAAACGACTAAAAACTAGACACATGTGAAAAGAACATAAAACCTGGCATAAATTTGTGAGAGTATTTGTGAGTGTATTTTTTTCGAAAACCGCAAGAAATTATAGTGTTAAAATATAAAATGCATTCACTCATCCGTCCAGCCATCCATCCATCTATTCATTCATTCATCCATCGATCGAACTTAACATTTGTTCGATAAAAAATGACAGCATTTCATTGAAGTGAAGAAACCATACATGTGGAAAATGAAAATGAATATGAATGTTCTTTGCCATATAACTAATGAACTTAAGTACAGCGGTACCCCAAAAAAATATATATATATAAAAAAAAAAAAAAAAAACACATACAAGGTGTGTACAAACAGGATGTGGCGAATTAAAAAGTTACTGGGTTAAAAATAAAGAAATTTCATTGAAGTATATAATTTCGATAAACAATTGGGTAATTCACAAGGTAGTCATAAAGTTGTAAAGTCATATGTCTATAAATAATTACAAGAAATATATATGGCTGCTGTGAGCAACCGCTTAAAATTTATATTTCTACTGTACAGTTATGAAGAATCAATAAACACAGCATTACAATTTTTATTTTGACTGCACTGAGAATTGAATCCAGGCTTTCACGGACAGGTTGTCCTGACTAGTTTCGATTGTAACCACACAATCTCTTCGTGAAAGCTTCGGTTCAATTCTCAGCGCAGTCAAGAATGAAAAATTATCAATAAATTTTAATTAATTTCATGTTATAAAATTGGTTTTTTTCATAAAAATAATTTAATAATTTAATGAAATCCAATGAACTTAAGCCTAATTAAAAAATATCAAAATTTTAATTAAAAACCATTAACAGTTCAATAAAATACCCACAATACTAGTTTTTATTTTGTTTGAAACACAACAATATTTTTTTTAAACAATAGTGAAATATTATTTAGGACATTATGACGATATGACTTGATAGCACACCTTGTGAATCACCTAAATATGTAATTTAGTTCTAAGCTATTAACTCTTATTATAATTTAACTTTACCTCTCTAATTTTACTTAGTTATAGCCTAACTATTATCGATATTTTCCCATCTTTCTGGTAAAAAAAATGTTGATCTTTCGAGGCCCAAAGCGAACTAAGCCAATTTTAGTTACTCTGTTCTCAACTGAAGCGTCCTCCAGCGAGAGCATTCTGCATCGATCAAAACAAATCGTGGTTGGACGGGACAAGATCTGGGCTACAAGGAGCGCTAAGAAAAACTTCCTTACCACTATTTTCAAATATTTTTTGACTGGTCTTACAACATGTGGTCGGGTGTTGCCATAACAAAATATAATGGCTATATGTCTGGTCTCGTATTTGTACACCCAAAAAAAATAAAATTTTAAAATATGGTCACCTCCAACAAAACTATTTTTAACGAACATTTCTAAACATATTATGGTTAATTTTACCATGTTACTGTCACCATCAACCATACTATGGTTAAATTAGTCCTCAATCGAGAAACAACAATCGTATTATGGTAGCCTTCGAACATATTATGGTTAATAATAACTAAAATATGTTTAACACTCATAATAGTTAATTTTCAACGACGGCATGTTGCTCTTGGAAAAAAGGAAAATACTACTGTTAACTCAAGAACTTATTATTCTCATATTTAGCCATAACATATTTTGAGACGACCATAATATGGTTGTGGCTTCGTGATGGAGGACTAACTTAACCATAATATGGTTAACGGTGACAATTGCATGGTTAAATTAACCATAATATGCTTAAAAATATTCGTTAATAAAGTTTTGTTGGAGGTGACCATATTGAAACATGTTTTTTTCTCTGCGAGTACCGATTTTTAACAATGCTCGCTTTAATGAATCAACAAACATTTTATTTTGTTTTTAATTTTAAATTATGAGTTTTGAAATTTAATAATTTATTAAAAGATTTTGTTTGTTGTGCTTAATTCCCTTTTTTTCAATAATTGATAGAAAATACTGAAATTTTATGTTGGAGGATAAGCTGTTCCTATGCGCATTCCACTGGTTGCTTAGGCCAGATCATCAGGAAACGTTCTCCTAAATAATTTTAGAAAAGCTATCAGCAAACAAGACTACAGAGGGAATGAGAATTACCTAAAAACACTCAAAAAGTCTTTTTGCAGCGATATCAAAGCTTAAACAAAATACCAAACAATAAATCAGTGATGAGTTTATCTTTTCTTATAGGGCCCATACACAACACCATCATGATTGTGCAATCAATTGATTGTGCAATTAAGCTTGAAGCACACAATACACCAGCATGCTAGTACAA
This sequence comes from Pollenia amentaria, assembly GCA_943735925.1. NCBI lineage: Eukaryota > Metazoa > Arthropoda > Insecta > Diptera > Polleniidae > Pollenia > Pollenia amentaria. The sequence goes on from OX031006.1 coordinate 57,508,726, forward strand.
TTCTTAATTTTTGGCATGCCATTTGTAGCAAATTATATTCCGCTGTTGCTTTTCGTTTTTTTGCATGGTTGTTCCTTTATTGTTTCATCGCCAAACTCGATCTTTTTTTACAAAATACAATTTTATTGTAGCATTGCTTTTTTATTTACGATTGCAGTATTTCGTACTTTTAACTTTCGAGAAATTCTCCCCAAAATATTTTTTCTTTAGCATTCATATTTAAAATACTTTGTTAAAAAAGTTCTATTTTTTATGTTTATGCCTTGACGATTTACCTTTGCAATTTAAAATTTTCTATTTTTTTGATGTTTATGCACTGACGATTTAACTTTTATGAGCTAAATTTACAACACATGACTCAATCATGCTGGTACAATCATAAAAATATCAAACTATTTTTGATTACCACCAGCAGCTGGTACAATCACACCACAAGGTCATACACGGTCAATCGGCTGGCACAATCACTTGATTGCACATGCCTACTGTAGTCGTGTATGGGGCCTATTACATTCCCCACTACAATTATTTGGAATTCTCCCAACATTAATTGTAGTTTTTAGTGGGTGAAGAAAAAACATATTAAAAACAAAAACAAAATGCTTTTTTGTTTTCGCAAGAAATCAAAATAAAAACAATTTGCAAGTTCAGTTTTTAATGAACGTGCACTTGCAAAAATGTATTATCAAGGTTGTTTTTGGGAATACTAATCTTAAGATACTTATTTGGAAAATTAGATGAACTTCTGAGTTAATTTTGTGAATTCTTTGTAAATACTTATTTTTATAATTATTTAATAATAATATTTTTATTTTTTTTTTAATTGTTATTTAGTTTTTAATATGTAAATATTATCTTTTGCCAACTCGCCTCAACAATGCCTTTAAGACGCTAAGGCTCAAATTTGTAATGATTTATCTTTATCTTCTGTGAAATAAATTTAAATAAATAAAAAAAAAGTTGGAATTTCGGTTTCTAGCAACCCTAATCCATAGTTTATTCCGTTGTCTATTCTCGGGTAAAAAGGAATTGATTTAGTCAAATAAAATACACTTTCTATCTGTATCTTTTATGTCAACATTTGCTCAACTTAATACAAAGTCAATTTTTGCCATCCTTAAACTTTATTTCACATCATCTTTCATTAAATTTTTCCTACAAAATGCCCAGTATTACTTCACAACAGGAGCTTTGCATTAATGATGTACTTTCAACTGCAAAAGGCAGTTAAGAAAATGTTAAATGAATGAAAACATTCTGATATTTAATATCTGGTTTCTATTTTTTATTATTTTACTTGCCAACAAAAACTCTAAAGGAGTCTATTAAAAAAATTTTTTTACATTGAAAAGTAAAAAAATAAATATTATTGATGAAGTTGTGTCAACGGTAATCATACAAACTGTCATGTTACTACAACACAAACTCCAACTAGATAATGGTTGAATGACATTTTATTAGAGAAAATATACCAGGAGCCATGTTATTGAGTTATAAAAAATAATGACTTAATTGAAGACTTTAGAAAGTCTGGACTTATGGCTGAGATAGCAAGCGCCAGCCAGAAAGACATTTGCTAGAAGAGAAAATTAATATTGAAAAATTATTATTATTATTTACTACAGACATAATAACAGGATGTTGCTTTAACGTCATGCAAGTGAGTTAGACAATGTTTTAATTATTTTAAGTAGTTTTCAGCAAAGATGTTTATTTTATTAGTTAGATAATTTTTTGAAATGTTTTTAGTGCTAATTAAGTTATTGTTATTAATTGCAATATCATGGCTTTATAGCATTTTTAAAGTTTATTTTATAGCATCTGGTCAAAACTATAGTATAGTTTATAGCAAGGATATGTCTAATGTTAAAGTCCTCTTAGTCTAGCTTACAATATTATTTATAATTTGGCCTGTAGCCTAGAGTTTAAAGTTAAATTTCTAGTTAAGAGTCTGACGCATATCTCAAGTTCATATTGTAGTCTATAGCTTATTCTGTAGTCTAGCCCATAGCCTAGACTACTGTTTTGCGTGTAGTCTGTTCAATAGTCTAACATATCTTTTGTTCTATAATTTTAATTATATTTAGTTTGATCTAGAGATCTGTGTATAGTCTAGTCGACTATGGTCTAGAAAAATTAAAATAATCGAGTCCATAATTTGGGCTATATTCTAGCTTTTTTTGCGCTAGAGGTGTGGAATATTCGTAAAATATTTTCAACCAGTTGTTCAACATGTATGATTCGCAAGAGCGCATACGTACTATACCACAACCCCTTTACGTCACACATTCCCGCAAAACTACAAATTAGTATTACATCGCGGGTTGCGTTTGACCTTTGTAAGTTTATGGCAATATATAGCAAATTATTTTGTGCAGCTTTGGGAGCTGTTTCGGCACCTTATAATGATTAACTGCATTCAAATTATCCTTCGACCTTAGCATTCTGGCAATGATACTGCCAATCTTTATAGATATCCCAACAAACATTTTAAGTATGGCTTGGATTCTGAAAAATGGTGGGCATCTTAAAATGACATGATCTACTGTTTCGTTTTCCTTGGAACACTATGGGGAACTCGTAGAACTGTCGTGACCGAACCTCCCTGATCAGTGAAAAATTGTGTTACGTTGTAATTCGATTCCCTATGCTAACGATTTATTCATGTGCTTATTGAGGGGGCTAGTCTAATTGTACAGCGGCCTTAAAGGGAATTCTTCCATTGCATTTGCCAATTTTGTATAGGTTTTCCCCTTTTCATTAACTGGGTTTGTTTTCTGCAAGTCTCGGGGTTTTCAGCTCTTTTTCTGTAGGTATTCGATAGCTCCTTCGCTGTCATTTTCTACGCCAAATTTCCTGCTTCTTATGACAGTATTCGAAAAGCCCTACTGACTCTTAAGCTGCTTTTTTTATAACACAGAAGGCATATCATTCTTGGACTATCTGTAATCGTTTTCTACTACACTGGCGATCCATATAGGAGAATTGCAATTTTAACTCGTGAGATCAATACTCTGCGACTGTCGTGGTGCCCCAATTTTTGGCATCATTTTGTTTTTACACGCTCCCTCCGGGATGTGCTGCGCTTCTGTGGTCGCATAGTTAAAGCCTATACCTCTTGGTGTTTAATCCTCTGAGGAAAAATGCCTGGGTTTAATAATAATCAAGAACGAATGGACTGACATATTTCGGAATCTCATACATTTTAAATTCAGGAGAATGCTAACTGAAATGCACCAAAAATTCAAAAGACAGAGATACTTGGGGTCCTATGGACCTCATTGGGTTCGAAATTGTACCTCAGCTCTTAGCTGATGGTGCCACGGGAGTCAGTAGCCCCCTGTGATTGTAAGCACTGGTCTTACTATTAGTGAGGTCTTCCTTAGTATGCTTTTTGCGAGAAATGCTTTCTGTATTTCAGGATGATTGGCTTTGCGGAAGACTTGCTCTTCTGATAAAGGGTTGTTCACCGTCCGGTGGGGAAGTACCATTTTTAAGGCATGAACTCACGAAAGGGTTCAACGAAATGCAGCCTTTTTGACGAAGAGATACTAGCTGGGGGGTACAAGTGGTGGCTGTGGCTTAAACCCAAAGTCGCGGGTAGGGTGACGTCCAGTTGAGGACGATCTTTGCTCTGCGGTGCTGTTGCTACTCGACAGAAGCTGCTGGAATTATGAAAACAAGCAGTGAAAATTAGAAAGCTCCCCCTCCCAGACAAGGAGTGGGTGTATACTTTTTGTTGAATTATACACTGAAATTGCTACCTGTGTGTGCAAATGATCCTTCACTCGCACAGGGGCATTTGTTAAGTACCTTAATAAATTTCTTAAATTTAGCCCCTTCAGCGCAAAGAATTCCCCTAGACGGGTCAAATGTATGACGCGAATACATGTTGTGCAACCTCCTCCATTTTTGAAATTATGGTAAAAAACGGTTAGTACAACCAGATTCAGCATAACCGAATAAGGTTAACCTGCCAGTATGCGCCACTTATCAGAGAAAAAAATGTCAAATTCTAGCACAGTGTAATTTTACGAATTAATTTACCAATAATGTTTCCCCTTCTGCAAGAGCAACATGATATTTTTAAAAACCAACCATACCATATTATTTTTATTAACCAAAACATTGTCGTATGCTATGGCATCTTGATGGAGGACTAATTTAACCATTTATATGATTGCTGGTGATAGTAAGAACTAAAACTTTTTTAACAAAAATTGTTTTGTTCGAAGTGACCATATTGGAAAATATTTTTTCTCAGCGTGTAATGCTAGAACCAGGGCTGGGGAGTCGTCAAAAAATAGTTCTAACTCCAACCACTGACATTTTTTAGGCGTGACTCCGACTCCAATTCCGAATTCGGTGCTTAATATATATGAGACTGGTCCTTCTTATTTGACTTAAAGCAATTTTTTTAATGCAATACTTTTTAAATGGTTAAATATAGCAAGAAAATGATTCTGTAAAATATTGATACGCCAATTTCGAAGAATTTTTATTTTGGAAAATATTAAAAAAAATTTTTTAATTTTTTATACAGAAAAACAGAGTCTGAGTCGCGAGTCTTTGAGGGTTCTTCGATTCCGACTCCAGTACAAAAACCTCAACTTCGACTCCACAGCCCTGGCTAGAACTATTTGTTTTTTTTTTATTCATTTCTTTATTTTAAATTTGTTTTTTAATTTGAATTTCCTGCACAACATTTCTGTTACTGTCACTTTTGACAACTTTATCTTTAATTTTAATCTTCCAAAATCAAACTTCTGCTTAAATCAGATTTAGCAAAATTGCAAAAAATTCTCAATATGTACATATTTCACTTACAAAATAAAATGGAAATATTTTCATTAAAAATAATTTTAAATCATTTCAAATTTATCTAATTGTAAAAATATAATTTTTATGTAACTTTATAATACGTCATCTGATACTGTCGAGTGCCATTGTTTAGATCATTAAACGCTTGGCTGCACCTAAACACGCCAAAAACGAACATCAAAAACCTAAACTCTGTCAGAATTTTATTAAAAAAAAAATTATTTTATTGTAAAATAATAAGAGAAGAAGCAACTAAAAATGTTAATTAAATAAAACGAGATAAAACACAAAGAAGCTAAAAAACAACAAATTCTAAGCAGAAACAACAACAACAACCAAAGTTTAAAAAATTCATTGGAAATGATGTCAGAGTCTTTGCAGGTGATTGATAAGCTTGGCTTAAATATTTAGAATATAATAATAAATTTTTTCTTAAATATTTTTTCGAGCTTAAGGTCATTTCAGTTTTTATATAAATATAATATTAGTTTGTTATCAATATTTCGATTTTCTTTGGAAATCTTCTTCAAGATTTTCCTTTTTGTTTCTAAATATAAAATTGTTAATTATCAAAAAAGTTGGTTTTGGGAATACATAATTTTATTTTGTTATTGTTAAATCTGAAATTAAAAATTTTGTTGACAATAATAATAAAGAATAAAAGCTAAATTTATCTAATTTGTATTAATTACATAATTGCGTGTATTCATAAAAAAAATTTTTGAATTTAATAAAGGTTTACAAAACAAATTTTCTATAAAAATTTTTCTTAATAAATTTAATAAATTTGTTAAATTTAATAATCGGTTAGGAATATGAGGGAATGTCTGACATTTGATGAGGCAATAAATATTTCATACATTGATATTTTTTTTTGGCAAAATTTGCAAATTAATAGAAAATAAAGTTGCAAAAGGCGACTAAAAATTATACTACATTTCACTTTTTTAACAAAAATATTGCATTTGATAGAAAGAAAAAAAAAAAAAAAAAAATTTTTTTTGACCTAAGAGTTTCACGTCCGGAAAGATTCACTTTTTTTTACTAAAATGTTATTAATTTTTTTTACAAAAAGTTGTATCTTTTGCAGTGTTGCCACTTCGTGGCTAATTAGACGCATTGGGTGTAATTTTTACTTTCGATGGTAGAGCGCGGGTTAATTCTTTTAGTTGTCGATCATGTGCAATTAAAAATTCTTTCGTTTAAAATGCAGATTATTTTAACCGAAAACAGATTTTTTGGCACAGATAAATTAAAAAACTCGCACTTTTATTAAAATTGTCACTTATTTATTGAAAATTGTCCCATATCTTTTAATTAAATTTTTTTAAACAACAATTGCACTTTTTTTTTTATTAAACTGTATAAAGCGGGCCTAACGCAGCACCTTAAACCACCCAGCCATTACGGTTGTCCGCTTTATTCCTATTTCTCTATTTAAGCGGCAAATCATGCAAGTGTTTGTTATGTGCAAATAATACAAAAAAATTTAACCCATAAAAAAATTAACAACAATTACGGATTTTATTATTAGTAAAAATTAGAGGCATTTGTGCTTTTTTGCTCATAACTCAGTAATTTATGGACCGATCTGGCTGAATTTCAATAGCAAATTTGGAGTATACACAGAAAAAATTTTCAGTAGTTTTTTATCAACTAAAAATAATTGTTTGAAACGTATTTCAATGTAATTATTTTGATAATTGAATCAATTATTTTTTGAGTTGAAAAAAAAAAAATTAAAAATATAATTTTGATTTAAATAACATTTTAGTAATTAAATGACAAAAAATATATTATTATAAAATAATAATTCTTAAAACCTGAGCTTTGTTTAATTAAATCAATTAACACAATGTTTAAAATGGCAAAGTTTTTTGATAATTTTTTTTTAACTAAAGTTAAAAATATCATTTATTAAAATAGAAAAATTCACAATTTTCAATTTTCAAATCAACAAATTGTTTGCTTGATTTTATGAATTTGGTGATTAGATACAATTTTCACTAAAAAGTAACTTTTTCACTAAAAAGTAACTTTTTCACTAAAAAGTAACTTTTTCACTAAAACGTATATTTTTCACTAAAAAGTAAATTTTTCACTAAAAAGTAACTTTTTCACTAAAAAGTAACTTTTTCACTAAAAAGTAACTTTTTCACTAAAAAGGTAACTTTTTCACTAAAAAGGTAACTTTTTCACTAAAAAGGTAACTTTTTCACTAAAAAGTAAATTTTTCACTAAAAAGTAACTTTCACTAAAATTTTTCTTTTTCACTAAAAAGTAAATTTTTCACTAAAAAGTGACTTTTTCACTAAAAAAGTAACTTTTTCACTAAAAAAGTAATTTTTTCACTATGATTATGTCGATTACTAAACATTGTATAGAAACGGAAAATTGTGAATTGAATGATAAATTCAATTTTGAAAAAAAAAAACTGCTCGATTCTAAACAACGTGTTAATTTATTAAACTAAAAAAATAACTAACAAAAAAAAATTATATTTTTTCTATTGCCTCAGGTAATTTAAAATAAAAAAAATAATAAATAATTGAATTGACGAAATCAGTAATCAAATTATTTGTTAGATTTAATTAAAATTTTTATTGATTGAATTAAAATGTATAATTTAAATTTGAATCAATTATTAGTTAACTTAGTTTTGCATGTCTAACTCTAACACAATATAATGTTGTGATGATCGGTCAATATTTTACGAAAGATCCCATATAAAGCCCCCTCATTCGAAACACTTAAATACGTCTATAACTAAAACAAAAATGATGTTAAGGTGAAATTGGGTTCAATCGATTTTCCTGAGAACATAAAACATACTAAAATGCTTTTGTGATAGTCGTTTCAGAATTGTTCATAGGTCCCACATAAAGTCGAATTCTGAGAAACTCTTAAATATACCTAAAAAAGAATTGATATATTAAGCGTAAACACGATTGGTAGTGTAAAGTGTGCAAAAGATGCAAAAATACACACATTTGCAAATCACAACAACAAAAAGGACGTATTTCCAATTTGCTTTATTTACTTCGTTTGCACTAAAAAAAAAAAAACGTTGAGCAAAAATAGTAGTGCATATTTGCTCAGTTGCAAATAAGCGCAAACCACAACTTTTTACATACGGACCGCCATATTTTTTTTTTATATATCAAAAAGAAAATTTTAATTAAAATTGTGATCGCTTAAGCGCAAAAATAAAATAAAAGCTAAAATTCTAGTGCATAATTGTAAACAAATGAAGATTTTTATAACTTATGTTAGCGCTGCCAGAAGTTTTTTGTGTTGCCAGAATAAATTTTTAAAAATAACACATTTTCACAAAAAATAATAGTGGTATGCACACGATCAATCATAATATGCACTGCAAATTTCATATTGCGAATTCGCACAAAGACGATCGTGATTGCCCTTATTATATCAGAAAATTTTCTAAAATATACTACGTATAATAAATTTCAATATTATTACCATTCTAGTTAATCATACAATTATAAATTTTATGATCTGGAAGCTTTTTGGCAATTTCTAAGAGTTAAAGAGCATATTTTTTTACCAGTATTACCAAAACTAAATTAACAATTATTGCACTAAAAATTATTTTTGATAACTAAAGCTCATATTTTAACAATAACCAATATAAATAATATCAAATTTTAGAAGTTTAAGTTTTTCTATTTGAAACGAAAAAATTAATTATTTAGTTAATTTTTTAATTAATTTTTTTTTTTAAAACAACTAAAATGTTAATTTAATCAAATATATACTTTTAGTTTCTGCTCAAGTAAAAAAGTAATTGATTCAATTAACACATTAATTCAGTTATAATAATTAAAAAAAATATATATTTATAATAGACTAGCATTTAACCCGCTACTTCGTTAGCGCCCCTTTTTCTTATGTGGACATATTTTTACGCCAAAGTTTATGTTTCTAGGTTTAAACCCGCTACTTTGTAATGGGACGATTTGTACCTCTAAATGTTCGTATTTCGAAAATTTTTATTTGTATTTTTTAGATACGTTACGAATGTGATATTTTTTTATATCAATGTTTATTGGTTTAATAGATGTAGTGGCAAAAAAGTTTAAAGATACAGGTTTACTCCCCAAAAGGGTCTAATTTCAAAAAAGTACCAGACACCTAACCGCTTATTATTTTAATGAACATCAGGTTAGGGAATTTCCCGTTTTAACCTCTTTTACCCTCTAACCATAACAATTTCCAAAACTCCCATCATAGGTAATCGATTTCGCGACAGGCCAACCTCCCGGGCAAATTTCAGCATTTTAGTTCAGGCGTTTAGGTCGTGCGATGATGAATCATGCAGTAACATTACAATTTTATATTATATAGGTAGATGAAGAAAAATGTTTTGAAAAAAATAACACAATTAGGTACGATTTTCACCCCTTAAACGTTCGAATTTCGAAACGCATCAAATTTTTATTTTTTAGATAAGTTACGAATGTGATATATTTTTTATTTTAATGTTTATTGGTTTAAAATATAGATGGTATAGCAAAAAAGTTTTAAAATTCATGTTTTACCCGTTTACTCCTTATTTCAAAAAAGTGCTAAACACCTGTCCGCTTATTTTTAATGAACAATAATAGGTTTAAATTTTTTGGTATCTCTTTTAGTTTAGCAGATATGAGGTTAGCGAATTTCCGTTTTCACCGCCTTTTTTTATTGAACCACAATAAGTATTAAATTTTTTTGTATCTCCTTTAGCTTAGCAGATATGAGGTCAGCGTGAAACCATTTGGCGAGAGGCCTGCCTCAGGTCCAAATGTCAACTTTTTAGCTTCAGGCGTTTAGGCTGTGCGATGAAAATAAATAGATGAAGAAAAAATATCTTGGAAAAAGTAACAAAATTACGTACGATTTTTACCCCTTAAACGTTCGAATTCAGAAAAAGTACAACATTTTCACTTGGCATTTTTTAAGATAAGTTACGAATTTTATATAATTTTTATTTCTAAGTGCATTGATTTAGTAAATGGTAGATGAAGGACAAAAAAAACCAATATTCAGGTTTTACACTTTTACTTCTTAAAAGAGCCGAATTTCGAAATAGTACCAGACACCTGTTCTCTTTTTTATTTAACGAACAACAATAAAAGCACAAAATAAAGTACAAAAAAGTACCAAAAATTGCATCCTACAGATGCTCATTCAACGCTTTGCTTGTTTAATTTTATGTTTGTAGCTGCAATACTAACAAAAATTCAATAAGTACCTGTTGGCAAACAATACAGTTCGAAAAAGTAACAAAAAACCACTCTTACAGATTCTCATTCACTTGGGAACTTGCATGTTTAATTTTATGTTTATAGGTCCAATTTTAACGGAAATTCAAAAAGTAACAGGTAAAGAACAAAAAGTACCAAAAAGCCCCTATTACAGATTCTCACTCAAAAGTACGAAGAAGATCCCTCTTATAGGTTCTTGTCCACTCAGGACATTTAATGTTGAGTTTTATGATTTTAGGTCCAATACTAACGGAACTTCAAATAGTACCAGTTAAAGACCAAAAGGTAGCAAGAAGCCCCTTTTACAGATTTTGATTTACTCAGGAGCATGCATGTTTTATTTTATGTTCATAGGTCCAATATTAACGAAAATCAAAAAAAATACAAGTTAAATAACGAAAAAGTACCAAAAATATCCCTCTAACGAATTCTCATTCACTCAGGACATAGCATGTTTTATTTTATGTTAATAGGTCTAATTTTAACGAAAATTAAAAAAGTACCAGTTAAAGAATGAAAAAGTACCAAAAAGATCCCTCTAACAAATTCTTATTCACTCAGGACTTTGCATGTTTAGTTTTATGTTTCTAGGTCTAATACTAACGGAAATTAAAAAAGTACCAGTTAAAGATCAAAAAATAACAAAAAGTACCCTCAGAGGTTCTTATCCACTCAGGACATTGCATGTTGAAGTTTATGTTTCTAGGTGCAATATTAACAATAATTAAAAAAATTGTCAGTTGTGGAACCAAAAACCTAAAGTAAGAAATAAAATTTCCCGTATTTCTCCTTTTTGGTACTTTTTTCTCCCCATTGAAGCATAACAAATTTCAATATTGTAGTAGGAGCCCATAATTCAATACGTATATGTCAATGAATAAAAAAAAATGTTTTGTAAAAAAGTACCAAAAATAGTAACGGTTTTTACCCCCAAAACGTCCGAATTTCAAAAAAGTACCAAATTTGTATTTGGATTTTTTAGATAAGTTTCAAATGTGATATAACCCTTATTTCTATGTTTATTAGTTAAAAAGATAGATGGGGTGACAAAAAAGTACCAAAATACAGATTTTACCCGTTTACTCCGTATTTCCCCTTTTTGGTACTTTTTTTTCTCCCCATTGAAGCATGAAAAATTTCAATATTGTAGTGGGAGCCCATAATTTAATACGTTTATGTCAATAAATAAAAAAAATGTTTTATAAAAAAAGTAACAAAAATAGTTACGCTTTTTACCCCTTAAACGTCCGAATTTCGAAAAAGTACCAAATTCGTATTTGGATTTTTAAGATAAGTTTCAAATGTGATATAACCCTTATTTCTATGTTTATAGGTTTAAAAGATAGATGGGGCGACAAAAAAGTACCAAAATGCAGGTTTTACCCGTTTACTCCCTTAAAGGGCTGAATTTCCAAAAAGTACCAGACACCTGTCCGCTTATTTTTCTAAAGAACAACGAAAAGCATTACATTTTTTTTGTATCTCTTTTAGTTTTAGAGATATAAGGTTACCGAATTTACCCGTTTTTGCCCTTTTTTACCCCCTAAACATTCGAATTTCCAAAAATCCCGTCTTAGTGGATCGATTTGGGGAGAGACCAACCCCTGGTCCAAATTTCAAGTTTTTAGCTTCAGGCGTTTAGGCTGTGCGATGATGAATCAGTCAGTCAGTCAGTCAGTCAGTCAGTCAGTAACGTTACAATTTTATATATATAGATAAAAAAAAACTAACGAAAATTGTTTTTGTGTAAAAAGTCATAGTTTTAATAAAAACTTTTTCAAAGGTAATTCACTTTTGCACTAATAAAGAATATAGTTCTCAAATACCTCCTGTAGCGTATTTCTCTTACAAAAAAAAAAACACATATTCTTTTTTTTTCCTTATAAACCCATAAACACACTGTTAAGGCAAATAGAAAAAACAAGTAAATGCAAGTATCATAATTAATTCTTACATGTATCAAACATGATTTTTTCTACCATTTAGGAAATTTTTTGAAAACTAATTTTCTGTATTTTACGTTTTTATGACTTCTATGTTGTGCTTGGTAGTTGTTTATGCCTTAAGCAAATATTGTCATAGAAATATTTACAGAAAATAAAAATGAAATATTATGATTGATCAATAAAAAATTGCAGTCGTTATGGCAAGTTGTACTTGCAATTAAATGCCATTGAATGAATACAGCCGCAAAATACACGCTCGTAAAAATTTTTAACAAATTGCAGGTGTTGTTAAAATAGTGATAAAAATTAGACAAATACAGTGTTAACAAAAATGTAAAGGAACATTTTTTCTTTTAAAAAACCATTATTTTTTTTCTTTGAGAATTTATAAGGAAATTTTGAAAAACGAATAAGATTTTTGGTATTTTTTTTCTAGAAGAAAAAGAATTTGTTTAAATTAATGGTTAAACTGCCCCATGCTGGAGTAAGTGAGTAATGGAATGGAGTAATTTAGGCAGAGTAAATTTACATCTTTAAAAGAATTATTTATAACATTTAAGGTTAGGAAATAAAAAAATATATAACCGTTATTTCTGAACCATAAAGTTATGGTTTTATATGAAGAGGAATAAGGGCTAATTATAAAATTATACACTGCTTGAGCGCTATATATCTGTGGTCACAAGCAATAACCGCCTAACCCGAAATAGTTTTTGAGAAAAGGCACTTTATATATATGCTTGCGTTTTTGAAAACATTAATTGCATTAGAAAAAAAGTAATTCAGAATCGAAGATCTTATCCCCATAATGTTAAGATAAAAAAACTATAACGAAAGTTGTATTTATTACAGAAATATTTAATAAAAACAAATATTAACTCAGTTGTTTCTTAAGTCGACTTAGGCGGTTATCGCTTGTGACCACAGTTATGATTATATCGTTAGCGACAAAAGGCAAATTTTACAGAAGAAGGTTTTTTTTATCCTTATTTTATAATCAGTGCAATACTTTGTTTGGATTTTGATGGGCTTTTTCTCCGCATCGGTACATATGCAATGTTATAACCAGGGACCGTAGCGACTAGTCCTTTTTTCATAAAAGTCAAAAGATTACAGTTATTTTTTGATTTATATTTTTTGAGCAAAAATAAAAGTTTTTTTTCTAAATAAATGTGCGTGTTATAAGAAATTACTTGACTTTAAAAATGTATTTTAATATGTGAGTGAATAGGATTATTGCAAGAAAGCTTTATAAATTTAAATTTTATTCATTGAAGACATTCGAAAAATAAAAATGGTAATATAATAAAAAAATAACTTAAATATAAAAAAAAAAAAAAAAAAAAAAAAAAAAAAAAAAAATTGTTTTAAGCTTCGTTCACAATGATAGCAACAATTTCTTTTTTTTTTTCTTCTATAAAATTTCTTCCAATGGTATTTTATATCAGGGACCGTAACAGTTATTTCTTTTTTCATAAAAGTCAGTGATAACAGTTAATTTTTTATTTTTTGAACAAAAATAACAGTTATTTTTTGGTTTTTAATTTTTTTGAACAAAAATAACAGTTATTTTTTGATTTTTATTTTTTCGATCAAAAATAACCGTTTTTTATGATTTTTATTTTTTTGAACAATAATAACAGTTATTTTTGGATTTTTATTTATTTGAACAAAAGTAACAATTATTTTTTGATTTTTATTTTTTCGAGCAAAAATAAAAGATATTCTTTAAAGAAATGTATGTGTTATAATTATTTAGTTGAATTTAAATATATATGTTAATGCGCATAAAAAATTCCAATGACAACTCAATAATTATAACACGTACATTTCTTTAAAGAATAACTTTTATTTTTGCTCGAAAAAATAAAAATCAAAAAATAATTGTTATTTTTGTTCAAAAAAATAAAAATCATAAAATAATTGTTATTTTTGATCGAAAAAATACAAATCAAAAAATAACTGTTATTTTTGTTCAAAAAAATAAAAATCAAAAAAAAAAAAAACTGTTACTTTTGTCCAAAAAATATAAATTAAAATATTACTGTAATTTGTGATCGAAAAAATAAAAATCATAATATATTATCATAGAAAAGTTCAAAAGGATCAATATGGTATACTTGAATCAATTTGCCGGCATTTACTTCTATACCCTTTTTTTGTTTTAAAATTTGAAAATAACTGCTATTTTCGGTCCCTGTTTTATATATTTTCCTTTCATTAAGTTACAGAAACGTAACTAAAGTTTTTTAAAAAGTTGAGTCTACTTCTACTTCAGTAACAATTTGTATGAAATTACAAATGACTTTTATAAGAATTTTATTTAGTCTTAAATGAAAATTTTAACAAAATGTTTAAAAAAATTATAATAAATACGTTATATTGTTCTGGGTAAAATTTGCAAAGGGTTTCTTAATTGAAAATGTGTGTGGTTGAGAAATTTTTTTTTTGATTTATTGTGAACACCAGTGAAAATGTTGCTGCCATTGTGAACGAAGCTTTATTCTTCAACGATATAATAAAATCCAAATTTTAAAAAGCAATATAGACTAGTTCAAAAGGATCAAATGGTATACTTGAATAAGTTTTCGACATTTAATTCTATATGTTTTTCTTTCTTTTAAAATTTCAAAATAACTGTTATTTTCGGTCCCTGGTTAAAACCTATTTGCAACAAAAAACACAAAACTTTAATAGTTTTCGCTTACGATATAATCGCAAAAAGGGTTCGATGTATAACCTGATCAAAGACTAACCCCTATATTCATATAAAAAATATTTGTAATTAATAAAAGGTTTATTGAACAAATTTCCTATGAAAGTTATTAGCGGAATTCACCCTTGATAGTAAAGTCCCTTGTAGTCCCTTATAATTTTAGTAAAAATACTAACATTTACAACACTGCAACAACAAAATGTATTAGACAAAAATATATTACGCTGTGGTTGAAAAGTCCCACAAAAAGCCGTAGTAAACAAAGTGTGTGAATTTACCAGAATAAAACAGTTGAAGAAACTTTATCTGTCTCTTTCTCACACTTAGCAAATTTATTAATTTACAATGCATAGGAAAAAAAACACTCACGCTTTGAAGTATAAAATCGTATTAAATATAACAGAGTTGTACACTTAATACAGAGGGTGAATACCGCTAGTGTTTTGTTATAACTTCTTCACTCACATTTGTACATAATTCTATCGCTTTTAACTTTTTTCTTTAAGTTTTGCAGTACTTCAGAAATGAGACTACTGTTAACATATTCTAGAAATCTCTATATCATTCCCATTGATGACTAATTTTCTTTCTGGTGCGTAACCATTTTATTCGAAATGAGGCAGTTCATCTTGTTGTTTATACAAATAAAGTTTATCTGGTAAATTGTTTGCTTATGCTAACAACTTAAAACCACATTTGCAACAACTAACCATTTTCAGTTTATTTACAACATCTCAAAAAAACATCGTTTCCAAAACAATTTTAATGTGTTTTGTGATTGCTTTTGGTCTTAAACACACATTTGAAATTTGGTGAAAAATAATTAATCAAATTACAAATAAATTAATTAAAATAGTAAAAAAGCCATTTTAATTGATGGCAAAGTCTCTAATGGATTTGTTGGTGACTAATTGCAGATGATGATGGATCTGATGGGATTTATCACACTGTTTTACTTAAAGGTTACAACAAATTTACACTTTCTAACTAAGAAGTCACATTTTTACTTAAAAGTTACACTTTCTCACTGAAAAGTCAAAGTTTTTACATAAAAAAATAAGAAGAAAAAAAAATTACGCAGTTTTTCCAAAAAGTTCCTTTTTCCCAAATATGAAAATATTTTTTCCAAAAAGCCACAATTTTTTATTTTCAAGTCACTTTTTATCGCTAAAAAATCTGGCTGTTTTACAAAAAGTCTCACTATACCAGAAAGTTAAATATTTTTCTAAAATGTTAAACTTAAAAATAAACAAGTTAATTATGGATCGTTCATCACAAAATTCAGTAGAGTATTTTCTAGTATTAAAACAAACGTAAATTAGACAAAATTTCAATACAGTGCAATACATTTTTTTAGAATTTAATACTCTTTAAATGGGGTTTCGGAAGGTCACTTTATATGAGACCTATGGTTAATTATGGACCGATTATCCCAAGATTTAATGGTTATATTTTTATCCCTTTAAAGCTATGGACCGACCTTCACGAAATGTGGCGGACTGATTTATAATCTTAAACTTTGATGCAACAGTAAAAGTAAAATTTTTCCCAAAAAGTAACTTTTTCACTAACACTTTTTGTTCACTAAACAGTAACTTTTCCACCAATTAGTTTCTTTTAATACCCTTCACCACAGATGGAAAGGGTATATATAAATTTGTCATTTGTTTGTAGTTGCAACAATATTGTGCTTATGGGTGCTTATCAGTAGCGAAATCGATTTAATTAGGGATTTCTGTCCGGTTTTAACCGAAATCGAAACCGCGGTTTTTAATGCCTAAAAATCGAAACCGAAAACCGACCAAAAACGTCGGATTTTAGCTTCAACTTTAAAAATATATTTATGTTTAAAGAAATTGCAAATTATACATAACCGCCGACAACAATAGTAAGGTGTTTCAAAAATTCTTAAAATTAAAAAAAGTACTGAGAAGGTGCTGCATAGGTTAAAAAATAGAAGAATCTTTTGTCGAAATCTTATATTTCAAACAAAGCTCCAAAATAGTTTTTTTTATAGATTTAAAATTTTATTTTTATTTTTGGAAGATTTTTTTTGTGTATTCATAAATTTTAAAAAAGAAATCACTCAAAAATCTCAAGATATGCATTGAAAACCAAAATAGGAAAACATATGCATTTTCACCAAAATATGCAATAATATGCAAAAACAAATCGATGCCATTTTAACGCAAATTTAATGATTCGGAAAGACAATTGGTCGACATCGTTCTTAGACTATTGACAAAAAACATGCATTTACATGGAAATCGCAGCCATATTAATTACCAATAAAATTTTGCAGCTTATTTTTTACTTATGTTAATATCTATAGTTATTTTATTTCAGAAATGTCTGAATTAAAATCTGGAGTTTGGAAACATTTCAAATTATAAGAGCACCAGTTAAACACAACAATATGCAAGATGTGTTAGAAAAACCAAAAACCGCACCGAAACCGACCGGTGTTAATCATTTTATAACCGAAACCGCGGTTTTACATTTTTACGTTTTTAGCAAACTCTAGATTTAGCGATGTCCGTCTGTGTGTCTTTCCGTGTGTATGTTGAAATGCGTTTTTTCGAAGACCCCTTGGTTGTTATACATGTATGCCACATATACTCCGTTGATGTTTGCTAATGAAATTTAGGCAGATCGGTGCAGATATGTGCAAAAAACCATGACTGTCCTAATTTTACCTATAGCCCCTTGTTGTTGTTTTATTTAAATCTAAAGAACGGTATTTCTATTTATATCGCAATATTGGTGAAGGGTTTATAAGGTTCGTTATATCCAAATATAGCACCCTTAATGCACCCGTAAACGACATTTTTTACATCAGACTTGTCAAATTTCCGACTGCAAAAGACATACATGTCGTGTGTTACCTTTATATCATTTCTTTTGTAAAAGTCAGAAGCAAAGTCGTCTAACAAAATTTCTATTAGATCGTGTCCTATTTTCTTCAGATGAACCGACTGAAATTAATATTTTACAATACCGACAATATCGCACTTAATCAACAAGTGGGTATTAACTCAAAGTTTAAAGATTTTCAGTGGAGGCAAAACAATTTTTAATTTAAAATTGAGGGCATATGGAAATTTTAAGATGGCTGAACTCTTTTACGGCGCAAATAAACATTTCATGGCACCAACACTCTATTTTGAAATCGAGAACTACCTTAGTTGCGGCAAAAACTATACGGAAAAAACAGAGAAATGTACGTATGTGACCGAATACATATAACAAAATTTCTGTGAAGCAGCAGACATGCACAATTACATGTGACTTAAAAAGTGGACAAGTCAGATGTAAAAATCTTGTCGTGTATGATGACCTTTACTCGGTCAGTTTAAGGTTACCCTTTCACTAAAAATCTTTCATTTTATGTATATTTTATAAATATACAGAATACACAGGCAAACAAATTTTTTACCCATGTACCAAAGTATAATTTTCTAAAGGTTTGAGTTGCGTTGAATCCGAACCTGTACTCAGTATTTCTCCATCACTTCAGAATTTCTCCATCACACCATTTTTTTTTAATTTTTTATAATGTTTTTTTTTTTTTAAATTTTGATGTAATTTTTGTATTATTTTTATCGATCACAAAAAAATAAATATAAAAAATTAAAAAAATTAAATAAGTATTAAAAAAATACAAAAATTAAGTCATAATTAAAAAAAAAAACACAAAATGGCGAAAATACCATCAATATAGCGAAAAAAGGATGTATAAAATTTTAGGTTAAGATGTTTCAGAGAAGGGACAAGATATTAGAAAGGATAATTAGTAGGAATTTTAGAAGTCATATCAAGTTTTATAAATAAAGATAAATTCGCGCAGTTGTAACGTCTCGAATATGGCGAAAAACAGGTTTTTTCCAACGTTAAGCAAAGATATCGTGAAAACCTGAATTGATGGAGAAACAGATTCGTACTTGGATGCACATGATCGGATATAGTGTAACTTAAACCTTTAGAAATATACACGTTAGTACCAGGGTTTCGAGATTTTTCAAAATGTGTAGGCCTGTGTAATCAATTTTGCTAAAACTTATTCTTTTTCAAAAATAATTATAATTAAATTTTTCTTTCTTTTCTATTTTCAGGTACGTAATCGGTGAATTAAACATTGTAATTTATCTTTCAGATAAGTATTTTTATTATTATTGTGTTTTTAAAAAGTCATTACAAATTTCTTTTAAACTACTGTTTATACAGAAATTCCTTTTAATTTATTAATTTAGCTTATTTTTCTGCATATTTTCTTTAATTCATATTTATCATTCTTTGAAAATACATATTTCCTTTCTAAATAATTTAAGCTCAATTACTTTTTAAGTTCAACCGGTGTCAATTAATGCCACAAATACCTCTGGCTACCGGTAATTGTTTGGTCGCTTTTGTGGTGGCAAATCATTTGTATTCGTGTTTTATTAGGTCTTTAACAATAAATTAAATGTTTTTAATATAATTGATAGTTTGTCACAAATTGTTATAATTAAAATGGAATAAAAGCGAAAAAAGAGCAAGCAAAACTAAAATTACAATGAGTAAACGAACCCAACTGTTTATAAAATTGTCATTTGATCGTGTTTAAATAAGCAAAACATCAAAAGAATCAATAGAATGAAATGAATGTTTTTTTTTTTGAATTAAATAAACAACATTGAAGTTATAAACAAAATTAAAGCGTAAAGCGAATTTTTTTCGCCTCCACTTTAAACAAGAACTAGAGTACATTCGAAAAACAGCTCTGGGCGGGGAAGCAGCTCGCGCCTCTTTGTCGTTATTTCTTAAAGCAAACAGGCCAGACCGAATTTGTTTTTATCTGACTTTCGTGCGTTTTACGTTGCATCTCGTATTGACTAATGGCTGGGCGTCGTATAACTGTACCTAACATTTGTAACGTAGTTGTCTGGTGGATAACCGTAAATAACTCAACGTGATTGGTGGAGTAGGCCACTGGTGGAGAAGCCCATAATTAAATCATCGGCAGTAAATTCAAATTCTCTCACATCTTATTTTTCTTGGTTTACAAAATGTATAAAATTTAATGAAAGTATGGTAGCACAGTTGAGTCTATATGTGAGTGAATAAGAAAAAACGTTCTAAAATAAAACAGATTTTCGGCCATGTTCTAGAAATCGAAATCACGTGAAATTTAAATCGAACAAATTTTGAAAACTCTCCCGTATTCAAAGTTGATAAAAATATTTACTTTTATATACCTCATACTTATAAGATTACTTTCCTCTATCTTAACTTCTTTTGAAATCAGGAATCGCTAGGTTAACTTTTACAAAAATTCCATTGAAAATCTTCATCGATTTCAATTTCACGTTATTTTGATTTCCAGAACATGGACGGCTTTTATGTCAAATTGTATGGAAAATGCGGTGTCGACTAAACCTTCATACAACCGGCGCACAGTGGCGCTATTTGAGTTTTTTCGTTGCAAAAATCATATCTTTTGAACCGAATAAGATAATTGAACAGTTTAAACAGCATATGATAGATAACTGTTCAGCCTATGAAATGAGGGTGCTACGCTTTGTAGGGGCCTACTTATGGGTTATCAAAGTTAAAATTAGTAGAAAAATCAATTTTATGGTAACTAAAAAAATTATTTTTACATTTTTAGATTGTTTTTATTTTTTTCTTTAGGGTTTTATGTTTTAAATTATTACCCAACAAATTAAAAAAAAAAAAAATTTTTCTTTTAAAATTTATTTTTTTAATTTTCTGTAAAATATTCATCACAATTCGTAAGAGAAGGTATATCTAAAAGACTAACCATTTCTAAACTATAATTATTTTGTAACTCTATTCGTGACTTCACATGCCGCAGGGAAGAAATAAGTGGATCGGAAGATGCTGCCAACATGTTGAAGAGGTCCTCATTTTGCCTTACCCTTGATGCTTTGAATGTGTTCTGCAATGTATATTTTTTATAAAATTTGTTAAGAGATTCCTGTGTTTCTTCAGAAAGCTCTCCAATTGGCAAATCAATTATATCTTTGCCATGCGCCAATATTTTATGAAGTATCGGGGTCAACTTCTTCTGTGGATACATTTCTGCTAAAATAGATGCAGTTTTCGACGCATATTCTCCATATTGTTTTTGACCATTTGTTCGCCAAAGTATTGTTTAAGTGAGGTACGTACCTGCTAATTTCAATGAGTAGTTTTTTTCAAACTATTATATCAAACTACTGTCAGTCAAAACATATAAGGGATGGACGCCATACAATTTCTACAACCATGTCTTTTTAACCTTTTTTACCTCTAGAAGCCAAACGGGCACGTACGGGCAGATAAACCCTTTTGAATTATGTAAAGAAATAATCAAAGAACAAATTTGCAAATATGGCAAATATAGAAAAATATAGATTTTTTTTTATTTTCCGTCAAAGTTGAAAAATAGTGAAAAACGGATAGTTTTCAAATAGTGATTTACCAGGAGAAACACAAAGCAAACAGTTAATTTTTTTTTATCATTATACATTTAATAAATACATCAATCAATACAAACAAAAAATAAGGCGATTCGTTACCTATTTTTCGTGATATTACACCTGAAATCGCAACAAATTGACTAAAAATTGTGTGTTTTTTTGAAAACCGAAAGTCGGTCAACTTTGAACGGTTATATCTTCTAAACTAAAAATGTGATATTATTAAGAGTGGTATATTTGAAATCGTTGAAAAGTTTCCTATAACATGGGTTTATTCAAAACTTCGTCGGCGCTCATGAAAATTTTGATTTTTGCAACCACGGGCGCCACTGTGCGGCGGTCAGATCTAATAATATTGTGAACTGGCAATTATTATTTGGCAACGTTGTCAGAAAAAGCATTGTCAGTCCATTGTAAAACAACAATATTGTTAGATATCTGACAATCGTGTGAACCCTCTTCGTTGCCATTGGCAGATCATTGTCAGACGTTGGAAACTTAATTTTTATTGTCAGATGTGCGAAGTTAATGCATCTGACAAAGGCATGATTGCCAGATACCTTTTTCAATTGGCAACAATGGGGTGAGGTATTTTGTACCAACTTCAATAACAAATAGTGGTTTGGAGACTATGATGGTACCAATTTTATATTTTCTCGCTCATCTTTTGAGATATATATTAAGAACAAAATACTTTTTATTAATTTCGAAAATATTTTTTTGAGAAAGCCACTAATGTATCAAAAATAAGTACAACTGCATCATAGTTTCCATCCCTGATATGCATGAGTGAAAAGCAAAAACAAAAGAAGTTTAATTTTGCAAAATTTAAATTGATTTTAATGAAAACCAATGAAACTTATTTAAAACAAAATAGAATAGTTTTGTTAAAAATCCAAATTAGAAGGCTATTTATTGTTAAACAGTTTAAAATATTGTTTATTCACTAGAAGGAACCATGTTATTAGTTTGGTAACAAATACACTTAAAAATAGCCTACATTTGTTCTGCCTTCTTTCTAATTCAATAATTTTCAACGAATAAACAAAATATTAAAATTTAAAAAACGTAAAAATTAAAGTTAATTTGATTACAAAGAATTAAAACTACACAAGTAAAATTAACAATTTCCCACACCCATGAATTGACATAGGGAAATTCACCATTAGGCATCCAAATCGAGAAAAGCTAATTTTGAAGCTGGTCGTTTAAAAACTCAGTCAGTAGTTTTAATATCAGCCGATCGTAACATCCCATCTTTGCCGCAATATGTTTTTATAACGCGACCACGTTTCCATTTCGATCTTGGAATATCTGAACCACATACGAGTATTATATCCCCAACCTGTAATGGTCTTGAAGGAAAACACCACTTTGCACGACGGGTTAAAACAGGTAAATACTCTTTAATCCAACGTCCCCAAAAAACCGTTCTTTAAATTTTGAAGTATTCGCCATTGTTTTCGGACACTTAATAATCGGCTATCAAATTCACCTGGAGTTTGTTTAGAGTTAGTTGTTCCTACACTCACAATATTCTGCACGTAAAATTAACTGAAATTGTAATATAAAATAAATGAATATTCAGTTATAAACCGGTCTACTTATTTTTCATTTATTTTTAACGAAAAGATCATTTAATTTTTACTGTCAAAAATTTAACGGCGAATTCCTTAAAAGCAAATAAATTTTCAGTTATTTAATATAATTTAACTAACAAAAAAATAACTGACAAATTCCGTAAAAACAAATGAATTTTCAGTTATTTTATAAAAATTAACCATCAAAAAATAACTGACAAATTCCGTAAAAACAAATGAATTTTCATCGTCGGCTGATAATTTAATTGTCGTATGTGGATTCCGATAGTTTCGAGTAAATTGAGTTTGAAGTTTGAACACTTATAAAATCCACATACGACATTTAAATAATAAATTAATTTTTTGGTCGTTTTATATGGAATTTTGTCGTATGCGGCAGTTACATAAGACATTTAATTTGAAAATTGCTTCAGCAAATACCACATACGACAAACTCAACACTCCATATCTCGAAGCCCGTATGAGGTATCGAAAAACTGATTTCTCCAGATGAAAGATCAGGCCGGAAAACCTAAGGAATCGATCTTAACTCAAAACCGCAAAAAAAATCCACATACGACATTTAAACTATCAACCGACGACATGTCCGCTTGTTTTTCTAATGAGAGAGAGAATATTTATTTTTATTTACTTATCCCGTTATACATGTTTGTTTTAGATTTGTTGTAGTGACCACTCTCTTTACAGAAGAACTTTTAATTATAATTATAGGTATGACACCAGCAGCATGCCCGATATGGTATTCGCAATTATTTTACTGTAAAAATTTGATGTATTTAACTAAATAATTTTAACAAATAGCATATGGAAATTTTCTACACAAAACAAGCAAATCGTTTTTTACTTTTACTTTTTGCCACAGATCAGTGATGGAAATTTCAGTACTATGGTACTTTTTTCAGTACTTATTAATTTCAAAAATACCAAGGTACCCCCCCGTCAGTTTTCGTACTCTTTTGTTGTTATGCTTCTTTGTTGAGAAATTTAGCGTTTCTTTTTTTTTTTTAACATTGACAACATTGCCTTCACAAAATATATTGCTCTTTTTTTTCGTTCATGTTAAGCCAAATTAAGAACGAAATGAACGAACTTATGTTTCCTGATAATTCACGTATTGCCATTAGAATTTTGTCAATACCCCATTTATCAGCAGAAGTTGAGCGCACGTTTTCAGTGCAAGATGCTATAAAAACGAAAAAAAAAAGAAATCGGTTGCAAGTACAAACTCTTTCAAATTGAATTAAAACTAAAGATATATTAATATCAAATGATTCTTGTTGTTACGTACATATACATATGTATGCAATAAAAAATATGTAAAAAAAAAGTACCAAAACATTGAAAAAAGTACTCTTTTGGTTGGTGGTCAGTACCATCTAAATTTTTAAGTTTTCCATCACTGCCACAGATCTATAAATAGATAGCTCAAAATTTATTTTTTTGAAGTTAAATTATATAAAATAACTGAAAATTCATTTGTTTTTACGGAATTTGTCGTAATTTTTTTTTAGTTAAATTATATAAAATAACTGAAAACTCATTTGTTTTTACGGAATTTGTGGTTAATTTTTTATGGTAGTCGCGGTTGAATTTTTGACAGTAAAAATTAAACTAACTTTTCGTTAAAATTAAATGCAAAATAAGTAGATCGGTTTTGAAATAAATTTCCAGTTGTTTTAAATTTTACTTTCATTTAATTTTACGTACAGAATACTTTTTCTTAATCAACAGACAATATTAAATGCAACCGAAAATCCGTATTAATGTACACTTAGTTTTTTTTAATGAATGTTAGAATCAGTTAAAAATAAATTTTCTTGGAATTTTAAATGTTTATTAATTTAAAAATGACTGAACGGAATACTTCTTGAATAACCTACAGTCCGTTACTGTAATAATATTATGAGTGTAGTAAAAAATGGTTAGCTGTTAATGGTTCCGGATCTTGAGAAGTTATTGGAATGTAAGTTAACGGTCTTGAGTTTATAATATTTTTCGCTTTAATTAATAAACTTTGGAAAATGTTTCGGTTGGGTGAAGTCTCCTTGATTAATATCAACAATGTCTTTTTTACTGATTGTACCAATCGTTCCCACGCTCTTCCAGAACTGGGATCAAAGGGGGTGTTGAAAATCCAGTCTATTCCTAATGGTGTTGTCAAACGCGTTATTTTGTGGTGATCAAAAAAGTTTTCTTCATTTCTCAATTACGTTCTTAAAGCAATAAAATGCCTTCCATTGTCGCTTCGTATTTGAACAGGGACACCACGCCGATTAATAAAGTTTCTTAGACAAAGTACAAATGAGTCTGATGATAAATAATTTACCACTTCTAACTGAATTGCTCCTACGGTCAGACAAGCAAACAAAGCCACCCACCGTTATTCTGTGCCTCTACGTACTTTGATATCAAATGGACCAAACAGATCCACGCCTGTTTATGAAAATGGCCGTACAAATGGAGAGACTCGGCCTTTTGGTAAAATACTCATTTGGGGCGGCTTAGGCCTGTCTTTTTTTTAACTTACATAGGCAGCATTTTGATTCAATATTTCTTAGTAATCTCTGAATTGAAGGTATTCAAAATCTTTCTCTTACGTCACTTATAACTTTTGAAGAATATCGATGACAGTTTTTTTTTGATGGTAAATATCAATAATCAAACCAGAAAATCGATGAGACTTTGGAAGAACTATAGGTTTTCTGGTTTATTTTATTTATTTAGCGTATGGATTTAAAATACAGAGAGAATATGTATATGTCGAAAATAAATATGTTCTACAAGTTTAAAGAATTAAGCCAGCATATAACGTCGAGTGTTAGGTTCTTAATTTCTTCAGTGTTTCCTGGGAAAGACAGAACTGGGCAGTTATGTATTATGTGGTCCACCGTCTGTAAAGGATGGCCGCAAGGACAGCTGGCGTCATTAGCAAGACCCCACTTGGTTAGGTAGTCAATAGTTCTGGCAGTAGATGTGTTTAAATTACACCAGGTTTTGCGAGGGAGATCAAAATCGGTGGCTTTTTACATGCCGTGTACTAGAGGCTTAAGTCTTATTGGATAGTAGTTTAGACACAAAATTGATCGGTCAAAAAGTTTCTGAGTTAGAGGGGGTCAAAATTTGATCAAAATTAGATAGCTATTTCTTCAAGCTTTCGAAAAATATTTTTTTGTTTTTTTTTTTAAATTTAAAAATTTATTTTTTATTTTTTTTGAAAAGGGTATTTTTTTTTTTGCTCAAAATAAAGGTTAGGTCTTTTCCTTTAAGTTAGTTATGGTCGCTATTTGGGATGCGAGTGGGTTATGTATAAAAAAAAACAAAAAAATATTTTTCGAAAAATATTTTTGAGCTTCATAGTGATTAAGAATCCGAAGTTTATTGGGAAAAGGCATTTTTACTAAAAAAACCCCTGGAGGAATATATGTTTTCAATATTACAAGAAGTAATTAATGTTGTATTTGCTTAACATTAAAAAAGCTTTAGTTTAGAAATATTTACCGCCCTTAACATTTTTAAACTGATTTGAGGAACAAACTGTCATCTAAAACCATTACAGGAATTTTATTTACTAAATAAAGTATACAAAGGAACCGCAATGTACATTTTGAACCTTCCCTACATATACGGAAGAAGAACTCATTATTTAAATTTTCATTTAATTTTTAATAAATTTATTTGAGGTTCTTAATGTTATTTTTGTTAAATTATTTTGAATTACTATAGGAAATTTAATAGTGTGACTAATATTGAGCGTATTTAGGTGAACAAGGTGTTAAGGATGGGCTGATGTATGAAACACATACAAATATTTGTTATAGTATACCGATCGACTTAGAATCAGTATCTGAGTCGTCAGTCCTGCTGGCTGGTTGTCTGTCCATGTAGACCTTCTGCGCAAAGTACCGGTCGCAATTTTTAAGATTATTTAATGAAATTTGGTTCATACGTTTTTTGAAAATTTTGAGAATCGGTCCGGTCCATAATTTCACATAAATAACTTAAAAACGAACATCTCAAATAGATGTAGTTACCTAGATAATATTCGGCGTTAAGAATTCTTATTTTATTAGGGTAGCCTCATAGCATAATTTTATATTAATAGGTCCTTATGTACTTTCTAATTTGTTATTTTTTGTAAAAGTTTTTTTTTATAATTAAATGTTAATTTGATATCAGGTGTAATTTCATTTAAATTGGGTAATTTTGCGTCATCTCAAGTGTAGTTTTGGCTGGTGGTAACACTGCGGCAAATAGTCAATTCAGCATATGTTTCTTCTTCGACAGTAAGTTCGCCTCCTCTTCTATGTTGTTTCTGACGAATATTGTTTACAAATATTAACATCCATGCCAGTTGCCCTCGCATTTTAGGATACATTGAAGAACGATTAATTATATTGTCAACTATATCTGAATGATTACTTGTGACCATGACAAAATATTTTGCTTTTTACTCATCATCGACCGGCCACTTCTCTTCACCATCAAAAAGAAATTTCGGCTCGTTTTCCACCGGTTTAAATCGTTGTTTTTGGTTTTCGCTTCTATAACAATATTTCCACTTTTCCAATTTATAAAAATGCACGAAATTTTTATTTCTGACAATGTCAAAAAACAGGTCGGGCCATTCTAGCCATATAGTTTTTATTTTGTTCTGTATTTACTTTTTCTTTATTGTTTTTTTATTTAAATTTTGTTAATGCTTTTTATGAGTGTGTTTTTATAAAAAAAAACCAAGTGAAGGGGTGTGTTTTGCTATTATGTTTTTAATATTGTCTTAACTCATATACTTTGTACTTGGCAATATTTTATTAAAATACTTCAGTTTAATAGTTTTAAATAAACGCGCCTAAAATCTAATTCTAAATAACTTTATTTGTTAGGGTGGTAAAAATAAAGCCTAAAGCAATTTTAGTAATATCAAAAAAAAAAAAAAAAAAAAAATTAATAACTCAACAGAAAAAAATATTTCACCAATTAAAGCATTAATGATGAAACAGAATTGAGTCTTCAACTTCAGGCAAAAATTCTTAAGCCCATAATTAAAACGTCGACCGTTAGTGCAAATTTTCTCTAATTTCTTTTGTTCTTTTTTTTTACAAAATGTATGAAATTGAACGAAAGTATGGTACATTGCTTGGTACGCTTTCAAAATAAAATGGATTTTATTTCTCGAACGCATTCTCTAGCATAATTTTATGTCAAACTGTATGGAAAACATCGTTCAGCCCCAGTTCTGTTTCATCATTTAATCAAAAATAAAATCAGTTTTAATTAAAAATTTAATCAAATTAATTAAACGTTTAATCAAGTGAATTAAACGTTTAATCGAGTGAATTAAATTATAAAAGTGGAGATTTTTCACTCATGACACAGAAAAAATGTTCACCAATTAAAGAAATAGTCAAAAACAAAATCAGTTTTAATTAAAAATTTTATCAAGTGAATTAAACGCTTAATCCAGTGTATCAAATTATAAAATTAACTTGATTGAATTTTTCATTAAAACTGATTTTGTTTATGATTAATGCTTTGAATGGTGAAAAATTTTTTTCTGCGCCGTGAGTGAAAAAATCCTTAAACACTAACAACGGAAGAAGACTCGTAACACAGTAACTCATATTTCTCTGAGCCAACAACATTGGTCGAAATATTGGAAGAAATAAATAAAAATAATAATTAAAAAGAGGTGTTGTATTTTTTTAAATTCCAATAATTATAACGGACCTCAATCCGAACATATAAAAACAACAAATTTAATAATTCTGTCAAAATGTTTTGTCGTAAATACTACCGCGTTGATAAAAAACAATTCCATTACTTTAAACAACATTTAATTGTTTTTAACAATATTTCAGTCATTTAAGCCACACTATGACTTGAAAAATTGTTTTTTGTGAAAGGAGCTATTTAATTTATTTTAAGAATATTTTGCTGATTAAAATAATCATTTCCTTAAAAGGCCAAAATAAATATAAGCTTATTGATTTTGATAAAATATTTCTTCGATTTGAACTAAATATTTTATTTCGAGTTTTAATTTTGCCGTATTTTTTCCCAGGAAAGAGGGATTCATATTTGAATTTCGCTGGGATATCCGAGAATTCCCACTCAATATAAAACAAAAAACAATTTATAATTCATTAAATCTATGAAATAAGTTTATCAATGCATGAAACGTTAGTGAAAATATAAAACATGCCAGTTCTTTATATGCAAGGCCAACAGTATCGACGCTGCCTTTACACATGCAAGTAGTGGCATGTGTAAAGGCAGTTTTAACCGGCGCACAGTGATTCGGCTAGAGCATGCTAGCGGGACAATATTCATGACGTAATTTCCATTAACCACTCATAGCGTCTTGTAAAGAACCCCCCCCCCCCCCCCCAGGTAGCGAATTCCAAAAATTAATTTGTTTATCACCTCATAAAGGTATCTTATCAGGGGGTCAAAGTAACCCGTTATAAGAGAGGTCATTTTCATTTGCAAATCAGTTGCATTTTATGCACACTTGTGGTAACATATTTTAAAATTTGTAGTAAAGTGAAACGATTTTTTTGTGAAGGAATATTCCGTTGAAGGTATGTACTATATTATGACTTATATTTTTTATAAAAAAGATGTATACTTTTGGTGTAATATCAATTTGTAAATGTATAGATAAATCCAGCAAATTTTACATCAATTGTTAACTTTAAAGATTAGCAACTTTTTTTTATCCACATATATCCACCTAGATTTTTCTATATGAAATACCTACAACATTCAGAAACAGATTGATATATATTATAGACCCCGTAAAGGCCCGCAAGTAAAATTATTCTATTTTTGCCAGAACGAGTCGCACACTGCTTTGTCCCCATATAACGAAGGGACAAAAATAGAAGGAGTTCTCAGATATTTTTTGAAATTCGGTACAGTAGCATAAAATATCTTAGTTAAGAAAAATACGAATTTTTGGAGAAATCGGTCCAAGGACACGCCTACCTCCCATGTGTCCTGAAAATGAAAAATTTAATTTTAGCCAATAATGCCCATTAAGCAAAAAAAGTGGTCATGCTGATAAACATACAACTAGCAACGTGTGTGTAAATTTTCATTTAAATCGGACTAAGGACTCAAGGTCCTGCCATATATCCTTTTTCTTAAAAACGCTATAAAACCTACAAAAATTGTCGGATCATAATAAAATTTGGTACGTAAATTGATATTTGTAAGCTACATATTTATGCCAGAATCGGATTATTGATACAAAAAACATAATTTATTGAAAAATGGGTTGAAACAATTAAGTATTACAGTACACATTTTTCAACTTTTTTTTCTTAAAATAGCTTAAGATGACTGGAATATACATAAACAATTGAAATAAGTGAAGAAATAATTTTGTCCCGCTAGCTTGTACTAGTAACCGGATATCTTAGTTTTGCCCCAGCCAGTTATTTTAAAATTTCCATCGAATATCGAATAAACCGGTTATTTTAGTATAATACACCGGTTATTTTAACCAGGGCTGTGGAGTCGTCCGAAAAAAGTACTAACTCCGACTCCGACTCCAAACGCTGAAATTTTTTAAGTGCGACTCCGACTCACGACTCCGACTCCGACTCCTACTCTAACCGTGATGCGAAATGAATGAGACGTAAAATTATTTCTCTTTTGTGTAGAAACATCTTTATTAAACGAATTATGGGAATCCCCGCGTAATGTGCATAAGAAAAACATGAGTGTTATGGTAGGAATTAAAGGCAGGCCGATAAAGATGTTTCTCCACAAAAGAGAAATAATTTTACGTCACAATTTTTCTAATACATACTAGTATTTATGCGCTATAGCAACACTTATTCTGTACAATGTTGAAAATATTTCAGCGTTGATGGTTAAAAAATTCTGACATTAAAATTATTGGCAATTCCTGTCATTAACATTTTTTAGCGTGAGTAAATTATTTAAAAAATCACACATCTTTTTCAACTAGATCAATAACTCAGTATAAGTTTTGCTAATGTAATTTAGACTTTTTCCCGCACGTATAAAAAATATACCTAAATATACTTAAATAGTAAAGTACTTGAATCAACTATTTCTCATAAAATAAATTAAAATCTATTTATTCATATTGATCTGCAAAATATTGCATCGCCAATTTCGAAGAATTTTTATATTGGAAAATATTAGAAATTTTTTTAAATTTTTTATGCCGAAAAATTTTGGAGTCGGAGTCGCGCATTTTTTTGGGTACTGCGACTCCGACTCCGACTCCGGTACAAAAACCTCAACTCCGACTCTTCAACTCCGACTCCGACTCCGACTCCACAGCCCTGATTTTAACAATGTGTAATTTATATACGCTTTCCTTACTCTTGTTGTAAATGTACCCGTAATTTAAAAATTTTTCTAATTCAATATTGGGCAAACTTAAACTTTTTATGAAGAATGTCAAAACAATATGTAAAAAAAGTCAAAAAACATTATGAACAATACTAATTGCTTATAAAAGCGTGTGGTCTTGTAAAAAAAAACAAAAACAATTCACAATGCTACAAAAAAGTTTTCAGTTAAAGAGTAAATAGTAATTTGTGCGAGGGTATTCTAATTAATAGATATATTTTTATATAGATGTTATCTCTGGAGTTATTTCGAACGGGATTAAAAGAACAAAGTAAAGCAAGCAAAACAAAAAAGTTATACACACATTTTATGCAAAAGGTCTGCACAGACCTGGTTGGACCTCCTAGAGTTAAATAAAAATAACCCCCCGGGAATTCAAGCACCCGGGAATTTTATTTTTATTTATTTTATTTTTATTTATTTGGATTTAATTTGGATTTCTGCACAACAAGATTAAATCTTATAGTTAAAGTACAGAATATTATTTATAGTAAAAGGTACACATTGTTAATATATTAAAACTATAATTATAAATATAGTAAAAATAAATTTATAGAAAATAAAAAATAAAAAAAAGCCATATAGTAAACCAGGGACAATGTATGTTTTTGCAAGAAGCAATCTAACATTAAGTGGAGTGAAATATTGAGTAGCCCACAGTGATCTTAACTTTAAATAAGACTGAGCAACTAGAGAATTAACATGACTAGTCCAAGTCAGAGTGCTATTAAAAACAAGGCCAAGGTTTTTTACCGTTGGAACAATCACAATTTTTTGGTTATTTATCAGAATTCCGCGATTTTTTCCCGAAAAATGTGCAGGATCCCGGGATTTTTGGACGGGGAAATTGCGTATGAAAAACACTAATATTTAGACTTTTTTTTAAACAATTACTTTAAACTAAAATTCACAGTTTTTCTTAAAAAAGTCCACTGTTCTTACGTTTCAAAGAAATAGATACTTTTCCTTTAAAAGTAAATATTTCACTAGTAAAAGAGGACTACCCTTATGATTTCTTTTCAAATTGAAATACTACCGCTTATAAAAACTTTTAATAAAATATTTGCTTATTTTGTCATTGTACAAAAATCATTTGATTTTTTTTAAATTTACTTTTGTCCATTTGTTCAACGTTTTGTTTACTTGTATGTGGGTGAAGTTTTAAGAGACCAGCAAATCATGTTTTATTTTCTTATTTTTACATTTTTTTTTATTATTTGAATACAACTTTGTATTATTAAACAATACCGCCATATGGAATATACTTTTGGGCAGAAAGTTAAAAGAGTTCAATATACAAAATTATTAAATAAAAAGAAATCGAAAGTAGTTGAAATTGAAATTTTTCCCCCTTAATGAGTTTGCTTTTTTTTCAAAAAGTTGCTATTTTTCACCATAAAAAGTTTAAATTGTGCACATAAAAATTCCACTTTTTCATATAGAAAAGTTTAAATAATTATTTTACCTAACAAAGTTGCCATATGATTTTGACAGTTCGAACAAATTTGTTTTGGTTTTATTAGAAACGGCTGGCCACCAACAAACAGGTAGCAATTTAAGTGTATAGCTCGGCAGTATTATACACTCGCCTCATTTTTAGAGCTGTCAAACCTCCGCTGCTTTAAGAATAGCCAGCAGCAGCTGCTGAATAGCAAGACCGCCTAGGGATATCCTTCAGTACTTCCCCCAAGAGAGCAAAAATCAGCTTTTGAAGCGGACTTTTTATGATCTCCCTTTCCGTGATTTTGAGTATAAACCAATAGTCAGACCGGAGCCGTATCAGACTTGAACCGTATCGTCTGGCTACAGTGGAACCAGATAGATCTCTTGTCAGCCGCAATCTCAAAAGATCTGTTGATCCTGAACTCTTTTGTCTTGCAGGTATTTACTGTACCTGATTTCCCCAGAAAAAGTAACACCACAAGACGGCATATCCTTAAAATGTTTTCCCACATACCACTGGGTGATTAAGGAGTACATAAAAATCCTCAATTTCGTCTTCAGTTCGAAAATCCATTTGTTAAAGAGGGCCATTTTCCTAAAAGTCAGCACCATCCGTACCATGATTATACTCCTGAATTCCTTTCAGCTGTGGAATAGTAATAGTCCTTTTTTTCTTACGGCAATACAATTTAATATTCGCCATTGGTTCGACGGAGGAGTATAATCGTCGTTCCAATGCCCTACCAATATTTGTTGTTGACTATCGAGCAATTGGTCGAATTCTCCGCGCCCGCTTATTTTAGCTTTTTATATATAGAACCTTTAGCATAAAATTTACACTCATTGCAAAGACAGAGTTGATAATAACAAAAAAAAAAAAAAAAAAAAAAAAAAAAAAAAAAAAAAAAAAAATGCTCAAAACAAACTTTTTGGTAATCGGGATTAGATACGTTATCTCAAAATAGTTTGAGCCAACGTATCAAATACTTAGAAATATATATCCACTTTCAGAGCACATGTACCATAATTTAAATCTAAATCGACTTGGTGATTCCTTAACAAACATTTTGCACGCTTGTCACTAGGGAGATCGAACGGTTATTATTCGACATATTTTTACCGGTTATTTTAGTTTTGCCCAAGTCGGTTATTTTAAAATTTCCATTTTTCGAATATCGAATAAACCGGTTATGTTGGTATAATAAACCGGTTATTTTAACAATGTTTAATTTATATACGTTTTCTATACTCTTGTTGTAAATGTACGTGTAATTTAAGTATTTTTCTTTGGCAAATTTTAACTTTTTATAAAGAATGTTAAAACAAAATGTAACAAAAGTCAAACAATATTATGAAAAATTTAAATACAAATCGCTTACAAAAGCGTGTTTGCGAGA
This sequence comes from Pollenia amentaria, assembly GCA_943735925.1. Taxonomy (NCBI): domain Eukaryota; kingdom Metazoa; phylum Arthropoda; class Insecta; order Diptera; family Polleniidae; genus Pollenia; species Pollenia amentaria. Next base: position 57,542,763 of record OX031006.1, read on the forward strand.
GTATTTTAAGTATTATTATAGATGTTAACTCTAAAGTTATTTCGAACGGGCTTAAAGAGACAAAGTTAGGTGCTTGTAGTGCCCTAAAATGATAAGTTGCATAGGGGTTTCCACGTCACGACTTTAATTAGTCCAATTAGCTCCAAATAAAACTTAACTCCGTTCGAAGTAGTTCTAAAGAGACGCAAAACGTTTGTCTAGATCAAACATCATTTAACAGTTTCTAAATAACATTATACAATTATCTTCTTACAAATAAAGCTTAAGGTATGTTTAGACATAACAAATATTTGACGAAAAAATACAAAAAAACATGACCAGCAAATATATCAAACTTTCTCTTTATTTTTAACAGTTTTTATGTACTTCCTTTTCTTTATTTTTTAGAAGATAATTGTATAATTAAATTCTAGGGTAATGTAAGAAAGAAAAATTGACGGTTTATTGTTGTGTCTTTGTTGAAGCTTTGATATTGTTACATGCAAGACCTGAGTGTTTAAAATTCTTATTCACTTTATGGTCTTACTTATATAATATTTTTAGCTTGTCTAAATTATTTGGAAAAAGTTTCCTGACGAGCTGGCCTAAGCAACCAGCGAAATGCGCATAGAAACTAGCCTTCCCACAACAATAAATTTCCGTGTTTTCATTCAAAAATTGGGATTATTAGCACATCATTAATAAATGAATTAATTAATAATAAATATTTCATTCCCGAAAATAATGTTTGATAAAAAAGAAACTGTTAAATGATGTTTGATCTACCAAACGTTTTGCAAAAGCAGAAGTTTTTTTAATAAAACTAGTGGTTAAGTGTAGGACGTAAAATATTTACTAGATGTGAACATTGCTTTAGTAAATAAATAAAAATTGTTAAAAATTAAGCTAAAGTTTGATCAATTTACTGGTCACACTTTTCTTAAATTTTATCCTTAAATATTTGTTAGGTCTGAACCAACCTTAAGTCATATCTGTGTGTTTTGTTGGTTCCTTACTTTTGTGAATTGTTTTGTTTCAATTTAAATTAACTTTTCATTGCAAAAACTTATTTTATTTTTGTGTTTTTATGCATTCGAACTAAAACCGATTAACCGGTTATTTTAAAAATGCTTAACCGAAAACCGGGTTTTTTAAAATAGCAACTATTCGGAATATTCGAAAACCGGTTATTGAAAAAAGTCGAATAATCGATCACCATAATTGTCACCCAAAGTAGGGAATCATCTGCATAAACTGCATCAAACTTTAACCAAAAGTTGTGTTGTATCTTAGCGACTATTATCTGATAGATGTTAATACCTTTTAGCTGTTTTGTATCGATTGCCTAAATCTGGTAATGCTTTTGTAGTTCTTACGGTCAGTGGTCAATTTTTCGACCACCCACCAAAGATTATGGATACTTATAAGTAAGAAACCTTGTCAATTAAAATTTGATTTTTGTCGATTCTTATAATATACTAATAAGGCCCAACTATAATATGCTAAAGTTGGCTTAAGTAATTGTGCGAATACATGTTAATCATAAATGTCAAGCCATGTTGAACTTAAGGAAACTTTTTGTTAAATTTTATAAAACTGTCATTTGCTTAAGCAAAGCGCGAAACTGATCGCACATTTCGTACGGAATCAAATGTTTTCTGATTTTTATTTTTTTTTTTATAAGTACATATTTGATAGAGGTTTAGCTAATTAGCTTAAGCAACTTTTTGCATATTAAAGTTAGGCTTTTAAAGCTTTAATAATAACACTGTGCTAGTTGAAGTGGTGCTAGCCGTTTTTAGGTTAGCTCTGGTTTTCGATATATACCGTTATTTCGAAAATGTATGTTCGCGCAACTCAAAAACCGAAATTCCACAATAAAATTTTCTTTAAGAAAGGTTAAACTTTTTTCTCATATGCGCATTCGTGTTAGAAACAAAAATTTTTTTTTGCAAAAAAAATTATTTTTTTAGCAACATTTTGAAACTTTTGTTTTTTAAAACTTCATCAAAAATGGGAAAGTGCAGCTATGCTACTAATTTCTCCCAGACATATAAAAAACGAAGTTCCAAACAAAAGAAGCCATAAATGATTAAAATCTGTTAATAACTTTTGATTTTATTCACAGAAGACGAACAATTTCAATTAATTTAAGCATTTCATAAAACTATATTTGTACGGGAGCCCCCTAAGAAGTGGAGATAAAGGGCAAGTATGTCTCGGGAAAATGTTAAATACAAAAAACTAATTGAGTTCAGTCATACATTATATCCCACTAGGGGCAACTCCTGGGCAGTTATGGGACTTTTTTCAATATACAAGTATTTCTAGTCGCATCAAATGTATGGGAGTCCCCTTAAGGAATGGAGTTAGCTGGTAGGTATGTTAGAAATAAATGATGGAGATGAAAAATAAAGTGGGGTTGGTCATAAATTTGACCCATGTAGGGGCCATATTTGTATGGTTGAAATCCCTAAATTTGGCCCCTGCAGTACATAGGATGCCCCTAGATAGTAAACTTTGAAGATAAAAATCGAACAGTGGCAGACAATAGGTTAAAGAGCTTCACCTTTTCACATAAAAAAAGTTTCACTTTTTTACTGTGATGGTTATTTTGTACTAGAATATATTTTCTCATTTGTTAACTAAAAAATAGATTTTATTCTTTGCCTTTTCTGCATTTTCCTGTTTTGCACACAAATTCCGATAGTAGTTAGAAATGAGATTCAGTTTTCAATTAAATTCTTTTTAATGGCTAAACATATTTAACAAATTGTGAACGAAACAAATAATTAAAAAAAACTTCAAGCTTTTTAAGCCGCGTTCAAAATTTAATATTTCAAGAAACTAAAAATTATATGCAGCTCTACAAATGAGCTTAATAACACTTAAATGTGATTTAGCACCTTTTTATGATATGGAAGAACAAAAAAGAAACAAACTTATCAAAAAGCTTAAATCCGTAAAATATTACATTTTAGACGAAAATATGTTTCCTCATCTTTAAGTGGTTTAAATTCAAGTAACTGAGACAGATTACGACTTAAGATAATAAATTCACTTGTATATGGGGTATTTCGTTTTATTGTTTACTTTATAATGGAATACTCCTACACGGATTTTTTTTATTTTTGAAATTTAAAGTATTTCAAATTAATTTTGCCTTTTAAGCTAATTGTTATGCTTTCGAGTTTTGTACAATGTTAGAAATAACCAAATCGTGATAAAACTATAATATTATTTTTCCAAATTTTAACTATTTTTTAAAAAGTGTTTTATTTACAAAACAAGTTTAATGTCACTTGTGATGACACTTTATTTGACAAATTTGTCATGTATGTGTTTAAAATACAAGAAAATTTTGCGAAAGTTTGATATTGATAAAATTTATTGGTTTAGTGAGTGATTCAGTGCAATTTTGTGACCAATAAGCAAACTTTTATAGAAAAAACTAAAGTTTTTAGTAAACAAAATTATCTAATAATAAAAACGTTATGTATACAAATTAAGTATTCAGTGAAAAAGTTGATTTGTTTTGTGAAAAATTTACTTTGTTGTTAAAAAGTGACTTTTTGTAGTAAAGAAATTAATAGTGAAATCTTCTTTCAATATTCTTTAAAAATCAGTGTTCGGAAATAACGATTATATACTGCTCTTTAGTGTTCGGCACGTTAGAAATATGGAAAAAACAAACGCTAATAGTTTTTGTGATCTTCGTACATAACAAAAATCCAACAGACATAAAGATGAGAACATTTTATTGCGTTCGATTTTTCGTAAAAAACACAAACTTCGTTGTGTTCGGTTTTGCACATTAATGTTCTTTTGTTTCAGTTGTGCTCATCGCCTTTTTGGCTGGTAAAGACAATACAACATTTTTTCAAAAACGAAATACATATCGCACTTTATCAACAAGAGGGTATTAACTCAAAAGTTAAAAAATTTTCAGTAGAAGCAAAACAATTTTTAATTTAACATGAAAGGCATATGAAAAACAATTTTAAAACCAACCCAGTAAAAACTTACATTGCAAAGTAATAAGTTAAAAAGCTAATATAACTACTCTTCACCACTTCTACATTGGCATTTTAACTCATTATTTTAACACTGTGATGTCATTGGAAGCAAGTACTTACCACTCTCGCTTACAAATAGGCAGTTAAATAAGTCATTACCACATTCGCTTACAAATAGGGAGTTAGATAAATTTAAATAAAATTTTACTACCCTGCATCAAGGACATATTCAGAGAACGATATGATTGCAAAAACAATATTATAAGAACAGGTACAATTTAAATACTATCGTTTATGATATAAGACCGATATCATATATTATAATTTATATCACCTAGACGATATCGTTATAATATCGTTTGGTTGATTGATAAGTGTGGCTTTAATGCAAAATTTTAATTTTAAATACATACCAAAACCAATTAAGTACTTAAATTTTTCATATTCAAATTCATATTCATTTATAACTAATAAAAAAAACAAATTGTAAGAACAAATATTTAAATATCAATTTGTATTAGATTTGGATAAATAAAACCTTAAATGTATTTCATTATGAATTGATTATAAATTTTGTTAATCAACTCATAAACAAGTGCTTATGTATCAGATTATATATCAGCCATTACTTAGCTACTTCTATGTAATGCAGATAGTATGAAGAGGTCATTGAAAAGTAAGTTGTTCAGTAATTTCAAGTCATTACCTAGTTTTTGCTGGGAACTAGTTTATTACCAAAAAGTAGACAAAATAAAACGATATTTTTACAGTAGGTAGATATGAATATAATCTGTCGATTTTTTCCAAAACCAAAAAGTGGATAAATACAAATTTTGAGTTAATACCATCTTGTTGATTAAGAGCGATATGTGTTTTAAATGAACAAAAACGGCCAAAACGAACACACGTCGTTCGTGCTGTGGCCATACAAATTGTCAAACAACACCCTACAGTACTAGTGAGAAATGATGCTAAATTTTTTTGTTTGCTCATTCCTTAATCAATGTAAATAAACACTACAGTACATTTAAATACATATAATGTTTGTCTACACAACCACTTCAATTGTACTGTTTTATAACGAAAAGCAGAACACTACATATTGATTGTTACTTTCGTAAAAATAGTTGTGAACGGTATTAAAGGTTGTGTACTAATACACAAACACTAAAAAAATATATATCGTTACTGGGTACGCTTAATAATGTTCGGTTTATTTTCGAACACTGACTATCTTTCGAAAACGGTGCGGTGCTAATCGCATTCCCGGAGAACGGCTGGATCGATATCGTTCATATTTTCTGTATTTTTATTCTGAAGAAAATTATTTTTGGAATGAAAAGTAAGAAAAGTTCCCAGAGGGCGTGGCATATCCCATACACAAACCATATGAATATCCTTATTTTTGGAGAACGGGCGCAGTTAAAGTTGTCAAACTTGAAACAAAATACGAATACTATATGAACAACATCTGCCAAGAAGTGGGCGTTGCATCTCGCATACAAAGACAACATAGTTTTCTGTTTATCTGGAGAACAGTACCAGTTTCCAAATTTGGTACAAGTATTATGATTATCAATACACAACATCTGCCAAAGAGTGGATTAGAGAAATGGGCGTGGCACTTGCCATATAAAGACAATATAGTTTTCTGTATATCTGGATAAGGGTTTGGTTATCCATACAAAACATCTGTCAAAAAGTGGATTAAGGTAGAGAAGCGGGAGAGGCAATTCTCATGCCAGCGAGAACGGGGAGAAAAAAAGTCCCCATCGAAGAATCAAACATTTCAATATGTCAATGAATGGAAAAAAAAACGTTTTAAAAAAAGGACCAAAAATGGGTACTATCTTCAGCCTTTAAGCCTTTTTGAATTTCAACAAAATACCTAATTTATATTTGTATTTTCAAAATATGTTGCGATTGTAATATATTTTTATTTCTATGTTTATTGGTTTTTTTAAAAAAAAGGTTCCAAAATACAAGTTTTACCCCGTTTACTCCCCTAAAGGACAGAATTTCAAAAAAGTACCAGACACCAGTCACCTTAGTTTTTTTTTTAACGAACAACGATAAGTATAATTTTTTATTGTATCTCTCTTAGTTTCGGAGATATGAGCATAGCGAATTTACACATTTTTACCCTTTTTTACCCACTAAACATTCGAATTCCCAAAAATCCCGTCTGAGTGGTTCAATTTGGGTAGACCCCAACCTCCGGTCCAAACTTGAGGCGCTTAGACTTCGTGTTCATAACTCAGTCAGTCAGTAACGTTACAGTTCTTTATACATATAGAGATCACAAATAAATTTATTTAAATTTCCACAGAACAACGTCTGTCAGGTCAGCTGGTGTTTAATAACAAAAAATTATTTTGATGTGAAAAATGCTGAAAAAACCTCCTCATATGTTCATTTCTAGAAAGGTTACTTAATAGTAAAATTTTTGTTAAAAAAGTGATTTATTTTAGTAAAAGTTTTTTTTTGTAAAATCAGTTGACTTTTTAGTGAAAAATGTGCCTTTTTAGTAAAAGACATGGCTTTTTAATAAAAAATGTAATTTTTTGTGAAAAATTTGACTTTTGAGTAAAAGAAGTTACTTTTTTGAGAAAAACTGACTTGTTTGTAAAAAAGTGAGAGTTTTAAGTGAAAAAGTGAGAGTTTTAAGTGAAAAAGTGTAAATTTAATCCAAATTTTTATATATTAATCAGGCTTAAGTTCATCAAATTTAATTTTCATTAAATTATTTTTATGAAGAAAGGAATTTTACAACATGAAATGAATTAAAATTTATTGATAATTCTTCATTCTTAACTGAAGCTGGGATTGAATCCACGAACAGGTTGTTTTGACATGTTTCGATAGTAACCACACTATCTCTGCAGAAATCTTTGCCGTTTTACACTCACCGCCATTGACGACGGCTGGCAGTCAATAGTCAAACATAAATCTTTTAACCAAATTGTATTTTACTTGGTGGATCGTAATTTGTTGCCGTGAATGATTATCTATTTTCAATTGATTTACATGTATTTTCTTTTACTACTGTTTTTTTCATACCTTTTGTCAAGAATTCTTCTTGAAGTCCAAAGTACATTTTTATGTTTATAAAAATTTAATTTAATGAAAATGCGATGAACTTAAGTCTGATTAAAATATAAAAATTTGGATTAAAACCCATAAACAGTTCAATAAAATAACTACAATACTACAGAGAAAAAAATATAAATGAATTAAAAAATTTGTGATATTAATTACAAAATTAATTAAATTTGAAGGAGTCAACAAACTAGTATAATCAATTAAATGTTTAATTCACTCGATTAAACGTTTAATTCACTTGATTAAAAGTTTAATTTACTTGATTATATTTTTAATTAAAATTGTTTTTATTTTTGATTAATGCTTTAATTTGTGAACAATTTTGGAGAATTTTTTCTCTGGTGTTAAAGTGTCAATTTGTTATTAAAAAAATGTGAATTTTTATTGAAAAATTTACTATTTACATATCTGAAATTTAAGTAAAAATTTATTACTGATATTGCGAAAACGCTTGACTTTTTAGTAAAAAGTTTGCCCTTTTATTGAAAAATTATGATATTTTATTAAAAAAAATGTTAATTTTTTTTTTAAAAATCGATTTTTTTTTGTGAAAAATAACCCTGTTAATTGAAAATGTGACTTTTTGGTAAAAAAAAAAAAAAAAAAAATTAAAATCCATGATTTGTACTGAATCTGGACTTTTTATGATTGTTACTTATTGTGTCTAGTGTCTTAAAAAAAATCGCCAATGCTCGAAAAAAGTCTGCAGCTATTTCCTAAAATCATCTAATAAGGAACACATTAATCTTAGTTTTCTCTCTATTAATTATTTTCTACTTCCTTAACCTTTATTTGAGATTAAATTTCAAAAACAATTTTTCAAACGGAAGTTGGTTGCTATTAATATCTGATACACATTGTAAGCCTACTACTATGACTATAACATTAAATTCTGAGCTTGGAAAAAGATTCTTTAGAGGAATTTCATTTTGTGGTTTTAATATTATATTTCTCTTTTTACACAAGCTGAAAAATGTAAAAGATACTTTTTTTTTATTATTTTGCTAGACCAAAAAAGTGTAAAACTCAGTTTTAACGTTTGAATATAAATAAAATCTTCCCATAATAGAAAAAAAAAATATATTCTCAGGCTTAGTAAACTCTTTATATGCAGACAATTATTCGTAATATGTGTAGACATAGAATAGAGTTGATGAAAGCGGTGCTAATGAAGATGGATCCATAGTTGATGCTTAATTAATGTTTCCATAATTCTGCTATTACCAGAAAGAAGAAGTAGGATTTGAATCAATCTGTATGTGGTGGCTGCATGTGTTTTATGGGAAAGCAAAAATAAGAAAAAGTAGTACTAACATATTTGCAATGCAATATAATTAAAAGATTATTACTTGTTGAAGATGAAACAGCTATTTAGAGTACTATAAATTACACCACAAATATGTTAAAAATGTTTTAGATTTTTCATGTTATAGAAAATTTCCTTATTTGCAACAAAAATATTTCAATTAACTAAATCTTCTTTATTATTGAAATGCAAGCATTATAATGTAATTCTTAGGGTAGCAATTAAGTCTACAAAGTAATGCCTAGAGTAAGCCGTAGGGTATACAACTAAAAACATTTTTCGCTTTGAATTGGTCATGAGAATTAAACTTTGTTTTGAAGTAGAATGCTAATCTTACATCAATCATGTCTAAATTTTACAACTTAAATGTTCTATTTTTTATTTTCTTATTTTTGTTCTTAAAAATAATTTTATTCGTATTTCAATAAAGACGAGTTTATTTACCCCCTCCCTTCAATTAAACTTTGCTTATGAATTTTTTTTCACATTAAACAACAATTCCCCATTCATGGCTTTTGACCTTGACAGTAAATTTTTTTTATATTAAAAAAAGTATTTAAAGTTATAAATTTTTTTTTTTTTTTTTTAAATTCAATTAAAATTTACTAGAGATTTAAAAGCTTTACTTCGAATTCTTGTTATAACTATAATGTTTAATATGTATTAAAAATCCCCAAATGTTCAATGATAATAATCATTTCAAGCCATTTTTTTCTATTTAAATTAAAAACAAAATTTCTTTAGAAGTTTTGGTTTTTTTCTTTCTAGAGATTATTTTCATTATTAAGCTAATTATAAGAATTTTTTATATATTTGCAGATGTTTTGATTTCAAGGTTATAAAAATTTATCATATTTTTTGACAAAGTAAAACAGGTTGATTGTTTTAGCAGATTGGATATTTTATACAGTGTGCAGGGTTACCGTTGAGAATTTTGAAAAAGTCAAACAAAAAGTCGTTTTTAAAACAAAAAAATGCACAAAAAATTCGTTTTTTCAAATTCAATGGTTGTCGGTGACAATAATATGGTCAAATTTAAACATAATATGTTTAAAAATTTGTCTAAAAATAGTTAGGTTGGAGGTGACCATATTTGAACATGTTTTTTCTCTACGTGTGCCTATTGCTGTGCGGTAGAGTTAATACATGCGTTGCCAATTTATATAAATTAAAGTGCAATCGTTCATTTAAAAAAAAAATTATCAGGATTTGTAATTTCAAAAATGTGTTTGTATGATTTAGCGTTGGATTTGCATTCTAACAACTTAAATTCGTAATAAAAGCCGCAGGCTCAAATGTTGTAAAGTTTACAACATTTTTAAATTGAGATATAAGATCTATATATCTAATGTCATCTTAAGAGGTAAACAAGTTCGTTTTAAAAAGCTTAAAATATAATTGCCCATCATCCGAGATTGGCATAGAAATTAAATGAACACGATACAAATCAAGACAAATTCAAAAAACTCAACTGATCAATCGGGAATGTTTTAAACCAATTTGAGGGAAAATATGTGTAACTATGCAACGTATGTTTCTGAAAAAGGGGGAAAAAGTTGCAAAAAGTTGGGAAAAGTTGCAAAATTAGACGGGCTTAAAAAAGTCGCACTAAAACTCTCAGAGCGTCAAAAAGGTGGCAAATTGCAACCAGAGCTGCCACTTTTGGTTATTTCTAACCAAAATTGGTAAAATTTTTTTCATTTTCTTTACTTTTTTTCTAAAATAATAATACATATAAATATGTTTTTCTTGGTACACTTGCAAATTTGCTTTTTTCCATCAACAAGAGGATTAAAAAATCGCAACATTTGGCAGCCCATCCACTGACAGTTAAAAAAAGCAGAAAACCATTTAATATTTTCATATTTGTTATTTATAACTGGGAAATACAAATTTTGTTTTTGTAAAGAATATATTCAAACCAATTCAATTTATTAACTTTTAATAAACTGAATTTTGTATGGACATTTGACGGGTTAAACTCTTATAAAATAAAAAATATTTTTTATGAAAAAGGTCTCAAATAAATAAAAACTTTTAATTTAAGTTTCTCGTTATTTGTTTAAAATGAACAAGAATTACATTTCTTGCTTGGTTTTCTTAACTTGTAATAAATATTTTTCTATATATTTCAATGTTTTTTCAATTAACAAATGACATTACTAATTTGGTTATATTTTTTCACATTTGGTAACATTTTCAAAAATTTTGGTTGTAAAAATCTTATTAGTCGTGACAGCACTGATTGCAACTAAAGTCGCACAACGGTAACGCTGACAGTGCGTAAGAAATGTTTTTTTTAAATTTTTTTACCACAATCCATTTCTAAAATAAAGTTAACTTAAGAGCAGAGTTGAAAAATTCTTAAAAGCATCTACTATAATAATATTTTAAGTTTCAAGCTACACAGAAAAACTTCTCCAAAATTTGTCACCAATTAAATCATTAATCAAAAATAAAATCAATTTCAATTAAAAATTGAATCAAGTGAATTGAAGTAGATTGCTAGATCAGTACTAGTTTAGTTGTTGATTTCAAGTTCAGTTCTTCTTAAGATCTAGTACAGTCAGTGATCGGTTTTAGTTCAGATTCAAAATGTAAACAATGAAATTGAAATGATAATAACAAAAAAAAAAAAAAAAAGTTCTATATTAGTTCTAGTTCAGTTCACAGAAAAATTCTCCAAAAATTTTCACCAAATTAAGTATTAATCAAAAATAAAATCACTTTTAATTAAAAATTTAATAAAGTGAATTAAAAGTTATATTGATACTATTAATTTAAGGGAACTAACACTAAACTTGTCACGTGACAAGTCCCTTTAACATGGCGATGTCCTACGAGGGGGTTAATTGGCACCTTTTTGACACTTTGTAACAGATCACTGAAATAACTTTCCAATTTCGGTTAAAATAATGCCTGTCGCAGATATTGTCCCAAATAAGCCATATCAATATGATAGATCCCCTTCATATAACGTAATAGAACTAGAGATAATCAGCCACTACCCGCGCCAAATCCAGTCACATGAATAGTTTTGTGCCAATTACCTTTCCTCTGGACGAACTACTCTCTAAACACATTATAACCAGTTAAGTGATAAGTCTTGTTTTCACCTATCACAATTCGTTACTTTTAATTATAAAATTCTGTTCACTGGTCACGGAAAAAGTGCTTTAAGAGCAATTGACACAAATTTCCCGCAGGGTTGTTCACTTGTGCAAATTTAATTAATTTTTTGATTAATATCACAAATTTTGTAATTGAAATCAATTTTTTTCTGTGTTCAAGTTAGTTCTAGTTCAGGTCAGGATGATTTCTGGTTCAAATCTAAAATATAAACAAAGAACTTGCAATAACAAATGAAAAAAGTTCTGGTTTAGTTCTGGTTAAGTTTTAGCTCAGATCTAGATCAGTCCAAGTTCACGTCTAGTTCAGTAAATAAGTCGGCACCCTACTTTTTTTAAGTTTAAGATTCACCAGATCAGCATTTATGCTTTTGGAAAGACGTTTTACTTACTTTATATAAATTTAAATTTATTAAATCAAAGTAGTTCCTAACTAAATAAAGTTATTGTAAACAAATTCAAATAAAAAAAAGATTTATGATCACCAATTAGTCTCCATTATTCCCACATACATTTTTCTATATCTTATCCATTTAATGACTCATAAATTGTTCTTATACTTGTAAATTATTTTTGTTAAAGAAAACTACAATGAGCCAAGAAATGGCACATCATTTTCTTTCTTTTCTTTAAAATTTCTTTCCATTTTTTTTTTTTATTATTATTTAAATAGGATTACAAACAAATGAACAGTAAAAAATAAATCATTTAATTTTCTTAAAAATGTTTAGCTTTTGAAAAAGTCTTGTTTCCTTGTTCTTTTTTCTTTCTTTTCTTTTATAAGAATGTGAAAATTATGTCAAATTGTTTGTGTCCATTGTAGTTGCCTTAGCAGAATTTCATGTACAATACCAGCATTCTCCTTAACTTCTTAAGTATGTAATTTAAAACAGATTTCAGCCTCAAAATTACGCATGAATTACAAAAATTTATCCAAGTATTTATAACTCGATTAAGTTCAGTGGAAATGAAAGAATTACTAGAGCCAAGAAATTTGTATTGTAACTGTCTGTCTTTTTTGTTTGTGCCTTCAGACAGACAGACATACAGACGTCTTTATGTTTGTAGAAATTAATATTGAATACAAATTGAATTTGAACAATACGACTGCAAAATACAATAGAATAAAAAAAGTCTGAGCTCTGTTTTATTGGACTTTGTAATTCAATGGCTTTTGTACTTGACAAAATTGCAAATATTGTTGTATGTTTAAGAAACACTTTATATGACACTCTCTAACACTTACTGCGACTACGAGGGCAAAAGTGGACTTTAATATTTTTATTTTATACGCTTTATATGGTTATAATTTTATTATTTTTTTGTTTGTTATTAAGATAATACCATAAACTATTTCCACTTATTCATTCATATGTCTTAATAGGAAATTTATAGTTTTTTTTTGAGTAGAAAAAAAATATTAGGGGAATTCAGAGTTTGTTAAAAGGATTATAATATATCTTCGGTCCAAGAAACTTTAATATAGCTGGAACGATCTATAGATCTTTCAGAATAATGTCTTCAGACATTAGAATTATCAACATTATGAAAATAAAATTTCAGAAAATGGTGGTATTGCATAAATTCAAAATAGAGCCATATTTTAAATAATGTGAACAAATGGTGTGCTCTTCACCGCTTCCCCTTAATAATATCTTTCAGGAATACATATTTTGCTTAAGAACTACACCTAGAAAAACACATTTTTCGGTATGGCACCTCCAACCAAACTACATAGAAAAGAAAATAAAAATTGATTTCAATTAAAAAATTTGTAATATTAATTAAAAAGTTAATTAAATTTGAACCAGCAAAAACACTAATAGTATTAATTAAACGATTAATTCACATAATAAAACGTTAAATTCACTTGATTAAACGTTTAATTCACTTGATTAAATTTTTAATTTAATCGATAAAATTTTGAAATAAAACTATTTTATTTTTAATTAATGTTTTATTTGTTGAAACATTTTGGAGAATTTTTTCTGTGTGTGTTAATATGACAATTTACAAACATGTTAATTAAGAAAATTGTTAGATAGATATATTCGAAAATTTTTAAAAAATGTTCTTTAATCACTTAATAAGTGGCGTTATTTTTTTCTGTGTATACTGAAATTATGTAACTTTTAAACGCAAAAAATTGTCGGTGTGAAGTAAAAATTTGTTGGTTTACGAAAATTGTCGTAACCAACGTTAAAAATTTTTGTCGGTAAACAATATCGTTAGCTAACGACACAAAAATGTTCTTGTTAAATAATAACGATAATAAAGGTACTGTTAACAATATCGTTAGCTAACGACACAAAAAAGTTCTTGTTAAATAATAACGATAATAAAGGTACTGTTAACATTTTGAAAATGATCCTACAGCACAGTTCTTGGGAAACATGGGCGATCATGTTTTTGCTAAAAAGGGTATTTTCTCAGGTTAAGATTCACATAAGACATTTTTGTGCCAATTCCAAATATCTACAAGTATTACTATCATTTATACCATGAGATGACATAGAAGCTATTATAAAAGTTAGTTATTAGAAGCTATTTTTTATGGTCTTTTTAGGTGGCCACGAATTATTTTTGGACCTTATTAAACTTAAATATACAGAAAAAAAATAGAAATCGATTTCAATAAAAAAATTTGTAATATTAATTAAAAAAACAATTAAATTTGCACCAGTAAACAAATTAATAGTATCAACTTAACATCTAATTCACTTGATTAAACATTTATTTCATTTGATTAAACTTTTAATTTACTTGATTAAATTTTTAATTAAAACTGATTTTATTTTGGATTAATGCTTTAATTGGTGAGCAACTTTGGAGAATTTTTTCTGTGTACTTACAAAACCAGACAGCTTATGGGCACAAAAACTCTATTTCGCAAGGAAATTTGTATGTGGGATATGTAAAATTATGAGCCGCCTCTCATCATTTTGAATGGACCTCAACCTTTTGACAGTTATTATACATATGTGCCAAAGTTGATCAAATTACTGCCAAAATTGCGAAAGTCTGTACTTTGCGCGCAAGGTTAACTTATACAGATACCCAGCCAGATGGAAGAACAGACCTCGTTAGATCGATTCTGAAATTGATTCCGAGTCAATCGGTATGGTAAAAGGTGGATCGAGAACCTTAATTCAAATGTGTTCTCCACAAACAGACCACATATACTCATAGCAAGATGCATCTTCATATTGATGATGCCCTAACATCAGAATTGTGACTTCAATGTTATTACAAAAGGCATCAATGAGGCAAAAAGTGACAACAATGCAATGACGAACGTCATCCCAAAATTGTGTCATAGTTTATGCGTCATCTACGTCATATTTTATGCTACAGTGACATTAATTTGATGCCACATTTTGTGTACACTGATAGAAAAGGCTTCATAACGCTGATGTATTTTGACATCAGTGAAGACAAACTATCATCAGTTCGATGACAAACTGTCATCAGTGCGATGGCATAATATATCATGTCATAAGTGCGATGACAAACTGTCATCAGTGCTAATGATAATTAATAATAATGATATTCTCTCAATTTCAATAAAGGTCAATTACAATGACTCAATTTAATTACCGTGTGTCATCGCATGACATGACATGCTTCATAAAACTGACTACGATTCGTCATTTATGTGATGCCAATGTGTCATTGATGACATAATTTAAGTTTTTGACGCTGATGCCAATTTGGCCAAGTGATGTTAAGGCTGACATCACAATCATGAAAAGTGTCATGGGGTCAAAAACGAAGACACTTGTCAAAGTACTGATTTCAAAATAAATCAGCGTTATGACGCCTTTTCTAACAGTGTAGCGTGGGTGTAAAAATAAATAGCAGAATGTTAAGCTAGATTTGCTCGGGCACTCCGAACTTCTTCCCTTTATCTGAAGCTCACATGTTTTATTAAAAATATAATCAATATTAATCGATTTCCTCAATGTTGTATTAAAAATATTTTTTTACAAACATATTTATTTTATATTTTGTCTTAATTTTACAAAATTTGATGTTTGACGTTCTTACATTTTTACCGATATTTGTTGTTAATATTTAAAATCGAAAATATTTGTTTATTTAAAATAGAGAATAACAAATTTTTTAAAGTAACCGAGATTTCTCGTAACTTAAGTGGGGAACAGAATACTCGCTGTAGTGCATTGTTACGAGAAGCGCTGCAGGCTGTGAAAAGTTAAAAACGGCAGTTTGAAAGTAGTGTCAACAGAATACGTAGTTGCGGTAGTCGTTGCAGTTGATGTTGAAGAGTAAATTTCGAAATTTTGAACTTTGTTGCGCTACAGTTACAGAATTGCGGTACTGGAAAACATTTATTTTCGGTCTAGGAAAAATCATTGTTTCAAATAAATAAATCGTACTTCAATAGAGTAAAGTGAATATCCCTACTATAACGATCCCATACATAATCATGCAATTGTATATTAATTTATTTATTTTTTTCCAACATTTATTATACGAGTACATATTAAAATATCGCCCATTATTTAAATGACAAACAATAATGACTTTGAAAATTTTTCGTATTATATTCAAAACTGTCACCATAAAGAAAACTACAATAAGAAAAAAAAATTCGCTTAATTGTTATAAATAATAAAGTCTAGTTCATGCAAAATTAAATGAAAAAAATTCCCACGATGTTTTCAAAAGTTTTTTTTTTTTAAAAAAACGCTTAAAATAATTTCATTATTATTAATAATAACAAATTTTTACAAATTTTTTTTTGCCTTAAAATAATATGACAAAATTAAAAAAGAAAAACCAGTTAAAAAACGGTCACACTGCCACCCCAAAAGAAAAAAAAACTCCAATCTCAAACAGCTTGATGCCACACTTGCCTTTGGCCAGCGACATGTTGTCTAAACATTTCCATGATTTATGGTTGCAAAAAATTAAATATGTATTTACATTTTCCTTAATAAGTTTTTGGTCGTAGTGATTTAAATAAAACTTAATAAGATCAGTTTTGTTCAAGGTTGGCTACCGATACCGATACCGATACCAATACCGTTTAAATACCGTTTAAATTGAATACCGGTATTGATACCGATACCGAAATTAGTTTTTTGCATAAAATACCGGTATACGTATACCGTTTCCCTTAATACCGGTATAATCGTTTCGGTATTTAAAAATAATTTTTATTTTCGATTTTTGCTTATAATATAAGTACATAAATATAAGGTTTATCTTTTATACAATATGAATTGTTTAAATAACTTTTTTCTTTTTTTCTATGACATTTAATCATCTCTATATGGGTTTTTCTCTGGTTATGCACGCGACATTTGTACGCGTTTTATTGTGTTTGAATATTAAAAAAATAGAAGTGGATTGGAATTTTAGAATGAATTCTAGAATCGTTACATTGTTTGTGATGAGTTCTTTCCAAAAAGTATATATAATGGTAAATTGAGCACTGGGTACCCAAATGCCATGAAATCAAAGTTGACTTACTCACGTGACAAAAATAGAAGTGCCTTTTAGGACCGTAAGAAAAAGTGCGAAAGTAAGTGAATTGTAGGAGGTTTTTATTTCGGAAAAAATGTTTTTATAAAGGTTAGTAATGGGCCTTTATAATCATGTTTTGTTCAAAAGCAACTATGCATGGGTTGGCGAAGAAAAAAATAAATTATAAATTACGCACGTGACACTTTTTACCTTCATACATATTTTAGTAATTTTACATATATTTTCAGAAGTTTTTAACAAAAAAATTAAACTTTCATTCAAAAATGAAAAATAAAAAATAAAAATATACTACAAAATTAATCCAACTTAATTTTTTCCTTGAAAAAAATTATGCGAGCGCTTTGATTTTTTAAGTCACGGTGGACCATTTCAGAGAAATACCCATATGTACCTAATATTTTTAGTCGAAATGAAAAAATAAAATAGAATGCATAAACATATGTATATATGTATTCATAATATATAATATATAATTTATAATTCTTTTTTTTAACTTTTTTCGTAGGTTTGTTCATTTAACTGTAATACCGATATAAAAGTTTTTATACCGGTATACCGATACCGTTATAATTAAGAAACCGATACCGATACCGATACCGAAATAAAAAAAAGTTTAATACCGATACCGATACCGATACCGAAATTCGTTTCGGTATCCAACCTTGGTTTTGTTTAACTTAATTTTTTTTTTTTTTTTTTTTCATAAAACTTGTTGTAGATTTGTAACATTGCAAGTGTTCAATGGTTGGCAATTAACACTTTGACATGTTGGCTTGTGAATTACGAAGGTGCCAGCGTTTGACAGTTTTGCATGACATGAGAAATAACTGGCATTTTTTTTTACTCATTTTTGTAAAAAATATTTTTGTTTTATTATCTAAATAAAACTAGATATTTGAATGAGTTAAATACTTTAGATAAAATTTTAAATAAATGTTATTAAAACACAAAATATATTATCCTTTGTTTTTCAAAAATAAAATTTCGCTGTTATATTTTAAACACCTGAACTTTGGAGGGATGTCCGAGAAGTCTTCTTCGTATCTCCTTTAGCTCCCAGAGGAGCATAGGGCCTCAACGTAACTTGGCCGTTTTCTGCTCTATCTCGAGAGCTTGTCCGCATATTTCTGTTGGTGATTTCCTGAGGGTGCGACCAATCCAATTCCATCGTCTCTTTTAAATTTCGTTTTGTACTGAAATTTCGCTGGATTTCTAAAGATTTTGCAGATTTTCAAAATTTCGCTAAGGCATTTGTTTTCAAAAATTGAAGTTTCTATTTAAGTGCTTATGTCATTAGCCAGATCTCACATTCGAATAAAAGGATCAATTTTACGTTTAAATTGAAGATGCGTAATTTGGAGCGGGTGTAAATTTATGATAAGCTCCAGATTTTCCAAAGCTGTGCTAAGGCATCTTGCGCCTTGGATACACTACTTTGGTTATCGCCCGCAGCTCCGCCGCCTGAGGAAATTACACTCCCGAGGTAAGTGGAGGAATTTATGTATCGATATACGAGAAGTAATGAGCACAATAACTACACCTTTTACAGTGTCAGTTGTAAATTAGATTAGTAAATTGTAATTCAGGAAGTGTCAATCAGAAACTGTAAATCAAAGGAAGGCCCATCCAAAACACACGATGTTAATTGTAAATAAAACAAAAAGTTTTCAGAGAATTAATATTTTTTATTATGAAAGAATGATCTATAACAATTATGTGTGAAACAACTGCTTCGGTGGCATACCTCTACCCGATGGTCTATATTTTCAATGACTCTGAGACATCATTGAGGTTCAATGTCGTTAATGTGCCGAGCTATCTCAACCTTTAGCTCTTGAATTATTTTTGGATTATTGACCTACACGTTTTCTTTTAAATATCCCCAAAGAAAGAAGTTCAACCGTGTCTAATCACTTGAACGTGGGGCCAATAAACATCGCCATTACGTGAGGTAACACGGTTATTGAATTTCTCGCGCAAAAGAGCCATTGTTTCGTTAGCTGTGTGGCAAGTGGCACCATCCTGTTGGAACCATATATCGTTCAAATCCTCAATTTCTGACCACAAGAAGTCCGTTATCATAGCGAACACCATTCACGGTAACTGTTTTGGACGACCTAATTTTCGAAGAAGTACGGCCCGATGAGGCCGCCAGGTCATAAATTGCACCAAACAGTCACTATTTGTGGATGCATCGGTTTTTCAACAATCACTCGTGGGTTCTCATTTGCCCCAATGCGGCAATTCTGCTTGATCTACTGAAATCGATTATGCTGACAAACAAAAAAAAAAAAAAAAAATCACGAAGTGCACGAAATGCATTTTGATTTGAACGCCCATTTTCGTAAAAGGATTCAACAATCTTAAGGCGGTGCTCCATTGTATGCCTCTTCAAAGAAATGTCAAACTAACAAAACGATGAACTATTTATTTGCTTTTTACACAGCTTTGTTTAAGAAAACTGTAAAAATTTAAAAAATAATTTCATGTTTTTTGGCTGCGCTTAAAAAATCTTGACAAAACATATTTTTTTCGTGATTCTTGACGAGCACTGAAAATTCTTGTAAATCAAGACAGTCTGGCAAGCCTACGTTAAGGTGTGGCTCGCAACTTTATAATTCATTTATTAAACAAGTTTTATTAACTATTGATTCTTATATATATTATTGTAAATTATTCGACCATCCATTATATTATTTTTTATTTCTATTTATTTAAGCTTCAGAATGCAAACTAGAACATATTCTTACAATATTTAACTCTTTTCATCAAAATATTAGATTCACAATTGAGAAGGAATATAATTCTAGGCTTTCTTATTTAGATACATTAATAATAAGAAAAGGGAATAAATAATTAATGGACTGGTATCAGAAACCTACATCTTCAGGAAGAATAATAAATTATGTTTCAAAACACCCTAAAAGGAAGATCTTAAATACAGCTAAAAATCTAATAGAAAGAGTGTTAACAATAAGTGATGTAGAGTTACATAGGGAGAATAAGAGAAATATTATAAATATCCTAACAGATAATAGTTTTCCGATGAAACTTATAACTAATTTAATAGGACTATACATAAACAAAAATGGAAATAGTAAAGGTTCTTCGAATGATCTGAAGATTTATAAATCATTGACTTATTTACCGAAAATGTCGGAACGGTTGGAAAACTCTTACATCTATAATACTAATATTTATAAAGTGGCACATAAGTCATATAATACATTAGGCAGATTATTTAGAAGAACTAAAGATATCATACAAAAGTTAGATAGGTCAAATGTAGTTTATAGAATACCATGTAGGGGAAATAATAATGGACCATGTGATAAGTTATATGTGGGAACAACAAAAAATAAACTAAAAACGAGAATTGCTGGACATAAATCAGATATAAAAAGAAATATAAACCCAATATTACATTACAAAAAAACAGCATTAGCAACCCACTGTGCTAGTTTAAATCATTATCCAGATTTTGAGAATGTAACAATTTTAAACACAGCGAGTAATTACAAGCGACGTTATATGCAATACGTCTTTGGAATAATATTACTACTCCAACAATAAAAGAAATCAGCAATGCGTTACAATTTAAGGAAGAAATATTTAAATATTATTTGTAGTCAACAAGTTTGTTTATAGTTCGGTATAGTTCTATAGTTCAATATTTTTTGATTTTTTATAAATGTATTTATGTTATTTTGATATGTAGTTTTTCGTTATTTATTTGTTTGGTTTAATTTCAATAATTTTATTTATATCAATTTTGTAATAACCATAACTAGACTTAAGTTTATTATTTTTCATTTTCCAAAATAAAAAATCATAAGATTTCTACTGTTTAAGGCTGATGTTTTGTTGTAGAAGTTACAATTTTTTTTTTTCTTAAAATAAAATAAAAATAAATAAATATGTTGGAAATGCGTTAAATAATAAAGGTTCCAAATTTATTAAGAACAAATTATAAGACAGATACAGATAGTGTAGCCCATAGTTATAGACATTTACATAACAACGGAAACTAAATAAATTTTTTTTAAACTGTAATAGATTATGTTTAAATATTTTGTTAGCATAAGAAATTTTTCAAATGTTGTTAATTTTTTATATTAAGAAATTTTGTTAATTTGTTTTTTATGTAATTGTTTTTTTCTAAAAATTTCAATTCTAAAGACGTAACACAACGGAGTTAAGAAAATTCGAAAGAAAAATAAAGATTAACTTTTTTAAAAAAGAAAAAATAGACAATAAGCTTAAATAAATAGAAATTAAAAATAATATTGATTCTTATTTTGTTATGACAAAAAATAGTGGAATTTTTAGTGATTTTACTTTAAAGCATTTAATATTTTCTGAATTACAATTAACGCCTTCTGAATTACAAGTGTAAAACATGTAGAGGCTGGTCTTAAATTTTAACTAGAAGTTGAAGTGTAACTAAACTACAAACTTGGACTGACTGATTTGAAATGCTTTTTAATATTATTTTTTTTTTTGCTGGCAATAAACAATTAAATAACATTTTATAATTTAACGCAATGTAAAATAACGTGTAACAAATTTTCCAATTTCATAATGTCTACGACGCACAGTGGCGCCCGTAGAGCAAGCGAGGTTGCAAAAATCAAAATTTTCATGAGTGCCGACGAAGTTTTGAATAAACCCATGTTATAGGAAACTTTTCAACGATTTCAAATATGCCACTCTTAATAATATCACATTTTTAGTTTAGAAGATATAACCGTTCAAAGTTGACCGACTTTCGGTTTTCAAAAAAACACACAATTTTTAGTCAATTTGTTGCGATTTCAGGTGTAATATCACGAAAAATAGGTAACGAATCGCCTTATTTTTTATTTGTATTGATTGATGTATTTATTAAATGTATAATGATAAAAAAAAAAAATTAACTGTTTGCTTTGTGTTTCTCCTGGTAAATCACTATTTAAAAACTATCCGTTTTTTCACTATTTTTCAACTTTGACGGAAAATAAAAAAAAACTATATTTTTCTATATTTGCCATACGTGCAAAACCTGTTCTTTGATTATTTCTTTACATAATTCAAAAGGTTTTATCTGCCCGTACGTGCCCGTTTGGCTTCTAGAGGTAAAAAAGTTCAAAAAGACATGGTTGCAGAAATTGTATGGCGTCCATCCCTTATATGTTTTGACTGACAGTAGTTTGATCTAATAGTTTGAAAAAAACTACTCATTGAAATTAGCAGGTACGTACCTCACATAAACAATACTTTGGCGTACAAATGGTCAGGAACAATATTGACTTATGGTCCCTACAGGTAGGCACAAATCTTATTTGGACACGTGCATAATATCAAAATTGCATTATTTAGCCTAAATCCATATGTATGCAGGGAACAGGTAAATTTTTAGGCATGGTAGCATAAGCCTATATATTGCAAAATAAGCATAATGCCTGGATTAGTCTACGCCTGAAAGTTGGCGCAACAATTACTGAAACCATTAAACAATTTAAGTACTGAAAACATGGCGTTGAACAATTTAAAATTATTTGAACTGTTTAGAAAGTCAACCACACCAAAGTTTTTCACGGAAGTGAAAATTCTTCCTGAGAAGTTGACATTGATCAGCAAATGGGGCTGCGATGGATCATCCGGACAAAGCGTTTATAAGCAAAGGATATCTTTCGATGACGCTACAATATCGGACGGAAATATGTATATGGCATCTGTTGTTCCTTTGCGGCTAAAATCGGATGATTCCCTACACTGGAAAAATCCACGTCCGTCATCAGTGCATTATTGCCGACCAATAATATTTCAGTTTGCAAGGGAATCGGCAGAACTCATAAGGACTACGGTGAAGGACATTGAAGAACAAATAAGCAAGATTAAGCCTACAAAGCTGCAAATTGGAGAAGGAAAATATATTGAATGCAATTACGAGTTCCACCTGACCAGGGTTGACGGAAAAGTCGTAAACGAACTGACAGGAACAACCTCAACAATGTCATGCCCGATTTGCAAAAAGAGTCAGAAGAACTTTTTTCAATTCAATTCAATTTATTTCATATATAATATGTTAGATCTCAATTTTATATAATTAGTTGTAAAGAGTTTAAGATTAGTATCTTTTTCTGCTTAATTATAATATATTTCAATTAGTTATCATAGACAGAATTATATTGGAGGTAAAAATTTAGCAAAAACCTATCTAAACCCCTTTTTTCGTATTATTTTTATATTTTTTTTATCGATTTTATATTATTATTTGTCAGAAGAACTTTGGTAATTTAAACGATTCTACAAATGAGGAGAATTACGAATATGGAATGTCACCATTGCACGCAAGGATAAGGTGTATGGAATTCTTGCTAAAACTGGCATATACCCTACCACAAGAGGAGGAAAACTTCGATGAAAATACATCAATAAAGGATAAGGAAAAGATCAGAAAGAAGCAAATACAGGATGGTTTTTTTGAAACAAGTTGGACTAAAAGTAGACTGTCCCAAGCACGGATACGGTAACTCTAACGATGGAAACACTTCTAGGAGATTTTTTGAAAATGATGAGGCAGTAACTAGAATCATTGGAATTGACAATCAAATCGTGAAAAGATTGGGAACGATCTTGGATGTTTTAAACTGCAAAGAAAATGTCAATTCTACAAAATATGGAGAATATGCGTCGAAAACTGCATCTCTTTTAGCAGAAATGTATCCACAGAAGAAGTTGACCCCGACCGTCCATAAAATATTGGCGCATGGCAAAGATATAATTGAGTACCAGTCTTTGCCAATTGGAGAGCTTTCTGAAGAAGCACAGGAGTCTCTTAACAAATTTTATAAAAAATATAGATTGCAGAACACATTCAAAGCATCAAGGGTAAGGCAAAATAAGGACCTCTTCAACATGTTGGCAGCATCTTCCGATCCACTTATTTCTTCCCTGCGGCATGTGAAGTCACGAATAGAGTTACAAAATAATTATAGTTTAGAAATTGTTAGTCTTTTAGATATACCTTCTCTTACGAATTGTGATGAATATTTCACAGAAAATTGAAAAAATAAATTTAAAAAAATAAATAATTTTTTTTTTTAATTTGTTGGGTAATAATTTAAAACATAAAACCCTTAAGAAAAAAAATAAAAACAATCTAAAAATGTAAAAATAATTTTTTTTAGTTACCATAAAATTGATTTTTCTACTAATTTTAACTTTGATAACCCATAAGTAGGCCCCTACAAAGCGTAGCACCCTTTCCAAACGCTCATTTCATAGGCTGAACAGTTATATATCATATGCTGTTTAAACTGTTCAATTATCTTATTCGGTTCAAAAGATATGATTTTTGCAACGAAAAAACTCAAATGGCGCCACTGTGCGACGATCAGTTGTTACAACACAAAGAAAATACCGTTAAATTTTAAGACTGCAACAGCTGCCAGTGTAAACATGACAAGAAGTTTTATTACATGTTTTGATAACCAGGATCCAGAAGGTCATAAACCAAAAATCATCTAAATCTTTGACATGCTACTCAATTGGGAATCTCCAGAACATTCTACAACTTGATCTGGGAATTTTTCCATATAAAATTCAATTGGCTTAAGAATTATTGCCAACGGATGCATCAGAACGACTGCGATATGCCAATCAGTCAGTCGAAATTGGATGACCCTGTATAAGCTGAATAAGAGGCTGGACTATAACGAAACCATAACAACCAAATCTTTTCCTAAATACTAATATAATCGCTCATTCTGTTGTTTTGGGGTCCTGCACTTAATCCACAACCCTCTTAGTGTAAAATTAACTTATTGTGTACGTAAATAAGCTGAAATGTTGTTCTGTGACATTGACAATTAATTCATTAAAAATAATATTAAATAAATGAAACTAAAACACTTCAAATGTCATTCTTCATTAATTTAAATTGTAAATTACAATGATTTGTGGCGATATTTTTAATAAAAAAAGTCAAATACTATAAACAACAGTGTAATTCTGAAAAATCAAATAATTATGCTAAATACATTAAACAAATATTCTTGTCTTTAGTATAAATTGTTAATCACAAGTATAAATATTTTAAGGCAATTTAAAAAGCCTCATTGAGTTGTTGTGGGTGCCCCGGTAGGCTAGCTGTTAGTGAGCTAGTCTATCAGCGCCGGGGTTGCGGGTTCAATTCCCGCCAGAGACTCTGGTATCCTGCAGGCAAGCGTATAGTTTCGCGGGATTAGCATGGGTAATTTAACAAAAAAAAAAAACTTCGAACTCTACGTTTATACGTATACTATTCGTAAATAATTTTTATTAGCGAATAACTAAATTACTGTTTATATCAGTATTGGAAAATTGGAAAATTCAGTACTATGGTACTATTTTCAGTACTTTTTCTTTTCATAAATACCACAGTACCCCCACGTCAGTTTTAGTACTTTTTTCTTGTTATGCTTCTTTGTTAAGAAATCCAGCGTTGCTATTTTTTTAAAACATTTCCTACCTGTCAATAACATACAGGGTACACATACACTTTAAAGTTCTTTATCGTTCATGTTTTTTGTTGCAAAAATATTGATATTCTTCAAGCACCAATATCATTTTAAATGCGTTTCAACTACATGGTTTCGATGATGGTATAACACACTAGTATGAATTTCCTATTTTTACTCACCAATAATTAACAAACATATTTTGAATACCACTAGAAAATATGTAATAACATTTTTGTTCGGGAATTAATAATGAATTAATTTTTAGTTTTTTAAGCAAAATTTTATATTTTTATTAATAATATAAATTATAATTATGATTTAATTCTTTTATATATTTGTTTATTTATATTTCGCAAAAAAAAAAATAAAAATTTATTGGTTATATAAAAAGTATCAAAATTGTTAATAAGGTACTCTTTTGCTTAGTGGTCAGTACCATCTCAAATTTTCAATTTTCCATCACTGGTTTATATGCCAATTTTCATTTGGTAGCACTATATGTATATAACCTTTTTATTTTTTTTTTAAATCAAAACTTAAAAAAAATCATTATTTTGTATTTGTATATTTTATTTTCACAATTCTTAGTTAATTTTAAATTTGTTGTCAAATGGTTGAGTCACATCGAAATAAAAACTTAAAATGGTTTAAAGTGTGGCAATGTTTTAATTTTATTTGCAAATAGTGTCGTTAATGAGGAATTTTTTCGTGAGTTATCTATTCGCAAATAAAAATGTAATTCACTGTTTATGCGGCAATTTTTTGCAATATAATTTTTTGCGAATAAGCTGTGCGTATAAACGTAAAGGGTGGTTACATTTAAAGGGCCGATGTTGAATGTGAACCACACTTTAAAGTTAAGTTTTTTCTGCATTTGATTTGACATTTCTCAATTTCAGAGCAATTCAATTTGAACCATGGAAAGATACACAATCTAGCAACGCGTTAAGGTTATTCAGGCTTATTATGAAAATGGGCGTTCAAATCAAAATGCATTTTGTGTACCTTCGTGATTTTTTTAATCAGCATAATCGACCTCAGTGGATTCGTTGACAAGCAGAATTGCCGCATTTGGGCGAATGATAATCCAAGAGTGATTGTCGAAAAACCAATGCACCTACAAAGAGTGATTGTTTGGTGCGGTTTATGGGCTGGCGGCATCATCGGGCCGTATTTTTTCCAAAATGAGTCCGGTCAGGCAGCTACTGTGAATGGTGTTCACTATCGTGAGATGATAACTAACTTTTTATGGCCCGAATTGGAAGATATGGATGTTATGTGGTTTCAAGAGGAAGGTGCCACTTGCTACACAGCTAACGAAACAATGGCTCTTTTGAACGACAAATTCAATGGCCGTGTTATCTCACGTGGTGGCGATGTCAATTGGCCGCCAAGATCATGTGATTTGTCACCGTTGGACTTCTTCCTTTGGGGTTATTTTATGGAAAAGGTGTACGTCGATAAGCCAGCAACAATTCAAGACCTAAAGGTTGAGATAATTCGGCACATTAACGGCATAGAACCTCAATTATGCCTCAGCGTCTTCGAATATTTTGACCATCGGATGGAGGTGTACAGCCGAGGTCGCGGCGGCCATTTGGCCGATATTTTATTCCATACATAATTGAACCTTACCAATATTATCATAATAAAAAGAAATGACAATCATTTTTTTTGGTCCTTCTATAATGGGGTTGCCATTTATCGTTTCCTCTTAACAAGGTGGCGACGTGGTGTAGTATTTAAAGTGCTTGCCTACAAAACCAACCATCCCAGATTCGATCCATGACAGAGGACGATAATTTTTCATCATGGTTTTCGAGTTTTAAAAATTAAGTGGCTTCGACCGACATCCAACCAATACATCCAAGGAGCTACATGGCCTTCCCTCCCCCTGGAAAAGAGGATAACATTATGGCAAAGGTCAGGCAGCAGCCTACTCTGAAAAAATGATAGGAATCAAAGATTATTACGGTCTCCACCACTACAATATAATATTGCCTTTAAACGCCTCTCGGCTTAAACTCTTGCGGTAGTCAATTTTCTTGCTTTTAAATAAATCTTGCTACTGGCAAACGTCTTACTTACCCTGCCTTTACACATGCAAGTAATTACTTGCAAGTAGTGAATATGTATTATCAACGAAAATGTCGAAGAAATAGCCGAAAGTCTTGCAAGTAACTTGAGTGTTTACACAGTCAGTTGTAAGTTTATTTTTCAAATGTTCTCGAAGCGAAAACATCTTATGAAAAAAGCTTAATTTTTTGGTTAAAAAAACATTGTCATGTTAATGTTATCACGAAATTTATTTAATAATATTAAATATAAATAATTTAATTATTTCTTTATTTTGTTTTTAGTCAATCTTGAGGAAAAAATTATTTTTATTTTTAAAATATGTGAATCCAGTTTGCCGTAGTTACCGATACCATAAAATTTTCTGAGAAAATATTTTGATTAAAATTTTTTTTATAAATGCTTGCAATTTATGTTTTAAAATACAATGAAGATGTGTTGCTTAGTAATAGTTTTTTTTTTTTGGTTTTTTATTCGTAAAAACACACAGAAAATCAACAATAAACATAATTTTTATATTACTAAGTACTAGTATATTGATACCAAAGGCATCCACGGTAACACTGTTTCTTTATTTGTCATTTTTCTTGCTGCAAGTGTCAAAAATTTACTTGCAAGCAAATTCTCTTGCAAGTGGGGCTGCAAGTGCGAAAAATGTAATGGTGTTAGTAAAAATGTGTGAGTGTATTGAGTTTTTCGAACTTGCACTTGCATGTGTAAACGCCGGGTTAGCTATCTAAATAAGAGTGTCAAGCGGTTTTTTTATGTAATTTTCATACAATTAATACGAAACAAGCCTTTAGAACGCGATTTCAAAAACACCCGGCTGGAAAATCTTATTTGACAGATCGCTAGGTCGGCTTGTTTTATTGAAAATGTATTGCCAAAATAATTGCTTGCTAGAAAAAAGCAAGACGCACTCTTATTTAGGTAGCTCAGTAAAATTTTCTTATTGAGAGGCTCGCACTGATTTGGACGATTTTAGCCAAATGCCATACAAGTACTTAAAGACACAAACCACGTATAACTGATGCACCTTCTTCTTTTGGAAATATTTAATGTTTCTTGTATGGCCCACGAGCGACAATGCAGAATTATGATTAAGTCAAAACTAATTCGAATATACCTGTCTTATTTCATATTATAAATAAAGGGATTTGAATAAAAAAAATCGATTTCAAAACTTGTATATTAAACTATTTTTTAAAAAACTCTGGATCTTATTTAGTTCTTTCAAATTTTAAAAGCATAACCATTATGCTTTAAAATCAAATCTTGATTTCTTACCCTGTACATTTTCTTCTAAAACTTTTTATCTGCTTCATATAAACCACAATTAAAACCAACTATTTTCCCCTCGCTTTTTGTACTTCATTTTGCATTTGCCTGACACACATAAAGTAACTAACTGTCTTAACTTTTATCTTGGCTTAAATAATCTCCTTTTGTAGTTCTTATGACTGGACTTTGCCTGGTCTATTATTTTATTTTATTTTCATTTATCTTTATCTCTCTTTCAGTCTCTGCCTGTGCTAACTTAGCAGTCATACTTCATTCTATTATTCAGTTTGTTTCTTTTAACTGGCATAAAATTTAGTTGCAACTTACATGCAACTTATTTGTGCACTACTACTCGTAATTTAAAAGGTTTTTCTTTCTCACGCATTACCTTGGGATATGCTTCAGTTAATGGGAAATTACAGAAGCTCGAACTTAAAACGCACACATCAGCAAACTTACCTCTTGCTATTCATGTTTGTATTGAAAAGAAACAAAATAATTTTCTGCAAATTCTGCATATTCCCGGACGTAACCGCTGCCTCCAAGTAAAGTTTTATTTTTAAGTTATACGATAATTTGAAAAAGACAAACTATAACGCGTAAGTTTTTTGACTTTCAGAAAGGAAATTAGAGCGGATTTTATTTAATGCACGTAAAAAATTTTTTTTATATGATCAAAAACTAGAAATATATTCCAAAATGTTGTAAAAAAATAAAATTAAATAAAAGACGGATAAAAGGAAATGATAATTTGACACACTACTTAAAAAATAAACGTGACTCTTGCTACATGCCACACAGCAACCAACTCTTATGTACTCGTATTTTCATAAAGGATGTGTTAAATTAAACACGACTTTTCTTGATAAATCCAGTTGTAATATAATTGAATTTAATTTATTTAATTTCGAGTGTAACATTTGTGAACAATTTCGGAGTCATGTGTTAATTGCATACAAAAAAAAAAAAAAAAACTGCTGTCCTTCAGATTTTTATTTTGCTTTTAAAAATAACATTAATTTTAAACGTGTTCAGGTTTGTGTCTTAAGTCTTTTGTTTTCAGTTTAAATTAAATCAATGTTAAAGCAACAAGTTTTTGCTTGAAGTTTTTCATGTTTCATATTTCAAAGTATATTTCATGTTTGGGTCTTAAGTCTTTTATTTAACATACGAGGGGCTACAATGCAACAAATGAACAATGGTTTATATTTTCTGTACCACATTATTTTGCGAACTTTTAAGCTCTGATTCGAAACCAGAAATAAAGTATAGTAGAGCATGAAGTACAAGCTGAAGTACAGGCTGCAATTTAAGCTTAGCTGGCAGCTGAACTAGAAGGTGAACTAAAAATTAAACTAGAAGCTAAACTATAAGCTTAACCAGAAGCCAAACTGAAAGCAAAACTAGAAGTTAATCTAGAATTTTTAACTAGAAACTGAACTGAAAGCTAATCTAAAAGCCGACTCAGAAAAGATGGAGTGCCATTTACACGTGGCTTGTGCCTCTAATAACTTTTTTTGTTAGCATTTTCAATAGATAACATCTAAGTGGATAATTAAATGGAATAGTGCAAACAACAAAGTTTTTTGCTTGCTTTAAAAATGTCGAATATTGTGCCAAGAAATCATCATTTACGGGAAGTTTGAGAAAAAGTGCAGCTAAAGCACATCAATTGCTCTCAAAAGTTTATCTTAAACATGTTCAATTGATTTCAATGTTAAGGAGTAGTGATAGCTAAGATTAGTACAAACACTTTAGAGATCATAAATTAATGGCATGACTTCACAAAAATTATTATCAAACTGAAGCAAAACTTGCAAAATCAAGTCGCGCAGAAATGCTAAAACCTTTTTAAGCAGCAGGATTAATTTAACAACAAGAAAATAGGGTACCACAACAGCTAAAGCCAAGAGATGTTAAAAGACGATTTTGAATATCCGAAATGCTGATTATACTCCATAAAAACAAGCAAGTTTTGCATCGAACTAGCGTACAAGCGACTGGCGACTGACTGTATTACGTTAAAACGATACGCAAAAAATCTTATGTGAAGTCCGGTTAACCAGCCGGACCAACGCTATAAATGAATATCCATGACGCCAACTTAACAGCCTAATTTTCAAAATAATATAAACATTTTCGCTGGAAAAAAAAACCAAATTTGTTTTAGTTTTCAATATAAATTTCTAAGCGAAAATTTTCATTTGAGTTTGAAAAGCAGGCAGTAATATTCTGTAGTTGGTGAGGCGGGAGTGGCTGCGGCAATTATAAACAATTATAAACTGCTAAAATTAAGCCGGACAGTTACAAGGGCATTGTCCCTAACGCAATTAATTCGATTAAAGCGGGTTCTGGCATATTAGCGACCAGAATATGCTACTAGACACTAACTAGACTTGAGGCCATAATATTCCAAACAATCTAATTATTCTCTTTCGCTGGCTTATCTCTGATCAGGTTGTGGGTACATATTATTTTATGTAAAAAAATTTATTTATTTCCTTATGTTTATCCCGCAAAGTTCTACGCTTGTTCGCAGAAGAGCAGAGTATCTGGCGGGAATCGAACCCGCAATCAGTGCTGCCAGATAAAATTGTGAAAAAATCGTCAATTTCCCGGGGAAAAAAATAAAAAAATCGTCTTTTCTTTTAACAAAATCGTAAAAAAAATCGGACAATTTAAATTTAGATTTTAAACAAAGTTTGTTCGATTTTTATTTAAAAACAAGCAAACAAAAACATATTATGAACATACATATCGAGTAGAGTTTTTTTATTCCCGCACTTTTTGGATTCCCGGGAAAGCGGGAAATAAATATCAAATTCCCGGCTTCCCGGGATTCCCGCCCAAATTTTTTTATTTATTTATTTACTTATTTCTCCAATGCAACTAATATTTCTTACTGGCTATTACGCTTAAAATAATTAAATCTAGTTTTGTAAATCATGTAAGTATGGCTAAAAGCGTAACGAATACTGCTTTTGTGGTGCAATTATGCATTTTCTACTTTCATAAGGCTCAAAATTACTTGAAATGTCGCATTTAAAGCACAATCTAGGAAAACATTTTACTACGCGCTTAGCCGCAAAGCCTTATAATATTATTAAAGGTATTCACGTCAAAAATTGTACTCTTGCGAAAAAAGCATAAGTGCAAAAGCATAACAACAACCACATAGACAATTATTTAGCCCAAAAGATGAAAAATTTTCAGGGTTTAAGTAAGTGCAAAATTATCAGAGCAAAAGCATAAAAATGCTGCAACTTTTTTTGGTATTGCCAAGTTGAAAAAATGTTAAAAAGTACTCATAAAATCAATTCTACACCAAACAACAACGCTGGAATTCCATTTTGACGTACGTTTTTTTCTTTGAATTGAAAAATATTATAAATTGTAGTGTTTAAAGATGAACTTTGTAAAAAATATGACAATTAAAAAATAAAAAGCGTAAAAAAATTGAAGAAGCAGAAATAAAAAAAAAATTTAATACTTATCTGGAAAAATGTTGAGGTAGACAAGTTATAAATTTGACTTGTAAATTAATAAAATCAATGATTTTGTATGAGCTGAAAATTTAAAGTGCAACCAAAATGGGTTGTTCACGTCAAATAAGTGCAACTATTCTATTTTGCACAGCTGCAAGGGTAACAAATATTGACGTGAATACGTTTATTGTAAAATTTACACTTCAGTGTGCTAAGACAAGAAATAAAATTTCGTGAAGATAGGCCTATAATTATCATAGGCCCTATATAAAGCCCATTCTTAAAAATGAGCTTAATACGCCTTAAACTGTAGTAAAGTTAAATATTGTGTTGAAATTAAGTTGGATTAAACTACTAAAGACACTAGTCCGACATAGATTTTCTAAAGTTTTAAAAAAAGATTTACTTCAAAATTTCCCGGGATTCCCGCAACTAATTCCCGGGAAAGCGGGAATTGAAAACCATTGAAAATCCCGGGAATTCCCGGGAGGGGAAATCCCGGGAACAAACTCTAATATCGAGCCATAACCGTAAAAGAGCTCAAGTGACAAAAACAAAAATTTGCAGGAGAATGTTTTTTATTATATTTCATAAAAATTTTGTATGAAAATTGGCGCTTAAACTAAAATTGTTTTTGCTATCAAATCGTAATGGTACCTTCTGTGGCCATGAGATATTAGGAGATGATTCCAGTGTTGCCAATAAAATCATTTATTAAAAAAAAACGAAAATGTAAAATGATGTCGCTTAAGCTTTTTTTTGCTGTTATGGATCGATATACCCCCGTATGTTTATGAAATTGTTTGTTAAATTTAACAAACGTTTGTTAAGAAAAATTTTCATAAAAAATTCGTTTTGTAAACCTTTAATTACTGTATTATAATAATCTAGGTTTTTTTTTCGAAGTCTTAAAAATAAAAGATACTTCAGTCGGGCCATTTTCTAAAAAATTTCCAAATTTTTATACCGTTCACCACAGACCCAAAGGGTATATATACAAGTTCGTTTTGAATAAATTTGTCATTCCTTTTGTTATTGCAACAATATTAATGTTTGGCCATATAAATTATATAAATATGTATTTTTACGTTACTGCCTCTTCAATAACGTTTTTGGTCTATTTCCTTTACAATAAACCTCTTGAGTTCTTTTTTTGTAACTTTAATAAAATAAATAAAACACAGCACTTTAAACACTATTCTTTATACTATTAACTATTCACACAACTTTATTTAGAACTTAGTCACCTTCACAATCTTAATTTATACCTTTTTTTGAATTGCGAACTATGTACTTAAACTGACTATCGATGCCCACCTTCACGAGTATTTATACTCTGTTCAAGCGCTGTCATCTAGGTGGCTCTAGAACATTCGACGTTTTGTGACATTTTCGAAATTTCTGGACCACTCGAGCTTTTATTATCTTTATTATGCTTTAACACTATGGCTGAATTTTAATTGAGCTGTTATACATCAATAAACTAAAGCATACTTTATGGGTTAACAATAATCTAAACACTATTATGTTATAAAATTATGTATTTATAACAATTACAACATTAAATTTGTACTAGAAAATTCTGTACAGTGAATTTTACATTAGAAATATGCTTAACTTATACAATAAAAATTTAAACTAATAAAATTACTAGCGAATACAAAATAACTAATAAATTAAACTTATTCTTAACTAAAGGTACTTTCGTAACAGTATATTCTGAGTCCTTATGAATAGCAAAGTTGGTTTTACGATGTCAAGCTAACCATGTGTTTGTTGAAATAGGATTTCCGAAGACTCGTATCTAAACATTGCTATATATTTAGTACGGAATAGTGTGCTATTACATTTCAGCCAGATGGGTCTACAAATGCCTAAGATATGAACAAAAAACCACGACTGCCTGTAATTTATACCCATAAATTTCAAATTTTGACCTGTAAACACTAACTTCTTTAAATCTTCTTATAATTTATTATTATTTTTTCTTTTTTACCTGAAATAATCTTTCTTCACGAAATTATAGTTTTGACACCATAGCACCAATAAAAGCTAGGAGGATAAAATTTGGCTTAAACATTTTTCATATATATAGAGTATTAAATGCAAAAAATGAGCTAAATTAGTCAGTCCATAACTTCACCTGCTCCCCACACGAGTGAACTCTCAAAATCAAGGTTTTGGTACGAATTTTTACTTTTAAATTGACTTGAATCAAAATTTTGCTTTTGCCCATAAAATTTTTTATGGAAAAGAGCAAAAATTACTAGAATAATTTTATTTACAATAGGGATGAATATAAAAATTTAAGCTTTCTTGCTTACAAAAATGCTTTTTTTTCTGTGCTGCCTAATTACAAACATTAAAAGATCTGAAATTGTCTTATTTTGAAGACTGAATAAAATCGTCACTTTTTAGAAAAAAAAATCAGCAAATCGGCACTTTGCTAATTTCGGAACCAAAAATCGTCAAAATGGCGATAAATCGTCAAATCTGACAGCTCTGCCCGCAATCCCCGCACTGATAGCCGTGATGAAAACAAACATAAACTAGACCGGCTATTAGGTCCGTACACGTATCGGATTATGTTGTTAAATGCAACGTTCGATTTCTCTCTTTGCTAATTGTATCTCATTTAGCGAATATCTCAAAACCATACAGTAAAACGGACTTCAACTAAGTTTTGGCAAGTAGCACTCTTATTCTCATAGGTGTTCTATGCTGGGTCCGCAAAAGAGTTCTAAATATAGTGAAGGTGCGACCACAAGCAGAGTTGGAAAAAACAAATAGAAAAACCA
Organism: Pollenia amentaria; assembly: GCA_943735925.1. Classification (NCBI taxonomy): domain Eukaryota; kingdom Metazoa; phylum Arthropoda; class Insecta; order Diptera; family Polleniidae; genus Pollenia; species Pollenia amentaria. Next base: position 57,577,931 of record OX031006.1, read on the forward strand.
TAAAGTGGTTTTATTTACATTTGTTAACAAATTATTGATCTTAAGTAGCCCGTGAGGAAAACAAAAACCTTAATAATAATAATTAATGTGTTTCGACCATGTCAGAGTGCCATTAAAAAATATTCCGATACTCTTAAGGCCTTTTTACACTATCACTCAAGTCTTACGTATTTTGACAAAAATGAATCTCTGATCTAATTATTGTTTAAACGTTTTCAAAAAACAATAACAATTTATTATGACAGTGTTTTTTTTTTTTTTTTTCAAAATACGAAAGACTTGTGTGATAGTGTAGAGCAGCTTTTAGCAGATTTTACTATTTCAATTTGTTGATTAATTATAAATATATAAGGCATTATATTTAGTTTGGCAAGTCGCCTTTGAAAGTGCATTTTTTTTTTTTTGATTTATGTCCAAACCATTTGCCCATGAGCAGCTGATTAAAAGAGCTAATAACCTGCTCGATTAAGACATCAATACAACTGGTACAAAGTTGAACGTTATCTGCGTACTACGTTAGAATTCGCCTCGGAGGTCATAAGGTTAGGTAAGGTTAGGTTCAAGGGGCAGCCGACGTGTGATACCCTTAGCCAGTGACAAGGGTCCGCTAGTATTCACCAGACTATTTTTTAGAAGTCACTGCAGCTCGATTTACCCCGACTCCCTGCAGAACAGAGAGATTGATTTACGTCCCATATTAGACATATCGTCCAGACATGGCAATTGCGGTTTCCCAAAATGCCTTATCCCGAGATTGGGGCATTGGCAGAGAAAGTGAAACACCGTCTTCTCCTCCTCCACATCATGACAACTCCTACAGTAGTCATTATAGTCAAGACCCATTTTCCCCACATGAGTCCCTATCACCCAGTGACCCGTAATAACCGATATCACCGTCCTTATCGCATGCCTACCGATACCAAGTAGCTCGCTCGTAATAAAGTCCTGGCCAAAGAGCAGGTTTACTCCCCCTGCCATCTCTCCTGAGCCCTTCTATACGACTCTCGTCCGATGAGAGTCTTGCAGCGAGCCATTGAAATGCCGATCTGGCCGTCGACGAACATGTCGTCCAAAAGAAAGTCCTGTTTGGCCAGACTGTCTGCAATTTGGTTGCCCAGGCGTCCACTGTGCCCTGGTACCCAGGAGCTCATTAGAGTACAGTATGAATAGTAGTGGCCCAACAATAGACCCCTGGGGTACCCCTCTTGTTACAGGCAATGCCCTGGATTTCTGGATTATAGATTCAACATACTGACATCTGTTACGTCAGTATGTTGACAATAACTGAGTAGCGGTCGAAGAGAAATTAAAATAATTATTAAGTTTGTAACAAAAAATTTTAGGATCCAGGGTATCAAACGCCTTTGAATGATCTAATAGTATTAAAAATATAGTCTAACCATCATCAACTTTCTTCCAATTCTCTTCTGTAACATCAACTACGGCTGCTATGCAGCTGTATTTCTTTCTGAACCCAAATTGACGATATGTTAGCAAGTTATTGTTATCCAAGAAACGTTTAAGTTCAAACATGGGTGATTCATCGTGAGGTGTAATTTTCAATATGCTTTTTTTTAAAGGTCCCGCGTGACTAATATCAAACTGCTTTGTCATTTTAGTTCAGTATTGTTTGGCAAGTCATCATGTAAAGACTCACACCACAAAAATGTCTCCAAATTGTTCAGCTGTATTACGCAAATCAGCGTTCTGTGTGAAATGTTTTTCGAGCGATTCGAGGAACGCGCATAATCGATATACTGAAACCACTATTGCCAACGCCATTCGCAAATTTGTGTCGCAGTTTACATAATACTCGACCGGCTGGACCACATCCAGCACGTAGTGAAGTGAATATAGCAGCTGTAGCTGAGAGTGTACGCGAAGACCGAACACCGAAGAAAGTGTCGAAAATCAGAATGTTACCGTCAATGGTAACCGTTATCGCACAATGTTAACGGACTATGTGCTTCCTGAAATTCAAGCGCATGGTCTCGGTGAGCTCTGGTTTTAACAAGATGGCACTGCGAGCCATACAGCGCGTGCAACAATGATTTTGTTGAGCAATCATTTTGGTGAGCACTTAATTTCACGTTTTGTTTCGGTAAATTGGCCACCTAGATCGTGCGATATCACACCTTTGGACTATTTTCTCTGGGGATAAGTAAAGTCTGAGGTCTTCAGGAATAAGCCAGCTACGATAGACGCTTTGGAAGCCAACATTACTCGTGTCATTCGCGAGATAGCAGTCGCTATGCTTGAACGAGTCGCCCTAAACGGGACCTTCCGAATGCATCACCTCAGACGTAGTCATAGCCAACATTTATCATTTTCAAACAGTAAATGCCAAAAATTATTCTTTTAACCGATAATAATAGTTTTAAGTTCACTTTCAAATTTATGTGTTTTATTTTACTTCATAAATCAAACCTCACGATGAATCACCTGATACTTTAGAGAGAAATGGTAGAATGGCTATTGGCTTAAAATCGGAACCATCTTCGGGTATTGGAATGATTTTAGCTATTTTCCAATTAGAGGGAAAGTAATTTGAATTTAATGTTTTGTTAAAGAAAAATTTTATTATTGGAAGTAGTTGAGGTAAAAGAATCTTTAGAAACTTTGGCTAATTCCCGTCCACTCTGATAAAGTTTGATTTTATAGACAATAAACTAAATAAAACGTCACATTGGTATAATGCAGCAAAAGAAGATTCAGAATTGTTATTCGAATGATTATTGATATTTTTGATCTGCTTGAAACAAGAGGACATTTAAAGAATTTTTATTGATTGCATCGGTATCAACCAGTATTTACCAGCTACGCGTATTGTTTGCCATGTTCTTTTGGAGCCAATGGCAGAAGAAAACTTTTGAGTATAAAATTCTGCTTAATTCGGTCTTGGCTGAAAAAAATAGTTCTTAACTAAAGATGGCTAATGTATTTTAACAATGTGGCTTGAGATTTAAAAAATCCGGAATTTTTTAGTTTTACACTTAATTAAAGCTGAAGTAGAAGACAAATTAAAAAAAAAACTAGATCTTAACTGGAAACAAAGTAGATCTGACCTGGAACTGAACTAGAAGTGAAGTAGATCTGACCTGAAACTGAACTAGAAGCTGAATCAGAAGGTCACCTTAAAATTGAAATCTGCAGGCAATTAAATATTTTTTTCGTCACCGTTTGATTGGGGAAGGAAACGGTGTTTGACTTTCTCTGCCAATGCCCTGGTCTCAGAGGTATTAGGATGAGGTATATCTTAGGTAGGGCTAAGTTCGATCTATCTATAATTCAGGGGACCGAAACGATTGGAGGCTACAGTGATGTCTGGATAGTAATCTGGTGAACACTGGCTTGACATTGGTCGCTGGTTCAGGGCATCACAAAGGGATCACTATAAGGATCCAAGTGAGCCGTTCTCGTGTCAACTGACCATTGAACCTAACCTAAGATTGTTTCATTTTCGTCATCCGTCTTTAAATAGTGTTTAAGTTTTTTACTTTGAATATTTTAAATTTATTTCTTAGCGCCATATCTGTCTTCAAACTTTTTTTTTAGACACATATTTAGCAAAGTTAGCTGCAAGCAATTATTTAAACTGAACAGTTTATTTGAATGTTGCTTGCATAAACTTTTTATTTAAAATGCTTATTTTACAATTTCCGCCAATTTAATGCTTTTTAAAAATTACGAGTAGATTTTTTTTCTGTTGCGTCTATTTTATCAATTTCACACACATCTAGCGATTTGATGTGGTTTATTGTAAAGCATATCTATGAAATATTGAAATTTATTTTAATCATTTTATTTTCTTTTACATTTTATTTACAGACGGCACCTTCGATGAGGAGAAAAATGAGGACAAGCTAACAAAAGAAATCGATACGATCGAATATATTGACAAGTAAGTTGAAAACATATGAGTTCTCCCACATGTTAAATATTATTTTTTTCTTTTTTTTTTTTTGGTTCAAACTAATCTTTAGCTCATAAATAACACTTTCTTTCTATGAACAAAATTTAAATTTTTAATTTTGTTAAATCACAATTTCGTTTTCGTTTTCAAAACTTTATTAAAGTTAACAAACTATTCAAAACAAATTATAGATAAACATACGAACAAAATCGGGCTTAAAACGCTTTCTTAGGAAACTAGTTAATACATTTTTGATTCAATTTATCAAAAAAGAAATTATTAATTTAAGAAAATTAATCGCAGAATATATTTAAAATTGTATAAAACAGTTTTAAGAAGATTAAGCAAATAAGTTTTATACGTTTTATGCAAATATCTTTATTAAAAACAGTGGCATAAAATTATAAAAATTTCGCTTAATTGTTGCTGTTTTACTTTCACTAGTTCGCGATAATTTTACTTTTTTGGCTCCCAAAATTGTAACTGGTTGAAATACTCCAAACAGTTTTTACTTTAACATTTACGTTGTTTAGGTGAATCTTCTTTTTGTATTGTTATTTTCTTATGTGTTTTATTGTTAATAATTTAATTTACCAAAAAAAAAAAAAAAAAAAAAAAAAAAAAAAAAAAAAAAAAAAAAACAGGTGTTATTACTTAATCATTGAGTTTTTCTCCTTATCTTCTTTGTGCCATTAATTTTAACTTACGACTCAAAATAAAAACAATTTAAACAAGTTTCGTTTGTTTAAAGTTTTTTTTACGCTATTCAATATTTCCCTGCTTTTAAATGATCATATTATAGTTTTGTTAAAACTATTTGTTATTTGAAACTAAACTGAGGAAGTTTTTTTTATTATTTTAAAGTATTTTGCGTTTTTTGTAAAACAAAAACCATAATCAATAATCGAAAAACAATGGACCTTATTAAAATGTAGTAACAACTAATTAAAATAAATCATCATAAATTATAGTATTTTTTGCTTAATATTTTTAGATTTTGGCCAAAGCATTAAAAAAAAATTAACAAAAGTTTGTGTCCTAAGTCTTTTGTTTTCACAGGTGGTTTTTAGTTTTTAAACAAAAGGTTCGTGTCTTAAGTTAATTGTTTTATTTTTATAAATCGATTCTGAAATTAAAAGCATGTTTCCTAAATCTTTTGTTTTTCATGTAACTAGTGCACGGTGGAGCATATAAAAAAAAAGAACGAAATCAGGAAACGCCGCTGATTTTAAATTATAAAATAAATTTTATTTTTATAATTAGTATTGTGGTTATTTTGTTGAACTATTCATGGTTTTTTAATCCAAATTTTACTATTTTTAATTAGGCTTAAGTTCATTAAATTTAATTTTCATTAAATTATTTTTATGAAGAAAGGAATTTTTACAACATGGAAGATTAATTAAAATTGTTATTGATAATTTTCATTCTTGACTGACCTGGGATTCGAAGCCAGGCTGGCTGGCGTGTGATTCGAACCCAGGCGGCTGGTTACCCTGACATGTTTCGACCTCAACCACTAGGTCTCCTCAAAGGGATTTGCCGTCTTACACTCGCAGCCATCGATGACTGCTGACGTCAGTAGTCAAACATCAATCCTTAAACCAAATTGTATTTTAACCTTTGGTAGATCGAAATTTGCTTTTTTGAATGATTATCCATTTTTAATTGATCTCACATGTTTTCCTTACTTCTGTTTTTTCGTACTTTTGTCAAGAATTCTTCTTGAAGTCCAAAGTACATTTTTTGTTTATCATGTTTCTGTCTTTCTCTTTTCTTGTTGACATTTTCCAGCACAACTTGAAGGACAAATGAACACATAGAGCTTGTGCCTTAGCTTTAACAATAATTAGTATTGTGGTTATTTTGTTGAACTATTCATGGTTTTTTAATCCAAATTTTACTATTTTTAATTAGGCTTAAGTTCATTAAATTTAATTTTCATTAAATTATTTTTATAATGGTTATATACTATATGATACCAAGGACCCTCGAGATAGAGCTTGTGGTGGTTCTGCCATTTTGATAAAAAATCGAGTCAAACACTACCTAATGTGTGATCATCGTGAGGATTATCTCCAAGCAACGAACATTTGTGTTGAAGAGCTGAATCGTAGCATTGTAATCTCATCTTTATACTCTCCACCTAGATTTTCAATATCAGAAAGCCAATATTGTGAATATTATAAATCACTAGGACCCTGTTTCCTGGCCGCTGGCGATTATAACGCTAAACATACCTTCTGGGGGTCACGACTAATAACACCAAAGGGTCGTGTTTTGTTTAATACAATCTCTAAAATGAATTTAAATGTTGTCGCGAGCGGCCAACCAACATATTGGCCTGCTGACCCGCAAAAATTCCAGATGTCATCGATTTTGGCGTGGTTAAAAACATCCCCACAGAAACGATTCACGTTGAAGCTTCCCTAGAATTATCTTCCGACCACACACCTACAATTGTTACTATAATGAACCCCAATAGAATTGTATCTCCGACTGGTTACCTAGCGACGTCAGCCACAAATAAATTGGTTAAAATATAAAAAATATCTCAGTGCCCATTGCACAGAAAATATTCCGCTCAGTACACCGGAGAATGTAGATCGCTCTATTGATAATTTTGACAGTTTTCTGAAACTAGCTGTTCAACATTCCAATATTGCCCCCAAAAAAACAAAAACTATTAAAATATATTCCACAGATGTCGAGCGTCTCTTGTCTGAAAAAAGGAGGGCACGAAGAGAGTGGCAATTGCACAGATCTCCTCAACTTAAGAACTTGCTAAAAGAGTGTACAAAAAGATTAAGAAAGTTATTGCAGACTCAGAAAACGGCTTCTCTGGAAAAATATCTTAAGGTACTTGATGCAACTCCACAATCGGACTACTCATTATGGCGTGCAGCTAGAAACCTCAAAAGGCCAGTTGTCTCTAAACCACCATTAAGAAACTTGAATGGAAGTTGGGCAAGAAATGATGTTGAAAAAAGAAATCTGTTTGTAAGTCACTTGAAAAACGTATTTACACCCAATATATCTCACAATATTGCGGTCGATTTACCACCTGTTGCTGCAAGAGCAGCTATTCCCCTAAGATTTGAGATGAGAGAAATCGAAAAGGTTATATGTGACTTAAACACTAAGAAGGCACCTGGCATTGATAAGATCAGCAATAAAATGCTATTAGAGCTACCTCGCGTAGCAAAGAAAATTATTCTTTTTATTTTTAATGCTATTTTACGCCTTGAATACTTTCCTCAAAAATGGAAGGTTTCCTTAGTTACCATGATACCAAAGCCAGGTAAAGATCATACGAAAGTTGAGTCTTATAGGCCTATTAGCTTATTATCAAATATGTCAAAGCTATTTGAGAAATTATTAGTTTCAAAATTAACACCGATTTTAAGTGAAAATAGATGTATTCCAAACCATCAATTCGGATTTAGAAGAAAACACAGCACAATTGAACAAACTCATCGAATAGTAAATGTCATAAGAAAAACATTTGAAGAAAAAAAATATTGCTCAGCACTCTTCATCGATGTTTCGCAAGCTTTTGACAAAGTCTGGCATGAAGGCTTATTACACAAATTGAAGCAACATTTACCAGCAAACACACACAAACTGTTAGAAAGCTACTTAGTCGGTCGTCAATTTATTATTAAAGAAGGAAATTTCTTAAGTTCACCTCAGCCGATTGGCGCTGGAGTCCCACAGGGCAGCATCCTGGGCCCTCTATTATACTTAATTTATACTTCGGACATGCCAACAAACAACTACACCCAAACTTCAACATTTGCAGACGACACAGCCTTTCTAAGCGTCCACGAAAACCGTTATGAAGCATCTCGTTACCTACAGCATCATATATTTCAACTAGAAATATGGCTAAGACAATGGAGGATAATGGTCAATGAGCAAAAATGCGTACATATAACATTCACCCTGCGCCGGGAATCTTGCCCCCCTATTTCAATCAATAATCAAATTATTCCTCAACATTCGCATGTAAAATATCTCGGTATACATCTGGATCGGCGATTAACGTGGAAATGCCATATAGGGGCAAAATTAACTCAAATGAAACTAAAAGCCATCCAAATTCATTGGCTTATTGGAAGAAATTCTGTTCTTAGACTCGATTGCAAGCTTCTACTTTACAACTCTATCTTAAAGCCTATCTGGTGCTACGGTATTCAACTATGGGGCACTGCCTCGGCCTCTAATATCGAAAAAATTCAAAGGCGCCAAAATAAACTTCTTCGTATAATCACAGCCGCCCCCTGGTATGTTAAAAACTCAAACATTCATAAGGATCTCAACGTGCCATTAGTAAAAACTATGATTACAAAATATGCAGTAAAATATTTAAAAAGACTTGAACAACACCCAAATCCTTTAGCTCGAAATATTTTAAATCATGGCGGCCACACTCGCTTAAGGAGAAGAGACACTGCAGCACTTACCCAACTAGATGAGAGATAAACACCTATATAAGTGAACAGAACCCGTGATGAAGAAAATTTTTGTCTGGCACTGGCAGGACATAAATAAAGTATTAGGTTAAGATTTGATAAATTATTGTTAGTTCATATTAAATATGTATATGAAGATTCAATAAATAAATAACGAAAAAAAAAAAAAAAAAAAAATTATTTTTATGAAGAAAGGAATTTTTACAACATGGAAGATTAATTAAAATTGTTATTGATAATTTTCATTCTTGACTGACCTGGGATTCGAAGCCAGGCTGGCTGGCGTGTGATTCGAACCCAGGCGGCTGGTTACCCTGACATGTTTCGACCTCAATTTTTATTTTAACATCAGCAGCGTTGCCAGATTTTGCTGCTTAATCGACCCATAAATCTTCAGTATCTAAATATGTAGATGGTCCGATTATGAACATAACCAAAGCGGAGTTAAAGTTGAGTTTAATAGACCGATTACGGATGGCAACGAAACTGAAGTAAGTTCAGTTGCCAGCAGCGAAATCAGGCGACAACGCACATTTTAAAATATAAAATAAAACTATGCATTATATTACATGAGCGGCATTGGCCGATTTCACTGCTGACAACTCAACTTCAGTTGTGTTGTCATCCGTAACGACACATTAGTTTTGAATTTGGAACATTCAATGTTTATTTGGAGCGGACCTCGGGTATACGCAAAACTTAAAACGATTGTACTTTCTTAGTGATGAAACAGAAAAATGACCGATGAATTGACAAACTGCCTGTTACTAAATTCCGACATAAATTTATTGGACTGATAAACTGTCCGTCAACGATTTTGGTTTTCTCAGTATACCGACAATAAAACAGATGAGGGTGGCTTAGCTTTGCGCCAGACTAGAAGCAAATGAGACATTGAGAAATCCAAATTTCTTTAATCTGCAGTTTCTCGTTGGGTTTGCATTTTTGATCTTCATTTCTCTGTTCACAAAATGCATGACATTTTATGAAGGTATGAGGCAGTATTGAGAGAATGAGTTTCTTTTTATGAGAGCATAAGGAAAAACGTTGTCAAAATGAAATATATTCTATTTAAAGACGGCATTCTACGCCAAATTATTACGTCAAATTGTTTGGAAAATGTGTTGATGTCGCAGCTCTGTTTGATTATTTATTTTTGGTTTGATTTAAAAGATCGTTCTACATATGAAATGTGGTGGTTAAGATCTATAACTAGAATATCCCGTTAAGTTTAGGAGATATTCTATTTTAAAATTTAATTCTTGAATTTTTTGTCAGATCTGGTTTCGATTATTTGCTTATAGCTGGTACAAATCATTTTCGATTATCTCTGAAATTATTTTGCTAGCATATGAACAAATTTTGTGGATTTTCTTAAATAATAACTGTTAAGCAATCAGCTCGGAATCCAGAGTTATCAAGAGTATATAAAAAAATAATTTTTTTCCGTTTAAGACAAGGTAATTTTACATTACACTAATAAACAGCAGGTTTTTTGGAGAAACAAAGTAAACGAAATTTCCAAATAATCACAACTAAAAACTTTTTTGCTTAATCTTAGTAAAAAATCTTTGATGAATTGATAAATAATTTCTAAAAATTTTATACATTTCTCAAAAAAAGACAGCATTTCCAAAACTTATATTTTCAAAGCCTTAGAGTAATCCACAAAAAGATCAGTTCTCGTTCAGCTCTAGTTAAGTTCAGCCAAAAGTTTGACAAGCCTAAAACCTGCGCAAGGTTAGATATAATATTTCAATGATATACACAAAATGTTAATAAATAAATGGATTATAAAAAAAAGTTCTAGTTTATTTCAAGTTCGGTTCTAGGTTAGTTCTAGTTCAGTTTGGTTTAATTCCTAGTTCAGTTCTAGGTTATGTAAGGTTCCTTGGGCAGCCATCGAGAGACAGCAATCTTGGGTAGTCCCTTTGTGATACCCAGCGCTAATGCCCATCCTTCAGATGGTTAATTAGATGGCGTCACTACAGAGTTTAACCAATTCGTCATCCTAAGGAAGAGAAGAAGCAACCCTAAAAAGATCCTTCCATTAGGCTTTCCCAGGTATTCTTCCCTAATGCCCCGTACTCCAGGACTTTGACATAGAAAGTGAAACACAGTTTCCTCTTCCTCCTCATCATGATAACTTCTACAGTAGTCATTGAATTCCAGACCCATTCTCTTAGCATGATACCCAACAGGTCAGTGCACAGTTACAGCTTAGACCACTGTCCTAATTTGGTCTCTATTGAATCTAATTAGAGAACTAGTTCTCAGTTCATTATAGACAGGCCATAGTGTCCTAAATATGGAGCAATTCTATAAGACTCGCGCTTGGTAAGCGACTTACAGTCATTGGAAGACAAACGAATTGATAAATAAATGTGTCATCCATACGACCACCTCGTTTGGCAAGTTCACCTGCTATCTGGTCGCCAGAGCATACACTGGTATTGGTTGAATGCGAGAAAACAGTTCCAAAGCGTATTTTAACGCCGAAAACATTGCTCATGTTATGTTGTTATGATTTCAACTTGTTTGGAAAACATTTAAAAAATTTAAGAAAAAGAAATGCATTCAAAAAATTAAAATAAAAAATAAAAATTAAAAAGAAAATAAAAATTAAAAAATAAAATAGGTTGGTATGACCAATTTCCGATAGGCGGCACCATTGAAAATTACTCAAAATAAATTATATCATTTGATCAACTAAAAGGAAAGTTTAAAGGAGTTCTCATTCCGAGAATTCCAATGATCCTAACCGATATGCCATTCGAGTTTAAACGAATCCAATTTTCAATTCGTCTCGCATTCGCCATGACAATCAACAAATCCCAAGGGCAATCATTGAGTGTTTGTGGCCTAAATTTGGAGAACGTCTGTTTTTCACACACTATGTCGCATGTTCCCGTGTCGGAAAGCCATCCTCTTTGCTCATTTTCGCGCCTGACAACAAAACGAAAAATATTGTTTATCACAAAGTGCTTCAATGATATTCTCTTAACTTATTCAATAGTTTACTTATAGTTTACTTATAATTGTTAGAAACAATCCTTCGGCTTTTCAGTGTTGGGAGGTTAAAAAGGGCGAAACGTCTACGATACGGCAGAAGATTTGCACAAGGATCCCCTTGAAGATTTCTAAGACTAAACAGCAGAAATTGTTTTTGAACAGATTTAATTTTATTAATATACGAGTTGCTTTGTTTTTTATAACTTAGCCCGAAAGTCTACAATTACAATTGCTAGAAAATTCAATACAGTGGCGTTCATAAAAATTTGAACTTATATGACATAAAACTATAATTTACAAGATAACTTAAAACTAAAACCATAAATAATTCTTAGCTAAATCTAATTTCGTAACAATATGTATTTATAAAAGCTAGAGTGATAAGTATTAATAAAAACGAAAATGAATTTATTTTTTTCATTTCAACATCATCTTCAAATTATGTAATTTGTACTCATAAAAACTTTAATATCATCTGCGGATATTGCAATTCCTAATGCCGTTTGAGAGATCATTTATAAAAAGAAGAAATAAAAGAGGTCCAAGATGACTGCCCTGTAGAACTCCAGACGAGACTTCTGTTGAAGTAGAATTCTTGAATTTAACACACGTTTGCGATCTTTTATATACAATTTTATCCACTTCACGAAGGTAACAGAACACACCAAGTTTTGAGATCAATATATAGTTCTGTTAAATTCTTTAAACACATTCGAGACAGCAGGCTACCGACTTCAATATGTCAAAAATAGAATACATGTGTGTGTATATGGGAATGATTATTTTAACGACGACACTGCTACATGGCTGCAGGTTGTTGTCCATGCTGATTTGCTCTTTCCGCTACAAAACAGAAAAAGTGTTGCTAATATAATCAAAAATTAGAAGAATTAGTGCTAAAAAAAATTATATTTTTGATTGAAACAAGAATATAAGCTCGGCTCACCAACAAATTTATATTATCAGGCATGTCATGAATTCCGTTCGGAATGGAAATGATTCCGTAGTTACCATTCCGATCGGAATGGTTTTAGCTTCTATAGATTCCGTCGGGATTCATTAAACCTCAAAAAAATATGAAACCACTTTTTGTGTATTAAATGTGGCAAGAAAGAATTAAAGTATGGCAACATTAAATACACAATTTCCGTTTATTTTTCTTTTTTTTGGAAAGCATTTAGAAAAATTAAATTTTTTTTATTTAATTCACATAAAATTATATTTATTTTAGATAAGGAAGCAAAAAGACAGCGTGCTTTACTGATAACAATGTATATTGAATAGTTTGTACACCTCAAAAATGCTTAAAATATGAATTCCACTTTGAAAAATGAAAGTGGTATCATTCCGAAAAAAATTTTCGTTTTACATTTTCCATTGAAGCAAAATACGGAATCAATTCCACTTCCGAACGGAATTAAGCTCTGTGACATGGCTGTATAATTACTTTTTAGTATCCTTAAAAGAAGTTATATAGGAAGATGTTTGTCACGCCAATCTTAAAAGTTTTAAAATACTTTATCCATATCTCTTAAGGTATAAACTGAATCTTAGCAGTATGGGTATGATTTAAAAATTCAAAGTGCATTTTACAAAGTGTTTAAAGCATACCGATTTATTAACCCTTTGAAAGCCTATTTCAAATACTCATATCTCTTGACAGACTTTTTTCTAAGTTAACTTTTCAGATCGTACTAATAAAAAAGTCAACAAATCAGTACAAACCATAACAAATCAAATTCAAGCCAAAAGTTGAGAGCTTAAACAAAATTAGTAGTACATTTAAGAAAAACTATTGGCATTTTAATATTGTATATCTGAAGTAGCCAGCTCAAAAATAAAAACGAAACGTCCCAAAATTCTCGAAGCTTTGAAGAACACATAGGAAAAAGCACAGAGGAAACCATTACATAGACCGAAATATGCCGATCTTAAAGCAACTTTGTACTAATGTTTTTCTTGAAGCAACGAAAATATAATTGCGCTATGATTCTTTCAATTTCAATATCAATAGCTGAGCACGAGTTCACGTAACTGCAACCTGAGAAGACAATAATGTCAGTAATGGATGGCTGCCAAATTTTATACAAAATGCACAGAATTCGCTATTTGAAAATTTTTGAAGAACTTATTTTCTGACAAACGTCAGATGTAGCACCATTAACTTATAAAACATGCCTGATTGTATAATTATTAATTATAAATTGTAGTTGAAGTGCAATTGAAACCAGCCGGTACAAATAAGATCTGTGTGTTTTTTTTTTTTTTTTTTTTTTTTTTTTTTTTTTTTTTTTGGTAATGATGACAAATAAGTAATTGAAAAAAATATAGGTACACATGTTTATTATTGGATTTTTTTTAGCAATTTAAAACCGCTTAGAAAAGTTAATACATAAGTCGAAAAAGTTTACAGCCCTTTGGACATTTCCGTTAACTTTTTCGCGATTCTACTGTATATTAGGATTTTTTTTATTCAACCTGCCGTTAAGATGATATTCTTTATGAGTTTCAAAAACAATAAAATTAAAATATTTTAAGTGTTTTTTTTTTAATAAATTCAGATGTTTTAACGTTAAAAAATGTATCATAAATAAGTTTTTATATTTGTGTAAGCTGAAATTAAGTTTGTGTACGAGTCTGCAATTATGCATGTTGTTAAAAATGATAGTGGCACCACTGAAATGTAAATACATATTAAAAAACACAGCAGCTTATATTTTTTCAATTGTAGCTGTCGTCTTCGAAATAATTCAGTGGCTGATTACGCAACTACAATTGCAGCCAGCAGCATTTCGTGTGTGTCGTGTGTTCGTGTTGCCTGCTGTCTCGAATGTGTTTAATGCATAAGTTCAGTTGTAGTTTAGCTCTAGTTCGGTTTACGACTTTCACACTGCATGTATGAGCATTTTGCCATTATGATGCAAACTTTTTTTTAACAATTACAATTTTGATGGCAGTTAATGTTATAATATATATTTCTAATATCCTTTATTCTATATATCTGTTTATTTCTTTCCTTCTTCAGTTCTCTCGTTTCTCTACCTCATTACTGAAGGGATTCACAATGGACCGCATTGGTCTCCGAGTAGAGGTGTGCCCTTGGACGCATAACCCTTCTTAACCTAACCTAACCTAATGTTATAAACGAAGAAAAACGTAATTTATTAAAGTGTCATGACCGCGTTCTATTTCTAATTTGATTTTAACGAAAACTGGCCAAAACGACTACTTATTATTCTACTAGAAAAAGTACTTATTTTTGTTCGCGATGTCCCAAAAGTAATCCTTTATAATTTGGCCAATCACAACCTAAAAAATAATACCTTTTCTCTCTTATACTTAAAAGTTTTATAAAAATATGTAGTTAAAAAAGATACGAGTACAAAAAATAAGTAGTTAAATTAACTTTAAGAAAGTTAAAACTAAAGCGTGTAAATTAAAGCGAGATCCATTTCGAGGTTTCCTACTTTTTTAAAGAAAAAAAAAAACACAGAAAATTCAAATTTAATGGGGAATGTTTATTATCATTTGAAAGAAATTTCTTTGGCATTTATTTTTTGAAGATTATGTCTATCAAATGTTGGCCGTTGCTACGTCGCAGATGGTCCATCCGTTGAGTCCAATTTTCGATGACTCGTTCGAGCACTTCGACTGGTAACTGGCGAATGACACGCGTGATGTTTTCCTTCAAGGCCTGAATCGAAGCGGGTTTGTCCGAATAAACTGAAGACTTTACATATCCCCACAGGAAAAAGTCTAACGGTGTGATATCACACGATCTTGGTGGCCAATCGACCGGCCCAAAACGTGAATTTATGTGCTCACTGAAGTATTCTCTCAATAAATCCACTGATTGATGCGATGTGTGGGAAGTGGCGCTGTCTTGCTGAAAGCAAATGTCGCCGAGATCACGAGCTTAAATTTCAGGCATCAAATAGTCGGTTATCATGGCACGACAACGGTCGCCATTGACGGTTACGTTCGCACCGGCATCATTTTTAAAGAAATATGGACCGATGATTCCACCGGCTCACAAACCACACCAAACCGTTGTTTTTTGGATGAAGTGGCAGTTCTTGAATCTCGTCAGGTTGCTCTTCGTCCCAAATTTTGTTTGTTTACATACCCATTGAGCCAGAAATGAGCCTCATCGCTGAACAAAATTTGCCTCGAAAACGTCGGATCTTTTTGGAACTTTTCAAGAGTCCATAGAGCGAATCGATGTCGCTTGGGAAGGTCGAGCGGCTTCAGTTGTTGCACAAGCTGTATTTGGTACGCTTTCAATTTAAGATCTCGACGTAAAATACGCCAAGTCGTTCCATACGTCAGTCCAAGTTGCTGCGAACGGCGCCGAATCAACTATTCAAGGTCTTCGTGTACACTCTCAGCTAAGGCCCCTATATTTTCTTCACAGCGTGCTGGACGTGGTCTATTCGGTCAAATATTATTCAATAATGAATGCTGGGACTCAAAATGGTTGATGGTGTTGCGAATAGTACGCTCATTCGGCCAATTCTGTTGACCATAAGTTGAGCGAAGTGCACGAAACACATTCCTCACAGAACGCGAATTTTCGTAATAAAGTTGAACGATTTGTTAACGTTGTTCAGGCGTAAGTCTTTCCATTATGAAATGCCCAACAATACTAATTAGAAATAAAATGACAGCATGACACGACTCACACGTGATCTGTCAATAAAAGGCTATTGAAAAAAGTATCTCTACTTGAACCGCCCATTATATGCATGTGAAATCTTATGGAATTTTTGCTGAAAAAGTTTACACAATAATAAATTTTTCGAAATGTAAGAAAACATTTAATAAAGAGTGTTTTGGCTACACAAAATCATTTATAGCTCTAACACTGTAATAACAATGTGTGTCATAATATATGTTAATATTATATTGTTCAAAAAACATCGTTTACATTAGATCCATTTTATTGAACTGTTAATGGGTTTTAATCCAAATTTTGATATTTTAATCAGGCTTAAGTTCATTGAATTTAATTTTCATTAAATTATTTTTATGAAGAAAGTAATTTTACAACATGAAATGATTTAAAATTTATTGATAATTTTTCATTCTTGACTGAGCTGGGAATTGAACCCAGGTTTTCACGGACAGGTTGCCCAGACTACTTCGATTGTAACCACACAATCTCTTCAGTGGTGTTTGCCGTTTAGCTCTCACCGCCATTGCCGACGGATAACGTCATTAGTCAAACATCAATCTTTAAACCAAATGGTATTTTACCTTGGTAGATCGAAATTTAATACATGTTCTGTTATTAGTTAATTATAACTAATAATGCAAAAAGTGGCGAATAAAGCTCCAAAGTAATGAATTCAGGAAGTCATTAAAATTAGGATTATAAGTAAAGTTGGGTAAAATACTGATGATATAAACTATTTTTTTTTTTGTTCTTTTTAAAATTATCATATCAGATTTTCAATGTATTTTTTTTTATGTAATTGCCATGAATTGAGGAAGAACGAAAACCAAGCAAAAACTCTTTAAATGTTTAATTCTGATTTAATTTGTTAAAAATACATTGAGTTCAAAATTTTCACAGAATTAAAACCGAATATATTTATACATATCCAAAGAATTGGAAATAAAAAATAAAAAAAAAAGTACAAAAACAGTTCACATCCGTTTTTTTTTTTTTTAAATGAATGAACAACTTTAATTTTCATGAATTAAAATTATGCAATTTTCAGTTTTTTTTTTTGGCAGGTCAGTTACCTCTTCGCCTTCCGTTTTCATATGAAATTGGAAACGTTTATTAAGCTGTTTAAAAAAAAACATTTAGTTTCTTGTTTTTGTCTTAAGATAAACATGTAATTTATACTGCAGATTTTCTCTTAAAACATGACCAAACAGTAGTTAAGTTTTTAAATGTTTGAATGCATTTAAAATTTTTCATATAATTATTTATGAAAAATAAAATAAAACTTGAAACATGAAATGAAAACTAAACTAAAACAATAAAACTCATGTTGAAGTCAGTTTTTGGAAATAGAAACTGGTAAATTTTTTCCTTTTTGCTGTTTTTGGTGGTTTCAGTTTCAGACAAGTTGTTTCCACTGCCATTCATGACCGTTAGTAATAAAACAATTAAAAAATTGCTGCATATTGTAGAGATATTTTTTTATTGAAAATATTGCACTGTTAAGGAAAAAATCAAATTAATCTGGGGCTTGGCCGCCTCTACACTATTTAGCTGGTAAATAGTGCAAAAACAACTATTGAAATTTGAAAAAAATTATTTTAAAAATACACAGACATTTGGACAGTATAACAGACATGTAGCCGTTCTGTCTGTTTTTCACAAAAAGAGTTTGTCATACGTGCATGTACAACAAATTTTAAACTTTTGTTAAGGTTGGCAAATGCACCCAAAACTTTGGACCATTGAGAAGGAAACCCTTATCGGTAAGCAAGACATTTTTCTATTAATATAAGCTTAAGATATTAAAGAGAGAATAGCTTGAAGAATTAGGGAAAGAAAAGCTTGTGTCTTTAGCGAAAGACTTTTCTTTAAAAAAATCTTGGGACTGGGACTTTACCATTCAAAAAAAGTTAAGGGTTTAATCAAAGGTCTCTTCTGTTGACAAAAGAAAAAACTTAAAGTTTAAACTCTAGTCTTTTCTAATATAGAAAAAATAGTGCTTTAATGAAGAAACTTTTTTTTAAGAAAATCTTGTACTTTAAGCGATAGCACTTCTGCTCAGCAAAGCTTGAGCTTGCAGAGAGAGAAAGCTTTGGTTAGGTGTCTACTTAGAAAAGCTTGAGCTCTAGACAAGAGGCTATTCTGCTAAGAAATGCTTTAGCTTTAAGCAAGAGATTTTCCTATTGAGAAATTCTTAGGCTTAAAGCGTGAATTTTTTTTTTAAAAAAACTAAAATTATAAGCGAGAGAGATTTATTAATAAAGAAAAGCTTAGAACAAGAATATTCTGTAAGGAAAAGCCTAAGCTTTCATTGAAAATGTTTATTGTTAACAAACGCTTGAGCTTCTGTTTTTTTTTTTTGTGGTAAAATAAGGCGGAGCCTTAAACGGTCAAATAATTATGCTGCTAAAAAAATTTAAGTTTCAGGTGAAATACTTTTCTTTTAGTAAAAAAGCTTAAGGTTTAAACGGGAGAATTTTCTGTTCAAAAAAGCTTAAGCTTCAAATGACAAAAACAATTTTTGGTTTAAAAAGATTCTGTTAGTATTAAAAAAAAACTTAAGGCTTCGGAGAGAAAAGCTTCAGCTAGTCGAGAGTCTTTCCTATTAAGACAAGCATTAGGTAAGAAGCTTTTCAATTGAGAAAATTTTAAGCTTAAATTAAGCTTAAAAATTTTAAGAAAACTTGTGCCTTTAGCGGTAGACTTTCCTGTTAGAAAAATTTATAACTTATAGGGAGACTTTTGCAAATTGAATTGGAGTCTTTCTTATTCTTACAAGAGGTAACTCAGGTAACACTGAAATTCGTTTAAGTCTAACAAAAAGTATTTTTTCGAGGGGGTATTTTTTATTGGTGTTAGTTGCTTTGTCATTATTAGTAATTTGGTTGAACGTTACAAATTTTTTTTATTTTGCTGTTTTTCATTGCAAATTATTCCACACAACGTACAAGTTAATTATGGCATACTATTATAATTTTTTTTTTGATTTAGTAAATCACGACCAAGAAAATGATAGCAAAAGAATTAACTTTAAATTTAACTTCCAATATTAAACTTTTTCTTTTAACCGGGTTTAAGTTAAACTTGATTTGCTTGAAAAGAGTTTAATTTTATGAATGAAATAGAAAAATTTTTACATTTGTTGAAAAATAGTTTCAAGGCGTAAGTTTTTAATTTAAAGAGAAAGAGAGAGAGAGAGAGAAGGATAGTGTTAAGGCTTTGTGTTTGTAAAATTTAATTAATAAAATGGTTTTATTCTTCTCGAAGAGTCAAAAATTGTCCAAAGCAAAGCTTAAATTTGATTCAGAAATTCTAGCGGCCTAAGTAAAAAAAAATTAAACAGAATAATAAAGGGTTTTGTATGAAAATCCGTTTCATAAACCCTTTATTAACTTGTTTTATTTGTTATAACTTAGGCCGTAAATCTTTAAAATTAAAGAATTTTCTTAGCAATATATTCAGCCTTATTCCGGTTGTCGTTATCGTATACGACTGTGTCGTATTTTGTAATAAATTAAAGTAAAACACAACCTGTGTTCTTTATTCTACTACAAAACACGACACAGTCGTATACCACCACGATAACCGGAATAAGGCTGATTACTCAAGGTGAATTCATACAAGGTGACCTTGTCTTGGTGCGTAAGCAACATCTGATAACAAACCATGTGTCAAAATGCTTTACCATTCTGGTGGTTCGGGGGAATCTTTCACAAATTCTGTAATTTTCACTGAAAATTATGAAATTTAAAACGATTTTAAATAAAATGTTTGTTTGAATTGTTAACTATACACTCACAATATTCTGTACGTAAAATTAACTGAAATTGTAATATAAAATAAATGAATATCCAGTTAAAAACCGGTCTACTTATTTTTCATTTATTTTTAACGAAAAGTTCATTTAATTTTTACTCTCAAAAATTCAACTGCGAATTCCGTAAAAACAAATGAATTTTCTGTTATTTTATGTAATTCAGTAATTTTATATAATACAGGTTTTACTCAAATTTCTAAAAAATACCAGACCCCTGTCCGCTTGTTATTCTAATTAGAGAGAGAGAGAGAATATTTATTTTTATTTACTTACACCGTTATACATGTTTGTTTTACTTTTGTTGTACTGACCACTTTGTTTACAGAAGAACTTTCAATTATAAGACACCAGCAGCATGCCCCATATGGTATTCGCAATTATTTTACCATAAAAATTTCATGTATTTAACTAAATAATTTTAACAAATAGAATATGGGAATTTTCTACACAAAACAAGCAAATCGTTTTTTACTTTTACTTTTTGCCACAGATTTATAAATAGATTTATTTTTTGGTAGTTAAAATATATAAAATAACTGAAAATTCATTTATTTTTACGGAATTTGTGGCTAATTTTTTATGGAATTCGCGGTTGTACTTTTGACAGTAAAAATTAAATTAAATTTTCGTTAAAATAAAATGCAAAATAAGTAGATCGGTTTTTAAGTAAATTGACAGTTGTTTTAAATTTCATTTTCATTTAGTTTTACATACAGAATACTTTTACTTTATCAACTGACAATATTTAATGCAACCGAAAATCCGTATTAATGTGCTCTTAGTTTTTTTTTAATAAATGTTAGAATCAGTTAAAAATACATTTGCTTGGAATTTTAAATGTTTATTTATTTAAAAATGACCGAACGGAATACTTCTTGAATAACCTACAGTCCGTTACTGTAATAATATTGTGAGTGTAGTCTTGTATTATTTTGATACAACGTTAAAGTATTTTACAGTATTGTATACGTTTTCAAAATAAGGACACCTTGTATGAATTCGCCTTGATATTATTTTTATTGGAAACAGTGTTGCCAGAAGTAGGGAAAAATCTATGCATAAATGTTTTTGCAGAATTGAACAGAATTGTTTTTTTTTTTATTTTATTGCCATTTTCCGAGAATAAAAACGCTTAATTGTATGTCTGTGCCCAACATTTTTTTGTAAAAACCACAATTTGTGTCGGTTTAATAATCGGTATTTTAATTTATTCTTTAAATCCTGTTAAACCTTGAAACTAAAATTTGATAAATGTTATGAGTTTTTAAAACAAATCTTTAATAAGTTACAAATTATCTTTTATATTTTAATTTAAATTTTTGTATAAAATTTTAAGGGATTAATTTTTAAATGTAGCTTTTTCTATAATTTATTTACTTTTTGCCATAAAAAATTATGAAGTTTAAATATTTAAAAATTTTAATAATTTTTTTTTAATAAAAAATCATTTTTTGTTATTTAAATTAAGTATTTATCTTAAGCCAATTAGTAAGTATTGTTTAAGAAAAAAAAAAACCAACAAATACTAAAATCGTGCTTCAACATTGTTTTAAGTGAATACTAATTTCTAAAAAGTAAAATAACGCCTAAATTTAAATAGATTTATTTGTATGCAAAACAAGAGATTTCAGACAAAAAGCATAAAAGCTTCGGTAAAACTAATAAATTTAAACAAATTCTTAATTAGCAAAGAGTTAAAAAAAAATAAAAACAAATAAAAGTTCTTTATTTGGATGTGCCTTATCTTTAATAACCTCTACTAAGAGAAAGAATATTTCAGGATTGGGCTTTCTATCTAAAAATTAAAATCTAATATTAATTAAAATTACATTGTAGTATTATAATTCGTTGCAATTTTAGGCGTATAAGTCTATTTCAATAGTACGCTTTATTTGAGTCCTATGGTAGATTATGGACAACTCTTTACTAAATTTGGCAGTGTTCTTTCTTTCTAGTCATATAAAATGCTATTGTGAAAAATTTTATGAAAATCGGGGCATTCCGTCGCCAACTTACTTTAGATTTTTAACAAAAATATCAGTTTTTAGGCAGGTTGTTTCACATTTGGGTTTATAGTTCCTACTGACCCGACTGTGCTGAATTTTAATCCCAAATTTCTTAGCAAAATGAAAAAGTATTTAACACTAAAAATTCTATGATTTCAAGAGACATACAGACGGACATGGCTAAAATGATCTTAAATTACTCAAGAACCCCATAATATATACTTTATGGGGTCTTAGAGGAATAATAAAAAATTTTCACACGGAAGGAAACCCCTCATTCACCAGTAGTGGTTGCTGGTATAAAAATTAAAGTTTTAAAGGGGATTAGTTCCCTACCATAATGTAATGCCTAAAGAGGCCTCATCAATAAACAATCCAGGATCTATTAATTAAAGACTTTTGTTAGACTCTAAGATTGGAAAATGGAAAAATTAACATGCGCATGCGGTTCTGATGTAATTTTGACGTTATTTCAAAGCTTAAATGGCCTTTGCGTAAAATGACCGCATGCGAATGTGAATTTTTCCATTCCGTGTACTCTCGGCTTTACAAAATAATAGCAGAATTTAATGTTTGGTGCAAATGGTGTTGCGAAAGTGTAAATGCAAAATATTGTAACTCTTTTTGTTAAATCCAAAAACAAAATAAACGGAGTTTCCATTATGTTTCATAAAAAGGCAACGATATTTTTAATTTAATCTTTCTTAACACCATTTGCATCAAACTCTGAACACCGCTAATGTGTTTTATAGAAATTTGAAATAGGTTTTAAATCAATTATATTGTAATTTTTTTAAATTCTTGTAAAAAGCCTAAGTAAATTGCTTGTTAATTGCTTAATTTTATGTCGTTATATAAATAACATATAAAAACAAGCTTGGGTCTTAACTCTTTTGTTCTTGTCCCGAATTTTGTCTGATTATGCGGTTTAGGTTTCGCTTTTTTTTTAAGCAAGAATTGAACCGTAAAAACTTTGTTAGCCTAATTTAACCAATTGATACTTTTTATATTTTTTTAATCCTCCAACAGATATTAATTTTTCTTTCTTTGTAGAACAAGATTTAAAAAAAAAATTCAAGTTCAGCCCAATTATGAATAAAAACTCCCCGCGAGATTTTTCCCTTATCCCATTTTTATAATTGAATTTACATAGGAAAAATGGGAGAAGGGAAAAAACTCCCGTGGAATTTTTATTCATAATTGTTTTGTTACATTCCAACTTTTAATATTTTATTGGAATTTACAAGAATATTGCTATTTAGTACAAACAACTTTGGAAATCGAATTCAGTTGCTTACGACCGTTTGAGCGTTAAAATTTACGGACAGAACAGAAAAAAAAAAAAAAAAATATAAAATGGGTCAGTGCAACAAAAGAAACCACCAACATGGATAATGACCAGTAGAGTGGAGTTTCTTTTTTATTTTTTTAAAAGAATTGAAAATGCAAGCGACCACCTACATTCAATCAAGAGTGAGGGCATAGGCAGACATTTACAGTTTTTTGCATTTGAATAGAACATGACTGGGGAAACTTGTTTTTTTTTTACGTTAAAAAGTTTATTTTTTTCTTTTTTAAGCTTCTTAATATTGTAAAGGGTCCGCCATCTAACGTTTTTTTTCAACTAGTGCTTATTTCGTGAATGGTAACACTTAGCTCATGTCTGATTTGACAGATAATTAGTTTTATCCTTCCGCTGAACGAATATGGTTGTGTATACGCTTGAACAACGCTGGGAAATATTGCGACATTACTTTGAAAATCATGGTAATGTTGCAGAATGTGTTCGAAAATTGCGTACGGATTTTGGAAGAAGAGAAGCACCGTCAGCTCCGTATGTTCATTATCTTGTGAAAAAAGTGAAAGAAACTGGCATCCTCATCGAGAAACCAAAGCATGAAAAGCCAAAAACAGTGCGTACACCCGCGAATATTGCTGCTGTGGCAGAAAGTGTGCGTGAAGCGCCATCAACATCAATTCACCGTCGTTCTCAACAATTGAACATTTCGGAGACATCATTGAGAAGAATTTTGCATAAAGACCTGGTATGACGCCATACAAAGTCCAATTGGTTCAGGAGTTGAAGCCAACTGACCATCCAATTCGTTTTCGCTTCGCTAAGTGGGCCTGTGATCGACTTACAGAAGATGCCGATTTTGCCAAAAAAAAATCATCTTTTCAGATGAAGCTCAATTTGATCTGGCGGGTATGTAAGCAAGCAAAATTGTCGCATTTGGGGCACAGAAAACCCGCACGCATACATTGAAAAGCCGATACACTCAAAACGAGTCACTGTTTGGTGCGGATTTTGGTCCAGAGGCATAATTGGGCCATTTTTCTTCGAAAATGAGCAGGCGTGGCCGTTATCGAGCCATGTTGAACGAATTTTTGTTCACAAAAATTGAAGAGGAGGATATTGGCAACATTTAGTTTCAACAGGACGCCACTACGTGTAACACAACCGAAGCTACACTCGATGTTTTGCGCCCTGTTTTTGAAGATCGCATTATCAGCCGCAGAGCTGATGTCGTTTGGCCACCTCGGAGCTGCGATTTGACACCGTTGGACTATTATTTGTGGGGTGCCGTCAAAGATAAGTGTTACGCCGACAAGCCAGAGACAATTGACGCTTTAAAGGACAATATTCGTGAAGCCATTGGTGAAATACAGCTGCACACAATCGATAACGTGCTTAAAAATTGGACCGATCGTGTAGGCTACTGCATGGCCAGCCGAGGCAGCCATTTGAATGAAATTATTTTCCATTATTAACCGGACGGATTGTTCTTTCAAATAAAAAAAGAAATTTGAGAAAATATTCAATAATTTTTTATAGCATTTTCAAAAAAAAAAGTTATTTGGCGGACCCTTTAGTTTTCGCTTAATAGTGTTGTTGTTGTTGCTTCAACTCTCTCTGTTTTCTAAATATTTTAATTTTTTAATATTTTTTTTTCAAAAAGAAGGATACAGTGTAACGTATCTGGAAAATACAAACGTTTTTATCAGGGCAAGTTTTTAAATGAAAAAAAAACTTACAAAATAAAAATTTATTATCAAAAGTTATTTTCGGGAATACAAAATTTATTATTAATTAATTCATTTATTAATGACGTGCTAAACTCCCCATTTTTATTTATGACAAAAACACTGAAATTTATTGTTGTGGGAAAGCAAGTTTCTATGCGCATTTCGCTGGTTGCTTAGGCCAGCTCGTCAGGAAACTTTTTCCAAAGACTTAAGAAAAGCTAAAAATATTAAACAAATAAGACCATAAAGTGAATAAGAATTTTAAACACTCAGGTCTTACATGAATCAATATTAAAGCTTCAACAAAGCCACAACAATAAACATTGAATTTATCTTTCTTGCATTCCCCTACAATTGGCTGGTTTTTCCCAACACGAATTGTAATTGTAAGAGAATAAAAAGTAATAAAACAAAATTAAAAAAAGCAAATTGCTTAATAAAGCCACTTGCCATTTCACTTTTTTATTTGCGGGCACATGCAAATTTATTATCAAAAATTATTTTCGGGAATACAAATTTTTTTTTATGACAAAAACACTGAAATTTTTTATTCTTATTTTGTGAAAATATAATTTTTGTTTTTCAGTTTTAACATACAAATTATCAATTACCGCACAAATCAATTGAAGTATCAAAGAAATCACTTGGTGTAGAACTTAAATATAAAGAATTTTCAACATATTTTGAAAAGGATTTTTTCCAACCAACCGCTGAGTGAGAGCCAACATCATACCCATGCAGCAGTTTAATAATTATATACTGGCCCCTTGTATAGGATATAGAGCTTTCTAACCACCACTGCTTTTCGAAAATGCCAGCAACTTCTGTTAAATGGCAACATCAGCTAGGGATAGTCCTCCCTCCTGCCAATCGCTCTTACAAGAGTTGAGAAATCTGCTCTTCAGTGGGCTTTTCAGTTCTATATCTACCTGCGACTTTGGGCTTAAACCACAATCCCCATCGTGATTGCATTAAGATTCCGCTGGTCAGACCGGTGGTATGTCACCGGGTCCGCTGACTCCTGTGGTACCAGATATGACCTCTGGTCAGCCGCGATCTCAAGAAATCCTTTGATCTCAAGAAATCTTACAACTTTGCACTTTTCCGAATCCCAGGTTTTTACTGCACCTGTTTATGCCCCGGATAATGGAACACCAAAATGTAAAATACGATTCCGTATGAAATTTGCTCATTATTTATTGAATAAATATTTGCTATAACTCAATTTGCGTTCAACGGCTGATTGTTTAAGTTGATGTGTTTTTTTTTCTTACCCGCGCCAAACACTTTCTTAATATAGAGCCCTTTTACGGTCTTCCAGTTCACGGAAGCCCCAGGCGGCTCCTTGTTGTCGAAAACGTGCGCTCAGTCGATTTATCTATTGCTTCTTAGGATCTAGTCCTTACATTGAAAAAAAAAAACGGCTGTATGCTCGTTGCGGTTTTCAAATTAAAATTCAATTATTTAAGTTCGTTGTACCGAAATTGTACCTTTTCATTTTTAATTTCCCAAATCTTTTTTCAAAAATCTAAAAAAAAATTTAAGAAAATCATATTAAATATCTTATAGACTATTTAAAGCCCTTCGTTTTTTCTCTTAGCCACCCTGTATATGTATATTAGTATTCAAGCAAAAAGCTTAACAAAACTCGACCTGGTTATCATATAAACCACAAATAAAAAAAAAGAAAGCTTCAATTGTTTAAAGTAAAAAATAAAAAAAAAAATTAATCTTATACAACTCCGGCCAGCTGTCTGTCATGATATTAAATAAAATCTTTTTTTTTTTTTGTAAGACAAACTCACGTACTTTTGCTTTAAATTTATAAAAAAAAAATTCTATATAGAATTGGTAATTATTTTTTTTTTTCTAAAAATTACAGTTGTGTGCAGTTAAAGGTGTGATTTATATGTAAAAAAGAACAGTTTTAAATTGTTAACAATTTCAAAGTAAAATATCAATAATTTAAAAGAAATACGAACGTTTAAATAGTAATTCTGAAAAAAAAATATCCGAACTTAAAAAGTCATTTGAATCTTAAGTTATTTAATTAATTGCTAACTAAGTCTGGTCCCACACTATGAAATATTTCTTTCAGAAAGTCTGAGTTTATTGGTGAAAGTGGAGGAGAACAGGCTATTTCTCTCTCCCCTCCTACCAATAAACCCAGACTTTCTGAAATAAAACTTTTATAATGTGAACCCAGACTAAGACTCAGTTTACATTAAGCATTCTTTCTTGTAGCCAGACAACTTTTGTTAGAGGCCGTAGAAGAAGGGGAGAGAGAAAAAAAACTGTTGACTTTCTCTTTACAAATGCAAACTCAAAAGCAAAGTATGAATTTAAACAAGGACTGGACTGTTTAACTCCAACGTAAAATCTAAACTTTTATATGGATGCGAAACATGGAACGCTGCATACGTGATATAACTCAATTCAAGTGTTCGTGAACAAATGCCTGCGTAAGATTCTACGTATAATTTGGACAACAACATCATGGGGCTAATTTTGACACCAACAGCTTTGATATATTAGACAATAAGCTTATATGTCTATATAACTCAACTTTTGTAGGATCCTTTTCTGGATTAGGTATCATGGTAACTAAGAATACTTTCCATTATTAAGGGTAGAATTCAAGGCGTAAAATAGCATTAAAAATCAATAAAATAATTTTCTTTGCTATGCTGGGTAGCTCCAAAAGCATTTTGTTACTGATATTACCAAAACCAGGGGCTTTCTTGGGGTTTAAATCATGAATAGCCTTTTCGATTTCTCTTATCTCAAATCTTAATGGAACAGCTGCTCTAACAGCAACAGGTGGTAACTCGACCGCAGTATCGAAAGATGTATGAGGGGTAAATACGGTTTTTAAATGATTAACAAAAATATTTCCTTTTTCTATATCATTTCGTGCCCAACTTCCATTTAAGTGTCTTAATGGTGGTTAAGTGATAACAGGTCTTTAAAGATTTCAAGCTGCACGCCATAATGAGTAGTCAGATTGAGGAGTTGCATCAAGTTCCTGAAGATATTTTTCCAGGGAAGCCGTTTTTTGAGACTGCAGTAACTTTCCTAGCGTTTTTGTGCACTCTTTTAGTAAATTCTTAAGTTGAGGGGATCTGTGCAAATATAAAATTAAGTCCATAAAATTTAATCGTAAAAAACTAAATGAATCATACACAAGATACGTTGCAATTTTGTCACTTAAAAAGTGACAAAGTTGGTTTGGTTTGGCTTATGTACCAAACGATTAAAAATATACGAAAAGTTTTGTACATTTTGCAAACGTCTTCGAAATATTTTGTTGGCTTTCATACACCGATGGGGACAGGAAAATTGTTTAGCCGTAAGTAAAACTTTGCAAGAGAAATACGTAGAAAAGTTTATTGTCCGCACAGTCTTTTTTTAAAAGCATATCCCGTAATAATATAAATTACTAATAAGCTTGCTTAATGAAAATGCAGATCCCCATTTACCTAATTTTTCAAAAATTCAAACTTATTGAGATTTTTCAATAACTTCAAATCCACTTTTTTAAATTCTAAAACGACATAAGAAACTTAATTTTGGGCAAGTTTTGAGTGTTTATTGTAAAAAGATTGGGAAAATATAAATAGAACTGCTGTTTCTTTCAAGAAAATTTCGTATATTCTGTTTTGAAGTGAAGAGTATTCCAGTAAGAGCATTGCATTAAAACAAAACGGTAGTCGCACGGGACAAGGTCTGAAATATAAGGCGAATAGTGCACAACCTCCTTACTTTTCTAAATTCATCTTAATTTAAAAATTTTTGAACATGAACTTAAAAATTTTAAATTAAATTAACAAAAAATTTATTTTATCGAATTTTCTTAATTTTAAATGATTTGTTGTAAATAAAACAGCTTATTGCATAAAAAAAGTAATGAACAACACATTGAATATTTTATTAAGTAATTTATTATGACGGTCATCTTGCAATAGTCGGAAAAATAACAAAGTGATTTTAAAAAGTTGTTTACGTAGCTGAACGTTTTGAAATCACAAATTAATTTGCCCAGAGCACCTTTCTTGTGGCTTCAAATCACTTTGATAAAATGTAATTTTCAGAACAGGCCTGATAATATATTGAAAACAAATACAAATTTTAGTTTCTTTTTGTTGTTTTAATGTAAATTTCCAAACGAAAATAAAAAATAAAACAGGTAATGAAGTAATACAAATAATCATTATTTTATTTAAAGTTTAAAAATCAATAAATAAATATAACTGGGTTTATATTAAGTAATTTTTTTGCTGAGATTATACATTATAAAAAAGAGAGAGATATATAGTTATAGATAGAGATAAATATAGAGATAGGGGAAGAAATATGTATAAAAATAGAAATAGAGGTAGTGCTAAGTAAAAAAAAAATTCACAAATTTTTAAAGACAACTTCAAGAAAAAAATCTTACCAAAAATGTTTAAAGTAATATTTCTTAATGCAAACTGGGACTTACATTTTTTTTTAATTAAACTACGATCGTTACTTGTTTCCCAACTTAGACAGCTGTATTTTAATTTACATTTTATGTCCATTAAACGCATATAAACATTTCAAAATGTATCTTCTCTAAAAATGAAACAAGTAAACCAAACAAGAACCTTAAATTAATTTTTATCTTATTCCCAAACATCTGCTGTTTTAAGCCATACTTTTTTCTTTTATTTTCTGCTTTTTATCGTGAGTCATAATTTTTTATGTGAAAACCTTTTTTTTCGAAGTTGGCAAACTCGTGCCAAGCCGGTTCTTATGGAAAATTAAGCAAAAAAAAAAAACAAATGAATTGGTATTTCATTTAGCAAATTAAAACGGGTGAATCAATAGCCAAATTATTTTCAGACTTTACAACTATGCAATTACAATTGTGGTATGCCTTAAAGGGTGTTTGCTTTGTATTTCAAAGAGGAATTCTCATTACAGAGTATAATTAAAATTTTATTTAACTCCATATTTTGGTGGACTTTTTTTTTTATAAATTTTTACACGTTTTTATTTTACAAAATTAAGAAATAAAAAAATTTTTAAGAAAAAAATTTTATAATTATTTTTAAATTCACATAACTGGATTAAAAGAGTATTTTGCTAAATATGAAAGGTAATTGGTTTATAGAAAAATTTAAAAGCCACTGGCAATTATTACCAAAAGTAACGGGGGGTTTTTTTAGGTGCCAATAGAACTTATGAAGGGATTAGCTGTCAACCGGACTATCATACTATGCTTACTGTTTGACAATTGGCAAATCATCATGAATAGATTTACGCCTTGAACAAGGCTTTCAAATTATTAAAATTTACTTTAAGTCATCCATTTATTATAATAATGACACATTTCGGTCCAGGGATGAATTGCCGCATAAAGAATGATACGTTTAATTAACTTACCCTACAAACTCAACTCCATCCAGAAAAATGCAATATTTGGCATCATCGTACCTTATTTCTTCCAAAAATTAATTTGAAGTTCGCATTACAGTCAATGATGATCGTTACCGCATGATTTTTTGTTTATGAGTATGGGAGCCATTCGGCCTTATTGTGTAAGGCGTTGTCGTTAACGTGCGTGTTGTTTTTTACATTTTAAGGGCCGATGTTGAATGTGAACCACACCTAAACGTCAAGTTTTTTTCTGCATTTCATTTGACATTTCTTATTTTCAGACTAACTTAATTTGAACCTTGGAAAGATACACAATCGAGCAAAAGTTATTCAGGCTTATTATGAAAATGGGCGTTCAAATCAAAATGCATATCGTGAAAATCATCTTCAGTGATGAGGCACATTTTCACCTCAGTGGATTCGTCAATAAGCAGAATTGTTTATGGGCTGGCGGCATCATCGGGCCGTATTTTTTCCAAAATGAGGCCGGTCAGGCAGTTACTGTGAATGGTGTTCGCTATCGTGAGATGAAAACGAACTTTTAATGGCCCGAATTGGAAGATATGGATGTGGACGATATGTGGTTTCAACAGGACGGTGCCACTTGCCACACAGCTTACGAAACAATGGCTCTTTTGCGCGACAAATTCAAAGGCCGTGTTATCTCACGTGGTGGCGATGTCAATTGACCGCCAAGATAATGTAATTTGACACCGTTGGACTTCTTCCTTTGGGGTTATTTGAAAGAAAAGGTGTATGTCGATAAGCCAGCAACAATTCAAGAGCTTAAGGATGAGATAATTCGTCACATTAGCGGCATAGAACCTCAATTATGCCTCAGCATCCTCGAAAATTTGGACTATCGGATGGAGGTGTGCCGCCGAGTTCGCGGCAGCCATTTGGCCGATATTTTGTTCCATACATAATTGAACCATACCAATATTATCATAATAAAAAGAAATGACAATACTTTCCTGAATAATTTGTGGTTTATTCTAAATCAACATCGGCCCTTAAAATATAACCACATTTTAGATTAAAGAACAAAGGTTGTAGGTTAGTTTAATCTATACAAAAATGAAATTATGGACAGATTCTGACTATTTTGTTATAGACTCCGACCTAATGACAATTAAATTGTATAAACCAAATTAAATTTTTTCCCCCGATGCTAATCCCACGGAGCTTTACGCTTGTCTGCAGGAGGCCAGAGTCTCTGGCGGGAATCGAACCTGCAACCCTGACACAGGGTGCCTACATGGACACCCTATCAAAATATTTTTTTTAATAATAAATGGACAGACAACAATCCAGGCGGACGGATATCGTGAGATCGTTGCAGAAAGTGTTTCTGAGTCGTACAGTATATTAAAAGCTAAGTCTGTTACAGAGAACGATTTGCTCGCTCTATTTTATGTCTTGGAATACACTCTCAAAAATATAGCCTCATATTGACAATAACAATCAACACATGACACTATTCCGAAAACGGAGCATAACGAATAGTGATACAGGCATTGCAGATGTTATACAAATGTAAACTAACACTCAAAATACTCGTACTTAACTTTTGGTTTTAATCAGTGATGACAACTTGGTACTTTTGGCACTATTTATAGTGCTTTTTGATGCCTCGAAACGCCAAAATTGTATCTTAAGTGCCAAACTAAACAGAAGCACTAACTTGGTGCTTTTTACAATTTTTGTTTTTTCCACAATTTTTTTAAATTATTATACAGTAACAAGTTTGTTAAGTGCAAAAAAATTCTTTTAGTATGGCAACTGTTTATTAAGTAAGCCCACTACAAAGGCATCGCCTAGACTTGCATTTTCGTTGCAGCAATTATTGGTGAGGGAGGTGAGAAGGTTGGGGAGGGGTAGTCAGTTTCATGTACTCTGCAATCCTGCTTCGTTTTGTAAATCTTGCACCGGTTGTTAATCGCAATAAAAACGATATATGTAGTTGTTTTCGCTACACATTTTATTAAAGATGTAGACAATGTTTCAAAAATAGAAAATTGCTTGGTAAATATTAAGAATTGTGAATGGAAAAATAAACAACGAACAGATCTTTCTGGATAGAAGTCAACGACTTCAAAGATTCAATAGGACAAAATCCATTTTTAGATTTGTCCAATTTTTTATCAAGAATGTTAAGTTTTCCATACTCTAACGCGGAAGTTTAAAGAACATTTAGTTCGATGAACTACAGTAAAACCAAAATAAGAAACGGATTATCTTTGAACGTCATTCTTTCGTCTTTCGTCGACATAATTCATGCTGTAATGATTACACTGTACCACCAAGTGCGACTGCAGTGATATCTTTTCCAATGAAACATACAAAAAATTAAACTTTTACTTGAAAACTGTTTTATGACCCAATTCAAACTCAACTTATGATGATCCAAATGATTTGGATGATATTACATTTATTGAAGATGATAACAATAATGTTGACCAACACATTTAAAAAGGGTGTCTGGTGGCTAATTTATATTTTTAAAACGATTATATCAAAAAGTATAAACGGTGCGGAGGGAGGGTGGCGCCGTTGGAATTTTCGATTGTGCGGATTTGTCAGTCACGATGTCGCAGTGGTTGAGTGAGCACCGCGTTCGCTGTGGAGGAATTTTTTAAGAGTAATGATTCTTACGAAATTGCTCGTCTACAATTTTGTTCAAAGTTCGGTTTTCGGCGAATACGTGATGGACCGACTGTAAATTTAGTTCGTTCGTGGGTGCAGAGATTCCGCGCAAATGCTTCGTCTATGAATATCCCACAGCCAGGGCTCAGTCGATCTTCAAGGATTCCCGAAAACATTGAACTGGTTGAAAGCAGTTTACGTGAAAATCCGCAACTTTCAATACGGAAAAGAGCAGCCTCACTGGGATTCCCAAGAGCGATTATTCATGAAATTTTAAAAAAGACGAAAAACGATGTAGAGCGTTTTCGCACTGTAAAGCCCATTTTTTGGAGCGACGAGGCTCATTTTCACTTAAACGGCCACGTCAACAAGCAAAACTGCCGTTACTGGTCTACAAGAACCCGCAACCCTAGATTGAAACATCAAAAACCATTGCATTGCCCCAGGGTAACTGTTTGGTGTGCCTAATCCACCCACGCATGAGATAATTGGACCATTTTTTTCGAAAATTCTCGAGGCCAGGCGACGAATGTCAACGGTGAAAATGATCGACGCATTATTTCAACAGGATGGGGCGACTGCATACACAGCCAGAGCGTCGCTGAATTAGCTTCGAGAAAATTTCCCCCCAAAACTGATCAGTCGCTTTGGGGACACCCCATTGCCACCGAGGTCGCCCGATCTAACTCCAATGGATTTTTTTAATGGGGCTACCTCTAAGAGAGGGCTTATAATGACAATCCCCAATCTCTTGTGGCTTTAAAGGAAAATATTCGTCGAGAAATCAGCTCAATTGAACCAAGTTAACTGCAACGTGTGGCGCAGAACACAAGCCTCCGTTTTGAACAGTGTGTTCAACTCGACGGAAGACATCTGGATGACAAACTATTTAAAAAATAAAGTACGCATTTCCATTCTATCGTTCAATGCTCTTTATAAAACTTTGTGCCAATTATTCCGTTTTTTATTTAAGTTTGAAAATATAAATCTGCTACCAGACACCCTGTAAAAATCTAAATATATTTATTGTTTACTTTTAAATTATATCTTATAAAAACTTTTTTCTAGCTGTGTACTTTTTTAGTTCTGAAAAAAAAAAAATAACAATTTTAATTTGTAGTTTTAAAAACCTCATAAATTGTGTTCATTAAAGTTAGGTACGAAAATGGTCCCCACACAACAACGCCCACGTCATTATTTTTAAAATATTTGGTAACTTGTTTTCGGTTCAATTATCTATTAAATCAAAAAAATGGCTTAGTGCTTTTTTCCGCTTTTTTTTCTTGATATAGTGCTGTTTTTCTAATTTTAAAGTGCTTTTTGCTCTAAAAAAATTGGCATCACTGTAAAATATTGCAAATCATCTTCGCATAAAAACTTAAAAAAAACATACTTTATATTGAAAATATATAGAACTCGATACAGATAAAATTTTATAAAAAAAAAAAAAAAAATAGATTTACGAGTAGTTTCGATACAAATTTGACTAATTTTGCTTCACTTAATTTTTGTTTTTTTTTTTATTTTAATACCCTCCACCACCACTGTGGCGAATGAGGGTATATTAAGTTTGTCATTCCGTGTGGAACTTTTTTATAATACAACTAAGACCCCATAAAGTATATATATTCTGGCTCCTTGAGTAAGTCTAAGTCGATTAAGCCATGTCCGTCTGTCTGTCCGGCTGTTGAAAACACGCTCACAAACTTGGTCTCAAATTGCTTGTTGTTCTCCTAAGCAGTTTGGGATTGAAATCCAGCAACATCGGTTCGGTAGGATCAGAACTATGATTCAAAATGTGGAACCACCACCCTAAAACAAATTGATAATATTGATACAAAAACTAACATAAATGGTGGAATAATGCACGGTATGACATAAAAATTTGCTTTATACGACTGTTAATCATACTGTTAAATTTCGTGAAGATCGGCCCATAATTGACCATAGGAACCATATAAACCCTTCTGGTGGAAAACAGTTTAGTACGCTTTAAACCATTTATTGCGGCATTTACGCTAGCATACTTAAATTTTGTACGTCATAGTTTTATAGGACCAGAAATCACATTTTAAAATTTTTGAAGATCGGTCTATAATTTACACTACTCCCGGAAAACCGTTTAGTATGCCTAAAACCGTAATAAATAATGCTATGAATTTAAAATTGGTACGTCACAGATTTATAGGACGAAAAATCACACTGCCAAATTTCGTGAAGATTGGTCCATAATTTACCTTAGACGCCATATAAACCCTACTCTCGGAAAACAGTTTAATGCTCCTAAAACCAAATAAAGCCCACTTTGGGAAAATAATTTAATTCACCTAAAACCATCACAGATACAGATATTTCGGTAAAATTTCTTCTAAATTAGATTCATATGGCCAGAAGAAATATCATGCAATTTTGTGAAATTTACTGTTAACGCTAAATCTAATTTCACTGCTGTATTGAAATTTATCCTAGTTAATTTTTTTTAATACCAGAAACCAGTCTTCCGGATTTTGGGATGATTGGTCCATAATATACCATAGGTCCAATACAAATTACCCTCCTAAAAATTATTTTAGTTCGGCTAAAACTTTTACGAATCATGATATTTTACTCAAGCCAGTTCAAAGTTCTAACAACAAACGCATACAATTTTCTTATTGTCGGTCAATAATTTAATTCAGGTCTAAACCGCAACTAATTTTAATGCTGACGTTCGTTTTTGTGAAGTTTAGTTAATAAAATATATGTATTTATCATATGGAGCCCATTCCTGTCTGTGGAGGGTATCAAATATTCAGCACAGCCGAATATAGCACTCTAACTTGTTATTTTTTTAAAGCACATTATTTTCTTAAGTATAACTCATTTGTCTTAACTTGATACCTCAAGATCATTAATCAAAATTTTAAAGTATCTTAGGCCTTAGGCTTGAAAATAATTTTAACTTGACCTTTAAAACAAATCAAAAGTTTTTTTTTTAGTTTAAGTTGTAGAGAATCCATATCTATAGAGGAAATCTCCCGCAATGAGTTTTAAATTAAAAAATAAAAATATAATTATATACATACTTACATTAAAATTTAATTTGAAAATATTTGTAGCAATGTATTAAACAAAAATCGTTATTGAGGTTTACTTAAGTTTATAATTTATGTGAAAAGTTTGTTTAAATATATATTTTTTTTTATAAAATACGATAACCGACACGCAAATTTTTTTATTTGAACTACACTAAGAGTATATTTACAGTTGGAAAATATTTGTCGAAATAATAAAAAAAAGCGTGACGACTAATTATGTCAACCATTTACTTTCCTTCTGTTTTAATGGCCCAATGCTCCTACTTGGAACGATGGAAATATATATTGAGACCTTAGGCCAAAGGTTATATTTGCAACAACACTACATTTGAGAGAAGTAGGGATGAATAATTAGTCCGTTTTCAATTACCTTAAAAATTGTTTTTGAATAATTTGAATTTAGTCCTAAAATATTATTATCCTTCTAAAAATATCCAAGCTATTGGTTTAGTTTTTCCACAAATTGAGTCTCACAAAACATATAGAACTCTGTTGCGTACCGATGAGGCACATGGATGTGGGACAACATGGTTCTAAGTATCCAATTTAAATTGCTGAGCAACTTGCCAGTTCAGTTTTTTTTGCCGGGCATATGCAAATCTATTATCAAAAATTATTTTCGAGAATACAAAATTTATTATTAGTACAATTTCTCTATGACGTGCTTAATTCCCAATTTTTCTTTTTGATAAAAACACTGAATTTTTTTTTTTTGTTTTTGAGGGAAAGCGTTGAATTGGCATATCGCGATCTTCATTGATACTGGCCGATACATCAGCAATATTCACCTCGGTACGCACTCTTCGCATAAGGGTTGGTGAATTAATGTCCAATAAAGTGAAATTTGGTCACAACAGCTTTAATAGCCTTTTCGTTGAGCCGATTATGGCGATCATTAAATCGACGTAATTTACGAAACAGCACAATACAATTTAATGATTTGCAAGCGTTGTTCGTTTGTAAGTCTATTAATGGTGAAATGGTAAACCTTACTGAGCATTTTTGGCATTGTCACATGTCTTTTTTTACACCGAAAAAATTTACACTCAAAAACCAAATAGTAAAAAATTCTCACTTTATTATAAGAATTAGTTATAAATAAAATATAAATTTTATAGTCGAAAACCTAATTCGAGCTCGATTTCTTAAGTCTCCTGCATTTTTGTCGCGTGCCGCTTCATTTGTATTCTGATGCAAATAATTTTTGTGTTCTTGCTTCTATTTAGATTTTTTTTATTGAGTTATTTTTCTTTGTTTTTGTTTTAAACACATATCTTAAGCCTATAGTACACGGCATGTAAAAAGTCACATGCGTATGTGGTTCTGACGTAATTTTGACGTCATCACACAACACGTAATGTTTATTGTGGCTTTGCATTGACGTCAAAATTACGTCAGAACCACATGCGCATGTGGCTTTTTACATTCAGTGTACTATTGTATAGGCTTAAAGGATTTATTTTGTAAATCCCTTCACCTTGCGTAAAACAATTTCTCATATAAAATTTTTTGTAATTTTTAAAAAATATGTATGAAAATACTCTTTAAAGGTGGTAAAGTTTTGTGCAAAAACCTCCTAAATTTTTTTGTTTGTTTCTATCTATTCAAAGTAAGTTTCTTATTTTTATAGCGTTTTTTAAAACTTCCTTCGCTTTAAAAAATAAACCTCGTGCAGTTTGGTCGCTTGCCGCATTAATTGTAATCCGTTACAAAATATTTTTTTCATGTTCTTTCTTTCTGTTGTGGGACTAGATATATTTTTTTCAGGTGCATGTTTGGTTGTTCCCCCTTTCCCCTTCTTTCTCCCCCAACATTAAAGATCATTTTATGAATGTGACATGTAAACAGTCCCACAGACAGCGAAGACACTTGTTGCTTGATTTAAATCACTAAAATAAGAACTGACAGCAATTTAAAGTAGATTTTTTTCTTCTATTTAACCTATTTCTAATAAAATACATTTTGACATTTGTAATAAACGCCAGCCGTCTGTTTTTGTTAAGAGTCTTATTTGATTCAATGTATGCTTGTATATTTTCCTTATTTTGACAAACGGCCAATAGTTTTGTAAAAAAGCAAAAACGCATTCTATTCACATTTTTCATTTAACAATTGGAGCGTGTTTTATTGCAAAATGATGAAAATGAAGTAAAATTTCGATTTTTCGATTAATTTTGTTGTTGTTGGTTTTATTAAATTTTTTTTTTTTTATCTATTATTTTTTATTATTGGTTACCAAATTATGGC
Source organism: Pollenia amentaria (assembly GCA_943735925.1). Taxonomy (NCBI): domain Eukaryota; kingdom Metazoa; phylum Arthropoda; class Insecta; order Diptera; family Polleniidae; genus Pollenia; species Pollenia amentaria. The sequence goes on from OX031006.1 coordinate 57,616,229, forward strand.
CACTTACCTCGCCTTAAGTGACTTTTATGACTTGAGCATAAATTGTCTATTGATTCCAATAAAATTGATATTTAAATATCTTGAAAATTTATCACGATTTTTATTATTATTTTAAATTTAAAAAGTGAATAGATCGGCTAATTCAGTAGCTTTGCTGAAACAGTAGCTTTAATTAACCTTAAATGGGGTTAGAGGAATAATAATAATACATGGGAAAAAGGTTGAATTGCACATTTTTAAAGCACCTTAAATAAAAAACCTTGTTCAGGCTTTTAAATTTAAAGAATCGTTTAATTTTAAATTTTGTTTTAATTTAAATCTTGATAAAAAATTTCATGCAAAACTAATTTTGCTCTATGAGAATTTAGTGTGAAGGAACTTTTCTTTCAAAAAACATTTTTTTTTAACTTTATTTTGAATTTTTTTTTTTTTATGATTTTATTAAATATTTGCAGAAAATATTGAATTTTTTTTTAAATATTTTTAAAATTTCTTTCGAGTTGTAAATATTTCCTTCCAGGCAAGTTTTTATTTATATCCTTATATTTACATAATTTTTTATATTTTGAAATAATTTAGTATTTTTTCTATAAAATTTTTGAAAATTTCCCTTGTGTAATAAAATATCCATATAAAGTAAATTTTTGTTTCAAACCAAATTTTCAACAATTATAACTGCCGTATTCATAAAAAACTAAAATGGATATGAAATCTGTTTTAGGAAAAAGTTGTATGGAAATTTAGTTTTAAAATACGTTTGAAATCTATTTTATTTTTTATGAATACGGCAGTTAGAATTTATAATTTATTACTTAAAATATACAATTTTCGTAGAAGTTAAAAAAAGTCCCTCGATTTTCAAAATTTCCCTTAAAGGTAAATTTTTATTTGAAACCTATTAATTAACAAAATTTTATGGTTCTTTTTAAACCCTTTCTTATTTTTACAAAAATTAAAAAAAAATTAGGTTTAACAAAAATGTCCCTCGATGTTTTAAATTTCGCTCAAAGATAAATTTTTATTTTTAAACTTTTTTAATAAAATTTCTTTAAAATCGTTTCTCATTTCTACAAAAATTAAAAAAAAAATTCAAGACAAACGAAATTTCCCTATAAGGGAAATTTTTGTTGGAGTTTATATTTTAAAAATTTTGTATAATTTGTTATTTTATGATAAAACAAAACAACCAATTGATAAAAAAATTATTTGTTTATATTTCCCTTGATATACATAAATATCCTTTAGATTATCCCTAAAATTTGTTGTTTATTCCATTGAATTTAAGCAAATTTTGAACCTTATTAAAAAATTTTCCTCGTTTTATTAAATATCCCTTTCAGGCAAATATATAATAAGCCCTTATCAACTAATTATTAATTACTACAAAAATTAAAAAAAATTATCTATAACAAAATTTTCCTTTTAGGGAAAGTTAAAATTGTAAAAATTTGTATGATTTGTACTTAAATTAAAAAAAAAAAATACACTTAAAAAGATCAAAAAATTTCCTTTGATTTTCTTTTAGGAAAATTTTCATTTTGAACTTGAAGAACTGAATTTTTGTGAAAGTTACAATTAAATTGAAGAAAATATCTGATTTATTTAAGAATTTTTAAAGTTTTCTCATTTTATTAAATATCCTTTTAAGGGAAATGTCTATTTTAGCTAGAGTTTTTTTATTCCCGCACTTTTTGAATTCCCTGGATCCTGCACAAAATTTTTTATTTACTTATTTCTCCAATGAAACTAATATTTCTTACTATTACGCTTAAAATAAATAAATCTAGTATCTATTATATAACAAAAACGTAAAAAATTTAAGAATAAAGTAATTTCAAGACACTTAAGAGGTTATTTTGATACCATAGAATACGACGATACATTGTCAAATACAGAGCTCATTTGCATAATTAGAATGAAAGTATTGAAGTCTTAGTGGAACAAAATTTCTGGAAGGGCGACTAGACACTGATAGCACAACATTACGAAGTAGGAATTCTGAAACAATTTTACCGTTTAACAAATTCAACAGGAAGGAGAAATTTTATTTACTACATATTTTTAAGTACATATTTTTTTACAATGTTATAACCCTTAATCAGCAGTGGTGTATGAAGGTATACTAAGTTTGTCATTCCATGTGAATCTTTTTTTTTTTAATATTATTGTGAGTCCTTCATTAAATTTAAGCCCATTCAGTCATATGGGTGTCAAATTGTTTCTAGATCTTCTAGGCTGTTTGGGATTTAATTCCAGCAGAATCGCTTCAGTAGGAAAAAAATTATGCACCCAAAAACTCAACAAAACCAAACATAAATTTGTGGCGAAATGCACCTTTTGTCATTAAATTTCCACAAATTCGTTTTATGAGGCACCAAATTTCGTAAATGTCGGTCCATAATTTATCTACGGCTCCATGTTTAGACCAATCTCGTAAATCATGTAAGTATAAAAGCCATACTTGAAATGCCGCACAATCTAGGAAAACACTTTACTACGCCCTTAGCAGCAAAACCTTATAATATTATTGTAAAATTTACACTTCAGTGTGCTAAGACAAGAAATAAAATTTCGTGAAGATAGGCCTATAATTCTCAAAGGCTCTATATAAAGCCCATTCTTAAAAATTAGCTTAATAAGCCTTAAACTGTAGTAAATTTAAATATTGTGGTGAAATTAAGTTGGATTAAACTACTTAAGCTACTAGTCCGACATAAATTTACTAAAGTTTTAAAAAAAATTTTTCTTCAAATTGAAAACAATTGAAAATCCATGAACAAACTCTAATTTTAGCCCGTTTAATCTAAATTTTTTATAGTATTTATTGCATTTAGAACCAAATTTTCCTTAAATGTAAAAGATTCTAAACTTCCTACAATAAAATTTCTCTTTTAGGGATATTTTCTTTTTTTACTTATACATATCGCACTTATTCAACAAGAGAATATTAAAAAATCGGCACGTTATATTCATATCTACCCGCTGTACAAATATCGAACTATTTTGTCTACTTTTTGGTAATGAAACGGTTGGTTTAAAAATTGCTTTTAATGTGCGTTCAATGTTAAATTAAAAGTTTTTTCGCTTCTACTGAAAATTTAAAATTTTGAGTTAATACCCTCTTGTTGAATAAGTGCGATATGTATTGTGTACCAAAAAAGTTTAATATGTGAACGCACAATGACGCAGATCACAAATTTTTTGTAATTAAAAAATTATTCTCTTAAAAATATATTTAGTCAATTCACAAGGTATCCTAACATGTCATATTGTCAAAATGTCCTAATATTTCACAATGTTTTAGAAATATTGTTGTACGGCTCAGCCGCTCAGCGCTGGACTTTTCTGATTAATTACGACAGCACAATAAACACAGCAAGCAACGTTCTATTTATTTAAGACACTTTTTGTTAACAAACCAACAACAATATTTTTAAACCATTGTGAAATATTAGGACATTTTGACAATATGACATGTTAGGATACCTTGTGAATTGACTAATTATGTATCTCAAATCTTTAAAAAAAAATCCCTACATAACCCAAAAATATCAAAATTTTCACAAAATGTTCAAAACCCACAAAAATTTGCTTCTTTTGCAAAACGTCACTTTAACAAATATTGGCAAAAATTACGACTTTTCCATTAAAAATCTCAAAAAGTCACACATGTTTTTTAAGATTTTGAGTTTTGTAGGTGATAAGCAGGAAAATCGTAAATATGCAGTTGTATGTTCTTCCTTATGCGACCAAAGAAGACGCTGTCGTATATGACAGTGTCGTTTTTTTTTTTTTTTTTTTTTTTTTGTAATAGAATAAAGTAACACACAAACTGTGCTCTTTAATCTATTACAAAAAACGATACGATATTTTAAAAAACTGCAGTCGAAACCAAAAACTTTCGAACAAAAAACGAAAATTTGTGTAAAACTTTTCGTTTTTTGAGTTGGTTTGATATCGACTGTTTACATTTAATGAATAAGAAGTAAAAGCAACAGTTTTATTTTGGCCTATGACAAATGAAGAAGTGGAAGAAATGGCAGTTGACTCTGACTGCAGTTTTTTAAACGCTAATTTTAACAAATTTTAAGAGCATTTTTTACACTTTTTTTACATTTTTTAGAGCATATTTCTGGTTTTCCTGGTGGTAATCATACAAAGGCTTATCTACAACTCATTGATCTTGCTAAATTCATAATCAAGCCTGTTTAGACCGGCTAAAAGTCATAATACATAATCAGTCTTACAAAAAGTCTCACTTATTTTGGACAAAATTAACCACAAAAAGTCCCCGTTTAAGAAAACCCACCTCCAATAAAAATCTCCTTTTTCTACAAAAGGTTTTTATTTCAGCAAAAAATTTTGCCTTATTTTTACAAACTTGTCCCACTATCGTTTATGTTTCCATATATTTATCCATTCCTGCAGATATTTGCAGTTTAGATAAGTAGTTTTGAATTAAATTGTCTTGAAATTAAGCATGAAATTATTATTTTCTGCACAACAATCCCCCACCCTAAAAATTAAATAAAAAAATAAAAAAAATAACAAATATCGTTTTTATTTTCGATAAATTTAATATTGCAGTCAGGCAATTTACTACAAAATTCATAAAGTGCGCTTATTGTTTTGTGGTTTAAAATGCACACACACACACACCCTTCTCCGCATATAAAATGCATTCTGTATTGAATGTGCATTTCATGGATTTGCGTATCTAAACAAAAGCTATTTTTTTTTTCTTTTTTTTACTTAATTTACGAGTACATTTTGCCAATGCACTGGAAAGTATTGTTGTTTAGAGTATTTAACACTTACCATTTGGTTACTGATTTCAACACTATTTCACAGCAGTACAATGGACGGAGTAGGATTCGGTCAGTGGAGTCATTAATATGATTGTCTGCTAAGCTCTAGCTGGTTGTGTCAGCCAACAAGTTTGAACGTCTGGCGATAATTTACACAATTGAAATTGTACAAAAAAAAAAAATAATCTAAAAATTAAAAACTACATTTCAGAAACATTTCAGGGAGTTGTACAAATTGGTTTTTAATCGTTTCATAACAACATAAAAACTCTGATTGTAGTTAAAATTTACTAAACAATACGAATACACTCTACTTTGTGTATACACTGAGTGTAGATATGTATTGTGTATTCAGATATGAATATAAATTAGTATTTTTACTGGTTATAACCATTTACAACATACAATTAGTTTGTTTTTGTAGAATGTGTGAGATTTTTTATTTTTTTTAATAATTTGGCACTTCATTTATTAACTTCCGCATTTATTTCATGTTTTTTTCTCTAAAGTTGTTAAACAGTTTTTTGACGAGCGTTTATTAGTGATGATTTAGTGGACTTTAACTTTAATTATTGAAACTTCTTTTTGGCTATGAGAAAAGAAATGTATTTTAAAATTTTTTTTAACTAAAAGATTTTGTTTGTTGTGCTTAATTCCCTTTTTAAAAATTGATAAAAAAATACTGAAATTTATTGTTGGAGGATAAGCTGTTCCTATGCGCATTTCACTGGTTGCTTAGGCCAGATCATCAGGAAACGTTCTCCTAAATAATTTGAGAAAAGCCAAAGCTATCAGCAAACAAAACTACAGAGGGAATGAGAATTACCTACAAACACTCAAAAAGTCTTGTTTGCAACGATATCAAAGCTGAAACAAAACACCAAACAACAAATCAGTGATGAGTTTTATCTTTTCTTACATTTCCCGCTACAATTATTTGGAATTCTCCCAACATTAATTGTAGTTGTAAGTGGATAAAGAAAAAACATATTAAAAAACAAAATTAAGTTTTCGCAAGAAATCAAAATAAAAACAATTTGCCAGTTCAGTTTTTTATGCACGTGCACTTGCTTAAATTTATTATCAAAGTTGTTTGTGGGAATACTATTATTTATTAAAAGATTTTGTTTGTTGTGCTTAATTCCCTTTTTAAATAATTGATAAAAATTACTGAAATTTATTGTTGGAGGATAAGCTGTTCCTATGCGCATTTCACTGGTTGCTTAGGCCACTGAACTGGCAAATTGTTTTTATTTTGATTTTTTGCGAAAACAATAAAAGCACTTTGTTTTTGTTTTTAATATGTTTTTTCTTTACCCACTTACAACTACAATTAATGTTGGGAGAATTCCAAATAATTGTAGCGGGGAATGTAAGAAAAGATAAAACTCATCACTGATTTATTGTTTGGTATTTTGTTTAAGCTTTGATATCGTTGCAGACAAGACTTTTTGAGTGTTTGTAGGTAATTCTCATTCCCTCTGTAGTTTTGTTTGCTGATAGCTTTGGCTTTTCTAAAATTATTTAGGAGAACGTTTCCTGATGATCTGGCCTAAGCAACCAGTGAAATGCGCATAGGAACAGCTTATCCTCCAACAATAAATTTCAGTATTTTTTTATCAATTATTTAAAAAGGGAATTAAGCACAACAAACAAAATCTTTTAATAAATAATAGTATTCTCACAAACAACTTTGATAATAAATTTTTTTTAACTTAATTTGTTCATTAGCATTTTTTTAAATTAACTCAAATTGAAGTGAAGAGCAACTTTTGTAAAAAGGGAAGTATTTTTTCACAAAATGAACTTTTTTTTAAAAGTTTCACTTTTACACAAAAAATTTGTATTTTACACAAAAGTTACTGTTTTTACACAATAAGTAATTTGTTGCATAAAAAGTCCCTTTTAACACAAAAAGTAAATGTTTACACAAAAATTATTTTTGAAGTGATTTTTTCCGCCATAAATCTGCAAAAACTCCTCTTTTCTTAAAATATTTCCATTTGCTCAAAAGGTTCTCGTTTTCCCAAAACGTCCCTGTTTCTATAAAAAAAAGTACCTTTTTAAACAACTTATCCCAGATTTCGCAGCATTCCTGCTTTCAGAAGAAATTACACTATATTTTTCTAAGAAACAAATTTATAAGATGCCGTTCGTTCTTCTTAACAAAAAATTATTGTTTTCATAAAATCCATTTTATTTAAAACGGTTTAAAAAATTTTGGTTAAATCTCTTTTTTTTTTAAATCTGTTGCAATAAGGAAAAAGTGCTTAAGTCTATTTTTAAGTCTTGAAGGAAAGCTGTTTTTAACTCTGAAGGCTATTCTAATAAAGTCATCCCTTCTCTTCGGTTATAGTTATTTTAAGTTTTAATTCCTAAGTACTCCTATCGTGACCGATCGGAGGTTAAGTCAACTTATGTTGGAAAAGCGACGTTATTGTCTTAATATTAGTTAAAAAACATATGATGCAATTCTTAAAAACAACAGTATTGTAACGGTTAAAATGTTAAATTTTATTATAAATAGATCTTAAAAATATCGAATTCGATAGTCGTAGATAAATATCGATGTATCGATATATGGGTATTTTTAATATCGGCGATATGTATCGATTAAAATTTTTTTAAATATCGATATTTTGACATATCGATACTTATTGCCCATCCCTAACACGCTCTATTGAAAAATTTTACACTGCTAACTCGATCTGACATTTACAGAGGCAAATTTTTTTTTCGTTTAAACGACATTTTTCAGTGGGAAATTTGACAAGTGAACTGCTGAAAACATATCGTGCAAAATCACCTTTAAGTCGACTGAAGCACTTTTTGTCCTTTTTGCCACAAAAACATTAGAAAGATTATCGCAAAAATCTCCAACAAAAGACACTATTTTAGAAAGTTTGTACAAAAATCAGCTTTTAAACCAAAATGCGATAAACTCAAATTTTGGTTAAGTTGACTTTAGCAAAAAGCTCCCACAAAAGACACTATTTAAGAAGAGAGAGGGTTTTTACAAAAATCCCATTTTGAACTAAATTGTCAATAAAAATATGCCTGTTTTTGCAAAATGCCCATTTGTTTAAAGAAAGTTTTAGTGATGACAAATAGTTGCCTTACCTTTTAACAAAAAAAGAATTTTTTAAGAACAAGTTCCTATTTCACGAAAAGTTAAATTTTTTTATTAAATTTTTTTTTATTAATTTTAAACTTTTCGAAGTTCCTTTTGACAAAAGGTCCCGATTTAAACAAAAAGCCTATTTTCATAACAAACTTCTTTTTTGCCAAGAGTTCTTAATTTTCACCCATATTTTAATAAAAAGTCTTTTTAACCACAAGCCCTTTTTCGGAAATATATACATATTTTCATTAAACGTATTTTTTACAAAAAGTTCCAATGTTTTACAACAATTTTGGTTTTTCGGAAGTAGGCAATTTTTCCCCCAAAATTCCTATGTAAAATAAAATTACTTGAAAACACTTCCGGTTTGTACAAAAGACCATTAATTTAAAAAAAAAAAAAAAAAAAAAAAAAAAAAAAAAAAAAAACAAGGTTAATAAAAGGTTTATTAAACAAATTTTTATAAAAAATTCCTTTCGTAAAAATTTTATTAACTTTTCGATTGAAATGAAACAAAAATTGCATAAATTGAAACAAACAACTGTTTTTCTCACTTAACTGCGTCTGTAACATTTTTGGCGAGTAAAGGCCATGTCAGATAAAACTTTTGCTTCGCGTTGCGTTACCGATTCGCTTTGACATCTAAGATAAAATATACGTACTTATACGAAACATGTCACATAAAGTACTTTCAAAGCGGAGCGAAGCAAAAAGTTAGCCAACTCTCATCTTTTTGCGCGCTTTGACAATTGGCTAGTATAATTTTCTTTTTTTTAAATTTTTTTTGCCAAATTCAATTCCAAAAAACCGTCCAATTAAATTTTTAACTTTTATTTTTGTAATAAATAATTAAATGTACAAATTACCAACCGCTTTTATAAGTAAACAAACAATGCGTGAGTGTTGTCAAAGTTTTCATTGAGGCATACACCTTTTGCTTTGCGATTTTCTGCCGAAGGTAGAAACGTCACGCAAAGCGACAAAGTTGTATCTGACACGGCCTTAATTGCTGCCACGTAAGGAAATTACTCGCCAATTTACAGAAAAAGTATGTCTGTAAAATTTTTGCGAGAAAGTTCTCGCTTTGAACTGTCAAATAAACTCACGCATAAAAACGGTATGAGAAAAATTTTTAGCACTAACAAATTTATTAGAAATGCAATGAATAATAACACGGAAGATTTAAGTATTTAGTTCTTCTCAGATTTTTTCATTGTTTTATAATTTTGCTTTTAACATTTTTTGGAAAATATACGGATTTTTCAAAATCTATTTTTTAAGCAACAAACATTAAAGGCGCACTTTGCATTATTTGGTATAGCCGAAGGCTGTATTTTCGCCGCCGTCCTTGAAATTTTTTAAATTTTAGTAAATTTTGACGCCGTCAACGATATGTTTGCCAGGCGTTCTCAACATCTGCAACTTCATGTCGGCTCCGAGTGGAATATTTTGACATTTATAACGTAACGACGTAATCTCTTTTGATAGTTTTCGATAGTTACAGATACACTCTTTTCTAATTTTTCGAGAAACGATGGAATATTTTGCTTCACATCTTTTCGATGCGAGTAGTTCTCACCAAAGTTACAGTACATGGGTACTTTTTTATTTTTAATGAAGAAGTGTTCAAACAGAATTGAGTCTTCAACTTCAGGCAAAAAATTCTAAAGCCCATAACTACAACGTCGGCAGTAACTTCAATTTCTGTTCCAATTTATTGTTGTAATTTTTTTATTTTCGTTTGTTTTTAATTTTCTGTTTACAAATTGTATGAAATTTAATGAAAGTATGGTAGCATTTTTGGGAAAATAAGTGTCTATATGTGAGAGCATTAGAAAAAAACTTCTCAAAATCAAATAGATTTTATTTCTCGACTGCTTTCTACGATACATTTTTATGTCACATTTCGTGAATTTTATGAGAATAAATCTTTATGACCACATTTTCCATACAATATGACAACCTAATTTGTCGTAGAAAGCCGTCGTAAAATAAAATCTATTTAAATGATGAAACAGAACTATGGCTGAACGATGTTTTCCATACAGTTTGACATGAAATTATGCCAGAGAATGCGGTCGAGAAATAAAATCAATTTTATTTTGAAAACGTTTTTTCTCAAGCTCTCACATAGAGACAATTATTCTCCCAACAATGCTACCATACTTTCGTTCAATTTCATACTTTTTGTAAACAAAGAAAAAAAGAACAAAATAAAACGAAAGAAATTAGAGAAAATTTGCAGTTACGGTCGACGTTTTAATTATGGGCTTAAGAATTTTTGCCTAAAGTTGAAGACTCAATTCTGTTTCATCATTTATTTTGAGGCCGTTTTTTTATATTCTCTCAGTCACATAAAGACATTTATTCTCTTAACAATGCTACCATGCTTTCATTCAATTTCATATGTTTTGTAAAAGAAAATTAAAAACAAAAGCAAATTAAAAATTAAAGCAATAAAATCAGAGACAATATGAAGTTCCTACCGACGTTTTCAATTCTCTTTGAATACTAAAATAGATTTTATTCTACGACAAATTTGTATGTCAAATAGTATGAAAAATGTGGTCTCGACGCAGTTCTGTTTAAACACTTAAGGGGATTCGTCATTAATTTATCAATTTCACAAAAAGGATTTTTCCTCATTTACATTTTATTATTAAACGTTGCCGTTTTAAACAAAAAGTCCCATGTTCCAAAAATGATAAAATCCATTTAATTTCAAACAAAAAGTTATTGTTTCTACAATAAACTTAATTTTTTATTACTACAAATACCTTTCTGCACAGAAGTTCTAAAAATGGTATTTTTTTTTTGCCAAATAATTCCCCGCTTCATCAAAGAAAAAAGCACATACCTTCTTTCATAATAATTTCTCTTTTTATTTTAATACATTTCCATTTCCATAAATATGAGCTGAAAACAATGGTAAACTAGTTTTAAAACAACATTAATTAATTCCCATTGAACTTTGCCGTTTTGCCCGTAGCGGGTTAACACACTTTTAACCCCTGGTTAACTTAACTTCTTTTGTTTAGTTCAAAATGTATGTCAGCGTTAACATTTAATACAACATTGTCTTTTTATCTTTATTTCTCAAATAAACATTTTGTTAAAACAATTAAAGTTGTCTGTCTCAACTTGCTACATGTTGCAAGTGTTGTTGCTGCTGATTTATAACACTTGTTTTACGTTATTAATGACTGACTGAGTGACTGGCTGACTGACTGGTTATATAGTTGGTGTTTTTGTTCTCAGTATTTGCTCTCAAGTCAAAAGAAAAAAATTTAAAAAGTAAATTTTAAGTTTAATTTTATTGTTTGTGTGTGAAAATGAGACGACATGTTTAAAAATATTCGGCCTGGAATGAATTTGCATCTTCTTCTTCTCTAGTCCTAATCTCTAAAGACTTGTTAACACAAATTTCACAGCATTTTTATACAGATTTTATGTGTGTCTTTTTTTTTTTTTTTTTGCTGCTGCTGCTTTTTTATCATTTTAAATGATACGTAACGTGCAACTGAGACTTTTTTTTATAGTTGGAGTAGAGTATTTATGCATCTTATAATGTGTTAATGGCACTAGTTTTTTTTATTGTTGTTGTTGTTGCTGATGTTGTATTTAGTATATTTCATACGATCTTATAGTTTTGTATCTGTGCTGTTGTGGAGTATGGCAAATGTCACTATAATTATAGCAGCTAAAAAAAAAAAAAAAACAAAAACAGCAACAACATCTTTTAAAAATGTATGTCATATTCTTCAGTTTGTTTTGATTTTTAAATTTATATTTGAATGGATTTAAAGAGAGACCTCGATAGGCGGGTTTGATTTAATTTTAAAGATTACTTTTGACAGCAGGACTCCAATTAGTTATCCTGGACTTTTTCTATTGCCGGGAGCGCATAAAATTTGACTTTTGTTTCCTTAAATTCGCGGGATATTTTTTTTAAGTAAAGGGTGTTTTTTTAAGCCCGATAGAACTTGAAATTGTAAAAAATAACACAAAAAATTAAATTGTAATCAAAATTTTTTTTTTATTCGAAAGATCAATACGTGACATTAACATTTGAAAATGATTTCGGGCATATGGGCACCGCGGCTGTTCTTGACGAAGCGCATTCTGGACGTCCAATTTTGGGCCACTTTTTCGAGCACTGCTGGCCTTATGTCACGAATAACATGAACAATGCTGGCCTCCAAGGCGTCAATTGTTGCTGGTTTATCAGCATAAACCAGTGACTTCACGTAGCCCCACAGGAAATAATCGAGAGGTGTCAAATCGCACGACCTTGGAGGCCAATTGACAGGTCCATTTCTCGAAATCAACTTATCGCCAAATTTTGATTTCAATAAGTCGATGGTTGCGTTCGCCGTATGGCACGTAGCGCCATCCTGTTGAAACCACATCTCCTCCGGATCAATGTCATCCATATTTTCAAACAAAAAATCATTGATCATGGTGCGGTAACGATCTCCATTGACCGTAACGCGAGCTCCGGCCTCATTTTTGAAGAAATAAGGTCCGATGATGCCACCTCTCTTCAGTACGCACATTCCTTCGACGTGTTGGTGTTATTGCATCCTCTAGAGAGTATGTGGTACGAAATCTATCCACAGTTCGACGAATGGCTTGTTCAGATGGACGATTATGTACGCCATAAAAATGACGAAGTCGTCTATAAGTTGCGCGAATCGACGACTGATTTTCAAAGTAAATTTGGATAATTTCGTAGCGTTGTTCAAGCGTAAGGTATTCATGATGATTTGTCAGAGTATATGAAACGATAAAAAAAATATTTCATCAAAATTTAATTTTTTGTGTTACTTTTTACAATTTAAAGTTCTATCTAGCTTAAAAAAACACCCTTTAGAATAATAAATAAAACACTAATACAAAACATTTTTATAGCTTATAGATCTTGTTGAGTAGATCATTTAAAAATTGTTTATCCTTTAATACATATTTACCCCCTTATTCATAAAAAATATTTTAGGTTATAGCAGGTTTATGAAAAGAATTGTCTATGAAAATTTGTTTATAAACCTTTTATTAACAAAAAATATTTTTTATGAATATTGGTGTTAATATTTAAAGTTATCAATAAAAAACGATTTATAAGAACTTCCCGGATAAAAAAGGTTGCAGCAATTGATTTCCGCCGATTTAAAACATTTGTGTCCAACAACTTTCGCTTAACTTTCCTTTTGTTTCAAAATAGTTAAATCTCCTAATCGCAGCAAAACACAAATCGTGGTATAGTTCTTAGATTTTTACGATCATTTTACGTTCTCCCTTATGTTGTTGAGAAATTGCCTAAATTTTGAAAATTTTTCAACTAGTGTTGAAATCTAAGCACTGTCAATACAAACGAATACAGTCAAGTTTTCCAAAAGGGTTTTGGATACAATATTATTTACTTCGGTCAAACAATTATCTTCTTTCAATACAATGTCACGTTTATGTCACAAAAATTTAAATTTAACCCAAAAACTTTGAAATAAAATTTCCGAAATTTGCCGGAAAATTGAGCACAGAATTCGTGGAAATTGACGGAAATTTTTTTTTCGAATATAAGTAAAATCGAATGAACCATTAACCCGTATAAAAGAGGATCGAATGAATCATTAAATGATTTGTATAGAATTCAATGAAATAAAAACCGTTTAATAGAAAATCGATTGAAATAGGAAACTCCTTATAGAGAAGCGAATTAACTAGCAAACGGTTTATTGGCAATCGAATGAAATTTGAACCGGTTTATAGGAAATCGAATTTAAACTTTTTTTTTAAAAATCGAATGATATATAAATCTATTTATAGAGAATCGAATTTAATATGAACCGGTTCATATGGGATTAAATGAAAAGTGAAACGATAAGTGAACCGGTTCATATGGGATTAAATTAAATGTAAAACGATAAGTAATTACGTGTTGGTTCACACTCTTCAAGTTTTAACCATCAAGTCTTGAGGTTTTAGGAGAAAAGGGAAAATAGAATGCCGTCTCTTTTCCTCTCTCTCCAAAAAAACTCCTGACTTGACGACAAAAACTTGAAGAGTGTGAACCAGGACTAATTAAACCAAATTTAAAACAGTTATCAAATAAAATGTAAAGCGGTTTAAATTAAATGTGAAACGATAAGTGATTAAGTGCTGGTTCACACTCTTCAAGCTTTAGCCATCAAGTCTTGAGGTTTTAGGAGAAAAGGGAAAATAGAATGCCATTTCTTTTCCTCTCTCTCCAAAAAAAAAAAAAAAAACTCCTGACTTGACAACTAAAACTTGAAGAGTGGGAACCAGCATTAATTAAACCAAATTTTAAACAGTTGTCAAATAAAATGTAAAGCGGTTCATATATACACGAATGAAATGGGAACCGGTTCATATATATTCGAATGCAATGTGGACCAGTTCTTATTTAATCGATTGAAAAGGAACCCGGTTCATATATAATCAATTGAAATGGGAATCGTTTAATTTAAAATCGAATGAAATGGAAACCGATTTATATGGGATATAATAAAAAAAGGAATAGATTTCTAATGAAAATAATAATAATTGAACCGATCTATAAAGGATAGTATAAAATAAGAACCGATTTATTAAAAACCGATTAATAAAAAAAGATACTAAAAATCATATATATTCTAGTGCAAAGTGAACCGTTTCATATACAATCGAATGAAATGAAAATCAGTTCATTCAGAATCTATAGAAATGTATTATATAAATATGAATAAAAAGTAAACGCTTTCTGTAGAAGAGAATTGCATCGAAACCGATTAGTATAAAGTAAAAACCGATTTATTTAAGGTCGAAAGAAAGGTAAACCTGTAAATTAAAAAAATGCTGAAAATCATATATATTGTAATGCGATATGAACCGGGTAATAGAATTGAATGAAATAGGAAACTATTTATATAGAGTAAAATATGAACCGATTTTTATAAGTTCGAAAGAAATGAAAAAATACTGAAAATTATACCGATTCCATAGAAAAGGCCATAAACAATTGTGCTCTTCGCTCGAGACCTCAGTGTAATTATAGCCTCCACCACAACTAACTGTGATGAGGGTATACTAAGTTTGTCATTGCGTGCGAAACTTTTTTAATAATCATCTAAGACCTAAGATAAAGTATATATATGCTGGGTCCTTGAGTAGCTCGAAGTCAATTTAGCCATGTCCGTCCGTCCGTCTGTTGAAATCTCGCTCACTTTCGAACAACTCAGAAGAAAAGAACAATATTGGTTTCAAGTTCTCCTAAGCAGTTTGGGATTGAAGTCCAGTAAAATCGGTTTAGCAGGAAAAGAGTTATGAATCAAAATGTGGAACAACCACCCTAAGCAATTGATAATTGTATTATAAGAACTAGAAAAAATTGTGCCGGAACAATCATATTGATAAAATATTTTGCAAAAAATTTTGCTATATGACTAGAAATCAGACCACAAAATTTTGTGTAGATCGGTCCATAATTTACATAAAGCCTACTCACGAAAACACTTAAGTATGCCTAAAACTGTAAAGAATAATAATATTGTAATAAATTTTGGTCTGCCACATTTTTATGCGACTAGAAATGACACTGTCATTGATCGTGTATATCGGTCCATAATTAACCATAGGACCCATATAAAGCCCACTCTCGAAAAACACTTAAGTACGCATAAAACCGTAACAAATAATAATATTTTAAAACATTTTTTGTCTGTTCCAGTTTTATATGACTAATAATCAAACTGTCAACTTTCGTGCAATTCGTTCCATAATTTAACATAAGCCCCATATAAAGCCAACTCCGAAAATTTTCTAACTGTAGGTAGAGTGTATCAAAGATTCGGCACAGCCGAATATAGTTCTGCTTGTTTTTTTTTAAGATTTCCTCTTTAACAAATTGTATATGCGGTCTGTTCTTTTTTACTTTTTATGTCATTTCCCCAGAATTTTGTCTTAAGTTTTATTTCTACTATATATTCCCATAAGCAGTTTTGGAATCTTGTTTTTTTTTTGTTTATCTGTCAAATGCAAATATTTTATAGTGAAAGTATGTGTTTATGTTGGCTAATTGCTTGTGACAGTTTTATTAAGAAGATTCGATAACTTCATTAATAACAAAGTATTTTTTAAAACCAACAGAAAATTTTCAATAATAAAAACTTGAGAAAATTAATTTAAAAAAAAAATAAGGGAAACTCAAACCATTTCTGTAAATGGCCAAAATTTAAGAAATTTATCTAAAAAAAAAAAAAAAATAAAGAAACTGTGACTAGTATGCTAAGGTCTTAAGTTTTAGAAAGTCTTTAGTAACTTTTTGCAGATAACCAAGAGAAAAAGTAATTCAATTTGTACTTCTTGTTCCACTTCGGGAAAGTAAAGTAAGTGGTAGAAAACGAACTAGTATATAAATAAGACTTGTCTCTTCTGATTATTAAAAAGAGTATGAATTGAGAATTTAGCACATTAAAACGAAACAATATAAAAATCCTTTATTTTAAACAACAGGTACGTACTTAAAGTCTACTGATCAGTTTTGATAGTACACGCTGAGTAAAAAATGGTTGAAGTATAGTTAAAAAAAATATGGTCCCCGCAATGGCAAGAAACAAACTATTGATGTTTTTAACCAGTAGCTCGTTTCTGTATTTCTCGCATCGCAAAATTTCTCACATTAACTGTGAAACAAAAAATTCCATCGTTTCTCGATTTGTGAGAAAAAAGTGTTTCTATATTTGAATGCGAGAACAGACAACACAGATTCTGTTTTAACTGGAATACTTTCAGTAATTTAGTGCCAAATGCAAGCGAAACGTCAACGAAAGAAATATATATAATAAAAATAGGGCTGCCAGATTTGGCGATTTATCGTCGTTTTGACGATTTTTTGTTCCAAAATTGGCAAAGTGCCGACTTGGTGATTTTTTCTTCGAAATAAAATAATTTTAAATAGTTTTATATGTTTGTGTATTAGCCATCACAGAAAAACGATATCTTTAAAAGAAAGACAGCTTAAAAAATTTATCTGAAAAATCAAAATTTCGAAGGAAAACTGTTTAATTTTTATTTCCTTTGATGATTTTATACATTTGTTTATGTGATCAAAACATTAAACTATTACCTCATTTTTCAGTCAATGCACTATAGGAAATTTTTGCCTTTTTTTGGCCAAAAGTGTTAGTTTAATTCCAATATGATATTTTGTCACCCCTTTGCGTGATTTTTTTAGGAAAAAAAAAATAATCTAAAATTTTAAATTGTTATCGAATTAAAGAAAAAATAAATAATTGTATTTAAATATACCTCAAGCTTAAAATTGTATTTTACCCATGAACTTTACCAATTTTTTTTATTGTTTTAGTAAAAATCGAACAAAATTTGTCAAAATTAATTTTAAATTGTCCGATTTTTCAAAACAAAATAGACTATTTTTTATTTTTTTTTAGAAAATTAACGATTTTTTCACAAATTTATCTGGCAGCCCTTCATAAAACGAGAACAATAAAGGGCTTACGAAATTAAAATAACAAAATATAACAATTGTGTTTTATTTATTTTCATCATTTAAATTCTTTCTCTTTAAATAAAAAAAATAATACACATTCTTGTGTACATACAACCATAATCTGTGCTCCATTTTTTGAAATTTTATTTTTCTCGCATCAATTTCAAATGTGACTTATTTTGACAGTTCTTGTGAGAAACTTTTAGCAAAATATTGATACAGAAACACTTTTTCTCACATATTTCCAATAATTGCTGAAAAATTATTTAAATGACAGATAATTCTCCCAAAGTAAAGATACAGAAACACTTATGTGAGAAAAACCATTTTTTGTTTCATGTTTCACTGTTTTTTTCATATTTCACTTGTTTCATGCGGGAAATTTTACGATGCAGAATACAGAAACGAGCTACAGTGTTCGAAAATAAACAGAACATTATTTAGCGTTCTGCTCACACATCCAGAAACGATATCTAATTTTTTAGTATTTGTGTAGACAAACACAACCCTTAATACCGTTCGGAACTATTTTCAAAAAAGAGCCGAACATTATACACTGTTTTGTTCTTCGTTATAAAACAGAACAATTGTTGTGGTTCTGTAGACAAACATTATATTTCAATGTTCTATAGTGTTTCTTTTTTACATGGATAAAAAAATAAACAATAAAAAAATTTTTGCAACGACCACAGCACAAAAGCTTGTGTGTGTATTGTGTATCGGCCATGTTCTGAAAATCGAAATCACGTGAAATTGAAATCGTTATATATTTTCAATTTAATATTTTTGAAATTGAACGCATCTTTTCCTGATTTGAAAAGAGGTAGTGTTAAAGGTTAGTGGACCTTAAAATATGAATCATATAAAAGGAAATATTTTTATAAACTTAAAACACAGGGTAAATTTCAATTTACGTGATTTCGATTTTCAGAACGTGGCCGATACACAATACACACACAAGCTTTTTGTGCTGTGGTCATTGCTAAAATTTTTTTATTGTTTATTTTTTTTATTCATGCACAAAGAATTTCAATTTCACTTGATTTCGATTTCCAGAACATGGCCGCATATGTTTTGTTTGTGTAAATTTTTTTTGCTGGCTTTTTGTTTTTTTTTTCGTATATGTATTTTGTTATTGTAAAAAAAGGACAACTAAAACGAACGAACATTAATGAGCTGAACCGAACACAAAGAAGTTTGTTGTTTTATAAAAAACAGAACGGAATTTCACAGTTTGTCATCGCACTGATGACATGCTTTATAGATCCAATTCGTCATTTATGTGATGCCAATGTGTCATCCCATTGATGACATAATTTAAATTTTTGACCCTGATGACAATTTGGACAAGTGATAATAAGGCTAACATAACAGTGGTGTAAAGTGTCGTGGGGTAAAAAACGAAGACACTTGTCATAGTACTGATGTCAAAATACATCAGCGTTATGTCGCCTTTTCTATCAGTGTACTGAAACTTTTAAATTCATACCCTCTTGTTGATTAAGTGCGATATGTAACTATTTTTTTAAATTATTAAATATTTTAAACTTTTGATTCAATACGCAACAACAATAATATAAAGAAATACGCTTGAGAAGTAAATGAAAGATTTAAATTTTATGGCATTTCATATACGAAATGACACCATTTGCGTTTATAAAGCAAACATCACAAACGAAGTATTTGGTCGTAGTTCATGTCCAGACCTTAATTAACCTATTTTTGCTTAAAAAAAATTTATTTGCTGTTTCTAGGTGACAAGCAATTGATTGTGTAGTAAAATTTCTATGGAAATCACTCAGTTTTTTGAGTACTTCTTTATATAAATTTTACGACATAATCAATTGCCTGTCACCTGGAAACAGCACATAATTCATTGATTGTGTTAGTAAGATTTTCTTAAAACATATTGGTATTTAAAGCAATATTCACTACACACATAGTTGCTCAAATCGTATAGAATTTAAGAAAATTATTGTTTCCTAGATCAATTTCAAGCAATTTTTAATTTATTAGGGCCAATTTCACCAAGTTCAGCCATAATAGACTATGCATTACTATAACTGCCAATTAAAAATATGATTTCTTAAAAGTTTTTGTATTGTATTGTAAAATATTAGGATATTATGACAATATGACTTAATAGCAAACCATTTGAAACGCCCAAATATATATTATTTTAACAGGGGTTTTCTAAATATCTTTGTTTTTTGTAGACTGAATCACTACAAAAATCAATACAAAGTGTAAAAAACAGTACATTTGCGTACTGTTTTTGGTGTTGTGCATAAAACAGTACGGTTGAAAAAAAATCAATACATGTACTGCTAAAAACAGTACGTCTGGCAGCCCTAATCCAGGACTACCACAATGTGTGTTGGCCCACATGATTCTGAAATTTCTAAAACTTTTATTAATTTTCTTGAAATTAATTTTTGATGTATAAATTTGCTTTTATTTACACCAAAATAAATTTTTCCCTTTTAATTTACGTCAAAACAGTTTTTTTTTTTTTTTTGCAAATATGTTGGGTATTTAAATACCCATTTTTATTATTCAACGTGTGTCGGCCAGGTGTGTTGACAAATCTCTTTTAATTTTTTAGTTTGTACTTTTTTCGGGAAAACTCGAGCATTTTCGGACATAGAAAAAACCTTCATTTTCTCTATATGATAACTGAAGGCAAAAACAAAACAAAATTTACGGTTTTAATTTTTCCAGGTTAATCAATGACTACTTTTAGATAAAAATGCAAGTTGCAGCAATTATCTCTTACTTTGCTAGAATTTGTTTACTGTCTTAATTTTTTTTATAGTTTTTTTAATATCCGTTACACAGAAAAAAGTGTTTTATCAGTCAAAAAAATGGTTTAAAAAGTATTTAGATTTAATTAATGGGATAAAAAGAAAATTAAAAATTTAATTTTGATTTAATTAACATATAAGTTGTTTTGAAATAAATGTTCAATTAAAATGTTAATTAAATAACAAAAAATCTTAATTGACTTTTTCGTTTAAAATAAAATAATTTAAACATGTAAAATTGTTGTTGGGAATTGTTAACATTTACTGCCCGTTCGCCGATATCGAACGTTAACGTTCGCATAGTAAATAACATTTAAAACAAAATTTCAAAAATTGTTTTTATTTTAAATGTAATTTTCTATGCGAACGTTAACGTTCGATATCGGCGAACAGGCAGTTATTTAAATAAATTAACACATTGTTTGAAATGGCAAAGTTTTTTGATCATTTTTTTAATTAAAATTAAAAATATGATTTATTGAAAAAAAAAAAATATTCACAATTTTAAAATTTTTAGTAATCAATATAATCATTTTGGTAATAGGTGCAAAATTAACAAATTGTTTGCTTGATATTATGAATTTGGTATAAATTGGGTGATTGGAGAAATTAAATAATTTTTTCTGTGTAGGCAGGTTTGGGTTAATTTACAATATTTTTATGAATCAGGCATAAATCTTTTTTATATTCTTTTACAAAATAGCTTAGAAAATCTTTTATTAAGGGTTTAAAAAAAAAATAAAAAATTGAAAAAAGCTTGAAGCCTTAGGTTTAAACAGTGTTTTACCAAAAAGCTTTAAATCTTTGAATTAAAATGTTGATTTTAATCCATTTAAATTTTTTTCTATTAATCAGCCAAAATCCATTATAAAACTTTCCGCACTTACAAACTTTTTTTCTATCAATAATTGTTCTCTATTAAATTGTACAAAATTTATGAATAAATTATTAATCAAATTAAAAAAACACACACAGTGCAGCACGAGCATAAATTTGTAATTATGTTGCACCTACATAATTTATTTTTTGTGTTTTTTCATTTACTTTAGACATCACAACTATCAAACAGACACTCTCTCACTGTCTTGCATGAATGCTGTATGTCTATTAAATGTCAATATTTTATCGATTTAACAAATCAACAGTATTTTGTAAAACAGTTTTCCAAATATTATAGATCAAGTTCCTAAACTAAATATTGATTTGGTAGCCCACATTGATTATTATAATTTAAAAAAAAAAAACACACAGAAAAATTAAAAATTTTAATATTTTGGGGGGCTTAAAACATTTAATTTTAGTTTGTGCTTAGCAAACATCTGGTGGAGAGTGCTAGAGTGGGGTCCATGAATAAGGAGCACTGATGTAATTTCATTATTATATTTTGAGTTTTTTTTTTCGAAAATTATGCTTAAGCTTTTTTTGTTGGTGTTAACGGTTGGGAAAATATTAGATAGACAAGTATCTCTAAATAGAAATGAGTGTTTGCGTTAAGCACCCGAAGGTATTGAAATATAATTTACAGCTAAGCGATATTAATTGTGTAGGTCGATTTATAAGCTTACAATTTTGTTGTTGTTTGTTTTTTGTTTGTAAAGACCTTAAATTAAAAAATTTTTGCAAGTTTTACAAACATTTCATGTTTTTGAACATCAAAATAATTTTTAATTCACTTTAAAAAAAAAAAACTTATAACAAAACTATGGCGTTTTAATTAATTTTTTTGCCATCTTACTGTCCATTTGTAGTGTAACAGAGTAGAGTAGTCAATCCATAATTCCTTTATTAAACATACATCCGATTATACAAATATATGAAAAGTACGGAGTTAATAACTCTGTTTCCCGGACGTAATTGCTTAAAGTTTTCCCGTCGACGTTCCTCAGGGATCCTAAGTCCAACATGACATCGATCCCGAGGTGTTTGGATCTTAAGTCAACAAAGGCCTGACAGTGGCAGAGAAAGTGTTCCAGCGTCTTGCTCGCCTCGCCACTCGCTCTGCACTCGTCAGATTCCGCCCGTCCAATTTGGTGTAGTTGTGCCCGTAGGTCTGCACGACCAGTCAGGATACGCACCATCATACTAACCTCGGACTAACTCCCAGGCTTCTCGTCTGGGTTACTCCACAAAGCCCTAGTGGTGCTACCCCCCACAGTCCCACTATTTCAGCTGGCCATGTGGGTTTCCCTAGCTCACGCCTTCAATTCCGTTTTCGTTGCCTCAAACGGTTTCGCATTCGTCAGGTTAACTGATTCAAGTTCTCTTCCCTTGATAGCGAGTGTATTGGCCCTTTCGTTACCGATTATTCCCGAGTTGCCGGACACCCATATGGTACAGATCCTACCGCCCAAGGAAAATTCGTTAATGGCCCTCCTACAGTCCAATAAGGTCTTGGACTTAACCCTGCTAACTGATATCGCCTTAATTGCCCTTTGGCTTTCGGTAAATATGTTGTCGTCTACCCGCCCCATATTCAACTCAATCCTTCCCACACATTCCTTTATAGCACGTGTCAAATTGTCATTAAATTTAAAGAAAAAAAAAAAATAATTATTTTAAGCAAATGAGTCACGTTTTTACACAAAAATTCACTATTTTACAAAAAACACAACTACTTTTCATGGTTGAAACGCACTAAATCTAGCGCGAAACGCACTTAATTGGCATCGATGCAGCGAATTATAATACTGTGAGGCAGGTTTTATGAAGATAAAATTATAGATCCCATTTAAAACCCACTCCTGGACTATTCCAAGTCTCGGTGGAGGGTATTTAAGATTCGGCACAGCCGAAGATAGCGCTCTTTTTTGTTTTTAATTGAAAAATTAAAATTTTTTTAGTTTATTTTTTAAGATTTAAATTGAAGTGTTTTTCATTTCAAAATTACAAAGTTGTAAATACTGGCTTTAATTCAAGTGTTTGTTACAAAATTTACAGTCTTTTTCTCATCAATAAATCTTTCAACCAGCATTTTCTTGTAAATTGTCGTGTGTGTGTCTACAAAACCCCTTCTTAATTAAGTTTTTTTTTTTTTATGGAAAAAACTACAAGTCTATGGCTGAGATTTTGTATTCATTTAATTAACATGCCAACACAGAATTAAAGCAATTCAAACTAAACAGTATTGAAACAAATGTTTTTTTTTTTTTAATTATGCGGGCTTTTAAGTTTTTTTGATGCATAAAAAAATTCACACAATTGTTGAGGAATGGAACAAATGATACGCTGAATGCTCAGTAAGAACGAAAAAGAGCGATGGATTACCATTAAGAGAGTAGGTAAGAGTGAGTGTTACCATTTTGACGGTTTTCGAGTATTTAATTACTTTTTTTTAGTATCGCTATTCCTTTATTTTTTTCGTATACTTTTTTTTGAAAAAAAAAATGTTTTTTTTGACGCTTTGTTTATTTATTTTTGGCGCTTTTAGTTCTTTCTGTTAGAACCATGTGATTTTGGTGTTTTTTTTTTTAATTGCTTTGTTATAATAAAATATGAGTATGAGAATATCGCTATTTTGATTGGATAATACTAAAAAAACAAAGCAGATATTATTGATTTCATACATAATTTCGTCTCTAATAAATAAAAAAAATGTTTAAGAATCTATCTACCATTGCAAAAATGGAAAAATTAGGAAGGAACTGATTAATTTTGGATTGAAGTCCACAATTTTAAGATTATTTGTAGGAAATCCTTTTCAAGATCTAGCTTACGTTATTATTCGCATTACTCAAATGCCGAAGTCGAAATAACATTTGCCTTAATGAATTTTTTTTTTTTAACCAAACATTAGAACTCGATTTTCTTTAAGCTCAGCCAATTCATTATTGCAAAAAAAAAAAAAAAAATTAATTCAAATCAAACTTATAAAAAATCTGAATAATTCATTAAAACCGTTTTGTGGCCCGGCCCGATGATGACGATTATGAAACGGATATAAAACGTTATCTTTATTTGTTTTTTCAAAAAATTTTCATTTAATTTTAAGTGTTTGTTTACTCCTAAATAAAATAAATTGAAAATAACATAAATCGTTTATTTTAAAATTTTAATTTTCTTTTTTTATATTTAAGATGTATTAATTTTTAAAGTCTTTTGTTCTCTAGGCGCTTTTACCCCTTTTTTCGTAATTGTTTACCCTTTTTACCCGTTTATACAATACACTTGCCGCTTTTCTTCATTTCTAAAATGGTAACACTGCTGCTATTTAAAATGCATAGAGGGGAGTACTTAATTGGCAATAAACTTGAAATTTATTCGAAATAAGATCTCTTATCTTCTAGGCGGATATTTATACGATTGTGTTAAATAGCAAATATTTAAAGACTGATATACATCTGCATTTAATGGTTTTTATTTTTCCCATTTAGATATCTTATGTGCATTTTTTTGGAGTGTTAAAGATTTGAAAATTTCTGTATGCTTGTCTATGTAATGCGACTCTTGTTATTTATTTATTTTATTTCTTTAGTACTTTAAGAACTTCAAGTAGTCTTTAAAAATGTGTAACAAAATCTGTTTTCGTTTTGGTTTATTTATTTTTTGTATATATAAGTTTTTAAATATTTTGTGACTGACGAAAAAAAAAATTGCTCAAAATGTTTGTTTTTATATTTTAAAATCTTTTGTCAATTAAGCCTGGTATTCTGTTCAACATTTCACGTGAAATGCTGTCAGAACTCATATGATAATAACTTGTGCGGAATTTCTATGCAATGATGTTGATAGAGTTGTACTCTGTTCAATTTATGAAAAAGTTACGAAATGATTCTGGCAACATTTTTACAACTGGGAAAAAATATAAGCTGCACTTATATCACGTGGAATTTTAAGCAAATGAAAAAAGTTTAAACTTGATATTAAAATGAGAACGGAAAAACATAAATAACACAACCAATAACAGTTTTTCATCCACATTTACGTTCATTTTTACTGACCGCCTTATTTTGTAAAACACTTCACCTCACTTAAAAAATATCTTCATATAAATTTTTGAAAATTAAAAAAATTTTATATGAAAAATTTATAAACGCAAGGTGAAGTGATATACAAACATGATAGTAAAATACATGTGGGTATTGTTTACATTTGCCAAACAATGTCGCATACTTTGAGAGATTAAAAACGTCAATTGTGCAAACTCGCGAGATAGATAACATTGATACATGTCATATTTTTCGCAAGAAATAATAGATGTTGCTGAACATTTTCCACAGAGTACTAGGCTTTATACGCATGAATGTTTTATTATATTATTGGTTATGTGTCAAGTTTGTTGTTTTAAATTGATAGAAAAAGTTTGTTTACTTAAACAAAATATATTGACATTTTGGGGTGACATAATATTTAGAAACTAAGCTCCAGAGGCTTCATTTCTATTATGGCTCTTTTGTTTAAAGAACAGGCATGGCTTTGAAAGTTTGCTTGCAAAGGGCATAGAAAGGCACGCGGTGTTGTTAAGCATTTTTACATCCTTCACTTAAAAATAGCTCAACTCATGCCTGGTCCCAGAAACAAATATGTAAGTAATAATAAAATTCCAGCTAAAAAAAATTATTTGGATGGTTATTAATCAGGGACTTTTTTGACCCATAACCTTCAAAAGCTGTGTACTAAATTCAATATTGAATTTTTTTTATTAATCTAAATAGATTTCTAAGACTAATATCTGGTAGTTCAAATAGATTTTAAAGAAGTACTGCCTTATGCAAAAACAAAGGTAAAGTTCACATAAGTGAACCAACACATTAATCCCATTATCGTATGCTGGGCTTAATGTGTAAGGGGGTTAGTTTTTTTTTTATAAAATTAATGCCGCACCGGTTAGAGTATCGGACATTCACAAAAACAAAAAAAAAACTCTCTCATTAGTCTCTTATGCATAACAGCAAAGGCAATGCTGAAAAAAATTTCAAGTGTTTTTACATGTTTCCCACTTATTCTGTGAGCGGCTAATACTAATATCAGCTTCGAGGTGTTCTTACACTGAACCAAAAAGGTACGTGGAGTCAATAAAAATTTACGTTGAGTAAACGAAAAATGTATTAATTCTCGTCCAATGAATTTGTTCGTTGAGACAATGAATGATCGTTCATAAAAAGATTTGATATTAATTATTTAAAAAACTGTTCGCTAATATAAGAAAAAAGGTTACGAAATAATTAATAAATGCATGTTCATTGAGTCAACGAATCGTACGTAAATTGAAATATCTGAATAATTTTATTTTTCATTATATTAACGAATAACTCATTGAGCCAACAAAAATTATTTTAATAAACGTTGTTCGTTAATATTATGAACACTTTTTGGTTCAGTGTACGCTTATTATTTAATCGGTTTTATAATAAAGCTCTGGCCCAACCTACAGCAGAAAACACTTAATTGAGAGAATATTAACACAACAATATACTTTCAATATGCTTTCAAAGTACCGGTCATTAGAAAGACGAATATGTTGCCTCCAAGGAAAGCCTGACGTTTTTGACATTAAACTGGGGCGCACTTTAAACTTTGTAAAAATTGATTGGTTTCATGGCGGGAATTCTGTATGAGAAGAGTTCTGTGATATCACATTGGATCGATAGATCTGCTTAAATTTACATTTTAAGATGTCTAAAGATAACAATTTATAATATGTGCGAACGGCTCTGCAACCGATGGCTGTTTTTCGTCTATTGCCCTCCGATATTTCAAATACGCAGTGCAACACATATAATTTCCGCTCCGTTTTGACTTTAGCTTCTGAAAGTACTAATCGAAACTAGCAAAACCCCGTTTGGGAGTTTTTAGCTAAGCTTGGACTTCGATTTTATAGCAACATTAATAAATGCTATAAAATCGGTTTGTCTACTTAGTTTTTATCTACAATAATGCTGGAGACTGGTAAACCAAATTGCAATCGGTTTACGATACCAGATATAGCCGTAAGAATTATTATGTTTTCTTTAAAAAAAAATATTACATTTTATTTCAAAAACAAGTTTTATTAAAAATTCCATGAAACCATGATGCTATAGAATCTAAAACCGATCTAGAGCCAGAAACCCCCAAACGGAGTTTCGCTAGTTTCGATTAGTACTTTCAGAAACCGAAATCAAAACGAAGTGCAATTCGGTGAGCTGGAAAATGTTGCACTGTAATATTTAAAACTAATTGAATGCTGAGAGTAGAGCAGTCATGTGATAGGCTGACCAAATTTTAGCAGATCATAATAATTTGGGCTTATTTCGACATTTATTAAATAAGATAATATAAAAGGTGCTCCTTTCTCCCTTTTTACCCCTTAAATCGATATATTTCTTAATTTATGAACATAAGTTATGAAATCGAACCCAGTTTGATGTTTTCTAGTTTATACATTAAAAAAAATATGCAAAAAATTAACTTAATTTTAAATCTTGTCTAATCGCGGCCCATTGTGCTTAATCATCTTTGGTTATTAACAACAAAGCAAAAAAATAAATAAAAAAAGGCACCTTCAATGCACATTTTTACAAACTCTTGTTATTTTAAAACAAATCCATTCACATTATCTTCTTTATGTTCATTTCAGTCATAATTTTCTCTACTCACATCTCTACATGACACTACTTTGCTATACACCAGGGGGGTGTACAAGTATAAATTTGCGTTCTCTTGCGAACAGATCTTCTTTATTCTTAAAGATTCTTTTGAACGTCATAAAAATAAACAACAAAATAAGATTTTATCTGCCATTGTCAGTTTTATGAATGAGTATTAAAAAAAATGAGAACAACAAATTGAAATTTAAAAAAATATGAGTAAATTATACGAGTAAATATCAAAACAACAGCAATAAGATGAACGAAATGTCATTTAATGAGGAGATTTAAATAAATTTATTAAATTAAAAAGTAAATGCCTTTTTTTCTAAATGAAGCTGAGAAAGTTCTTTTGAAAAGAATTTGGAACACGTCGAATGTGTTACATTTACTTGACATATTTTCATTAATAATAGTTTAATCTTTTAGGAACGTTATTTATGTATACTTTATAAAACTTTTTAAAAAAAAAATTAATTAAAAAATTAAATCTTACGAAATTCTAATAAAATTTGAAAAAGTGTTTAATAAAATATCATGTAACTAAGAATACAAAAAGGGCATAAAATTTCGGGAGTACTAAAAATTGTAAATTTATAGCTTAAGGGCTTAAGACCTAAAAAAAAACTTTAAATAACTTTTGCATATTTATACTGTCATTATTTCTTGTTTAGAAAAGCTCGCCAGATCAAACAAATACGATTTCAAAGAAACAAAAAACTCGTACTTAATTTAAGTTTTTTCTTCTTACTTTTAGTACGAGTCGCACTTAAAAAATTTTAGTACGGCTAAAAAGTACTTAAAACACTCCAAAATGGCATAACTTTCGAAAACCTATATGAGTGCATACGCGTGTGTTTGTAAAAGTTTGTTGTAGACACAACAACAACACTACAAAAGAAAGTAAAAAATTATTTGCTTGTTCTGTGCAGAAACAACAACAACACTACAAGAAGAAAAATATAGATTGTTTTTTATGTTTAAAATTGAAATAAGGAGCAATAATTCCCAAATTCTATTTGTTAAAATTATTTAGTTTAATAACTAGAATTGGGGTTTTTTTTTTTTTAACTGTTTATGGTCTTTAATCCAAATTTTTATATTTTTAACCAGGCTTAAGTTTATTAAATTTAATTTTCATTAAATTGTTTTTAATGAAGAAAGGAAATTAACAACATGAAATTAATTAAAATTTATTAAAAAAATTTCATTCTTGACTGACGCTGGGATTGAGCCCACGGACAGGTTGACTTGACATGTTTCGATGGTAACCACACTATCTCTTTTAACACTCACCGCCATTGAAGACGGCTGGCAGTCAATAGTCAAACATCAATCTGTAAACCAACTTGTATTTTACTTGGTGGATCGAAATTTGTTGTTGTGAATGATTATCTATTTTCAATTGATTAACATGTTTTTTCTTTAATTCTGTTTTTTTTTTCATATTTTTTGTCTAGAATTCTTCTTGAAGTCCACAGTATATTTTTCGTTTTTTATGTTATTCTTTTTTGTCTTTCTTTTTTCGTTGACCATTTCAGCACAACTTGAACAACTTTGGACTTCAAGAAGAATTCTTGACAAAAAGTATGAAAAAACAGAAGTAAAGAAAAAAACATGTAAATAAATTGAAAACAGATAATCCTTCACAACAACAAATTTTGATTCATTAAAAGTGGGAACTGGATTGACCCGTTTTCGGATTATTTTAAGCACTGGGCACTTGAATAATCCGCAATTGAATTAAGCATTCTGTACTCGATTTAAGAAAATCCGCACTTGATTAAAGTACGGATGGATTGATTTGTCATTTCAGTGCTTAAATATAAGAAAGTTTAAAGTCCCGATTAGGAATATTGCTTAAGGTCAAATCCGTAGCCCGAATTTCATACTTCTACTCCAATACGCATTTATAGGAGATTTTACTTCTACTCTTAATCGCACTATTTTAGGATTAAATTAGTCCTGTATAAATAAGTCAAAATAATAATATTGTTGGCATCGGCCACGTTATGAATAAAAGCACAGCAATATTTTTACAACTTATAATTGTATGGTTGTTTTTATACCCTTCACCGAAGTTAAAAGTTTCTTTATCGTTTGTGGTTTCTACAATATTAATTTCAATAATAAAGTATATATATTGGTTTCTTATGAGAAGCAAAGTAGAACGATTGGGACTAGATTGATATGATTTGCTATTAAAATTCAGTTAGATCGGTCAATAAATAGCTAAAATATAAGCTAAAAACCACGGCGGCCTTCAATTTTTACCCATTAAATCCCTTGTTGCTGTTTTGTTTTATTTTAGTGTGTTGATTTTTTCCTTGCATTTTTTATACATAACAAACATAAACATACATACTAAATACATTACTTGGCCGGGGCACCTCCTATACAAAGTAACTATGGGAGAGCGGCAAGAACTAAAGTATCATAATTTGGTATAAATATATTGGTAATCAATACACAACATCTGACAAAATCTGGGCGGTATTGGAGTGGTGGGCGTGTCACAAAATAGATTTTTTTATATCTGGAGAACGGTGGGAGAAAAATTGCCCAAAAATAGTCCAAACACAAAATCTGTCAAAAAGTAGGTGTTATTGGATAAGTGGGCGTGGCAACTCCCACGTAAATACGAAATAGATCAGTAACAGTAAAAGTTAAAGTTATAAAATTAAGTACAAATAGCGTTGATACAAATACAAGACATCCAAAAAAAGGTTGGCGGGCTTGGAGAAATGGCCGCGGCAACAAAAATAATTTTTTTGTATCTGAAGTAGTCGCGAGGTTGCAAAGCGCACCGCGTATAAGTTATTTAAGTATTTTTACTTATATAATTTTTTGTTCTTATCGCACTATGATGAAGGGCTTATAAGATTCGGCATAGCCGAATATAGCCTCCTTATTTGTCTAACAAACTCTTTGTAAGTAGGTGAGCAACATATTATAGGTGCAACCATAATATGGTTGTGGATTGCTAATGGAGGATTACTTTAACTATATGGTGGAAGTAACCATTATTTAAACGATTATTGATGACTATCACGGTCTTTGTAACGATGGGGCTGTTGCATCTCAAGTCAAAAACGATTTAGTTTAGGCATAACTGGAAAATGTATTCACAACAGATGAGTTACCTTTTTCTCATGGTTTGTGTCTTTAAAAAACTTTTACGACATTTTGATCGGTAAACATACATTAGTCATTTATTCTCACTTAATATCTCTATTAAATAATGAATTCTGTGCAACCAAGACATTATTTGCGGAAAGTTTTGTTGTACTTTTACTTAACTGTACAAGAAGATAAACTATGCCCAGGTCAACGAAAAAAGTTCGAAAATGTTAATTAAAGATTGTTGCAAAACTCAAGAAGAACTTCCAAAATCACTGGGATCCATTTCAGTAGCAATTAAAAAAAAACGTTTGTAAACAACAGGAGTTATACAAGAAAATCAGATACCCTACAATGTGAAAGCAAAATATATGTGGAAATGCAATTTTGCAAGTTCGAATTGTGCTTGAACGCCATTTAAAAACGGAATTCGCCTAACCTGTCGTATCAACGTCAAAGCAGACTATTTATGACACCATGCATGTCAGCTGGTATGTGTAAGGATCATCTCAAGGAAATTACAACTTTCGGTGTTACATACTCCGGAGCACATCAGGTGTATGCAAACCTGGTATTCGACAAAGATCTAATATAAAATGTCTCTTGAATTGTACGAGGGTTCTTGAGACTGGAGGCTCACCAGAGTACCTTTTCATCTGGTGCCACGGGAGTCAGTAGCCCCCGGTAAGTGCAAGGTACCGGTGTGTCTAGTGGTAGGGGCTCCCGTTATTATGGCTTTGGTTTAACGGAAGTGCTTTTTTTTTGACGGAATGATAATTTTTGTTTGACAATAAACTCAAAATTGGTGCCTGTGTCTGAAGTATCCGTGAACATATGTAAGCGGTCGGTTAACGCATTGTTCGTCACCCAGCTGCTTAGATCCACCATGAGGCAGGTGCTCATGTAAATCTGTTTCCACACCATACATGTGTATTTGATGGAATCAGATGAAGCCTATCTTTTATAGGTTGCTATTTTCATGTGTTTGAATTTTTTTTAGGGCGTAAGAGGATTATCTAACCTTACGCCTAAAAACAGTCAAATTCATGACTGTTCAAGCGCCCAAAGTCTAGGTCTTTCTTTTAAAAGTTTATTCGACTGACGATATAAACTTTTTCTCGAATTTTTCAATACCTTCCCTAGGGAAAATGGAACTTACACCGAAATTGCCACGTGACAGTTCTAAAGTGGTAGCGACCGGTTCTAGTTCTAACACTTTATATGAAGGGGACTTGTCACTTAAACAAGCTGTTGTCCTAGCAGGGGCTTTACTGACAGCTTTTTTAAACGTTGTAACAGGTCACTAAAAAAAACTTAAATCGACACTTGCAATTTCTGTTAAAATAATACCAGTCGCAGGTATTAGTCTGAGTGAACCATGTTAATATGATAGATCCCATTCATATAAAGTAATAGAAGCAGCCACTATCCGCACACAATCAAGTAACATGACTAGTTTTGTGTCAACTTCCTTTTCTCTGGAGTAACTACACTTTAAACAAAGTATCACCAGTTAAGTGATATGTCTTGTTTCCACCTACCACAATTTGTTCCTTTTTATTATAATATTGTGTTACTAATCACGGGACAAGTGCGTTAAGAACAATTGACATAAATTTTCCGCAGGGTTGCTCCATTGTGCATACAGAAAGAGTTAAAAATTACATATTTTTAAAGAATAGAAAAAAAATTTTTTTTTTTTTTTGCTTCTTTAAACTTTCTTCTTTATTTTTTTCTCTTTCTTACCCCAATGTGCTCTGCTGTCGCTTTATACAACTTTAGGGCAATTAAAAATTTTTAAAGACAATGAGTTTATGAGGCATGCACAGGAGAAAATACTACAACAAAAAAAAATCGTAATAATAATAAACGTGCGTCTTTAAGTCTGCCAACAGGCGAATTATTTTTTCTTTTCTTTCGCCATGAAGTGCCTCAGTATAGGGAGAATACAGAAAGGAGGAAAATTAAAAATCTTACAGTTGCAAACATGAACTAGAAGACGGCAAAATTATGATGAAAGGAAAATATAAAAATAAATATTAAGAGTAGTTGCGGTCATTGGTAAACGTAATTTTTTGTTTTTTTTTTTATGATGATGCTAAAGTTTTTCTGCCACTGTGCGCTGCTTGTTGCTCTTTGCTACCGAATGTGACACATTAAATAGGGCGCTTAGACCAAGTTGCTAGCAGCTCTATTGCATAGACGGACAGAAAAACGGATCAGCTATTATTTATAATAGGTTTTTCATTTAATTTCGTGAGTTTTACTTTTTTTCATTAAAAAATAATTCCCATTGCCGTTGTTGTTGTTGGAGGGAAAATGTTTTAAAACATTTAGAGAGTGAGAGCACGTTTGTTAATCAAACATTTTTTAAAGGGGGATATTTTTATTTCCTACATACTGTATGGGTGTATGTTGCATTTTAGCTGGTGATGGTGTTTCTACTAAAGATGATATTGTTTTTGTTTTTGTAAATATCATCCAAAGCAAAAACAACAAGATTTTATAGGCAACAAAAAAAAAGTGAGATTGTTTATTTAATTTTTTCTACTCATTCTTACTTTTTGTCCGCCGTCATCGTCATTTAGCTGAATATTTTGTCGAGATTCAGTTGAAAATTTACTCGCGGTCAGAACATTTGTACAACGCCGCCTTATTGACTAAAACGCCTGGCCAAACGAGCCGCTCGTCTAGAGAAAAACCAACCAAAGAAAAAAAATCACTAGACAGTTTTACGTTTAATGTCCGGAATTAATGAATTTGAACAAAAAAAAGTCTATCTATCTTTAAAACAACATCAATCCAAAAGCTAAAAATTAAATCTGTTGCTTTTTTTTGGCACGAGTTTTTCCGCGAGCTGTAAATTTGAAAATTTTGCAAATAATTTCAAATTCACTTTGAGTGTGCCTAAAGGCATTAAGATTAATATATTTTGATTAAAACTCGAAATAAAAAATAAAATAGAAAATCCAGTGAAAACCAACAAAATGTCTTTAAGGCGCCTTGTCTTTTCGTGAATGTTGCAAGTTAGGAATTGTTGTAATAGCTGAAACGTGCCGTTACGCGAGAAATCTCCAAAAATAAATGTAATTTTAGAGAAGTTGTAAAGTGAAGTTTTTTTTAATGTTTAAGGCAAAAATGTGAATATACATATATATTTTTAGCAAACAAAAATAAATTTAAAAAAACAAACAAGTTGTGAACAGCAAAATTTGAGACAAAAAAAAGTAAAGTGCGAAATAACATCATAAAATAAGCCAAAAACAACAAATGCTAAAAGAGAAGTTTTAAAAATAGATAAGAAACTTTTAAGTTAAAATTGTATTTTTTTAATAAAATTCAAAAAAAAAAAGTTAAAAAATCCAAAATAATTTCCAATTTTTTAAGAAAATCATTAAATATAAATAAAATCATTAAGATACAAATGTATACTTTTAAAAAATCCCAAAAAAAAAAAGTTAAAAATTTAAATTAAATGCAAATTATTAAAAAAAAAAATCTATAAATTAAAAAAAAATCTTAAGTGTTTTTTAAAAAAAAGTCCTTAACGATAGTTTAGAAAAAGGCATGGAAAATCAAAATATTAAAAAATCTTTCAGATTCGAAAGTGTATATTGATAATTAAATGCCAAAAATTTAAAAGAAATACCAGTTTTGAAAAAAAATTTAAGATAGAAAAGTATCTTTAAAGAAAAAATTCTTAAAAAAAGAGTTAACAAGAAGTCATGCCTGTATTTTCCATCGATTAAACATTAAGTCCTCAACTTAAAAAGGAAATAAAGTCTTAAATTGCAAGAAATCTTAATGATCTTTATGATGAAGAAATAAAACAAAAAGCCATAAATAAAGAGAAAATCGATTAAAATAGTCTATAAAATAAAAAACAAAACAAAAAATAAAATAAAAAAATCAATTAAAACCAAACACTTTTTAGAAGAAAAATCTTAAAATATCAAAAAAAAAAAATAATCTATAAATTAAAAAAATATTTAATTGTGCTTTAAATGCAGCAAAAATATATAAAACAAATTCTTTTTGCTAATGCCTAAAGTGTTTTTTAAATTTTAAAAATATCTTTGAGATAAAAAAAATATCTTCGTTCAAAAAATTTAAAATTCCTAATTACACTATGCAACAAATGGGAAGTTTTTTTTCCTTGAATAACCAGTATATTTTTTTGATCCGCTATAGTCATCTAACTACAAAAATCATCATTATTTCAAATTCTATGGTAAGGTTTTTTTTAAAAATTTTTTTTCTAAAAATTTATATTTTTGAAAAGGCTGCTCCTTACATCTAATCGTAACTTTGGAACGACGTACCCGATTTTGGCATGCAATCCGTCAAAATATTAAAAATTACGCCAGATTTTAGTTTCTCTAATATCATTTTTTAATTTAGCCATTAGTTTTGGAGTTATTGAGGCCAAAGTGTTTTTTTTTTTTTTTTTTGTAAAATTTTTGAACTCAAAAAATTCATAAA
This sequence comes from Pollenia amentaria, assembly GCA_943735925.1. Lineage (NCBI taxonomy): Eukaryota > Metazoa > Arthropoda > Insecta > Diptera > Polleniidae > Pollenia > Pollenia amentaria. The sequence goes on from OX031006.1 coordinate 57,651,634, forward strand.
AAATTTAAATCAACAAATACTTACCAGTTTTAGTACTTATGCTCAAAGCTGCATGTATTAGAAAAAAAATAAATTTTTTTTCATGAAAATACATGAATAAATTCCTGTTTTATTCCCGATAAAGTGAAAGTACCTACTTTGACATTTTTTTATCGCAAATTTGTGTAGAGCTAAAAGTTTTGTGATTTTTTAACGGCATAACCCTATTTATTACACAAAATTTTTTAATCCTTTTTGTTGTGTTGTCTTTATATAATTTATTTTCATGCGTCCTATTTGAGACTATCGGTATACCATGTTCTAGTTGTGACTACCTATGAGTATGCCTATTTTATTTTCATTTTTATTGGAAAAATGGAAAACAGGTACATACTAGTTTTATTATTACGTCGTTCCAAAGTTACGATAAGATGTAAGGAGCAGCCTTTTAAAAAATCTCAATTTTTAGAAAAAAATTTTTTATAAAAAAAACCTTACCATAGAATTTGAAATAATGATGATTTTTGTAGTTAGATGACTATAGCGGATCAAAAAAATATAGTGGTTATTCAAGGAATTTTTGCTTGTTGCATAGTGTTATCAAACAAAAAATATTTAAAAAACTTAAACACATTATTTTTATAAAATGTTTGCACAAGAAGCTCGGAAAAAAATTTTTAAAATAGAAGAAAATCTTTGCGATAAAAGAGTACACAAAAAACTTTTTTTAAATAACTGAAAACAAATAATTTTATAAAATTTTCTTTAACAAAAATATAAAAAAATATTGTGCTGTTTTCACAACACAAGTGTTTGAACGTGTAGTAAAATTTATATGAAAGGCACTCAGTTTATTGCGTGTTTTCCATATAAATTTTATTACACGTTCAGTCACTTGTGTTGTTAAAACAGCACAATATATATTTAAGACTAAAAAAGTATCTTTGAAGACAAATTAAAAAAAAAAAAAAAAAAAAAAAAAAAATTTATTGTAAATAACTCACATTGTGGAGAGCATCTATATTGTTAAAAATCAAAAAAAGATTTTTGAAATAATGAACTGAAAAAAGTTTTTTATCAATTAAAAAATAGTATTTAAATTTAATTAATGTGATAATTGAATCAATTATTTTTTTAGTTAAAAGAAAATTAAAAATATAATTTTGATTTAATTAACTTATCGCCAGTCAGAGGTGGCACGATGAAACCACCTGTGGGGAAACCAGGAAAATCTGGCCCATCATAGATGAAAAAAGGACACGGCGGGCATTACAGCTGTCCAGACATCATCTAAGAAACCTAACTGCGGTTATAACTGGCCACTGGCCAATTGGGAGGCACGCCCAGAGGCTGGGGCTCCCTTATAACGACTTGTGCAGAAGTTGCGGCGATGAGGAGGAGGAAGAGTCAACGGAACATCTTCTCTGTAACTGCCCGGCTTTCGGAGACTTAAGACTCAAAATGTTTGGTCGAAGAACCCTTGGGGACAAAACTTGTCTCTCTGATGTTGACGTAAATAGGATCCACTCCTTTATTGAATCGACCGGTTGGCTGCATGGGAATACTAGCAGCCAGATTTCATAGGACCCATGGGAGACGGCGTGATATGGTAACACAACGGGAACTAAGTAATGGACCCACGTGAGCTGTGCTTGATCACGGCTGCCAATGGAACCTAACCTAACCTAAATAATAGTTGTTTTGAAATAAATTTTTAAATAAAATATTAATTAAATATCAAAAAATATTAATTGACTTTTTCGTTTAAAATAAAATAATTTTAACTTGTAGAATTGTTGTTGGGAATTGTCAATATTTAATTAAATAAATGAACACATGGTTTGAAATGGCAAAGTTTTTTGATCATTTTTTTTAGTTAAAATTAAAAATATTATTTATTGAAAGAAAATGTTCACAATTTTAAAATTTTTAGTAATCAATAAAATCATTTTGGTAATAGGTGCAAAATCAACAACTTGTTTGCTTGATATTATAAATTTTGAATGAATTTGGTGATTAGAGACAATTTGTAATTTGTTCTGTGTGAAATACATATGTATCTGTATGTGGTGACAAAAATAAAAATATTCCTAAAAAGAATTATCATCAATATGTAGAAGTACAAAATATGAGATGAAGGAGTATCTCCAAGCACAAAGTTAATCTTTTAGATACAAAAGTATCATTAAAACACCAAGTGTATCTTTGAGATATATAAGCTTACTAAAGTTACTCTTTATATAAAAAATATGTCTTCCAAATAAAAAAAAAATGGGATTCTAAAATATAAAATTAATTTATGAGATGGAAACATATTGGGATAAAAAAAAATTAAGATATAAATCTTAGCTTAACTACAAAATGTTACTTAGGATATCAATGATACTTGTCACTTTTTTGAGATATAAACTTTCTGTTCGAGATACCAAAATATCTTTAAAATACAAAGGCTTAATATTAGATCGAAAATTAATTTTTGAAATACGAAAGTACTTTTTTAATGCAAAAAGTGTCTTTCATGCAAAAACTGAAAAAATTTTTTTGTAAAGATATAAAATCTTACTTTGAAATATGAAATGTATTTCAAAGATACAAAAGTATACTTTAGGTATTTAAAAAAAAATCCTTTCAGATTGAATATAAATGTTTGTAGAAACATGTTTATTTTTTACACATATTTAAGGTGCAAAAGTGACTCTTAGATCAAATATATTATTAGGATAAGGCTTATCCACGAGATGCAAAAGTGTCTTTTATATAGAAAATTTATTTTCTGAAAATGTCTTAAATGCAAGAAGTTCTTGCAGTTAAGGAATATATTTCGAATAAACTAAATATTTTTATTATGATAATTTTGTATCTCTAAAATGTAAATTACAAAGGGGAATCTTGATTTTTTGGTATATTTTAGATTGAAAAACTAACTTTTGTGGACTTAAATACTTTTATTTCTTTAAATTTTTTTCTACAACTTTTTTAGGTTCTTAAGCCTAGTACTCTGTTGGAACTTGCGCAAAATGTTGAGCAACATTGATTATTTCACACAAAAATATTGACATGTATCAATATTATATTTCTCGCGATTTTTAAAAACTTAACGTTTTTATTAGTTGCAAGCATACAACATTGTAAACAAAAATAATGTTTTTTTTTAATTGTCATTAACTTTATCATTTAACTTTCCAAATCAAAAAAAAAATTTAATATTATTATTAAAAAAAAATTACAAAAAATGATTAAGGTGTTATGATACTTGCTATTTTTTGTTTTGGATTTATTTAGGATTGACTGAATGAAACAACAAATGCGAGAAAGAACAAGAAATACAATATGTAAACAAAACAAACAATATTGCCCACGTTTTGTTCCCACAAAAACCGTCAAAAAAAGCTATAAATCGCAAAAAAAAGTTAAAACCCGCTACTTTCGATCAAAAACTAAAAAAGTTAGCAGCAGTGCTAACATTTAATCTGGAAATGTCAATTTTAAGTTAAAAATTTTTATATTTTTTTTGACAGTCTAAGATTATTTATCGATAACACACGTATATTTTTTTGACATTTAAAGATTTTTTATGGTATAATCAAACTCTTTACACTTAGTCAGTTTTCCTATGCAAATATATTTGCACTGTTCTCCAATATAGAATAAATACAAAAAATAGCAAGTATCATAACACCTTTAGCTGTTGCTTAAAATCCCCTGCGAAATAATATGAGCTACCACGGTAGGCTAGCTGGTAGTGAGCTAGTCTATCAGTACCGAGGTTGCGGGTTCGATTACCGACAGTGAATCTGGCCTCCTGCAGACAAGCGAAGAGCTTCGCGGGATTAGCGTAGGAATAAAAAAAAACTTGTTTCGCACGAAAAATAAAAATGTTGCTAGAAACATTTCGAATATTTTTCGTAATATAAAAAGAGTACAACTCTATCAACATTTACGTTTGTATTTCACAAAATGATTTAAAAGACATGTCTTTTTTCAATTTCTATTTTTAAGACACTTCCAAAAACTTTTTAAATTTTCACCATGTTTCTTTTTTTCGGTCGGAATTGATTTTTTCTCATTTCCTTAGTTCCGTATTCGTATAAAAATATTTAAAATTTCGTAATTCCACATACATAATTTTTATATGTTTTGCATTTATTTTTTAATAATTTTTTAATATTTTTCTATTTTAATAAGCACTTGTCACTTTGCAATAAGAATAAAACATAAATTAAAAAACACAAATAAGTTCAAAGAGGAATGTCAAAAAAGAATTACAGAAAATACGATTCATGTCTACCTGCTTACTTCTCTATCCCTCTCAAACGAAAAAGGCATGATTTAAAAATAGGGGAAAACATCTTCGTGAAAATTGGGTGTAAGTCATTGCTTTTTTTCAGTCATAACAAACTATATACATATACACATGTAATCCAAATATTTCAAATTATTAATATCAAAAACATAAATTTTGGTTTTTAAAATTTAAAAAAAAAACAACATTAAAACAATAGCAGTTAATTGTTTTTTTTTTTAAATAAACAATAATTCAAACAGAAAAAGTTTGTAAAAAAATCAAGTTTATGTTGAATTCAAAATCGTAACGCGATCTCAGTCTTAATTGTTAAAGAAAGAAATTCCGATGATGCCACCAGCATGTTAACCGCACTACCAAATGGTGCAACTTTCTATATGTAATAGAGTTTGTAGGGCCTCTTGTGTATTGGTCTTACTCCATATCCAGCAGTTGTTGTTTCTGAACCCGTCAGGCCAAATATGAGCATGTGCCATAAAAATTACGAAGTCGTCCATAAGTTGAGCGAATCGTTGTCTAATTTCAAAGTAAATTTGGATAAATTGGAAGTGTTCTTCAATATAATCAAGATTGTTTGCCACTATTTATAAATAATTAGTATTGTGGTTATTTTGTTGAACTATTCATGGTTTTTAATCCAAATTTTTACTATTTTTAATTAGGCTTAAGTTCATTAAATTTAATTTTCATTAAATTATTTTTATGAAGAAAGGAATTTTACAACATGGAGAATTAATTAAAATTGTTATTGATAATAAAATACAATTTGGTTTAAGGATTGATGTTTGACTACTGACGTCAGCAGTCATCGATGGCTGCGAGTGTAAGACGGCAAATCCCTCTGAGGAGACCTAGTGGTTGAGCTCGAAACATGTCAGGGTAACCAGCCGCCAGGGTTCGAATCACACGCCAGCCAGCCTGGCTTCGAATCCCAGGTCAGTCAAGAATGAAAATTATCAATAACAATTTTAATTAATTCTCCATGTTGTAAAATTCCTTTCTTCATAAAAATTACTATTTATAAATATCAAAATGTGAGTGAAGTATGACTAGAATACATATTTTCAAGAGAAGTAGCCTTAAGATACTCTATATACAAGAATAAATGCCATTTAGTTACTTGAATATACTTGGTTTATATTGTACTAGCGTTGTAAAAATAAGTGGACCCCCCCCCCCCCCCCCCCCCATTTAAATTATTTTTATTTCTAAAACTCAACAAAACTTTAAAGCAATCTTATTATATATCGGGAAAAATCGCTTGGAGCAAACTTTTGTGATTAAAATTAATTTTTCAAATACAAAATTACCCCCATATTCATAAAAAATATTTTAGGCTTATAGGTTTGTTTAACAATTTTTTTATTAATCAAAAATATTTTTTATGAATATGGGGGTAAAAGTTCCAAACAAATTTAATTTTAACTGATTCTAACATTTTTTCAAAAAACTAAGTGCACATTAATACGGATTTTCGTATTTATGGGACATTTTGGCATTTTTTCAGCTAATGTTAGCATTACAATTTTTTCCCGCAAAATTTTAATGGAGTCTTTAATATTTAACACAATTTAGAAATTAAAAAAGCTATAAAAAATTGAGTATGACTCATGAAGCATAAAAAACTAAATTTTTCTATCAAACATAAATAAATTAATTTTTACACAAAAATTTACCAAAAGATGAAAAATTAAAAAAAAAAAAATATGAAAAAAATCTATTTTTATACAAAAGTATCTTCAAGGTAATAAATAATAAAACTTAATAAATTTAAGTATTTTAAACAAACCATAAATATCTAAACTATAAAAATATTTTAAGTAAAAAAAAAATAAACATAAATTTCACTATTCAAAACTCAATTTGTCATCACAGAAAAAAAAGAAAAAACAAAAATATTTATTTTATCAAAAAAACAAAAAAAATTTTTTTTAAAGTTTTCAGAATAAAACTAAATTTATTAAATCAAAACAATTTAAGTATTTCAAAATATCACGACCAGTTAAAAGACAATTCAAAACAAAAAGTGTTTTAAGTTTTCAAAACTTTTAATTCTACAAAAATCTTATTTTAATACTAACCTAAAGATACATTTTGTATTTCAAAAAATACAATAAAACTATTTTTTAAGCAAATGAACGGTTTTTCAAAATATTTTTGTGTCAGAAAAAAATAAAACTATTTTAATACCTTAAACAAATCCTTAAGATACAAATATATCTCAATGAAAAAAATAAGCACATCTGTTGAAAATAAAACACAAACACAAAAATCTATAAAATAAATCAAACTAAAACATATTTAATACTTTGAAAACAGTTTAAAGTTATTTAAATGGTTTTTGTTATAATATCTTACAGATACAAATGCAAATTCTAAATAAAACAATATCAATATAAATTAATTTAAAACTAAAGAAAAACAAATATTTAGTGTTTTTCTTTAAAGAGAATTTAAGAAATGATTTAAGATTTAAACTTAAAGATACAAATGTATCTCTTTTTTTCAAATAAAATAAAAAAATAAATAATAAAGAAAATCAAGGAATATTTTAAAAAACTAAATAAAATTATTGTGAAAATCATAAGACAAACCAAACAAAATTCATAAAAAATAAAATGTCTTTTTTTGTATAAATTTATGAGAAAATCTAAATCAAAAGATAAAGATGTACATCTTTTACAAACAAAATTGTTACAATTTAAAGCTTCTAAATATATCCAAAGATATCAAAAAAAAAATAAAAAAAATATGCTTTAATTTATTGCCCCGATATTCATAAAAAATATTTTAGGCTTATAGCCTTTTATTAATCAAAAATATTTTTTTAATGAATATGGAGGTTAAAATTTAAAACAAGAACTACAATAGAAAACACTTTGAGATATAAAAATAAATTTCTTAAATTTTTTGGTATCTCTATCTGCAAGATACTCTTATAGTTTCTAGTGAAGTATCTTTAAGTTAACAGTATAACCCAAAGATAATATTGGAGTATGCTAAAGTTAATTGATTTACTTAAAGATACTCGTAGAGCAAAGTACTAGAGTAACTTAAAGATACTAATGGAATATCTAAAAGTCACTAAAGAAACTTAAAGATACTAGTGGAGTAACTTAAAGCCACTAGAGTAACTTTAAGATACTAGTACATCATCTGATAGATCTACTAAAGAGACTAGAAGAGTTACTCTAAGTTACTAGAGTATCGTAAAAATACTAATTACTAAAGTTACTTGCAAAGGCAAAAAAATACTTGTAGATTATATTTAAGTTATTGGACTTATGTACAACTTGTGTAAAGTTTGTTTAAGTTGCATGCCAACCTTCAAGATCTTTTGAGAGTATCTTAAACTTATTTAGGTAAAAAGCACAAAGATACATTTTTTATTTGAAGTTACTTGAGTTTTTAAAGTTACTATAGTATTTTTATATATGGGAATTTATTTTAGATACTAGAGTATCTTTTTTATACCAAAGTATATTTAAAAGTTATTAGGTAAATTTAAGATGATAACGTATTTTTCAGATGCTATAGTATCTTCCAGATATTTAAGTATCTTCCAGATACTAAAGTATTATTCAGATACTAAGAATTTAAAGTATCTGTAAGATAATTAAGTATCTAAAAATACTTAAGTATAATAAAAATGCTAAAGTACCATAAAGATACTAAAGTATCTTAAGAATACTAAAGTATCTTAAGGATACTGAAGTTTGTTAAAGATACTACAGTATCTTTAGATCCTCAAGTATCTAAAAAAACCACAGTACCTTTTGATAGTCAAGTATCTTTAGATATTCAAGTATCTTAAGATACTCAAGTTTTTTTAGATACTCAAGTATCTTTAAACTAGAAGAGTTGCTCTAAGTTACTAGACTATCGTAAAAATACTAATTACTTCTACTGCTAAAGTATATAAAAGAAACTAAAGTATCTTTTAAATAACATGTAAAAAAGTAGTAAAGTATGTTTAAGATACAAAAGTGTATTTTAGATACTAAAGTATCTCTTAGATTCTAAAATATCTTATAGATAATCACCCCTATCGTTAATAATTTTTCCCTCGTAATTTGTTCCCTTTTCACGTATTTGCGATCACGAAAAACTCCCAAGAAAAAAATAATTCATAGGAGAATAATAACGTGAAAAAAATTTTCACGGGAAAAAATTCCCCTTATCGTGAACAATTTTTTCCCTCGTAATTTGTTCACTTTTCCCTTTGAATTTCTCACTTTATTTTTGCTGGGGAACAAAACATTTATGTAAGTAATTCTTCTTATAATTCGAAAATTGAAGTTTACAAAATTACTTTTAAGGGCAATTTCCGTTAAAAGAGGCACAAACAAAATCAAACAAATGTTCAACAAAATCCAAAAACAGGTCGATTGCCTGAGGAGTTATGAAGCTTTCCAAAGACGTGGTGGCAGAATTTTGGAAATTATTTAACTACATAAACGCGCAATAAGCTAATGTTGCAATCAAACTATCACTTTAATACAATATATTTTATTTTGTTCTTTTTTAACTTTTCTTTTTGAACAAAAAAATTTTTTGTAATTTTTTTTTAATATTTATTCTTTTTTACATTCACTGAGAACTGATAGCGCGAAAAATTGTTCACCAGAGTTTCACGATAGCATTTTTTCCCTTCGAGGGGAACAAATATTCCACTTGTTTTTCACGATAGGGGTGAATAAAGTATTTTTAGTTCCTAAGGGATGCCTTAGATATTAAAGTTATTTTGAAATATATTTAAAATACTTATATCTTTTAAATACTTTTAGAAGCTCAAGTATCTTTTGGTTGCTCAAGTATCTTTTAAATGCTTAAGTATTTTAAAAATAAAGTCTTAGATACTGAGGTAACTTTTAGATACGAAATTATGTATATTTGAAACTCTTAAATATATGTTAGATATCAAAATATTTTTTAGATATTCAAGTAAATTTTACATAAAATTGGGCCGTAAGATTAAAAAACTATCTTCTTGAGACTTAAAGATTTGCTATAATTAGTATTGTGGTTATTTTATATTAAATATTTTAAAGAGAAAATTCTTTTATTTGTTTATTTAATGTTTCTTTTATTATTATTTCAATTTGGTTGTGGAAGATTTAATTTAATCAATATTTATACCAAATTGTCTTTCCTGTAAATGTTTATAAATTTGAATCGATATTTAAATTTGATTAAAAAAAATTGTATTTATTTATTTTACTGTGGGCTTCTTTTCTGTGAAAAATTAAAAAAAAATACACATTTTTGTGTCTGCCAAAAAAAGCATTAGGAAATTAACGAAAATTATTTTTATTTTTAATTTATTGAGTCATAATTTTTTCAATTGGTCACTGCACTATTTTCACCAATTTTATACAAACGCACTTTTAAACAAATTTATTAATCATTCAGAGTATTTTGCAACTGTGCGAAGGTAATAATGTTCAAATTTGTCATAAAATTAACATGCTAAAATAAATGTTTCATCATTAAGAGCAATTTTTATTTCTATAATTAGGCATTTAATTTTTTATCGGATTTTCTTGTACATAATTTATAGATAATTTCTGCTATATAAATTTTTTTTTTTTTTGGTGTTTATTTTATAAATAGAACAACACTGTAATAAAATTGTTTCATATTCTATGAAAGGCTCCTATAATAACAAATCAAGCCCTTTTTGTAATGCTTATTAATGTAAAATAATAGGGGAGGGAATGTTTCACAAAAACTTTATCATAAATTTCCGCATTAAAGTTATTTTTTTTTATCTATCATATCCCCTCTAGTGGTATAAAACAGAACTGGAAAGAATGGTTTTTTAAGAGAAAATTTTCCTGGATATAATTTTTTTAAGCCTCCGCTGAATTTTTAATTAGAGGATTTTTTTTTTCTCGAGAAAAGCATTTTCCATGAGTAAAAATTCCTTGCAAATATTCGTGATTCGGCTGCATCCAGTTCATTCGTAGAAAAGGAACTTCAAACTTTAAGGAAAATACCGTATACTAAAAATGTTTCCTGTGCTTCGCCTTTCTTAACGATTTTAGGGTGCTATCATAGAACCCAACTAGAACAGAAACTCCTTCAAAACTCCGTACGTGAAAGCAAAGTTATCACATTTCTTAATAACACAATCATATAGTTAGAGTTTTTGATACGTAATATAGGGTTTTCCCTCTGTTTCTGTTCTAGTAGTTTTCTATGGGTCTCAAAAGTTTAATTGTTTCTGCAAGTTTATCAGTTTTTAAGAACATTTAGACCATTGAAATTATTTTTTTTTCTTTCTAAATTTAATTCCTTTAATCCTCTGTATTGCATTTACCAATAAAACAAACAAAAAACGCGAGAGAAAGATAATCATGAAATGCAGCATTCTGAATGAACATAAAATATTAAAAATTGTAATTTTTCCCTCTGGGTTTTTGGTTCGACCACATTAAATATGTCTCCATTTGGTCTGTTTTGTGGTTAAATGAAAAATGAATTGTGAAAAAAGTTGGTCTATAGAAAATTTTGCACTGCAGAATTTTTTCATTATAATTATTACATTTTATTTTTTACGTTTTGGTTCAGCCCTATTTATTATGACGTTTTTTTTTTCTTTTTCTTTTTGTATGACTAAATTCTTGACATTTTAATTGGTTTTAAAGGGGAAATTTATGTAAGTATATCAGCTATCAGATGTAAAAAAAAATTGGTCAAATGAAAAGACTTTTTTAAAGAGTTGCAAAGAAAGTAAATGGTATCTTTTAAGCCCGATAATACAAAAAATTAAATTTAAATCAAAAAAATTTGTGTCTTCGAAAGATTAGCAGATGTCATTAACATTTAAAAACATATGGACACCGCTACTGTTCTTAATGAAGTGCCCTCTGGGCCGTATGTCATAAAGGCCGGTATTCACTATCCTTCATAATCGTACGATTCATTCACACGAAAATCTGACGGGATTCTATCCGACATAAAAAAAATGTCTGCAAAATCTGCTGTCAATGCCACACTATCCCACAACAAAGATGCAAACTCAAATGACTAATCTACTTTACAAGAAAATGCAACTCTGATCGCATATAATCTATCATTTTATGAAAATTTTCATAAACATTTGCAAGTCGGACAAACTTGTCAAAAAAATCTGTCACTTAATTCATTTTTAAGTCAAATTGTTATACATTATGCACACGATTTTTTTTGGACATATCGTGCGACTAAATAGGATAGTGAATACCGGGTTTAAATAGCACTAAAAATTTTGGCATCAAAGTCTTATGTGTTGCTGGCTTATCAGGCTAAACCAGTGGCTTCACGTTGTTTTACTAAAAATAATCTAGCGGCATAAAATCGAACGACTTTAGGGGCCAATTGACAAGTCTATTACTCGAAATCAACTTATCGCAACAATTTTCATTTTAATAAGTCGATGGTTTTGTTCTCCATATGGCACGTAACACCTTTCCGTTGAAACCATATTTAGCCCTAATTAATGTCATCCATATATTCAAACAAAAAATCATTGATCATGGTGGTGTTAACAGCAGTCTCCATTGACCCCAACGAGAGCTCCGGCTCAATTTTTGAAGAAATAACCCTCGATGGTAGTCGCAGAATGTAAACCGCATCCGTTGTGGATTGATCTGACATTATATGCGGCAATTTTGTTTTGTTGAAAAAACCATTGAGCCAAAAATTAGTCTCACCGCTGAACAAAACTTTGCGTCTATTAGTATTTTTGAAATTAAATTTAGATATTTTGGAATCGTTGTTCAAGAGTGCGAATATTTATGATGATTTGCCAGAGTAAACTGATTATAAATGTCAAAAGTGAGCGGCGTATGACAGTTCATTTGACAGCTTACACTTTTCTAAGTTCTATTGGGCTTGAAAATACCCTTTAGTAAAAATTTAATGAACTTTTTAGCCTGATTAAAAAAATATAAAAATTTGGATTAAAAACCATAAACAGTTAGATAAATTAACCACAATACTAAGTATTACAGTTTCTTCATATTTTATTGGAATAACAAATAGAGTTTGGGCAATTGTCTTCCTTTTTCTTAAGAACATACTAGCTAAACCCGGTGCGCTTTTCTCCCCCATTAAAATAAAATTAGTAAAACGAGGAAATTTGTACCAAATTTCAAACTTCTATTCTTAGAATAACTTCGGGTATTGTGGAACCTTTTTTTTTGTTTTGGCAATATTTAAAGACGTATAAGTAATCTTTTCATCGGACTTCTTTGAATGTGTTTCTAAATTGTTTGTCTAAATAAGTTTATCGCAAAAATTATATTTTCTTAATACTAAAAAAAGTTCTTAATGAAAAATCTAAGAATCACAATAACAGTGATTTGAAAAATTGGAGGGTAATGTGGAACCCCCCTGGTGGGTAATATGGAATACTATTACATTTTACCAGAAACAAAATAGTACTATAAAAACATATTGAATTTAGCATATACATAATTTTTTTAATTTAATTTAAAAAACATAAGACGTCTTTCTTAGCATAACTTGTTGTTGTTCAAAAATAAAAATCCATTAAAGATTATTTCTCAGCCTTCTATTCTAATGATGGAATAGGGTTTCACAATACCCGCCCTCAGTTATTCGACATTGTCCGATTGTCAATTTTTCAAAACAAATCTTATAAATATTATGAAATTTATTAAATTGCCACACTTACCATGTAAAAGTAACAACTTATAAACCTTAAAAAAAAGCAAATAAAATATTAATATTTGGAGCATAATAACGGTTTGAATATGCGCACAAATTCATAAAATCAGTAAACAATTTGTTGATTTTGCACCTATTGCCAAAATGATTATATTGATTACTAGGTAGGTAGGTAGCTAGAAGGCTAGTGTGAAGTCTCCTTCATACCTTCACCAAGAGACCAATATGGTCTTTTGTGACGCCTTGTTTAGATGTAAATACATGGAAAGTAGGTGAAATAAATAGCGAAAGCACAAGAAAAGATGAAAATTATAGATAAGGACAGATAACGGACCAAACCCAGGAGAAACCCCACTCAACACAAATTCGTCCTACGTGCGGCTAGCACCCAGTCTTCTGCCACTCAGCCAGGCCATCCCCATTACGAATCCTTTCAGACTCTCGAGTCCACAACCCTAGATATCCCCTAATTCTCCTTGGAATCTGCTGCCCAGCTACCTCAGCCTGCTGCCCTGTAGCCTAGGACAATGGCATAGAATGTGCGCAACTGTCTCTAAATCCTCCGGGTCCTAACAAAACCCTCACATAACCGACAAGTCGGATCCCATCCTCATCGCCCTCCTGACTATCATGGACCTAACGCAGACCCTACTCCTGCCCAGCAGCCTACTAAAGGCCTAACCGCCTCCATACAGTTAGGATACTCCATATCTGAGCCATGTCATTACCGTTTATGATGCAGTGACCCGGCTGCAAACCTTAACACATACCCTCCTAAGGCTCCCTCCAGAGCCCTCCTACAACCATCAACTAGCTTGGAGTTCACATAACAGTCCCTTACGGCTATAAGAGCAGCCTGGCTGTCCACGTATATAGTGGACCAGCCCCTATCAATGTTGTCCCTCATCAGTTCCACGGCCCTCAAGGCCCCAAGAACCTTCGCCTGAAAAATACTGCAGTCGTCAGGAATCCTGTATGACATTCTAATGTCCAGATCCTCAATGTAGACCGCCGCACACGTGCCTCTCATTTTCGAGCAATCAGTGAAAATAGCAAACCCACTAAATAATCTGCTCCTACCAGACCAGCTCTCTCTAGAAGGCATTATTACCTCCGGTAACCGCCCAAAATCTACCCTAGTGCCCACATGATCCTAGGCATATTTATAGATTACTAAAAACTGTAAAAATTTAAAATTGTGTGTAATTATAATTAAAAAATTATCAAAAAAAAACTTTGCCAATTGAAGCAATTAATTAATTAATTATTTTAATTAAATAAAGCTCAGGTTTCGACAATTCCCAACAAAAATTCTACAAGTTTAAATTATTTTATTTTAAACGAAAAAATCAATTAAGATTTTTAGTTATTTAATTAATATTTGAATTAAAAATTAATTTCAAAACAACTAAATTGTTAATTAAATCGATTAATTAATTTAATTAAATAAAGCTCAGGTTTCGACAATTCCCAACAAAAATTCTACAAGTTTAAATTATTTTATTTTAAACGAAAAAATCAATTAAGATTTTTAGTTATTTAATTAATATTTGAATTAAAAATTAATTTCAAAACAACTAAATTGTTAATTAAATCGATTAATTAATTTAATTAAATAAAGCTCAGGTTTCGACAATTCCCAACAAAAATTCTACAAGTTTAAATTATTTTATTTTAAACGAAAAAATCAATTAAGATTTTTAGTTATTTAATTAATATTTGAATTAAAAATTCATTTCAAAACAACTAAATTGTTAATTAAATCAAAATTATATTTTTAATTTTTTTCCAACTAAAAAAATAATTGACGCAATTAATACATTAATTAAATTGAATACTTTTCAAACAATCTTTTTAATTGATAAACAAAAACTACTTAAAAAAATTTTCTGTATAGCGATATTGCTTGCCAAAGGTTGCCTAAGCAAAAGTGCGTAAAATAATGAAGGAATAAAGCTATAAACAAGAGCTTTTAAAATATTAATTTAACTTAAAAAAGCACATTTTGAAAAATTTTTAATTATTTTGGATTCTTCAAAACATATTGTAAACATATAACTATCTCAAAGATAAAACACTGTATACTAAAATTAACCGTATAATTTTTAAATAGTTTTAGCAACAATTTCCAAAAAAAAAAAAACTTTTGAAAATTACTTAAAAACTACTTAGAATAAAATACATAACACATTTTCGGTTCATTATAATTCATAACGTGAGAACGGAAAAATACTAATGGCATTAAGAGAAATCAACATAAAACGGAAATAAAGCTGCCTTAAGGTCCACGAAATAAAAAACCAACAAAAAAATTAATTGAAACTCTAAAATAAAAAAAAAAATTAAATATGTAATTCTAAACAGATAAAGCAAAACAAAAAAAAATTCTAAACTAATTACTGTCTACCTCTAAAAACGACCAAAGACGATTTCAACCTCAACAATGGCTCAAATTGACTACCAAGCTCATAATTTCACCTGTTACACAGTACCTGAATGTTCTTCCAACGATGAACTCGAGCTACCGAATCAAGAAGTTTTTGGTAGCGAGAATTCACTCAACTCTATCGAATCAACTACCTCTTCAATAGATAATAATATCTTGCGTAAACATCATCAACAAATTAAATATTATAAGAAGTTGTTTAATCCGTATGTGACGACAACCACGCAACAGCAACAGAGAATTTCGATGCCTCTAAGTATGACGCCGAATTCTTTGCAAACATTTCAGCATTATATAAATTCGCCGTATCAGCAATACCAACCGCTGCAAGAACAGCGAAATGCAATTCAATCGCCACAATTGGGTTATTTTGTACCATTCGCTCCGAATTGTTATTTTAGTCCACCGGTGCAGAGAAAAAGATATAGGTAGAGTGATGTTTAACGAATCTTTAACTTTAAATGTGTACGCTCAAAAGAAATTGTTCAGTTACAGTTTCTTACTTAGTATCTTTTGGATAAATTAGTATCCTACAAATACTATTTTATCCATAATGATATTTTTTGTATATTTATGTTTATTATGTATGTTTAAGATACTTTAATATATTGAGGGTATACAGAAAAGCTTTTAGACCAATAGTATTTTTAGAATAGTCTAGTATCTTTAAGATATTTTAATCTCTTAAGAATATGCAGAAACTTTTAGATATTTTTTAGGATACTATTGTATCTTTAGGGTTTTTCTAGTATGTTTAGGAAATTTTAGTATTAAGAATTCCTTAAATCTTTGGAATATTATTACATCTTTGGAAAATGATACCATCTTTAGGATACTTCAACATTTACAAATACCTTAAAAATTATTATTATATTTAGGATGCTCTAATATCTTTAATGGTACTTTAGTATTTTTAAGATACTCTTTTATCTGTAGGATACACCAGTATCTTCAAGATACTCTGATATATCTGCAATACTCTAGGCTCTTCAGAACACTCTGGTATCTTTAGAAAACCCTTTTATATCTTGGATACTCCAGTATCTTTAGAATGCTCTAGGTTCTTTTGGACACTGGTATTTTAAGGAAATTCTAGTATTTTGAAAAGTCTGTAGTATCTTTAGGACTATCTAGGTCATGGACGACAGTGTGGTATATTTACGATACTAAAATATCTACTTACATTTTCAAAATACTCCAGTATGTTTAAATTACTGAGTTCCTTAAGGCACCCTGAGTATCACTAGAATACTCTTATGCCTCAAAAAAAACCTTCAAGTGCAATGAGATACTTTATCTTTAGGATACTCCTGCTTCCTTTCGAATACTCCTGTATCTTCAGGATATTTTAATATCTTTAAAATACATAAGATTATATAAGATACTTTAGTATATTTAGGATACTTTCGTATTTTTAAACTAAAGTTTTTTTTTATATTGAAGTATCATTAGAACATTCATGTGCCTTTAAGACATTTTTAGTAAACTTAAGATACTCTAGGTATCTTAAAAAATCCAATTACAATTACAGCGCTTTTAGAATCACAAGATACTCTAAATAATTTATAGATAATTATGGTTTCTTTAAATACTCTTAGTTTTTAAAAACACTGTTAGAATTTTAAATTACTCTTAGTAAAATACTCTGCGTATCTTTGAGATACTCAATTTTTGTCCTCACTTGTAGTATCTAAAAACACTGTAAGAATCATTGCGATATTGCTTGTTTTTTTAAAAGATATTCTTAGTGCATTTATTTTTATAATGCAAAGACAGAAAGACAAGCATCTTTAAGATACTATAATATTTGAGGTATTTTACTATTCGCAAAATACTCCTTATCATTGAGTTCTATGGTATCTTTGTAATTTGAAGATTTTTCGTTGTCTGTAAGATATATTTATATATTGCATTAACTTTAATAGAGTTTATAGATACTTTGGTATCTTATGGCGTCGTTAGTATCATTTTTAGTTTCAGTTTGTTTAAAATGAATATTAATGAATGAATATTAATTACAAAAATTTATTTAATTTTCTTCTTTCAGAGACAAAGAAAACGATCGAAATCGTCGTGCCGTCAGCTATGGCGGCATTACCAATAGCACATCCATGTCCACCTTGCCCCGAGCAGCTCCGCGACGAGTCAATCTCATGAAAGAGCCGCCACCACCACCTCCACCAAAACCGTTACTACTGCAGCAAACATCGATACAATCTTCAACGACCAACAACACCTCCTCCCTAACGATACCCAGTAAATATCCACAATCCGAATATAATCTTATAACGAAATTGGAATCTACCGCTTCCACTTTAACAGCTCCAGCACAATATCAAGCCCAAAATTTCTATGCGAATGCCTCAACTATAGCAGCAGCTAGTAGCAACAATTATTCTTCACTCCTGTGTCATGCCAGTTCAACATCCAGCCCTTTGGCCGTGCGAAAGCGTGAGAAATTGCTGCATCGTTTCAGTGATGCCGCCACTTTGGGTCGTAAGCTGAAGAAGAAAAAGAATACGAATCGTACTTGTCGCTCGATGACCGAGGCCATTGAAATGTTGGCCGATCCTGTTATCGAAGATGAATTTTTTGTAAGTACCCACCACTTTGAATTGTTTGAATGAAATATTTTCTATTTTTGTAGTGTTTTTTTAATTGAATCAAGGGGAGTTTTGAAAATCGAAAGATTATTTATTATTTAGATATCAATGAGAGTGTATTTAAACAAGAATTTTTATCATCTTCGAAGTGTCAGTCTGTTTTTTTTTTTACAAACAAATTATGTTCTTATCTTGTATTCTTTGGATACTCGTTTTGTATTTATTGTTGATTGTTTTTTAACAGATTTTTTTGTTGTTTTTTTTTTTTTTTTTTTTGTAAAATTTTTTTCAATTGTTCTTTTTTTTGCTCTTCAATTGTCCATAAACAGTTGACAATTGTTCTTTGGCGCGTTCATATCGCAAAACTGAAATAAAAAAATGAACATTAGATTTACAAAAGAACGGAAAACGGATGTGGAAATTAATTAAATTAATTATGGGGTGTAAATGTATTATAATTAATTTAGTGCAAAAAAATAGAAGAGAAAACAGTTTTTACGAAAAACTTTAATTTCTAAAGTTGACAGCGTGAAAGACAAAAAAAAATACAATTAAAATAACAAAACCAACAAAGAATTTTGTAAAATTTGTAAAAAAAATTTTAAATTTGCGGAAGTGAAATATTTAAATGTAATTGTTTATTTAAAGGTTGAAAATGTTAGAAGATTACGATGTTAACTTGATTTAATACATTATGATATTTTTTTCTTCTGATTTTGCGAAAAAAAATATTGATGTTTTACCCCATAATGCATTTGAAATGTGTCTTTTTTTATTAATTTTTACCAAAAAATATTACATTTATAATTAACACAAGTAAATAACTTTGGGACATTCATTGTTGACAATAATAGTGCGGATCAAGTGCTTTCTTTTTCCAAAGTTGTCTTTCAGATAGGCTGATAACAGATTTTATTCTTAAAATCAAAAAAATCTAAAAAGATTTCACGTAACTCTAATACTCTTAATTAATTAATTAATTAATTAATTAATAATTTGTATTATCAAATGCACAGGAATAGAACTAGTTCCAACTAAAACAAAAGTAGAACTAAACTAGAACTGAAATAGAAGTAAACTTAGCCAAAGTAGAACTGAACTTGAACTGGACTTGAATTTAACTGCTGGTTACACGCTTCAAGTTTTAGCCGTCAAGTCTTTAGCTTTTAGGAGAGAAGGGAAAATAAGCAAGACTTGACGACTTAAACCCGGAGCGCGTGTACCTGCACTAACTGAAACAAAATTAAACCAGGGGGCTAATTCTGCACTCGTGATCGAAAACCATTTCGATTCAAATGCAATTTATTTTCTAAATCTTTCAGCAGATACTAAAGGATTCGAAATAATTGCTTATGTGTTGTAAAAACTCAAATAAAAGTCTTACAACACTGAAAAAATAATTTCGTTTCATTCAGTATCGACTGAAAGAATAAGAAATAAAATTGCTTTCGAATCGAAAAAGTATTCGATCACGACTGCCAGAATTAGCCCCCTGTTTAATGAAATAGGATCTGCTATAACTGAACTATAACCTCAACAAGAACCTAAACTAGAATATAAACTAGAACTGAAATAAAACTGAACTACAACATTAACTAGAAAGCGACTTCTATTCGAAACTAGAAACTAAATTAGAATCAGAAATTTCGTTCATAAATTAATCACTAAAATGTATTCAGTTTCGAATAAAATGTCATACTGGTAATCAATTTTTAACAAAAATCTATAAGAAATTTTAGCATTTTTTAAAATCATTTTTAGCCATGTCAAATACAAGACTTAGCTGTAAAAATTTTTTAGACCTAGCCACACTGGTCATAAAACTAAAGAAAAAGTGTTATATTGTATTGAAATTTTGTTTTGTTTTTGTTGTTTTTATGTGTGTTGAACGTATATGTGTGAGGGGTGAACTAAAAAATTGAGAACGCTCTCTCCAGTTAGCCAAGGCGAATTAATTTATCAGGTAGCGTTGAAAGCACAGCTGTGCTACTTTTTTTTCTTACTTAGAGAGAGAAATGTAAAAAGTTGCTTCTGTTTTTGACATATCGATCAACGAAAGCAACAAAAAAATACGTTGCTGTGTTTTTGGTGTTGTTTCTTGTTGTAGTATCGACACCACCATATACATGAATTCGCCTTGCAGTTGGCATACTAGTTGTATATTATGCAGTGATACCGTTAGGATACGAAATATACATTTTTCGTATCTTTTGATGACTTCAAGTATCATTTATAATCCTGACATTTTTCGTATCTTTTGAATCTGTACGCAAAATGTACAGAAATAAAATATTAAACTGTCCGTATCTGACAAAGTTTTTTAAAGTTATCATTTCCTTATGAATACTAAAAAAACAGTGACAACTTAATAAGCTCCATACAGAAGGTGGTCAGATCTTACAATATTGGTGAACAGCGTTGCTTAAATTGCATTAAAATCGACTAAAAATGTCTTGCTACTGTGTGAACATTGTAAGCTCTTTTGTATTTGGCGGACGTGTTAAATGGTGCCATTGTCAGAAAAATATTTCTATTGGCAACGCCTGCTTACAATATTGTATGATCTGACCACCGTCTGGCTATGAAGCTATACAAAAATCACATGTATTTTGGTGTTAGGTTTTCTACGTTCTTCTGTCGTCTGCTTATTCTTGTGTATGTGTGTTAAGATGAAATTTAAGAAGAAAAATTTATGTGAACTTTTTTATATAATCGCCTTAGTATTAACACCTTAACTCGTATATCAATTTAACTTGCATTGTTATTATTTTTCATTGCATTAATATAGGGGATTTCAAATTACAGGCGCATTCCTGCTATGAACCGTTTTTCTTTCTTTTTAGTGTAGAACTTATTAAGGTTCTAGTACCACATTTAATTTAGAACCTAAACTAGAATTGTACTAAAAACACAAATTTGATCTGTGTAGAGTTCCCCATTTTAGTCTTTTTCTATGTTAGACATCGTCCAGACTTGCAATTTATGTTGGAAGCAATTATTTAGTTTATGGATGAGTGAGGTGGGAAGATTGGGGAGGGATACTCAGTTTAATGTACTCTGCAATGCTGCTTTATTATTCTCACACAGTTAAACTTGAAGTTGGCTGTAGGTGTATTTTTATTTCTACATAAAATATGAAAAGGGCAAGATAAAAATACAAAAATTCTAACTCTAGAATTTCATAATCTGGACTCTAGTTCAATTTCAAAGAAGAATTTTAAAAAGTTGCAGCAACATAAATTGCAAGTCTGGACGATGACTTAAAGATTTCTTTTTTAGTTTCTTTCTAGAAGCAATGTTTAATAGTTTTTTTATGTTACCTGAAACAATTTAATATAAGATAATTTAAATTGCTATAAAGTTATAGTTTTTTTTTTAACTGTGTTAGAATATACAATTCAGGCTAAAGTTCATTAAATTTAATTTCATTAAATTATTTTATTGAAGAAAGAAATTTTACAACATGAAATAAATTAAAATTTATTGATAATTCTTGACTGAGCTGGGAATTGAACCCAAGTTTTCACGGACAGGTTGTCATGACATGTAAGCACGCAATCTCCTCAGAGGGGTTTGCCGTTTAAAACTCACCACCATCGAAGGCATCGTTTAAACCCTCGTTTAATATACCCTCTTAAAAAATTCTCTGTTTGAAATAAAGTTACTCAATACACTTTATTTAAAAATTTCTGCTACTAAAATTGTGGGCGTCTATTAAATGCAGAAAAAACACAAAAATAAAAAATAAAAAATTTCAGAAAACTTTTAATCAACAATTAAATAATTTGAAAATAAAACAAATCAACGACAACTGCACCAACAACAAAGACAAAGTAGCCAAAATAATAGTGTATCTAATATTTTGAAATTAAATACCTTAAACTATTGGGGTCAATACATGTATTAATTTGTTATCTGACATTAGGAAAACAACAAAAATTAAGCATGTCAACTGAAATCTCTAGCAAAAATAAAGAAACGGGAAAATAACAGAAAATTGCTATAAAAACATAGCAAAAAAGAAAAGATTAACAATGACAGATTAACTATACAAATTAAACTGAAACACTGATAACTAAACAAACTGAAAAGGCAACCGAAAAAAGGAATTTAAATTGCAACAACTAAATTGAAAAAAAAAGTACAAAACCTAATATAATACAATATTTTAGAATTAGCGAAAGAAAATAAGCGACAATTTAAAAAAGTGTGCCAAATTTATGTTGCCACAAATAAGTGTTGCCACGAGTGCACTGAATATAATGTATGGCTTGAAAAAGATTGTAACATGAACTCAAACTACTGGTAAGAGAGTTTTCGCTTTTTTTCTACCTTTTTCCATTTTTTTTTCATATACGTACAGCTACTCACACTATAAATGGGACACAGAGAAAAAGTGTTTTGTTGTTCTGTTTGCAACTCAAAATAAAAGGCTAAATTTGATTTCAGAATTTTCATTAAATACACAGGGGTATCTCGGTTTAACAAAGGATAATGATTCGTTAAATCGAATAATTTGTAAAAACGGCGCTCTTTTTACCTTTAAAAGTTTTTATGACTATACTTTCTCAATTGTTTATATATAAACTAAGTTATTCAAAATGTCAAAACTCTATACAAAACAAAATTGACAGCTAACAAAGCTTACTCTGATGCATATTTATATATCGAGCCATAACCGCAAAAAAAGCTCAAGCAACAAAAACAAAATTTTACAGGAGAAGGTTTTTTTTATTATATTTCATAAAAATTTGGTATGAAAATTTAAGCATAAACTAAAATTGTTTTTGCTATAAAATCGTAGCGGTACCTTTTGCGACCATGAGATTTTAGGAGAATATGCAAGTGTTGCCAATAAATTCATTCATTAAAAAAAAAAACGAAAATTGAAAATGTTGTCGTTTAAGATGTTTTTTGCGGATATGGCTCGATATTATGAATGTGCATAATAATAAATCATCTCTTATTGTTTTTGGGTGCTTTTTAAAATGCACGAATGTCAGAAAATGTAAAAACATTTACAGGTATCTCTTGATTTACACGGTACTTCATTAACGCGATTTATATAAATATAACACGGATCAATAATAGTAAGCTTTTTTTTGAATCGCCCAGTTTTTTACGCGGTTCTAATAAAACACGCTCAAAAAATTATGATAATCCGTATTTTACGCGAAATGCAGGAAATATATAGAATTGCACAAGTGCATACATTAAAAAAAAAAATTAAAAGATTTTTTGCACAATGTTTCTAACTTGGGCACTTGGGCATTAAAAATTTGAATTTACTGCTTACTGAAAATTTTTACAGGATACTGCAATTTTTTCAGTAACCAGTAAAATGTAACTGCTTTCTGAAATGTTTCGTTTTCAATTTTTTCAGTAACCAGTACCCATATTCTGTAACTTTGTTGAGAACTTCGCGCATCGAAAACATGTGAAACAAAATATTCCATTGTTTCTAGAAAAGGGAGAAAAAAAGTGTGTCTGTAACTTATGTCGAAAACCATCAAAAGAGATTACGTCGTTACGTTATAAATGACATAATATTCCACTCGAAGCCGATATGAAATTGCAGACGTTGAGAACGCCAGTCAAACATATCGTTGACGGCGACCAAATTTGACTAAAATTGAAAAATTTTTAACGACGGCGGCGAAAATACCACCGTCGGTTATACCAAAAAATATAAAGTGTGACTTTAATATATGTTGATTACAAAATTGCAAAGTAAACATATTGTATATTTTTCAAAAATTTTAAAAGAAAAATAGTTTAAAAATGAAAAAATCTGCCAAGAACAAAATACTTATCTCTTCCATGTTAATATTCATTGCATTTTGCAATTTTTAATTTATTTTTTTAATTGTTGAAATTTTTTCTCATCCCGTTTTTATGCTTGAGTTTATTTGACAGTTCAAAGCAGGAACTTTCTCACGAAAATTTTACAGATACACTTTTTAAGTATATTGGCGATTAATTTCCTTACGTGGCAGCTGTTACTCGCCAAAAATGTTACAGAAGCAGTTAAGTGAGCAAAACAGCTGTTTGCTTCAATTAATGGAATTTTTGTTTCATTTCTCACATTTCAATCGAAAATTTTCTTGCCGCTTGTTACATAACATGGGCACAGTAAAATTTAATGTTTTTTAGTCAATTCGCCTTATTTTTTTTTTTTTTTTTTTTTTTTTTTTTTTTTTTTTTGACTAGTTTACAATTGGCATAATTTTAAATATTCGAATATGTTTCAAATATTTTTTTTGTTTTGTTTGTCATCTTTTAATTCAAATGTTTTATAAAAATATAGCAAAGTTTTACACGCGGTTCAGACGGTGATTTTTTCCATGTTTTTTAAGAGAGAGAAAAAAACACGTTCTCTGTGTCTTTTTTTTATATTTTTCTTTGCACACATTCGTATATATGTTATGTTGCTTCATTTTATTATTTAATTCAATGTGGCAACATCTCTTTACAATACAAAACATTGGGCGCATTTAAATTGTTTGTTTTTATAAATAAGCAAGTAAAGAAGAATTAGCGATAATGGGGGAAAAAAAATCAACCCTAAAATCATGGGGAAAAATCTTCGTTTGAATCTGTTGTGTTTTTGGAAGCAACTTTCAAAAGGAATTAAAAAAAAAGACATGATTTTTAAATCACGGTCTGAATCTAGTGTTATACATATCATTATAAAGAAATACATATCCCTTTATTTTAGAAAAATAAGAAATAAAATTATTAAAAAAAATAGAATTCTATGGGTTCTTGATTTAACACAGTTTTTAGGTCCTAAAATTAAATTTTGTATCTATCTCATGTTTGATTTACTCGATATGCTAAATTTCTTGTCCCATAAACGGAATTTGTGCCAGTCCTGAAGCTTGCTTTACGCGAATTTGATCACTCGTGCTTTATTCAGTCCCAACAGACCGCGTAAATCGAGGGTTACCTGTAGATGCTCTTGTTTATAATATTTTATATATGCAGTTTAAAAGATCGTTAAATTCAGTCCCGATTTTTTGAATTATTCGTTATAAAAGATACTTAATAAGAAAGAATTAAGCGTTCGTTAAATCGCAAATTTGTTACACTGAGTATTTGTTAAAACGGGATTCCACTGTGCTGGATTTTATATCTACATACTAGCTTTTACCAGTGAATTCATTTACGGTAAATAAAAGCAACATTTAAAGAAAAGGGTTTATCTAAAAAACAAATTTACAGAAATTTGTTTTAGTTTTCTACATGTATACTTATTTTAAATGTTTTATATTTTATTTTAAAATTTTTGTAAAAACAAAAAAACATGTTTAGAAGCAGTCACAAAAGTAAGAGTTTTCATCATGTTTTGCCTTCAAATGTACTTTTGTTGATTGTCACCTTTATGTCAAAGAACAAAGGTTTCTAGTTCGAGAAAAATTACTTTGAAAAAAAAACGTGTAAACAAAAAGTACCAAATTACGAAGATTTATCCTGTACTTTATTTGTTTGCTCCCGTTATGTTACAAGACAGAAGTTTCAAGTTTGCTCAAAACTATTTTCAAAAGAGTGTTTACAAAAAGGACCATAAGTACTAATATTTACCCCGTTTTGCCCCAAAAATGAACTTTTTTTTTTGCTGCCTAAATTGTAAGGAAGCGATGTTTTAATATTAACCAAAATTATATTGCAAAAAACTTGATAACAAAAGAAAAGTCGACAAAACAGGATAAAAACGTTTTTAAACTTTTTTTAAAATAATTTTTCTAAAAATTTAAACCTTCATATCGCTCATTTCGTGCAAGACCTTCACAACTCAAAATTTGAAACTTTACAGGAGAGCCTTTTTAAGATTCCAACCTATTATTTCTCACCTTCTCTTTCACTAAAATACAGTTATAAAATCAAATGTTTCTTTTTTGCTACAAAGAAAACCACATGTACAAGAGGAATGTCAAACACAAACTGAAATGTGACCTTGTTGATGCTAATTGCTCAAGTTTGTTACGAGAGGTCATAGCGTCACAAGTATCTGTATTACCGTTAAGCTGGAGGTCCACACCACGCGTTACACGCCTTTTCGCAGTCTACGCAGCTGTCAAAAAAGTAGAATCTGTGTAGTTGTATGTAACAAGTTTCATGCACATTAGCCTAGGATGCATTGAGGCGTTGAACGCGAAAAGTAGGGTTACTTTCTACTTTTGCAATCGTCACAAGCAGCGTTCGAATAAATCAGTTGATTTTGACAAATGAAATTTCATTTTTACTTGTGGTGATGCCGCATCAGAAGCGTTGCATGTAACTTGAAACGTAGAACGCAAGTAAGGTATAAAACGCATGCAATGCGTTGAGGCTAAAACGCGTGGTGTGGACCTCCAGCTTTATTTTTTCGATAATTCTCTCCGTTCTTAGATCAATTTGTAGAGATTTAAGAGAAGAACATTTCTGCATTACTAACTCGAAAATGCCAAATTTTGAGTTGTGACGGTCTTGCACGAAATGAGCGATATGTTCTTCACAAAAAAAGCAAACAAATAAAGTAAATTTATGGGACAAACAGGGTAAAAATTAGTACACGAAATTTTAGGGAAAAAGAAAAGTCGAGAAAACAGGATAAAAACGTATTGTAAATATTTTTTTTTTTCAAAATAATTTTGCTAAAAATTTAAACCTTCATATGATCTTTACAAAAAAGGCAAACAAATAAAGTAAATTTATGGGACAAACCGGGTAAAAAGTACGCGAAATTTTAGGGAAAAAGAAAAGTCGAAAAAAGAGGATAAAAACGTATTGTAAATATTTTTTTTCAAAATAATTTTGCTAAAAATTTAAACCTTCATATGGTCTTTACAAAAAAGGCAAAAAAATAAAGTAAATTTATGGGACAAACAGGGTAAAAATTAGTACACGAAATTTTAGGGAAAAAGAAAAGTCGAGAAAACAGGATAAAAACGTCTTGTAAATATTTTTTTTTTTTCAAAATAATTTTGCTAAAAATTTAAACCTTCATATGATCTTTACAAAAAAGGCAAACAAATAAAGTAAATTTATGGGACAAACCGGGTAAAAAGTACGCGAAATTTTAGGGAAAAAGAAAAGTCGAAAAAACAGGATAAAAACGTATTGTAAATATTTTTTTTCAAAATAATTTTGCTAAAAATTTAAACCTTCATATGATCTTTACAAAAAAGGCAAAAAAATAAAGTAAATTTATGGGACAAACAGGGTAAAAATTAGTACGCGAAATTTTAGGGAAAAAGAAAAGTCGAGAAAACAGGATAAAAACGTCTTGTAAATATTATTTTTCAAAATAATTTTGCTTTAAACCTTCATATGTTCTTTACAAAAAAGGCTCACCAAAATGATTTCACAACAAGGTCATTGATTCCCGTAATGTATGGCTCGTAGCGCCGTCTTGTTGAAACAAGAGCTCATCGAGATCATGATCCTTACGTCAAATACGCAAAGTTGTCGAATACGATAAGTCAAGCAGTCGATTCGCCACGGTCTTCGCGTATTGGCAATAGTGGTTTCCATAGGGATTAAGTTTCTCGTATCGCACAAAAAACATTTCTCACAGAACGCTGATTTTCGAAATACAGCTGAACAATTTAGAGCCGCTGTTGTGGTATGGGTCTTTCCATGATTACTTCCCAAACGATACTAAACAAAAATGACAAAGCGTTTTGATATGATTCACGCGTGATCTGCAAAAAAGCATATTTTTCTTTATAAGGAAAATGGATAAAAGAATGATAAAAACGGGAATTTTAATTTGCTTTAAAATAAACAATCTAGAGACTTGAAATTTGTAAAGTTTGTTAATTTTTTACCAGAAAATAAAGTTTATTCCGTACTTTTTGTATTCCCGGGAAAGCGGGAAGTAAAAATCATATTTCCGGAATCCCGTATTTCCCGCGCAAATTTTCTTTTTTATTTATTTATCTTTTTCTCTAATGAAACTAATATTTCTTACTGGCTAGTATACTTAAAATAATTAAATCTAGTATCTATTATATAAAAAAAAAACCAAAAAAAATTAAGATTTATGCTTTAAACAGATTCGAAACAGCAGACTACCGACTTCAATATATCAACAATATAATACATGTGTGTATATGGAAATGATTATTTTAACGACGACACTGCATAATGGCTGCAGGTTGTTGTCTATGCTAATTTCGTCGTTGTAGTCAAATTAAACTAATTTCTATTTTTGTACGCTACAAAACAGAAAAAGTGCTGTTAATATAATCAAAAATTAGAAGAATTA
This sequence comes from Pollenia amentaria, assembly GCA_943735925.1. Classification (NCBI taxonomy): domain Eukaryota; kingdom Metazoa; phylum Arthropoda; class Insecta; order Diptera; family Polleniidae; genus Pollenia; species Pollenia amentaria. The sequence continues at coordinate 57,679,893 of OX031006.1, forward strand.
GTGCTTATAATATATAATAATAATTTGTTGGTTAAACAGCAAAGAACCGGATTGAAACAAGAATATAAGCGCGGCTCACCACCAAATCTATATTATTATTACTTTTAAGTATCCTTAAAATAAGTTATATAGGAAGATGTTTGTCACGCCAACGCTCTTAGTTTAAGAGCTATAGGTCGTAAAATTTTAAAAATACTTGATCCATATATCTTAAGGTATAAACTGATTCTTAGCAGTATGGGTATCATTGAACAATTTAAAGTGCGTTTCACATGGTGTTTAAAGCACACCGATTTATTAACCCATTAAGAGCCCATTTCAAATGCTCATACTTGACTGACTTTTTTTTTACAAAATTTGCTTTATTTTTAAATTATGTCGATATAATAATAGTTATTTAACAATAATATACACATGTTACCGAAGTTATTAGGACTTTGATTAATAAAGTTTTTCTGTATTGCGGGTTTTCAGCCTTCCGGAACACTTTTCAAATATTTACATATTATTACTATATTTCAATATGTAACAAGTGCATAAACTATTACCACTACATATTTCAACTCAAACTTATAAATAAATTGCAAAGTTTTCCAAAATAAAATTTGTTTAACCCTAATAACTTTAAAATTTTATATGATGGAGTTTCTAAAAATATAGCATATAAAAACTTGGGGTGTTCTCTATAACATATTATACTTAAGGAAATATTATTATACATATCGACAAAATTTTAAGATAAATTCTCTTAAGGGGTTAATAAAATGGTATATTTGATACATCATATGAAATGTGTTTCGAAAGACTATGATACCAATACTTTAAAGATTCAGATTATATTTTTCTTCCTATACTATTGATAAAGTGCTCTGAAACTTTTACGACCTATAATTCATAAACTTAGTGCGTTGAACCAAAAAATTACAGTAGAATCGCGATACAGTAATCTTACGGTCAAGTTAACCAAATTTTAGCGCTTCTGTGCCGATCTAAACGTTAACTCTAAGTTAACTTTTCAGATCGTATTAGTAAAAGTACTGATTTGTACAAACGATAACAAATTAGATTAAATTTTAAGCTGAAAATTGAGAGTTTAAACAAAATTGAGAAATACATTAAAGAAAAACTATCGGCGTTGTATTATTGTATATCTGAAGTTGCCATCTCAAAAATAAAAACGAAACGTCACAAAATTTTCGAGGCTTTGAATAATACATAGGAAAAAGCATACAAGAAAACATTACATAGACCAAAATATGCCGATCTTAAAGCAAGTTTGTACAAATGTTTTCTTGAAGCATCGAAAACGTAATTGTGCAATCACTGTTCTAATTTCAATGTCAATAGCTAAGCGCGAGTTAGTGTAACTGCAACCTGAAAAGACAATAATGTCAGTAATGGATGGCTGGCAAATGTTTAGAAAATACCCAGAATTCGCTATCTGAAAATTTTTGAAGAACTAATTTTCTGACAAACGTCATATGTAGCACCTAACACATAATACATGACTGATTGTATAATTATTAATAATAAATTTTAGCCGGTACAAATAAGATCTAAGTTTCTTTTTTGAACAGATGAAAACTAAGTCATTGAAAAAAATATAGGTACATAGGTTTATTATTGCATTTTTTTACAATTTAGAAAAGTTAATAAATATGACGAAAAAGTTAACAGCCCTAAGGACATTTCAGTTTACTTTTTCGCGATTATACTGTATATTAGGATTTTTTATTCAACCTGCCATGAAGATGATATTCTTTATGAGTTCCAAAAACAATAAAATTAAAATATTTTAAATGTTTTTTAATAAATTCATTTGTTTTTACGTTAAAAAATTTATCATAAATAAGTATTTATATTTTTGTAGGCTTAAATTAAGTTTGTGTACGAGTCTGCAATTATGCACGTTGTTCAATTTATAAAAATTAAAAATGATAGTGGCACCACTGAAATGTAAATACATAATAAAAAACGCAGCTGTTTATATTTTTTCAATTGTAGCTGTCGTCTTCAAAATAATTCAGTAGCTGATTACGCGACTACAATTGCAGCCTGCAGCATTTGTAGTCGTGCCTTCGTGTTGCCTGCTGTCTCGAATGTGTTTAATGCATTAAGCTATTTTAAGATATTTAAGTGGTGATTTTTTATGCCAATAGGATCATCGAAATCAATATACTTATAAACATTGTCAAATTCAGAGCTCATTTGCATAATATGAATGACGTTTTTGGAAGAGCGAATAGGAACAGAAAGCTCAACATTACGAAGTAGGTATTCTGAAACAAGTTCACCGTTTAACAAATTGAGCAAAGAAATTTTATTTACCATATTTAGGTCGTGTGGGAAACGGTAGTAAAGTACTCATGAATGTAAAAATTTGACACTGATGAGGTGAATAAAATTTTACTAGCCCAGGGGGCTAGTATAAATTTTGACATTAGCGTAGACATTTTTGACAAGCACGCAATTATTAGACATACTCCCAGTTCGAGCAGCTCAAAGTCGCCTCTTAGTCGCCGCCGGTTCGAAAAGCATATTTACACTAATTTTTTTAGTCAAACTTTTATTTTTAGCCGTGTTGCATATTTATATATACATGCACATATATAAACCTTCTTGCTATAATAGTTTTTAAAGTGTTAAAAGTAAGAAAAATTATTTTGTCGACCCCGGGCAACGCTGGGCTTTAACAGCTAGTGTAATGTATGATTTAAATTAAGTCAATTTAATTCATACCTATATTAAATAATTAACATAAAATATCTTAACGAAGTATTTTTGTTGAGGTGTGCCACTTATAGTGGGAGTAGCTGTATGTTTTTTTTTTTTTGTAATTTTTTTACCTTGTCATCAACAATGAACCGTAAGTAGGTTCATGAGAGTAGGAAAAATTAGAAAAAAAGTGGGGGACAACAGAATAAAAGTGACCAGAAAAAAACATTATCTTGGCAGCGTGAAAACAAAAAGGTTTTTTTTTTTTTTTTTGTAAATAAAATCATTTCCATGTGGGGGGCTTTACACTAGTAAAGAAATATTAATTAAAAAAAATATCAAGCCTAGAGTAGTACAGGTACCCGTCGACAACACAATATTATTGAGTTTTTTATTATTGTCGTTTTGTTCCACAATATTCAATAAGTTGCGCAATTTAAAAAAATATATAAATCGCAATTTTTCTTTCAATATACATATGTACAGTCCCGGACTTAATTATTGGCACAGAAAGCATTTTCAACATCATAATTCATTTAAGAGCCTTTTTAAAGTGTTTTCTAATAAACAAATATTTTTACTTGATAATGAATTCAGTTTCTTACTTTTCAAAATTTTTATTAAATGATTCATTAAAAAAGAGCACAAACAAAATTACTAGTTTTGCAGGGCAAAATTATTGACAGACTTCATTTAAAAAACTGACATCATTAACGCAGTGTAGCAAAGCATCACTAAAAACATATGCGTTGAAATAGCATCACAAATAAAAACAATGCAAAAATTTCCTAACCGTTTTGCGGTAAATACGAATACCAAGCAATAATGAACTCAAGGCATTATTTACTGAAAAGAACTGGATAGCTTCAAATATTCCTTTCCCTGTTGCATTGCAACATTGCGTTTAGGAAGTCAGCCAAACTATAAAATATTAGTTATTTGCGAATATCATGTTGTACAACCGCATCCAGTCGATTTGGCATAGAACTCAACATCTGTCCCAATATTTTGCCATTCTTCTACCAGTGCCGGCTTCAGCTCATTATTTGTCGTTATTGTCCTCTTTTTCATTGTCCTACCCAACTCCTTGGTATATGTTTAACGCCATTTTAATTGAACGAAATTAAAGGTTACGTCTAGCAACCCGACAATCACAGAAAATATTATTAATTTTCTCCAATCACCAAATTTATACCAAATTCATGATATCAAGTAAACAATTTGTTGATTTTGCACCTATTATCAAAATTATTATATTGATTACTAAAAATTTTAAAATTGTGAATATTTTTTTTCAATAAACGATATTTTTAATTTTAATTAAAAAAAACGATCAAAAAACTTTGCCATTTCAAACAATGTGTTAATTTATTCATTAAAATATTGACAGTTCCCAACAACAATTCTACATGTTCAAATTATTTTATTTTAAACGAAAAAAGTCAATTAAGATTTTTTGTTATTTAATTAAAATTTTAATTGAAAATTTATTTCAAAACAACTAAAATGTTAATTAAATCAAAATAAAATTTTTAATTTTCTTTCAACTAAAAAAAAATTGATTCAATTATCACATTAGTTAAATTTAAATACTTCTTAAACCATTTTTTTAATTGATAAAACACTTTTTTCTGTGATTGCGAACTGCCTCATTTTGTTCTCTTCGGACCGTAATGGGATGAACGTATTTTTCAAACTCTTGCTTAATCTCCGTAGCGATCTGTGTTGAGGATATTTTTGGGCTTACTTTTACTTTTCTGGCTATCTGGCTTAATTCACGGCTGCTTAAAGATGTTGGCCGATTTGAATGTTAAGCACTTTCAAATGTTACGGCTCCTTTTAAACGCTGTACGATGCTCTGCATTGTTTAGCGACTAGGAATGCCAATCGGTACTGATTTTTGAAAATCCCGGGATTCAGGATTTTCAAAATCCAGAATTCCGGGATTTTCTGGATTAATGTGTCTCTTTAAGATACGACTTTTTTTAACAAAGTCGTATCAACACTTTTTGAATATTCAAAAGATTTTATATACATAACATATATTTAAAAAAAAGAAAACAACAAAACAAATAAGTTTATACATATCGGCATTTCTATGAGAATGTCAACCACGACTCAAAAAATAAATAGCCTTGAAACTATTTTTCGAATATGGTAGAAAGTAAAAAAACACTCAAACTTAACTATGCAAAGCGGTTTATAGCTTATTACAATTTTGAAAGAGCAAAAAATAAAAGTTAAAACTGCCTATCTCTTTGATTCATTTTAAGTAACTGCAATCAACAATTTTCACTTTTCTGCCGATTAAATGCAGATACTGGTAACATTGGAATTATACCTTAAAATTAATTTTACAACAACAATGAACAAAATTCACGAGGAGAGGCCATATTTATAGTTCGATTAGCGGTATATTTTTTGGTTTGCTTTGGATGATATTCCAGTGTCACGTACGTGGTGCAAAAACATCATTTGTCTATGTAATTGGTATTTGATCAGTCGTACGTGTTTCAAAATAAAAGTTCAAAGCAAGATATTTGTTGCAAAAAAATTTTGATCGGAATTTTTTTTTAAATAGGTATAATAAAAATTTTATAAGCTATTAAACGTCGTCACGTACGATATTGCATGTACTATAAACTCAACTAAATGTATCATCTTATTATTTTGGTATTAGGTTGAAATTTGATCAAAAATTATTTTTTGGCAATCTTAATCATCTAAACAAATATAATTGGTATTGTTCCATATTTGACCATAGCACTAATTCAAATACTACTCCAGATAAAAGCTTTTAATATTATAACTTCATTATAAATGTTGGTATTGACATAAAAATTGGCGACAATAACTTTTATGATAGGTACTATGTCGTGATAAAATGTTGTGCTCATAGGTCCAAAATTAACTATAGGTCCCATATAAAGCCCCTTCCTAAAATCGCTGAAAGGCAAGCAAATCTCATATAGATGAAGATATCTAAATAATATTCGGCACAAATAACTTTTAAATAACTTTTAACGTCATAGCATAATTCTCTTCCGGCGACCATGATTGGCGATGGGTCAAAAATAGGGTACATTCTCAAAAATTAGTTTTGAAAATATTATGGTGTAGGGTATCATATGGTCGGGCTTGGCCGACTGTACTTTCTGACTTGTTTGTTTTAAGTTTTTGTATGCATATATTTACCAAAAACATATTTCATATCTTGTAAATACTATAAGAGAAAAATCTGTCACGTACAGTATGTCACGAACGATATTACATTTGGTTCATTATAAAACCATTCAGAAAATGTATTTATTTCCAATTACGGATTATAGCGGAAAAATATATGGTTTAATGTAAAAAATTTAAAAAAGGAAAAATACCTCCCACAATTCGCAGATTTTCGGATTTTTTTACATTCACCCCCAAAATAACTTCCGTTTTATGTCACGTACGATATACACCTATTTTGCTAGGTATTTTGGACAACAAGGATTCGAATGTAATAATTTTTTTTTTTCATACATAGTACCCTCTAAAAGAAACATAATGATAAATAAGTTTTCCAGTTACTACTATTTGCACAAAAACTCTATCGCTCCGAAGGCGTACAAATGTCACGTACGATGACATGGAAATGCCCATTTGTTTATAACACTGGCCTCACACATGAGCAAACTTATCAGATTCTGAAAAAAGCTTAAAAAAAATATAGGTATCTCTAAGTTTTTCAAGATCAATTTATTTCGGTTTTTTGACAGCAATTCAATTTTTAATGTGAATTAAGTTGTGACGACATTAATACACGGCAAAGTGTAGTCCCTCATTGAGATCGATAGCTGAGTTAAAAACTGTAAGACTATGTTGACTGCAGTGCAGCACACCTCCAGGTTGAGTGCGAGATTCAGAATCAATAATTTAAGTACGTTTGAAATTTATTTTAAAACAAAAAAGAAACATTTGTATATTCTTAAAACAGATTTCGAGTTTAAATAAATTTTTTATGAATACGTCAGATAGTGTTTATTTATAAAAAAAATTCTTTTATTTGCCGTATGTTTTTTAAGCAAATTTTTTATTATTATTGGCCCAGAAGGAATATGAGCTATTTTATAAATATAACGACTTAAATGTTATAATTATATCAACTTTTATTCTTTAGCTTCTTAATGTACTTTAATTTGATAGTGAATAATTTTTATTTTTTACTTGATATATAAAAATTATTTCTTAATTTCTAAATTTGCATAAAAATAATCCTTTTTATTTTGGTATTATGTCTTAAGCCAAAAGCTGAACTTGCTAAACGTAATTGTAAAAAAGGCTTGAGATGTAAATCTGCAATTTTCGTTTCTACTTAAAATAATGGTTTTTATTAAGCAAAATACAATAATCCAAAAATAGTCGTCATATAACAAGAAAAAAATTAAAATTTTAAATACTCGCTGTGTTCCAAAAACAAAAATTAAACTCAAAAATAAGAATTATTTGCAATAAAAAATAAACTTAAATATAATTTGTTAAAAATAGTTTTGTATAGAGTATAAAAATTAAAAAAAAAAAAACGAACATTTTTGTACATAAAAGTTGATATGTTAAAAATCCCGGGACTCATAAAAATAAATCCCGGGATTCGGAATTTCCCGTTTGGCATTCCTAGTAGCGACTAATATCCATCATTTGCATAATCTCAGCATAAGATTTGCTTTGATAGTGCAAAAATAGAATAATTTTGCGCTGATATTCTGTCGTTTCCCCCTATTTGTTACCCATTCTTAATAAAATCAATAAATTTTTGGAAAATTTAGGAGAACTATTGATGTTTAGAAAAGTGGTCAGATCGATTACATTTGAAGAGCTTAACCAACGCTGTGCCAATAAAATTGTCCAGCAAAACTGGGTAATTTTTGCTTTCTATTTTTTAATAGTTTTGAAAAAAATTAAGGCCCTAATTATGTAAAACGCAACGCAGCGCCAAAGAATTACATTGAAAGCAAAAACAATCATACATATTTGGTAGTTTTGTTGTTGCTTTCAACAGAAATTCATGTACCGTTTTAAAATTTTCAACGCCACAAGTTATGCAGCGTTTGAAATTTTTAAAACGCAATGTGAATTTCTGTAGAAAGCCACAACAAAATTACAAAATATTTATGATTTTGTTTTTGCTTTCAATGTAGTTCTTTGGCGTTGCGTTTTACATGATTAGGGCCAAAGTTAATTTTGTGGGAAGTTCATCATACTGTCTAGCAAAAATATTTGTTTATTAAAAATCGCCTAAACAAGGCTCTTAAATCAATCGTGAAGTTGAAAGTACTGTCTGTGCCAATAATTTAGTCCGTCACTGTGTGTTAAAGTAAACAAAACCAAAAGTAAACAAAATCAGTGTTTTCATTTCACTACAAAATATTTCATTTTGTACAAAATAAATCAAAAAACTTTTGATTGTTGCCAATATATTGTGCCACCATTTTATATTATATACACACAGGCAATTTAATTGTACAATATCAATATTGAACAATTATATTGCAAACTTTTTTTTAACGTAAATATCAATCATAATTCGAAACGTGTATATAAACATATTTAATTGTTTTTTCGTATCTGTAAACAAACTGTCAATTATTTTGTTAAAAATAGTTTTTCGTTTTGTTTAAATTGAAATCAAACAAAAATTTTTTAAATTTTTGTTGTAAATATTATTGTTTTTTTTTTTTAATATTTATTAGGAACATTTTTATAGAACAATGTATAGAAATGTAAGCGCTGCTAGTCGAGTTTACTATCATTACGGTTGTAGGGTTAAATAGAAACAATTCGGTCTAAAAATTTTGGGCGCTGAACTGACTTAAGATTCAGAAAAGGGTTAATGTTAAGAGTTTAACCCCAGAAGGCGAAAAAGCTATCTAGTTTTTTTTTTTTTTTTTTTTGTAAATCAAATAGCTTTTTAAGCATTGAATTAACTTTGGGTCGTTCTAGACCCGTGTTCACAAGCCGTTTAATTCTAAGATTTAGTTTAACCATAAATTTCAAAGCAACTATTTTTCTTCGTTTATCATTTGAATATTTTATGGAATAAAAAAATATATAGTTTCTCTAAAAACCATCAAAACTTTTAGTTACTTAATAAAAAGTTTACACAATTTTGTAAAAACATTTACAGCCTGCCCTTCTTTCCACCTTTTCCCATGACATAATTTATTTAAAAATTCTTAAATGTTATTTTATTATGTAATATTTTGTAACGTCAATTTCCAACATAAATTAAAATCGTTTAGCAAATATTTTTGTATATTCCCTGTTTTTTTTCTACTTTTGAAATAAGAAGGGGTCGTTTTAGCACCACAACCATAAAAAGTTTAAAATCAAGTTAAGGTAAAGAAGAGAATTTAATAAATTTTTGTTTATTATTAAAAGCTGTAAAAATTTTGTTAAAATCTTGGATTTTAAAAGTATGACCTTTGACCCTTCCACAGAAAATACAAAATAAAAGGGATTTTTTTTAATTAATTTTTAATGTTTTTATAAATGGAAATAAAGCACAATAAATTCAAACAATTTTATAAAATTATCAAAATTTGGGCTCGTTGAAGCCTCATTAAATAGTTCCCATCAATTTTAAGTTTAAAACTAATTTATAGGTGATTTTATTGAATTAAAAAAAAATAATCGAAAAAAGTTTTTAATTTCTATAAAAACCATAAGATTTTTTATAATATACGACCTTTGGCCCGGACGGAAATTTCTATTAAGTTGTACACTTTTTGTGATTTTACAGCAACGAAAATTTTATATATTTATCTATAGAATTTATTGTACTAAAAAGTCCAATAATAATTTTTCACACATCGTTGTTAAGATAAATTTTTATTACAATATCGTATTGTTTTACCGATAATTTCTTTAAAATGCGAGAATTTATAAAAATCCTTGAAAGAAAACGAATATAAAATTTAATTTCAACAACTCAAATTCAAAAATGTCCCTTCAAAAACCTTTTTCTGGACATTCACAAACTCTGAATTAGTAAAGACTTTAGTTGAAATTTTTGGTTAAAAATTTTATGTTAATTTTTTTCACAAAATTTTTTAATAACATTTTTTTTCCTTATGTGTACAACCCTTTAAAATAAGTTAAAAAGTATGTAAACTTTTACCAATAATTTTTCTTGAGTGTTTTCGCAAAGAATCGTAACAAAAACACATTAAAAATTTTCAAGCACAAATATCACGTAATTGGATTAAAAAAGAATACCATAAAAAAGTTGCTTTCTTCGGTACAACAACAGTGAAAGAAATTTATAAAAATCAATTGCATTTGAAATTTAAAACGAAAAACAACGATTTTATTTTATTTTTTTAAGGGTAAAATAAAAAAAAAAATTAAATTAATAATTAAAAATTAAAAAAACGACTTATTTTCCATAACTCAAGGTGAAAATAAAAAAAAATAAAAAAATACAAATATAGTGTTGCCTACTTTTAAGTGGTTAAAATAATAAATAAAGAGAAACTCACCATTGAGTTATAAACCTACCACTAAACCTCTTTTGCTTTTCAACATTGAAACTTAAATACCATGAAAATCCTAAAGTATACTTCGCGGCGCAGCAGTTTAAAGAAACGTAAATCAAATATGGCAACCTCCTCGCGCGCCAGTGTTATGCATCCCGTTAATCCAAAAGCTGCTTTTTATCCCTTTTTGAAACAAAAACCCACCGCGTTCATACGAAACGGTATTATTGGTGCTGGGGAAGGACCTGGCTCAAAAGGTCTTTATCAGGTGGATGATCGTATTTATACGACAACCAAAATGTTTATACGTGATGGCTATATGTATCCTCGGCAAGCTGGTCAATCAATGGATCCTCGATTTCCTTATGAGCTCCATGAGTTTCCCGATGATACGGGAGCCACTGGCCTTCAGTTGGTTTCGACACCAAAAGTGCACATCTCTGGAGAATATTTAGCCAATGGTTCCTCAGATCATGCCGCCACCGCCGCCGCCGTTTCATTGCCAACTGGTGGTAGAACTAATTTCCACGCAGGCGGTGATGGTTCAATAACTCGTCGTGATGCTCGCAAGGCAGCTGCTGAGATAAATTTAGCCAATCAAGTTTATTGGTTGCAAAAGCAACGTATACGTTCGCGCAGCAATAGTTTGGGCCAACGAGTAGCTCAGGAGGATATGTCACCTTCTGGTGCGTCCCACAGTGCAGAACGTCATTATATACGAAATGTGGATGATTTGTTAACATCGCTAAAGCAACAGGACCAGATTTATCAACCTCCAAGTGAAAGTGGTCAATCGACAGCCTCAAATCGCCGTAGGAAAAAGGTGAGTACGAAATAAAAAAGTTCAGTAAGGAAATTAAAAAAAACACTTGTGCCATTTTATAAAATTCATAATTGTGATTAAAGCACTTTTCAAAAAATTTAGTTAAATTTAGCAATCTTTAGCGTTTTATATATTAAAATTAAACCTCTTATAAATATGATATTGAAAGCTTATCGAAGTTCAGCTTTCCTTTTAAAAACCTAAAACATATTTTTAGATTTACTGCCTGTATTTTGAACACGAGCTTAAAATTCGTTCTCTTAACTTACATTTTAAACAAAAACCAATTTTTTTTTTTTTTTTTTTTTTTAAATAACTATCAAACTTTTTTATATATAATTATGTTAAAATTACATTAAAAGCTTAACCATTTTCTCAGAGTAAACTTGAAACAAATCTTCTTTATTTTTAAAACAAAATCAATTTTATTCCAAACTAAATAAAAATACTAAAAGTATTTTTGGTAAAAGCTTTAAAATCGAGCTAAACTTTTAATCAAATCAAACTCTTTTTATATTCTTCTGTCAAATAAGATATTGAAAGTTCAAAATGCTTGTTTTATTTTATAATAAAATCGATGCAAATTAAAAAAAAAACAGAAAAAGTTAAGTTCTAAATAAGCTTATATTTTAGCTTGAACTTTTTCTTTAAGATTTAAATAAAAGCATTAAAATACAAAAAAAAAAAAAAGAAATGTGCTCTACAAAGAATTTTTATTTATTATTATTAATCCACGAAATTGATATAATGAACATTGGGCTTCAATAATTGATCTCCATGTAGTCAGCGATACCGCTGTGATACTAAAGTATCAATTTGACACTTTTTCGACGGTATTGATACCATTTGTGACCTTTTTTTAAATTACCCTTTTGTATCACTGTTAACTATTTTGTGCCACTTTTTGACCTTTTTTGGAAATAGCACTCACATTTTGTTCAAAACTGCTGAACAGTAGTGCTTCAGCTAAACAAGTGTTTTCGAAATAAGCATTGCTTAAAAATAAACTTTGAAACAGACTCAAAGTAGAAACTTACAATTCCATGCTCTCTTATCTAAATTTGCTCGAAGCGGAGGTGGAAGAATAGAATTCAATATAAAACGCACATTCCTTAAAAGTAGTTAGTTTTCGTAAAAAGTTTGTGTTAAAACATTGTTTACAACTTCTAAATTAGGTTTCCGATAGTAGAGTACAAATTTAAGTAAAATTTCCCTAAAAACAAACATAATTCATATACATACATACAAGTTTGTTATTTTTATTATATTTATATTTTTTTTATTTATTTAATGACTTGTGGTGTTTTCTATTCTACAAAAAATGTGACATTATATTTAAAAAATTCAATTTGGTGCTTGTTTTTTAAAAATGTGTTGCCCTCCAAAAGGGTAGCATGTTTTATTTTAAAAAATTAACCCTTAATAATGGCGTAAGGCATTGAACTTTTCGTCCTGTATAAATCGACAGTGTTGAAGTGCCCTGAAAAACCGGTGACTTCGGTTTATATATGGGGGTATTTTTAAAACGGCGGTAATGGCCTGAAAGAGCAACAAAGCTTCTCAAAAATTTAAAAATTTGGAAAAGTTTGCAAAAATTAGCGAAAATTTTTTATTTTTAAAACAAGCCATAAAATGGACTAACAGTAACTAAAACTAAAAGGAATGGCAAAAATTCGGTAAAAATTGATAAATTAGCAGAAATTCCCAAAAATTTGGTAACAACGGTATGTCATATATAATAAAAATCTTAAAAGCTTTAAGAATTAGAAAACTTACAGGAAAAAACGCTTCCATCGTGAACGTGGCTAAAATATAATGATATAGGTGCCTATTATGAACTTAATTCGTTTTTCGACAGCAGTCGAATTAGTTGATCGAACGAACTTTCATTTGGTATTATGGCACACATTCGATAAAAAAGTACTATTGTGATTTAGTTTATTCACAGTAGTACATTTCTATCAGCTGTCACTTTAAATAAAAAATTTTTGTTAAAAAATTTAAAAAATTAAATTAATATAAATCATGACTACGACGGAGTAATGGTACGATGATTCATCTGATGAAGATGAACGCTTACTGGAACTGGCCTGTACCTGTAGCCTAAACTTTTGTAAAAATTCCTTTTGCCAACAAAGGATTTTGGTCCATAAGGGAAACAAGCTTTTCCAACTGCTGCTTACTACTGTCGACTTTGGACTTGCATAAAAAAACCAAACATTATAAAGAATGTGGAATTTGCACACCAAAACTAATAAATTAACAACAATTTTTTTAAATTACTTAAACCGTCGAAAGCAAATTTGTTTTCGTTGAAAAATTCAATGCACAACGAAATTTTTGACACTGCTGCCAATAATACCAAAATAACAATCGATAGTCGATATTTGATTGCCAGCGAAAATCGTTTATCGAATGTAACTCATAATAGGGGCAATAATGATGAAGGACACAGTTTTTGTCCGGTGTTAAAAACAGGAAAGGGCATTCCATAAAAAGTTTAGTTTCTTGAGTACTTTTTACCTAAAATAAATCATTTTTGTTTGTTTATAAAAAAATTGGTCTTACTGCTTATACAAAACCTGAAACTTTTTTAATTGAAATACCCATTTTTTGACCCCTTTTTCTGGAAAATCCCCTTGTGACCCTTATCAAAAATTTCCAACGGTAACCCTGCATGTAGTTCTATCTAATGCTGCTCTCTTGGTTTCATTCCACGTTACGATAACGGCTTGTAATTCGGCCCGGACTTGTCTCTTCACGTGTTCTTAGGACGACTCCCTCTTCTAACTCCCTGAGGATTAAAGTCCAAGGATTTTTTGTTGTTGTTATCTGGTGATTTACGCAAAGTATGTCCTACACCCAGAGAAAAAATATGTTTAAATATGGCCACCTCCAACAAAACTATTTTTTAAGAAAATTTTAAACATATTACGATTAAATTAAACCATATTGTTTCTGACAACCATGATAAGGTAAAGTTAATCCTCCATCAAGAAGGCACAACCATATTATGGTTGCCTCCGAACATGTTTTGGTTAATAATAACTAAAATATGCTTAACACTTATAATAGCATGGTTGTTTTTCAACCATTGAATGTTGCTCCTGGAAAAGAGGAAAATACTATTGTTAAGTTAAAAACAAATTATTGTCATATTTAACCATAACCTGTTTAGAGGCAACCATAATATGGTTCTGGCTTCTTGATTGTGGACCAATTTAACAATAATATGGTTGTCGGTGACACTAATATGGTTAAATTAAACATAATATGTTTAAAATTTTCTTTAAAAATAGTTTTGTTGGAGGTGGCCATATTTAAACATATTTTTTCTCTACGTGAAACCATCTATATTTACGTATTTTAATGTCGTGCTCAATTGAGCGTTGTTTGTGGCCGGAATATTTCTGGAATTTGGCGAAGGCACTTGTTGACAAACACTTGCAATTTTTGCGCGTCAAGATTAATTAAATTTCAAGTCTCCAAGCCGTAAAGGAGCACTGACTTTATATGTTATTAAATTCTTTAATTTTGGTAGGTATTGCAATGTTTGATGATTTCCAGAGCTTATTTAAAATTCCAAATGTCTGTTTGGCCTTAGCCAGCCTGTTTTGGATATCTTCCGGGCATCGTCCGGGGACTGCAATACTACTGCCCAGGTAGCAAGAGGAAGAAACGTCTTCAAGTTGTTGTCCTAAGAGAGAAAAGTGGTACTCGCTCGTGGTATTAAAGCGCTTTGATTTTGTTTTATTGCCGTTTATTATCAATCCTGCAGAGTTAGCTTTAATTACGATGTTGCTTAACATTTTCTGCATATCACGGTGCTTCTAAGATATTAAGCAGATATCATCTGAGTAGTCTAAGTCGGTTAGTCTTCCAGCTAAGCCCCGGTTTCATGGATTCATTCATAATAACATCAAGAACAATGTTGAATAATAAGTGTGATAGAACACATCCCTGCCTCACGCCCGTTTTGACGGTTATGTTTCCACTGACATGACCTCTGTATAGTACGAAACAAGATGCGTCATTTTACAAGCCAGATAATTTTATCAGGGATTCCTTTACTCTACAAATAAAGCAAAATGTTGTTGTGGATAACATGTGGTCTTCACCTGAGATAATATCTGATATAATATGAGAGAGAACGTCGACAGAATGAGAGAGCACATTTCTTCATGTTAATCTTAAGCTACGATCACACTTGTCAAATATTTTACGAAAAAACGGGACCAATTTCCATAAATTTCAATATTTATTTTGTTTATAATAACACATCTTACATAAAACAGTTTTTTGCTATGTCTAGCAGTGTAATTAGTTTTATTTTGTGATATTAAGATCATGTTCAAACTCATTAACTATGAAAAATATTAGTGGTTATGCTTATTTGATCAAATATTTAATAAGAGTGACCGTAGCTTTAATCTTAAACAAGGCGAACATGTATCTTATAAGATTTCATAATTTACTGATTTTCATGCAGCAAACTTGTGTCTTTCTTTATTCTTTTTAGTTGTGTTCTCTGTTTTGAGTGTTAAATATTGTTTTTAGGCATTTCTCACAAGATTTCCACTATTTACACTAAAAAATTGAACATTTTAATGAAAGCGTCTTATTATTGTTTTATTTGTATGTATGTATGTGTATTTTTGACAGCTCATCTTATAAGATAGTTGTTATAAGATATCTAATAACAACTGTCTCATAACATTTATTATAATATTAATAGTAACACTATTTGAGAGTCCACACGTAAGATAATAATATCTGCACAGAAAAAATTCTCCAAAAATTTTGCACCAATTAAAGCATTAATCAAAAATAAAATCAGTTTTAATTAAAAATGTAATCAAGTCAATTAAACGTTTAATCAAGTGAATTAAAAGTTTAATTGATACTATTAATTTGTTTGCTGGTGCTTTAATTGGGGTAACATTTTTTTCTGTGTGCGATTGAATTTGACGTTTGCTGATAAAAAAAAACCTTATATCTTATTTTAGGTGGAGACCCTGTGTAAAGAACTACACAATTAACATATAAATGTTATTATTAACCATAATATAGTCGAAAGCAACCATAATATGGTTGTGGCTTCCTTTAACCCTGAAAGGTTACTCTTCATTTTAGTACATTAAAGTTACTCTTTCTAGAGGAACAATTTTTTAAGTAAAAAATCAACAAAAAAAAAGCATATTATTGGAAAATTAAATTAAATAAAGCAAAAAATATAAAAGTTTTTCTTCTCTTTTAAAATTTGATACGAATTTTTGCCGATTTTTGTGGTTTAATTTATTATTTTTTTTTTAAGCTTTTGTCATCAGATAAAGTTGTGGCTAAAAAGAGCGTAATTTGAATACACAAAAAAAAGTTATATGATAAAGTGTAAATAAACTTAGTCGATTCGACGAACAGTTACCATCTAGGGTTAAAAAGGATGGATTTTAACATAATAGGGTTGCCTTGTGACATTATCAGCCTGGCCCCCGATGTCGATCGACAACTTAAGCGAGCGACAACATGTCACTCATTATCGTTCTCTTAAGCGGCCCACTGACTATCGACTTGTCGGCATACAGGATTTATGTGTCTAAAGAAATTCATTTATTTATTGTCAAATGACTGTATTGCCACATCATCAATTCCATATATAAAACGCTTGTTTGGAATTTAAAGTCGACAAAACCAAACCAAAATTAAGCCAAAAAATAGAACTCTGGCTACAACCAAATCAGAATAGATGTTAACAAAGGAATAAACAAAAACAAACCAAGCAGTAAACAAAAAATATAGAATAGAATCTTAAAAAAAATATTTTAAATACCTTTATAATTTTATAAGTGGTAGTGTTTTAAAAAATATATGTAATAATAAAAAAAAATTTTGTGTTTGTGTGTAAAGAAAATTTTGTTAAATATTTTAACAAAATGCCTATGTCGACAACTATAACACAAGTGACATTTGTGGTCGCATAATATTTCTTAGTGGGCCGCAAATGTGTATGAAAACTGTTACTTTATCGGTCGCTTGCATTGTCGATCGACTTGTCGTGCTGAAAATTGTTAGTGGGCCGCAAATTAGCTGTCTTTCGTTGAAAATTCAAGCGAACGATAGCGGTCGACATCGGGTGCCAGGCTGTATATCTTTGAACATTTTTCGTAAAAAAAGTTTTGTTGAAGGCGACCACACCGAAAAGTATGTTTTCTTTGCGTATAAGTTCACAATTGGTCTAAGTTCCTCTGGTAAGTAATTTTCTTGATAATCGCCTAACTTCAGAATATGGTATCCGAATTTGGCTTGATTAGTGGTCGGCATCAAAAAATAAGTATGTTGTTTCTTTACCGCTGAATCGATATCGCGCATGTTCACCAATACTGTATTAACTCAAAATATAAAAATGTTCAATAGAAGCAAACAAATTTGTAATTTTACGTTAAAGGCGTATGAAAAATAATTTTTAAACCAACCGTTTCATTACCAACAAGTTGAAAAAACTGCGCGATATTTTTATTAGGTGTTAATTTTTTTTTTCCAAAAATTAAAAAAATAAAAATTTTGATTTAATACACTTTTGTTGCAAGAAAGATGGGAAAAGAAACGCGCAATCTTAGTATATTTGTTATTCAGGAACAAACTTTTTGGTCAAAGCTTTCAAAGAAGACCAGCTTTAAGTATGCGTAAATGAAAATATTTTTTATTACACCTTTCATACGCTGCACTCTATCTGTAACTTCATCTGAATAACTTCATTATTCACTCCTTAAACTTTTTCTTTTGTAGTTCAAATTTATAATACATACTTGTACTTATATACATAAAACACATTTGAATATTTAAAGTATGTACATGTGTACATATGTATGGGGCATTCCACGTTAAATCAGATAGTTTAAAAAAAAAGTTTTAGTTCACTTTAAAATGGCCTTCCTGGTGAATTTTGATATATTTTTGATTAATTTTGATCGGAATATATTTTTTTTTTTTTGTGATATTTTTGCGTTTTTTACAGAAAAAAATACTCCGTTTTTTTTTATTAAGATATTGAATTTAAAATTTTAAATCGTGTTTTTAAATTTAATGTATATATAATGTATCTTTGATTTTTTTTGAAAATTTAAAGCTTGGTCCGGTAGTGGAACTTTCATATTTACTATTTTTTTCGATTTTTGAAAATTTGAAAAAAAAAATTTACACGATTTTTGATTTTTAAAAATCGAAAAAAATAGTAGTAATGAAAGTCCCACCCCGGACCGGGATACACTCATTTTCAAAAACATGATTTAAAATTTAAAATTCAAAAATCTTAACAAAAAAATTGGATTTTTTTTTATTTATTTTTTTATATCTACACTCATTTTCAAAAAACACGATTTAAAATTTCAAATCCAAAAATCTCAATCAAAAATATTTGGAATATTTTTTCTATTATCTTCTGTATAAAAAGTATACAAAAAAGAATATTTTCCAAAAAAAAAAAGTTCTAATATACACCATTATTAGCTAAAAAAAATTCCTTTGAAGGAATAATCAAAAAAATATCAACATTTAACAGGAAGGCCCTTTTGAAGTGTACTGAAAAATATTACAAAATATGGGGAAAAAACAATTTTTAACCATCCGGTTTGTCGTGGAACGCCCCGCCTCGTATATACTTTTAAAAAATAAAATGAAAATGACTGTGCAGTTGAATAAATTACGGACAAATAAAAAAATTGTGCTAACAAACTAAATTGATATCACGTTTTAACCTCAAAAGATGTCAATGTTTGTACAGAGATATTTGACAGAAATACTTTACAAACCGTATAAGAAGTATTGAAGGTATCATCTGTATAAACAGAGAAAAGTGTCAAAGTATAAAGGAGAAATTCTTTAGCTTGCAAAATGACAACATTAAATGAATAATAATGCTGAAATGCAAGCAAGATTTAGTTTTTTGTTTTAAGCAAAAAATTTCAAAGAAAATACATAGAAAAAAAACATGAACAGAATTTACAATAAACATATATTTTGTATACTCATTCATTTAGGTACACTTCACTTTAACAAAAAACACGAGACAAAACCGCATACAATTTTAATACGATTTAAGCACGTGACTTGTTTTAAAATACAATCTTTAGAGTAAAACTGAAACAAAAGACGTGAAACTTTTTTAAGCAAAACAAACTTGTGTAACACTTTCTTTTGGAAAATCCACAAAAAAAAAATGGCGATTTTTTTTTTGTTTGTTTTTTTAATTTCTTAACATTAGTGATCTTTTTTACTTCTCGCCACCTTAAAAACGGTTTAAATGTATTTGGCAAATGGCAGAGTGCCTGCCAGATTTTTTTTTATTCGTTAGTAGCATGATAAATGGAATTTTGTTAAACAGTAGTTGAAGTAAAATAAATATATAGCATGAAATGTCTGGTTGATTTTTTCTTTTTAATACCCTACATTGGGTCCTTACTTTAGTTGACATTCAGCCTGGGTTTTTGAGATCTCAGTTAAACTAGGTTTAGTTAATCCGAAAACAAATTATTGACGTCATTGCCAAGTTTGTATACAAAATTTTGACGGAATAGCTTACTTTTACTTAAAATGTTGGCCTTTAATGAAATAATAAAAAAGTCACATTTCGCCGGAAAAATCCGAATTTCAGAGTAAGTTACACTAAGTTTAAACTTAATCCACATTTCAAAAACCCGGTCTGAGACTTTTATTTTTTGCACTATACTACAGATACGATTATCATTCTATAGACTAATGTCCAGCTTTTTCACTTCGTGCTTAAATACGTATTTAGTTAATTTTTATTAAAATTTAAGTTGTAGTAACACTTTGATCGATTTATTTTTTGTCTCCGATAAAGAAACAAATTTAAAATATGACCAATTATCGGCCTCCTGCTTTTCTAGACATGATCTTATTTTCATGATATTTGACATTCCTGATTTCAAACATATAAAAAATGTCACCTTAGAAGAAGAGTTTCTAAATATTAATTGGGAGTTCATTTACTACATGCAATCAGTTAATGATCAGATTGGCTTCTTGGAGGAAAAAATATTATCTCTGTATAACGCTACAGTACCTTTTCAATTGAAAAAGATTAGTAACCTCATCACAGACCGTGGTTTAATGAGGAAATTAAACAACTAATAGCAGCTCGAGACAATGCGTTCTCCAGGTGGAAGCGCTTTAAAACATCTGATCTGCATAAAACATATCGTGGAGCTAGAAAATCTGCAACAAGATCAATACGAATAGCAAAATCTAATTATTATGCCGAGAAATTCACAAATTCAGTATCTATAAAGACTACTTGGAGTGCATTTAAGGAAATTGGCATTGTAAATACGAGAAACAACCAACATAACGCTAGTATACCAAATCCAAATGAAATTAATCAAAGTTTTGTTAATATACCCATGAAAGAAGCAAATCATGCATATTATGCCAACCACCGTTATGAAGATATGCCACAAATAAAGTTTAATTTCGAGTGCGTAAACCACTTCGACGTTCTCAAAAGCTGTTGTTCCATCAAGTCAAATGCAACAGGAATTGATGGCATTCATCCAAACTTCAAAAAAATTATTCTTCAACCACTATTACCATTTATAACGTACATTTTCAACACAATAATAACAAAGTGCACTTATCCCCTGAGATGGAAACAAGCCAAAATTCTACCAATACCAAAATCTTCCATATCTGTCAAAAAAAAAACTTTTACGTATACAGATAGTTCAATATATACATAATAACAATCTACTAACTGACAAGCAATCTGGGTTCCGAGCTAAGCATAGTTGCCTTACTGCTCTGACTGATGTATCTGAGGATATTAGAAAGGAAGTGGATGATGGCTGTTTAGTAATGCTCGTATTGTTAGACCATTCTAAGGCATTTTATACAGTAGACCATACAATATTAGCTCAAAAACTTAAAAAAATTATGAATTTTTCTGTAACTTCGGTTAAATTGATTTCTTTATACCTGGAAGGTCGAATGCAGTATGTTGAAACTAAAGGTTTGACATCTTCACCATTTCTGCCCACTATAAGGGGTGTTCCCCATTCTCGGACCGATACTGTAATTTATATAATAAATTAAAAGGTATTATCCTCTATTTGTCCTAAAAGGCAACCAATAATCAGTCAGCAATGCGAACATGTTTTTGGTTTTTTTTAATTTTTTTTTTACTTGTCTTAATTGCGAAAGGCCTTTTCCGCAATGACAATGTGCGTAAAAAAGATATGAGTATTAAATGAAGCTGGAAGATCTTGTAGATCCAAAAGAAGGAGTACAGAGGCCTTCTGAAGGCATTCCCGCTGGGCACATGTATTTTCTACAACCAGTATTTTGTCGCATAAAGTCAAAAAGGCAGTTTTGCGATTGTTGTGTTTGGTGTAGGTTGTCTCATTAGAACTAATGTTGTGTTATCGTATTAGTCAAAAAACTGTTTTGTCTTGTGTTAGTGTGGGTTCAGCCTACTCTTTAAGTATCATTTACAAAAGTACTGGAAGCCTCAATCTTGTATTTAAATAGAACTCAAAGAAAAATAATATTAAAATACGAAGGCTCTAAATAATTAAAATACCACAGGGTGTATAACTTAAAAACGCAGGATCCAAAGCAGGTGGTGATCTTGTACACATGGTTTGTATCTTTACTAACTGTTATGGCAATTGAGATAGTAAGGCTGGTTCACACTGTTCAAGTCTTGGCCGTCAAGTCTTGAGTTTTTAGGAGAGAGAGGAAAAGAAATGCAATTCTCTTTGCCCTTCTCTCCTAAAAGCTCAAGACTTGGTGGCTAAAACTTGAACCGTGTGAACCAGCATGAAGTATTTGTCAGTTATTCTGACTAAAGGGCTAATCATTTCCATACAAACAGCTTGACATATAAGGAAAAATTTTACTTTTGTACCAACCTTTTGCGTTGTTAAAATCAGTGTTTGCATAAAATCTGTAAGCAAAATCCACCGAACATCAAAAACACCATTTTTTGCTTCGAAAATAGCGAAATTTTTGCTACGCCTGTAAAAGATTTTGCTTTTGGCTTTTTTGTATTAAAAAAATGCACCTGAATAACATCGATGGCTATACTGATTTCAATGTTTGTACCATAGTTGGGGGTAGTGCACTAAATATTGATTTAAATCATCATTATCCAAATATCATTTAATAAAACTGCAAAAAATTAGTTTGCTCTATTATTACCAGCTTTAGTGATGATTGGTATTATTTTCACTAGCACTAAAAAAATTAAGTTGTATTGCAAATTTTTTCACTATCACTAACGGTGATCTAATGCATAAAATCTGCACTCCATTCAAATAGTGCACAATTTGTACTTGCAATCAAAAAAGCTGCATATAAAGAACCTCTCACTAAAATTTAAAAAATGTAAGTTTGTATTTGCATGGTTTTTGATTTTTGTGATGGTATGCATAATTCAAGGAAATTAAACAAAATTAAATTTTGTCAATAACGAAATAGTTCTTGGCTTTAATCATGAAAAAAAATGTTTTTGATTTAAAATTTAGTGCAAAATTTTTAGTTCCACTCAAATGAGTGAAGTAAAAAAAAGTTGCAATAAACTGATGATTGCTTTTTTTAAATCAAACTAATTTTTTTGAGTGCATAACTACATCACTATCACTCATATACAGGGTGGCTGATAATTTCCAATTCATCACTCAACATCAAAAAAATTATTGCAATAATTTCCACTACCACTAAAACTGAGTTGAAACTGCAAAATTAGTGCACTACCCCCATCTATGGTTTTTTGCGTTGTAAATGGTGATGTTTCCTTGTTTGCCCAAAAGTTCGAAGCATGTTTGTACAAATATCAAAAATAAAAATTATTTTTTTTTGCTTCTAAAAAGTCATAATTTGTATATCGCTTGTGTAAAGCATGACTTTATGCCATCTTTTCAAAAAAAAAATCAGCTGCGGTTCATAAGTAGTGGATTTGATACGTCAGAAAAAAAACATTGAAAATTAATAATTGGAGGCTTTACTCAATGGAGAATATTGCCAAACTTAAGTAAATCTTAAACCGATTGCAAGCAGTAAGAATCATTCGAAGGTAAGAAAATTGGGTATCACACGACTTTTATTCGAGAATTTTGCTTCGGTGAAAACTGTAACCGCTACGATAACCCGAAGTGCAAGAAATTGGAAATGAAGGCCGGATAAGTAACCGAATTAACTCTCAAAGCCGAATATCATATGCATTCACACCGAAAACAATCGATGCGTATGAAGCGAGCACTGGCCGAAAAACACATGAGCCATGCAACCAGACATGAAGAGTAATATTAAATTCTTGCCCATTGGCTGTGAGCGCTATCTTTAATGAAATACGCTTCACTTCTGAACAGGCTATCAGGAATCGGCTTGATTCGTTCTTGGCTTTGCAAAACAAAGGCAGTTTAATTTCTAGGCCGAGTTCATACATTGTCAGATAGAGAAAAGGTCCATTCCTAAAGATGTCCAATACTTTTTATAAATTTTTATTGTACGAATGATTCACAATAATCGATCAATATTTTCCAAAAATTCCGCATTTTTTAATTATTCACCCGATACTAAATAAGACTTGGCCATAAATAATGGAATATGAGTGAAAAACAGTGCCCTTTATTCGTTTTGGCTCCCGTATTTAACTTTTAATATTTTCGTACATTTATGTATTACTTTTTTCGTTTTTTTTTATTATGTTTTTTGCTAATAAAAATTTCGTCTTAAAATTTTTTTCTTCCCTGTGTAGTTGTAAACTTTTAAACACATTTCCTGTTCCCTTAATTCAGTGGCATTTTAGCCACAAAAAAAAAGTTCCTTGTACTTTTTATAACAATACAACGCAAGAAACTGGTTTCGAAATAAAGATCAAGAATGACTTCTAAAAAAATGCAAGTAAATTTAGCGAAAATGTTTGACTTTTTGTTTGAACAAAAGCAAAAAAAAATTGAGATTTTTTTTTTCAAAAACTGTATTCAAAAGTTTCTTTATGTCTTGTGCTTAATTTGATTTTAATAGTTTTGAGTTTTAGTTGGTATTGCAGCAATGTTGAGTCATGTGGTTTTAAATTGTTTAAAATGCTATAAAATGTAAATGTTTAATTGCATTAATTATCTTATGGCTAAAAGTTCTTAATTGAAAAACAAGATCCATAAATTGAGAAGTAAATAAACGTGTAAAAAGTTATAGCATTAAAATTAACCCAATAATCACAAAGTCAGATATTTGAAATAGGGCGATTTTATCTTTTAATATGATCAAAAAGTCAAATGTTTGATATAACGTGAATTGTTTATTTAATAAAATTTTGAATTGAAACATTTAAAATCTTAATGCTTTACAAAATATTCTTAAGTCTTGATCAAACGGCAATAATCATGGTATTTGAACTCTACTTTAATCAAACTTTAAAATTAATCCGAATGTACTTAAACTTTAATCAAGCTCAACTCGAGTTCTAATTGAACTCTATTTAAGGTCTACTTAAATTGTATACGACCTTCAATCGAGCACCTCTTGAAGTCTTATCAAACTTTATTTCTATTATATTAAAAATCTACAATACGAAAGCCCGATTTGAATCTTACCTCAAACTTGAACGATACTGGCAACTCCTGGCAACTCTACAAATAATCCATGAATATAGACCTAAATTTCATAATCACCCCTATTATGTAAGTCGTTGTCGACGCCAACATTAAATGTTATTTATTGTCACATCAAGTCGACGACTAAAACACTTCGACGTTAATTTGGTGTTTTATAAGAAAGTTGTGTCGTGGCCGACTGGTTATCGAAAATCTGACAAAAAAAAAATCTCATATCCAATTATTTTTCTATTATTTTTGTTCTTCATTATTAAAGCAAATTTTTTAGCGCTATTTTTCGACATTTTGCTTTTTTTAACCGATTTAGCGATTTTAAATTAATTTTCGAGTTTGTTTACGATTTTAACTGCCCATTCGCCGATATCGAACGTTGACGTTCACATAGTAAATAACATTTAAAACAAAAACTAAATTTCAAAAATTGTTTTTGTTTTAAATGTAATTTTCTATGCGAACGTTAACGTTCTATATCGGCGAACAGCCAGTAAATTTTTCGCGAATTCTTGCAATGTTCGCGATAAGAGCTATTTACTATAAGTTTTTACGATTTTCCGTTAATTAAGTATTTTTTTTTTTACCGAATTTTTGGCATTCCTTATAGTTTTACGGTCTTTTAATAAATTGTTTGAAGTATGAAAATTTTTTGCAAATTTTCGCAATTTTTTCAAAAAAAAAATTGTATTTGTTATTTTCTGATATTTTGTTTTTCTTTAGCCGATTTAGCAATTTCAAATTAATTTCTGCAAATTTCCGCCAATTTTGCAATTTCTACCGAATTTTTGCCATTCCTTAAAGTTTTAGGGACTCTTAATTAATTATATGGCTTTTTTAAAATAAAATAAAAATGTTCGCTATTTTAGCAAACTTTTCCGAATTTTCGTGTTTAATTTACTAATACAATTTGTGTCCATAAGTTCTTTTAAATTTTCATTTTTATTTTAGAGTATTCAATAATTATGTTTAAAAAAAATTTTCTTTAACTTTCATTTGAGTCATCGTTAAATTTCCTGTCGACTAAAAAAGAGACAATTCTACCCGTCGACTTCAAAGCTCCTTAGAAAATATTAAGTGACTGTCAATAGTAACCGATTATTGTCAATAACGACTCAGAAAATGCATTTATTGTTCTGGTGTCGTCGAAACATGACGACGCCGACTTTCATAATAGGGGTGAATACTAAGATTGTACCGGTTCCACTCGAATTATTTCAATTTAAGGTTATACTTAAAAGTTTACTGAAACTCTACTCTACTAAAACTACCCTTATTACCTGCACGAACTCTAAAGAATACATCTTACTTAAAGAGCCTATCTGAATTTGTTTTTGTACCTGTATTGAATATTGTTCTAAGTCAAACAGTAATCTTCCTTAATTCTACGATACTCTATTCAAAAATATGTATTGGGTGATTTGTTAAGCCCGATAAAACTTAAAATTAAAAAAAGCCCATAAAATCTTAATTTAAAAAAATAATTTTATTCGAAAGATTAACATATGGCATTAACGTTTGAAAATTATTCAGGGTATATGGGCACAGCGGCTGTCCCTTATAACACGCATTTTGGAGTCCAATTTTGGCGGTTGCTGGCCGTATGTCAGGAATAACACGAACAATGTTGGCCTTCAAGGCCAACTTCACGTAGTCCCACAGGAAATAATAATTAGGTGTCAAATCGGATGAATTTGAAGGTCAATTTACATTTTTCGAAATAAAAATATCGCCAAATTTCAGGGACCGTAAAAGTTATATATCAAAAAAGTGCTTTTGTGAATAAAAAACAAAAAATCCATCTAAAAGAGTTATTTTTCCATGTAAAAATAAAAGGTGAATTAAACTCTTAAAAAGCAAGTTTTTCTTAGCCGTCATAAAATACGACTCAGTTGAGAAATAAAAGTCCGAATAAAACCCTTAAAAAAATACTTTTATTTAACCGTTAACAATTAACAGAAAATGTATTTGACGAGTTCGATTTTTCCCTTCAGAAAATAAAATTACGTAATTTAATGTAAATTGAAACCTTAAGCTGGCCCCTGGTCAGAACATTACAATTTGTTAAGCAGTGTAATCTAATCCGCTTGCATTGCAATTAAATAAATCTTCATTAAAAATAAAAGAAAATAAACAAAATTAGTTATATTTTAAGCGGCGAAAGGAGTTCTATTTTAGGCGGAAAAAATAAAACTCCTGAAAAGGGGTTTATTTTATGATGGCAAAAAAACTCCTCAAAGAGTTTTATTTTATGACGCTCAAATGATATTCATTTTAGACGGAAGAAATAAAACTCCTCAAACGAGTTTAATTATTTGACCGCAAACTCTTTTAAGAGTTTCATCCGAACTTTTATTTTTTCGTTGAAAAAAAGTCGTTACTGTGGAGTTGAGATCACCATAGATTTTGAAAGAAAACTTTAATACGAATCTATTGGTGTAAGACAGTATATATCGCCGTTGACTTTAATATGGAGAATTTTTGAGTTTCTGGATTACTGTTATTTACGGTCCCTGACAAATTTTGATTTCAATAAGCCGGTGGTTGCGGTACTCGTATGTCACGTAGCGCTATCACGTTGAAAACACATCTCACCCGAATCAATGCCATAAATTTGGCAAAAATAAAATCATAGATCATTAATACACCGAATTTCATTGACGTTAACGCGAGATCTGGCTTAATTTTTGAAGAAATAAGGGCGGATCACCAATAGGTGAATTTTTTTTTTTGGATGTAATGGAGTCTGTTTTGTCTGTTGTGGATTAGTCTCACTCCATATGCGGTCGTTTTGCTTATTAACATAGTTTCGCTTAATTAAATTGCGCAAATCGATAACTGATTTTTAAAGTAAGGTTTGATAAGCTGGTAGCGCTGTTCGATCATGGTTTGCCAGAGTAAACTGATCAGAAATACCAAAAGTGCAGTGTGACAGTTCGTTTGACAGCTAGATAGATAGATACATATGTAGTAGGCCATAAGCACCACGACCCAGAGGATCTAATTTGCAGCCTGTGTATCTCAGCATGACAGGTTCAGGCTATGTTTAAAGCCAACTACCCCGCCTGGTGAATGATCATAAATTTCAGTTGCGTCCATCAGTTGCCCACCGAAAAATTTCATTCTGGTAGTCCCCAAGGTGGGACAGTAGCAGAGCAGATGTTCTGACGTTTCGCCATTAAACTCACAAAATCTGCACAGCTTGGTACTAACATTACCCATTATAAACTGTTGGTATCTAAGACTACAGTGCCCCGTAAAGATGCCAACAAGTAGCCTGCGTTTTCTCTTCGCAAGCAGCAGTAGCCTAACTGCATTGCCACGGCACAGGATCTCAATCCTTCTAGTCTGTCTCAAACCAGAAGTGCCCATGGGTGAATGCATTCACTTTCGGACCATGATATAGGCAGTCAGCCCTTTCATTGCCCACATGGCCTTCATGTTCTGTAGCTCTCGCTTCGAGAAACTTTTCGATTGAAATGCGAGAAATGAAACAAAAATGCCATAAATTGAAACAAACAACTGTTTTTCTCACTTAACTGCGTCTGTAGCATTTTTAGCGTGTTATAGCTGTCACGTAAGGAAATTACTAGCCAATTTTTGTGAGAAAGTTCCCGCTTTGAACTGTCAAATAAACTCACGCACAAAAACGGGGTGAGAAAAAATATTACCACTAAAATATATATTAAATATGCGAAATGCAATGAATAATAACATGGAAGAGATAAGTATTTGGGTTTTGACTGATTTTTTCATTGTTTAATTATTTTGCTTTTAACATTTTTGAAAAATATACGAATGTTTTTAAAGCTTTTTGTAAACAACAAACATTAAAGTCGCACTCTACATTATTTGTTATTGCCGACCGTTGTATTTTCACCGCCGTTATGGAAAATTTTTCAATTTTAATAATTTTGCCCGCCGTCAACGACATGTGTTACTGGCGTTCACATAGGCTTCGTGTGGAATATTATGACATTTACAGCGTAGCGACGTAATCTCTTTTGATAGTTTTCGACATGAGTTACAGACACACTTTTTTTCACTTTTCGAGAAACGATGGAATATTTTGTTTCACATCTTTTCGATGTGAGAAGTTCTCACCAAAGTTACAGAACATGGGTACTGATTATAAGTAAACTCAAGCTTTATTTAAACTAAAATTGAACTCGGTTTGAATTGCCCTTAAATTCTATATACGTGAAGTATATTTTTATTCTACTCAAAGTATATATTTGAAATATACTAGGACTCTATTCGATGTATAATTAAACCAAATTTTTAATAGGCTTCAACATACTGGTTAGTACGAGTATAATTGAATTATATTGAATAAAAACGTAAGTTATATATGAAGAAGTCTTACCCCTTATTCATTTAAAATAAAAGGGGCTTATAAAAGGTTTATTATTTTCATAGAAAATTCGTGTTATAATCCATTTAAAAACATGTGATATTTTTTATGAATAAGGCCATTAAACTTTATTCTAATTATTTTAAACTTTATTCCAACATTAACACAAACTCTATTTAAACTTTACATTTTTGGGCTTTACTAAATCTTCTCTTGGCTTGGTCAAATATGTCAAGATCACATTCTACTTTGACTGAACTTGAATTTAAATTAAAGCTACAAAAGCAAACTTCAATCAAAATATACTAAAAATCTATTTAAACTTTACTCGAACTCTTTTTAAAATATTTTCTATTGAAACTCTATTCGAAATATATCTAATATCTAATCGAATTTCACTTGAATATTAACTGGACCTTATTCAAATTTCAATCATAATATGCTTAAAATCTAATGGATCTTTAAAATCGAATCCAGTTTAAAGTATTCTCTTTAATTCTAATCGAAATATATACTTCTTATGGCCTATTTCTCATTAGGCAATTATCTTTTCCCAACGAAAAACTGTAGATTATGTCGCCCTCATCTGCCAATTATTTACTTGTTGTACAGATAAATTCAATCAGCTGACTGCTATTCACCCACATCAATTTTGAGAGGTACTGGCAACAGAGTGTCCAGATCTAGGGGGTTTTATTTCATTTAGTAGCAAATTTAGGGGTTACAAATTCTTAGGGAGAAAATTTGGGGGAGACAAATTTATATTTAAGGTGTTTTTAGGGGGTTTCACTATTTGCTTGTCTGTACATAACAATAAAAGTAGCACAATTTATATTTTACAGCTTTTGGTTGAGCAAAAATCTTTTTTGAGAAGATAAAAAAAGAAAGCGTTTAAAGGGTAACGTATGCATGGAAATATGCGTGTCACAACTTTAATCTAACACCTGAAATGCTCAAACCTATTAACTCCGATACAAAGTTAAAAGTTAAAGAAAATGATTTGGCAACACTCGATATTTTTGCAGAAACTTTATTCCCATATATAAAAAATGCAGATTTCTACTAACTAATTAAATTTTTTATTTTTATTATTATTCCTACGCTAATCCCGCGAAGCTCTTCGCTTGTCTGCTGGATACCAAAGTCTCCGGCGGGAATCGAACACGCAACAGCGGTACTGATAGACTAGCTCACTACCAGCTCGCCTACCGGGTTTTTTAAGATATTTTATTAAATAAAAATATTAAAGAAACATTCTTCTTTTCGAATTTAATCTATGAGCTAAATTTCAGTTATGTAATAAAGCTTTTTGTAATAGTTATATTCCTTAAATTTTTAAGAATGACTTTATACTCTACCAGACTATTATCTTGTATCTTCCTTTTACATTTTACCTTAGCTATTAAAGAAACTTAAAAAAAAAAAAAATTTTTTTTGGGGAATTTCAGTAAAATGTTAAACATTTTGCGACTTTTGCTTTATTTAGGTATTGATATTAGAACGTAAATAAAAACTTAAGTTAAACCAATTGAAATGAAATTATTTTACATTTAGGGGGAATTTTTTTCAAAATACGTTATATTTGGGGGGTTTTTAAATTTTTTTTGGGGCAAGAAAAATAATTACTTGGCAACACTGACTGCCAACTAAATATAATGTCGGTGTCGGTATCAAAATCATCAACAGACAGTTGATCAGTCTAATAAATTTATGTCGAGTTTTAGTAACTGGCAGTTTGTTGTTACATTGAGAAAACAGCCATTAGTGTTTTTTATCTTAAATCTTTGCTTTTTTATGTTTATTTCTTCTTACCACATTTTTCTCTAGGTGCATATAATTTGTGACTTCATTCGAAATGGGTGTGTTAAACATTCAATGTGCTAATAGTAAATATGTAAAATATTTCTGTGTATACTGAATAATATTTTTTTTTTTTTTTTTTTTTTGTTGAACATAGAACTTTGCATTTAGTACTTTGCAAGTTTTTTACTAACACCCATCTCAATATAAATTCGTGTTGACAAGTTTAATGAGATTTTTTTAAAAAAATAACATCATTTTTAAGGTTTGGTTTAGGTTTAAACTTTTAATTAATAATTTGTAATGGTTTAATCAATTCGTTGATGACCAATTACAGTGGAAAAAGATTAACATGATTATTAATCTGTGATCGTCATTTAAAGTTAATGGGAGCCCACTTATGAAGACCAATTATCGGAAAAATAGAAAAAGCGTAAAGGTAAAAGTTTTAGAAAACCAGTTTGATGTTGATTCCTGTAAGGAGGTCTTTGATAGTTGTTTGAATCCATCTTATTTGCATTCTATGGCGTCACCAGAAATGGAATTTTATTTTTTACTTCATTTTAGATTTTTAAGAAATCACACTTATAACTTAATTAAGTAAAAATGAGAAATTCTCCCCTCCACGCAAAATTCCCCAATCCTTCCTTTCATTTTCCTCAATTAGTATTCATTCGCCATAAAACATCAGTCATTTGTATGGAACTCATTCACAATACTCTTCTTATTATCGATCACAAAACAATACAAAATTCCCTATTGTTTTGAAATTCCATTCTAAGTATGTAGATAAAATAACATAATCGTATAGTAAAATACAGAAAACACACAATAAATAATCGTATAAAGTAAAAGCAAAAAGAAAAAAAAGTATGAAATACCTTTCGTGACGTTGGGTTTTTGTTTTGTTTTTCTTTTTAATAGAACGTCAATGGAATATCACCAGATGACTTGGGGGGTTATAAAAAGAAAAATCTTTTTTTTTACATACATACATGCATACATAGACATATGTATATATGTGTACTCGTAAATTCTTTTTACCTTTAAGTAGTCATACATTTTGCATACTTGAGAACAATATCAAGCTCCTGGTCATGACTATCGAATGCAGCAAAGAGAGTTTAAAGTAAATGAGTTAAAATAGAGATATTAAATCCAAAAAGATAAAGACTTTAGGAGGATATTTAAAAGAATTAAGAAAGTCTTCAAATAATTTATAACTTAAAAAAAAACTAAAATAAAACGAAAAAAAAAAATCAGAAAATTCCAAATATTGTTTAAATAGACAATTCGGCAACCAAACAAGTAAAAATGCTATATTCGGTTGCGCGGACTCTTATATAGCCCTCACAATAGCCAAATGCAGCATTCTTCTAGGTAAAGTGAAAAACAAACGTTCATATATTATAAGGTGACTTCAAAAAGTAAAGGTTTTTGGGTAAATTTGGGATTTGTGGGTAGAAAATTAGAGGAAGTCCGGGTTTTTGCTCATATCTCAGCCATTTGGGGACCGATCCCACTGAGTTTCAATACCAACGTGTTCCGGGCTATATGTGATATAAATATATTACAATCTAGTCCCCATCATATCTGGGGTCTTCGGAAAGCCGATTTCAACATACACATGGACAAACAAACCGACGGAAGGACAGACGAACGACGTTTCTTAATATCAACACGAACTTATGCATATATGCCCTTTTAACCTGTGGTGAAGGTTATAAAAAGTAATATTATTGAAGAGAAAATTTTTTTTAATGTGTGGAAAAATGTGGATTGTTGTTTTTTTCATGTTTTATTACCGATTGTAGGGATGCTGTGCTACCTA
The DNA here is from genome assembly GCA_943735925.1 of Pollenia amentaria. Taxonomy (NCBI): domain Eukaryota; kingdom Metazoa; phylum Arthropoda; class Insecta; order Diptera; family Polleniidae; genus Pollenia; species Pollenia amentaria. The sequence continues at coordinate 57,712,546 of OX031006.1, forward strand.
ACCAGCAAAAAAAATTTAAGGCTTGGAAGCAATAAATAAGTATGTTGCATTCCAACCACTTCCTTTTTTGCTCCTAAAAATTACTGGTTAAAGCCCCAGTTAGCTGACAGTAACAGTAGTGTTACCGTACAAGAAAAAAATAAGAAAATCTATTTTCTACACAGAAAAAATTATTAAATTTCTCCAACGACCAAATTTATTTCAAATTCATAATATGTAGCAAACAAGTTGTTGATTTTGCACCTATTACCAAAATGATTATATTGATTACTAAAAATTTTAAAATTTTGAAAATGTATTTTCAGTAAATGATATTTTTAATTTTAATTAAAAAAGTGATTAAAAAACTTTGCCATTTCAAACAATGTGTTAATTTATTTAAATAAATATTGACAATTCCTAACAACAATTCTACATGTTTAAATTATTTTATTTCAAACGAAAAAAGTCAATTAAGATTTTTTGTTATTTAATTAAAATTTTAATTGAAAATTTATTTCAAAACAACTAAAATGTTAATTAAATCAAAATTAAATTTTAAATTTTCTTTATTAATTAAATTTAAATACTTTTTAAACCATTTTTTTAATTTATAAAACACTTTTTTCTGTGTACAGATTTAAATGTTAAGGTCTTACTGCTAACTATAATCGTTCTAATTGATTTACATACAACAAAATGAAGCAGCTGATTTACAACATTGTTGTTACTGTCAGCTACCTGGAGCTTTACTCTACTGTTGTAAATAAGGCATACTTTCCTAGAAGATAATCGCTATTTATTCGTTTGATAAAAAAATAATAATTTGAACTAAATTTAACAACTATTAAATATATTTTATGGATTCACATGGTAGTCATAAAGTTGTAAAGTCAAGAAATATATACTTATGACTGCCGTGGGCAACCGCTTATAATTTAGATGTCTTCTGTGCAGTTATGACTAATAATTGAACACAGAATTAAAATAATTATTTTGTTTGAAACACAACAATTGTAAAATATTTTTTAGAACATTATGACGATATGACTTGATAGCACACCTTGTGAATCCCCCAAATATATACATAAAACAAAGTGGGGTGTGTTACACCATTTATAACTAACGAACGGCTGGACCGGTTTTGATGACTAATGGTTTGTTGGGTTTTGCATCGGCCCCGAATAAGAGAATAAATAAAAAAAAATTTGGAAATGATATATATTCATATATCAACAATTAAGAAATTTTGCAAAATTTCGTAAAAAAAAATCAGAAACAAAAAAAAATTAATATAAAATAAAAAATAAAATAAATAGAATCTGGGAATTATTTCTTTTCATAAGCTACTTTATTACATTCAACATTTTTTATTTTTCGAATTTATTCTTTGAGCCAAATTTCAGTTATGTATTTTACAAAGCTTTTTTTGAATAGTTCTATTCCAAAGGATAGCTAAGGTAAAATGTAACAGAAAGATACAAGATAATAGTCTGGTAGTGTATAAAGTCATTCCTAAAAATTTAAGGAATAGAACTATTGAAAAAAAGCTTTATAAAATACATAACTGAAATTTAGCTCATAGAATAAATTCGAAAAATAAAAAATGTTGAATAAAATAAATTTTTATACTGCATGTAATAAATGTCACCACCCCGAAAAGAAAAAGGGATGTAAATTTTTGAAATTTTGCAGAATTTCGTAAAAAAGAAATCAAAAACATACAAAAATAAGTTAAAAAAGTCACAACTTTAAATTTCTTTATATCTGGAGGGTGGCAACAGCAAAACACTTGGATATTAAAACAAACCATCTTTAAAAAAGGGGGTGCGCTATCGCATAAGGGACACCTCCCATAGAAAGACAAAATATATTTTGTTTATCTGAAAAACGGCAAGAGAATTTATGCACAACATCTGAAGTTAAGTGAACGGAATTGGATAAGTGGGTGTGGCACCTTCCATAGGAAGACCAAAAAGAGTTTTGTATATTGGAGGACGCCAATAGTCAAAGTTTCCAAATTGATAACAAAATTAATAATAAATTTATACTTGTTTCCATTTGTTTAAAATTTTACGCGAAATAAGTGCAGCTTATAAAAATCATAAAATGTTTCATATAAGTGCAAGCGCTACACTGAAAAGACAAAATAATCCATCCATACTTAAATTAAGCCGAAGCGGTGTCAATAGAACTGTAAGTACGGATCTCCTTTAATTAAGTACAGAATGCTTGATTCAAGTACGGATTATTCAAATGCCAAACACTTAACTTGGTCATATTTTATCCCTGATCCGTACTTAAAATAATCCGAAAACGGAATTGACTTAATTAAAAGTGAGATAAAACTTTATTTCAATCTGTGCTTGATTCAAGAATTTCTAAGTTGGTTTAATCCCGGTTCGTACTTGAAATATACCGAAAGTGAGATAAAGTGAGATTAGTTTCTAACCTACCTAAACACTTACACCAGCAAACCAGCCCTTTGTTAACAGAAGAACTCTCAACTACAAGACACCTGCAGCATGCCCGATGTGGTTTTCGTAATAATTCTTCTTTGAAAATTTTATTTATGTATTTAACTAAATAATATTAACAAATAGAATATGGGAATTATTGCTTCTTATTTTGCTTATTATATTAAACATTATTATATTAAACAACTCGTAGTACGAGTTTTTTCTTTCTGTGTACACTGCGAATTCTCCCTTACAATACTGTTTCCGAGGACGCATCATTTTTTGCTGGGTAACTACTAGGGCGTTCATTCGGTTAACCGATTAATTACTACCCGATTAACTGATCGATTAATTTAAAACTGGCTATTTTCGATTAACGACTAAACCGGTTAGTTTCGGTCGATTAACCGACGTTACAAAATTTTTCATTTTTTGTAGTATTAGAACATATTTTTTGTGTTCTTAATTATTTATTTCGTCTGATATACAAAAGGTATGTGCAAGGCGAATTCATTCGATGTGATCTTATTTTGAAAATGGGTACACTGTAAAATACTTTAACGTTGTGTCAAAATAATGCAACTGAAGCAAACAATTCAAACAAGCATTTAATTTTTTTTTTTTTAATTTTAAATTGTGTTTTGAAATGTTATAATTTAAAAACGTTTTAAATTTCATAATTCTAAGTGAAAATTATAGAATTTATGAAAGATTTCCCAGAACCACAAGAATTGTATACAATTTTGACAAATGTTGTGGTGTTTTCTTTTCTACAAAAAATGTGACATTTTATTTAAAAATGCAATTTGGTGTTCGTACTTAAAAATGATTCGCTCTCTAAAAGGGTGGCTTGTTTTATTCTAAAAAATGCACCCTTACTAATGGCATAAGGCGTTGCACTTTACCCCGTAAGAATCGACAGTGTTAATAATGCCCTGTAAAAAGATGGCTTCAGTTGATAAATAGGGCTACCAGACGAAGTTGGGAAAAAATCGCCTCTAATAAGGACATTAAAAATTTAAAATTTTAATAATTATTTTTTCTATTATTTAATAGTAAAAACATAAGAAAGCATTACATTGTTAATGATAGGTTGTCAGTGATATAAAATTTAAGTGGATTCGGTGTTATAAAATTGTTTTTGAAAAAAAAACGTCAAATCAAGAAATCTGAAAAACTTGGTGTTAATAAATCAGCAATCTGGCAAAGGTATTTTCTTGTTAAAATATTTTTTAAAAAACAAACTTAAGAAATTGGAATTTCTTCATTTATTTTGATTATTTAATTATTTATGTAATATTAATCTATTAACAAATTTTGGTTTATGTATATTTTTTGATATTTTGAAGAACACACTTTTTAATTTATGTACATATTTTTTTATATTTTGAAAAACAAACTTTTTGTCAGCTGTTAAAAACAGGGCGGTCCAATTTTGTGTTTTGTTCTCGTCAAATAAAAACATGCATTATTACAGGGTCGGCAAGACATTTTATACATGTACCTTTAAGCAAGGTGGTATATTTTTTTGTAGAAAAGAAAACACCATTAGTTATCAGCTGTTACTTACGTCACCTCGTATGAATTCGCCTTGGGTATGTGTTTAGAAAATATGTTTTCATACAAACAAAGAAGGTTTTCAGTGATCTTCATTTTAAATAGGTGTTTGCTGCCAACAGCTTTTTATTTCACGTACTTTTTATATTTATGTATGTGGTAATTTATTTGTTTCTTCTCATATCAATCTTTTAACAGAATTAACCGAAACATTTAGAAGTGTTAACAATTTAAAAAAAAATGAAAACAGGACTCTAATGGCATAATGGAAGATTTTATACGATTAGAGAAATCCAGGAGAAAAACTGAGAAATTAGATATTCTGTATTAAGGGTTGCTTTCGATTTCTCCAACAGCAACGATAAGTGAAAGAAATTTTTCCAAGCCAAGTTTTAAAAATTAAGAAAAGAATCGCTTAAATCCTTAACATTTAAACCAAATTATTTTTCTTAAAGATTATTGTTTAAGGTCTCCTTAAACTATTGAAATAACTAATAAAATTATCTTACAGTTTATTTTTTAATTAATACATAATATTTATGCATTATTTTCCTGAAACAAAATGATGGTAAAATTTCCCACTTTTCAAATATATGTGCTATAAAAAGAGAATGTTATTAGAACAGGTTTGATGTCATCAAAAATCCTGTTAATACAGCTGCTGCTGAGTTGACAATTTTTAGGCGAGTGATACTCGCGCGTTCCAAAGCGAACGAGCAACTGTCGTGGAAACGTAATATAAAAAGAATTGATATCGTTGGTTACACAGAAAAAATTCTCCAAAGTTTTTCACCAATTAAAGCATTAATCAAAAACAAAATCAGTTTTGATTAAAAATTTAATCAAGTGAATTAAACTATTAATTTGTTTGCTGGTGCAAATTTTATTAATTTTTTAATTAATATCACAAATCTTTAAATTGAAATCAATTTTTATTTTTTCTGCGTACTTTAGCCTCGTGTTTGTTGTCATAATTTTACGATTGCTCTGTTCAAATGTTGCGCTCTGTGTCAGACCAAGTCTTAGGTTCATAGTCCAAAAATAAACTATAAAACATGGATATCTTGCATTAATATTGTTTTTGCTCATTAACAAAAATCGGGTTTTTTTATTTCCATTCGCAATCTATTGCAGAAACCTTTCTTTTTGTTGAAACGGCATTTTCCTTATAATTATGTACCAAAGTCTCTCGACATCTGTTTCTGGGTCAAACAGTTGTAAATAAAAAGAATATAACCCTTATTTTATTCCTTCTATTTCAGCAACATTTTGTATTTGACAAGGATTTTAGAAGTGTAATACTACAACAAGAATTATCCTTGCCGAATGTTTTAGAACTCTATCAGGTCTGTCCGGAAATCAATTCCGATCGAAAGTGATTTAGTTTTTGGGGAAGCAAGATAGGAAATCACTTCACTTTCGATCGGAATTCTTAGTCATCGTCCAGACCTGCAATTTTGGTTGCACCAACTTTTTATAACATTACTTTGAAATTGCATTAGTGTCCAGATTATGAAATTATAATTTTGCAATTTTTGTATATTTATCTTGTCTTTTCTTTTTTTCCTTTTATATTTTATATATAAATACAAATACACCTACAGCCAACTGCAAGTTTAACAGTGTGAGAATAACAAAACAAAACAGAATTGCAGAGTACATGAAACTGAGTACCCCTCCTCAATCTTATCACCCCTCTTAACCATAAACTCAATAATTGCTGCAACAAAGATTGCAAGTCTGGACGATGGCTTACGAATTTTCTATAAAATTTTGTTTAATAAATATTAAATAAGGGCGTTAAACTTTGGTTTTTAATTTTTTATATGTTTTTACCTTAACATTTAACACTTTTTCAGCCCTGTGCTTTAAAAGCACCTTTGTATGGTAAAACTTTAATTTGTAGTTTTGTAGCTTTAAGGTGAGTTATGCACAACACTAAAAACCCAACAAGCAATATTGTGCTAAATAAAAAAAGAGGTTTCTGTTAAATTCGTTATCGGTGAACAAGCGCGTAAGTGTGTGAGTGATGTTGAGTTTATTTAGAGGGGTGTATGTTGCTAAGCCTTTATTTAAGCTGTATTTCTTGTTGCTGTTTTTGTTACCAAAGTAGTTTGTCAACATTTTTTTTAAACTCTTTAACTCTCATTATTGCCTTGTTGCTGAATTTAAAAGTGTGAGTATGTGTGTTGTGTATTCATTTGTGTGCGTGTGTGTGAAATGTTGTTAAGGTGAAAAAAATGTTGGTTATACATTTTCTGTTTTGATTTGAAAAATGTGAGCAAATGTGTGCTTTTGTGACGATTCATATGTGTTTATTTTAAAGGTATACCTGCCTTTAACCAGCGGGAAAAAGAATGTGTATGGGTGCCTTCTAGAAGGCCTCTGTTCTCCTTCTTTTGGATGTACAAGGCCTGCCCGCTTCATTCCATACTCATAACTCGGGTTAGGCCTTCCGCTCTAGCTTCTTTGGCAGGTACATAAGAATTGCAACTGGGTAAAAACAAAGAATTCTTTTATTTTTGGCAAAAAAAAAACTAAAAAAACTACTTTTTCTCTTCTCCCTTCTCATAGAAGCGAGTGTGGAATGTGTATCTTATCTTTTATACGCACGAGCCGAGGCCTTCCATAAGGTGTTCGTTAGCAGATAGATAAGAATGGTAATTGAAGCAAAAAAAATTTTTAAGCAGGCCTTTAACAAGGCCTGAAGTAAGAAGGTCTTCTGAGTTTTCCCGCTGGGTGCCTGCATGTGTTTTCTGATTTTAAAATTGGCTAGTAAACACTAACACATACACCCGAGAATCTTAAGTGAGTGTCTGTGTGTAGTTTGTTTATTATTTTATGCTGTGCTTACCTGTTACTGTCGCCAAAGGTATCGAGGAGTGGAGAATGTAGACTTTTTGTTCATTATTTTTTTTTTCTTGTATAAACTTTATTTATGTTGTTGAGTTGATTTGAGTGTGTTTTTGTTGGTTTTAGCATTATGTTTTTCTTCTTCTCCAATTGTGTTTGTTTTGCTTATAATATTTGGCTGATTGCCTTGTTTGTTAATTCTGTATGCCTGACTTTAGGTCCGTCTTTCCGTCTGTATATGCTTTAATGGTTTGGTTACTGGCTAAATGAAAAATCAAAACTCTGACTCAAAACAAAAAAAATCTCTACTAATATGTGCGCGTCCATTTCAAAAGCATAAGAGATTTCGTGGCGAGTGGACAAGATTTACGGACTAATTGCAAAATTGTTGAAAAAAGCTTAGCTGAATAAAATGTTTTAAGAGATCACTGGAGTCTGTACTTTTATATGAAAAATACACTAAACTACTTATAACCATAAAGCTTAAACATAAAAATTGAGAGTGAATTTGAAAACAATTAAAACGTCTAAAAATCGCGTGCGCTTTAGTTTTGCTGGTTTTTTTTAAGAAATAATGATAAATTATAGTGTAAAATAGTTTAAAAATTAAATATAAAAAATGCACGAAAATGTTAATAAGGCCATAAATTCATCACATTCTTTATAATCGTCATGTCTTATAGTCATTAAATAAAAATATATAAATTCTAAATAAAAATTATGTTTTAAATCATTTAATTTGAATTAGAAAAGATAATTGTGATAATTTTTAATTACATACCACATAAATTTAAACAAACTAAAGCAAAGGAAGTGCCGTAAAAATTTTTAATTTAATTAACAAAAAAAAAATTATGTAAAATAATTCAAGCAAATCCTAAATACTTAATAACAACAACTACAAAATAAGTATAGTTTTATCTTTTAAAATCTAACGTTAATTTTCTATACACTAAATGGTTTTAAAACCAAAAGAAGAAAAAAAAAGAATGTCTACCTTTGTGTAACATGTGAAAAAAATAAAACCTCATAAAATCTTAAAATATAAAAAATATATATTTTTATACCTGTTTTAAAATTTTCTGAAAACCTGTTGATCGTTTCGTTAAACTCGATCTCCTCACCTTAAACCAAAAAAGCAAAAAAAAAAATTAAAAACCAGCATTGTGTTGCCACTGTCTCTAACTTGTGTGTATAGGAAAAACCGGGTCCTTGCTATCATTGTATGTGTGTTAAATTCGTAAAAAATTTTTATTTTCATTGTTGGTTGGTTGGTTGCATCATGACAAATTATTTTTGTAACATTGTTTGTGGACAATCTTAGCTCTCACTCTCTATCTTTGCTCAAAACATCTCAAAGGATTAATTTTGATATAATTTGTTTCGCAACATAAAATGGATATAGTTGGTCCAGCTTCAGGAAATCAGATTGTTTTGCCAAATAATCATTACCGTCATGACTCACAACAGGTAAATTTTACAATACTTCATACAAAAAAAAAAAAATACGTAAACAAAAGACGATTTAAAATATTAAATTCGCCGCAAGTTATTTTAACAAATTCTTTAAATAGTTTAAAAGCAATTTAAAATTTGCTTAAAAAAATCAATTCGTTCCAACTAATTTATACATAAGAAATTTTAAAAAAATTGACAATTAAAAAAAATTTAATTACCCGCAAGTTATTTTTACAAATTCTTTAAATACACCAAATGAATTTGAAAAATTTCTAAAAACAAACACATTCAATTCGCTGCAACTAAATAATACTAAGATTTTTTATACCAGTAGATAATTTTAACAAATTCTTTTAATATTTCAAATGCAATTTCAAATTTTTTAAAATACAATTCATTCGCCGCAAATCATATTTACTAAAATACGTTAAAATATCAAATTTTAGCATTACACTTTATTTGCATCTAATTCATAAATATAAAATTTGTATTCGAAAGAAATTATATTCAAACTGAAATAGTATAATAAACCTGAACTTAAATTGCGGCAAATTAAAATTGTATTGGATTTTTTATTACGGCGAAATCATTTTCATTAAATTTTATTTCGAATTCTGGAATATAAAAAAATTTATTTAAAATTCTTGAACAACACAGACGTTTTTTTTTTTTTTTATTTCCCCATAACTATTATTAAATACTAATCCGCCGCATTAAATTTTCAAAAATACAACATGATAGCCAATTTCAGCTAAAAGTTTTGTTATGAGGTTAAAGCCTCGTACACAATGCTAGAAACAATTTTGTTTTTTCTTCTATCTTATTTCTTCCCAAAGTATTTCATACATATATTTTTCTTTCATTTTTCGAACAAAAATGAAACTTAATTTTTTTTAATAAGTTGAGTCTACTTCTAAACAATTTGTATGAAAATGTATATGACGTTTATAATAATTTTATTACGTTTTGAATGAAAATTTCAACAAAATGTTTTAAAAAATAATAATAAATTCTTAAAATTGTTGTGGGCATAATTTGCAAACGGCTTCTTAACCGAAAAGGTGTGTGGTTACGAAAAAAAAATTGTTGCTCTATTTTGAACACCAGTGAAAATGTTGCTATCTATTGTGTACGAGGCTTAAAAATAAATTCGCCGCATCAAATAAAAAGAAAAAGAATATTATAAAATTTGAGATTTATTTGAGGCCATTTAATTGTTTTAAAATTTGTTGAAAACTAATTCGCCGCAATGACATAGTGCATAAAAGTCAAATTTGCAATTGAATTGCATTTTTATTTTTAAAAAAAAGAAGACCGACTTCAATATCATGATTTCGCTCAATCTTAGAATTTGCTTTATATTGATTAATTAAAATAATGAACTAGAAAATAAATATTATGAAATTTAAACTCACCTTAAAACAACTGATTCATACACTTGCGCTTGTATGTTATAGGTTTCTTTTAGGTTCTTAAGCATATTCAAATTCAATAATGTCCTTGAATTTTTTCAACACCAGTGCACCCAAAAGGAAATAAATTTTTTTTTTTATAAATTTTAAAACATATATTCAATTTCGCCAATTTAATTTCCAAATAATAAAATGGGCTTGCTTTTCAGTAGTTCCTGAATAAAGGCCATATAAAAATTTTAAAATACAAACTTTTCTTTTGATATAAAACCATAAACCTTTAAATTAAATCGTTAGTTAAGTATAAATTTATCACATTTTTAAATACCAAATAATTGAGTCATAAATATTTGTCTTCAATATAAATAAAAACCTCTAAATACCATAAACTAAAAATACTAAAATACTTTTACTTTCTATACAACCATTTCAAATCGCTATTGTTAAATCTCAAAAAAAAAAACTAACTAGCAGCTTAATAATCTAATACATATAATCATAAATTTATATAAAAAGTGATCATGTTGCTATTTTAGTCATACTTAAGTGGACAACAATACAATAAAATTAAACTACTGTAGAAGGCACAAGACATAATGTTATGGTTTCACTGGCGATTTAATTTACAACTCAAAGTTTTTACATAAAATAAAGTTGACCACTATCCATAAAAAAGTGAATGCCTAAAGTAAATTTTATAATATAAAAATTTTTAGCAAAATAAGAAAAATATGTTCGAACATTATAATAAAATTCAATACATTGTAGATTATTTGATTTAGACTAAATTCAATATTTAGTCAAAATTTCAAAGCAGTGAGTTTTATTAAGGCGGACTTAATATCACTCACTGCCTTGAACTGAAAAAATTAAACTTGAATTTTTAATCGCCTTTTGAAACGATAATTAGTTTTTTACATACAGAAACTTAAAGTAAAAAAGGAATCAGTTACCAAAAAGCAAATAAGCAATAAAGAATTTTCATATTAATACATAAATATAAATTACAAACAAAATATGAATTTCTGGTAAGCAAAAAGTCAAAGCGCTTGGGCGCATAATCCTTCTTAACCTAACCTAACCTAAGCAAAAAGTCAATTCGCCGCATATTAACATTGTTTTAAAAACACAAATGTTTGCCATAAAACTTGAACTCTTTATAATAAAAAAATAAATGTTTTCAAAATTAATTTAAATCTTAAGACAGTTTATTTTGCTGCTATGAAAAGGAGGGCTAATAAATTCGCCTTGTGTCTTAATAATTCTTAACAAATAAGTTTTTTTATTACGTAGTAGTCTAGAATTTTTTATACAATCTACAAATCGTACTTGATCAACAAGAGGGTACTAACTCAAAATTTTTATTATTTTTTTTTTGGTAAAAATCGATACGTAATATTTGCTGTAAAAATATCGTGCTATTTTGTGTAGTTAAAAAATTATTTTTCATATACCTTTAATATTTAATTGAGAATTGTTTTGTTCCTACTGAAACTTTAAAAATTTCGATTTAATACCTTCTTGTTGATCAAGTGCAATAAGTATGTTATAATACATTTTTAGAAAACCTGAACAACAAAAAATTATAAATCAAATATATTTTAAAGAAAACCCCTAATTCGCCGTATACTTAGTTTATATAGAAACTCATTTTCCGGAACAAAATTAGTATATTTAAAAAAATAACTTAAATATTTGATAAAAAAAAATGGAAGAAATTTGGTAAATATATGTCAATTCGTCTCATTTTTTTCAGCCAAAAAAGATGGTTAATATAATTAAAATATTTTATAAAAAAAAACTAAATGTTGCCAAAAGTTATTATAAATAAAAACACAGTTGAATTCGCTTCAATAAATGGAAATACAAATTATCTGGAATTATAATAAAATGAAATTGTATAAAAAAAAAAAAATATAAAATAGTCTAATAATTTTGTTAATATTAAGAAAAATTCTACTTTGCTGTAATAGAAATTCGCCGCATACTTAGTTTATTTACTGGGCATTTACACATGAAAGTAGTTTCTTGAAAGTCGCAATACATTCACACTTTTTCACTTACACGTTGACACTTCTCTACTTTCAGGCCAACTTTCAGCTAGCTTTCAATGAAAATTTCAAGAAAGCAATTTCATGAAAGTAAATGACAATAATTAAGCAGTGTTACCAATTGAAATTCTTTTTTCCGTATATATAAAGAATTTAAATATATTTTTTCAACTAAATATTAAGAACACAATGATTCTAATTAAAATTTATAAATAGCATGAAAACTAATAAAAATAAATATTATTTTGAACGAATGCCTGAAGATCGGCGTGAATAATTGGCTCGGCAACTCTTAAGCTTGAAATAAGCAAAACAATAAAAGAAGAAGAATAGACATTTTTGATAAAAGTTTGCCCTTTAACGATATTTTGAAAATGAAATGTCACTTTCATGAAAATTTTCATGAAATTGTATTATTTTTTGTGAAGTTTGTGGTGATAATACGTATACAGAATTTTCATGAAAGTACTTTCATGTGTAAATGCAGCGTTAGAAACACCTTTTCCGGAACAAACTTAGAATATTTAAAAAAAAATATGTCAATTCGCCTCATTCTAATATTGCTTTATAGATGCATTTTTCATTAAAATTAAAATATTTTATAAAAGAAAATGTTTGCCAAAAGTCATTATAACGCTGCGTCTCCACGTAGCAATTTTTTGTGGCGCAATAATTGCTGAATTTATTACTGGGGAACACATAAAATTGCGTTGCCATAAACAAAAGAACAGGGAAATGAGATGTCAGGTAATTGACAACTGATTTAACAGTAGATTGCTAAGCAATAATTGCTAAAGCAATCAGAATGCGATCATTGCGCAATGGATTGCCACTCATGGCAAAATGCGGTCCACACGTCTCAAATTTTATGGAGCAATTCAATTTGTCGTTTGCCGTAATAAATATGGCTACGTAGAGATGCGGGGTAAATAATGACACAGTTGAATCCGCTGCAATAAATAGAAATAAAAATGATTTTGTTCAAAGACAATTTTTTGAAATTTAAATAAAATGAAATTTTATAAAAAACTACAAAATAGTCTAAAACCCGTATAAAAAGTTGGACCTAAAGTTAGCGATAAGTTAAAAAATGGAACACTTTATACGGGCGATAAAATCCTATCTTTATCTATCGGTAAGTTGTGAAAACGGGCCTAATAACTTTGTTATTATTAAATTCTTTGTTAAATTCTAATTCGCTGTAATAGAAAGGACTAAAATAGAAGCAATAAATTCGCCGCAAATAAATTACTATTTAAATTAGTTGGTAAAATACTTGGAAAATACAAAGCTGGATTTTCTGTAGTAAAATGTTTTTGGTAAATATAAATTATACAAAAATGTTTTCGCCGCACATCAATTATTTTTTTTTATAAAATAATGTTTTTTTTTTTAATTTTCCTAAATAATGTTAAAGTTAATAATTAAATACAATGTTAGCCTTAAAAATGAATTTACACAATAAGTTGTTATTAATAATTATAATTAATTACATTAGGAAGAATAATGAATTTGCGGCATATCGATTTTTTTTTATATATTAAGTTATTATTATAAAATATTTGGGTTGTTTACGACAGGCTGGTTATATGATTATTTAGTTATATTAACAACAAATTTATTAAATTTTAAATATATTTTGTTGCTGTTAATAAAACTGCATAACTATTTTTAATTTAATGAACTTTAGCCTGATTAAAAAACTAAAAAAATTTGAATTTAAAACCGTAAACAGTTCAATAAAATAATTACAATTCTAATTAAATAATTATATAACCTAATAATCCATCTTCCGTGAACAACCTAATTGTTTTTTGATAGGATTTTTACAACAGCTTGTAATTTTTGAATTTCCTTTATAAAAAACCAACATAAAAATAAACAACTAGAAGAGTTTTAATTCGCCGCTTTTCTATTTGGTTTTAAATACCAACTTTTGGAACAAAATATTTTAAAAGTAAACAATAAATAAACAATTTTCTTTAAAATAATTGTAAAAAATAAAAATTTTTGTATCCAAACGTAACACTGTGAAACGTGTGCTGGAATATAATTACCACTTACCACATTTATTGTCACACTTTTGGTATATTTCTTAATTTTTCTTTACTAACATTAAAAAAAATTTCTATTTTATTGCGGTTGGATTATCAACAAATGGTTTTTTTAAGTCTCTTAATTAAAAATAAAAAATAAAAGGAAAAAAAGCCACAATTATACAACTATAAAACCAAACCAGCCGCCTGTCTAACGCTCAAAGTAAAATATCTCAGATCTATGTTCGATTTTACGATAAACAAATTACAACCCAACAGCCACTTTAATTAACCTCTAAATTTTTTTTTAAAATTGCGCTGCAAAAAAATGGTTGGAAATGTTTTTTATATGAATTTTGGTATACGAAGAAATGAAATTATAGCAACAATTATGGTTTTTATAAAGTTGAGATCGATGATATTTTATTTAGTTATTTTCAAAACTGAGATTTGTATTTACAAATTTTTATATAGAAAAATTTCACTTTTGTTTTCATTTTTACGAAATTATGATCTTTATTGAAAAGTTATTTGGTAATAATTGATTGGTATTCAATGATTGACATTTTTGGTAAAAGTTGAAACCAGTTTCTTTGTTCAAAGAGAAAAATATGACCAAATATGCTGATTGCATGGCTATTTTATGCAACTGCATATAAAATTGTTTTCTTTGGTAAATAATTATTCCATTAAGTAATTAATAATTTTTTTGTTACTTTCTATTTTCCAGTTAATGTTTTTTTAACAAACAGTTCCAATAGGGGTACAATGTCCCGTATAATTTACGAGTATTTTTTAACAGTAGTGAAAACAAAAATAGTAAACTAATAACAAGACTATAGTCTAAACTAAATTACAGACTAAACTAGAATACAGACAAGATACACACTTGACTATAAGCTCGACTTAAGACAAGGAGGTCAGACAACCCTACAAAAAACGAGACTACTCTATACATGCGTGTATGGACTACTCCATAAGGGAGTAGGACTACTCCAATACGTAACCTAAATGTATGTAAAAATATACTCCAATTTACATTGCGATGTCCTAGGGCTGGACCACGTAACCCAGCTATGCATTACAAAGGAGTAGTTTTAAAACTACTCCATTGTATACACAAGAGGATTAGTTTTAACTTCGTTTAAAAACGAAAACATGTCGTTAAAAAACGAAGACATGTCGTCTCACTACAAACACTTTTTAACAATGACATGATCCATGCTTGCATTACATCGGACCAGTCCATGGAGTAGTCCATTTAATCAAATTGGATCAGGTGGTCCAATATTATTTGCAGGGAAATCGCTAATATGGATTTCGCAAGTCTATATCACCGTTATAAAAATGGCTTCTCATGGCCATGGTGTAAAAAGAGAGTTCTGCGCAGTGATAACTCTAGATGTAAAAAATGCTTTTAGTACCGCAAACTGGAGAAGAATACTCGACACATTATGTTGACTTGGAGTACCAGAGTACCTCATAAGAAGTATTAGAAGCTATTTCTCTTAAATAGAATTATCTTTTAAAATGGATGAAAGTGAAGAATATTATGGCCCCAAAACCCAGCCCTGCCAAAGTTGCCCAGATTCTCGGTTTTGGGGCCACTCATGTTTTATAATTTATTATTAAAATTCCTGATGGAGCTTACACTGTCTGTTTTACGGACGATATTGTAGAAGGTAATACAGAAAGGTATGTATAAGAAAGAAGTAAAACTATTGGCAAACGGTACAAATGTGGAAACAGATTTAGATGAGCACCTACCATAGGACCTAATTTCATGGTGGATTTTAACCACTCTGTGACAATTTATGTATTTACTTAATGCCCCCGCGTGTGCACGGGTAGCAATTTTGAGTGCATAATCCGACAAATATACACTCGCCCCTTGTTTAGGGCATTTGTCAAATAGCAACAGCACATAGGAAGAGACGCCACAAGCCGAACTTTCCCACAAGGGTGGAAAATCATTCCCAGCCACCACGTCATTCCCAAAAGTACTTCTTCGTCAGAAAAGCTGCCTTTCGTTGAACCCTTTTGAGAATTTTACGCCTGCAAAAAGGCACTCCCCCTCGGACGGTGTACAACTTGATGAAAAGCAACCTTCTATCAGAAAAGTAAAGCCTCCGCAAAGACAATCATACTGAAAGACAGGAAGCATTTCCCGCAAGAAGCATACTAATGGGTGCATCAACCAATAGTCAGACTGATGCCTGGCAAACACCGGGAGCAACTAATTCCCGTGGCACCAGATGAGAAAGTACTCTGGTGAGCTTTCGGTCTCAAGAAATTAAGAAGAATTCAAAAGACCTATCATTTTGGATCTTTGTCGGATCCCACGTATGCATACACATGATTTGCCCGTGAAGATGTAACACCAAAAGGTGATATATCCACCCCCAGGGGTGGAGGATAAACGATACCGTGCACATTATAAGGACCTGGATGGCAGCAACAGGCTTAGAAATAGAGGATCATAATGCCTCAGTTTTATGTTTTATCAGCAGTCGCCCAAAAAACAGGAATATTTAAATGTAAAAGTCGGAATAAATATGATTTAGCCGCGGACACATATAATGTGCATTGGTGTTATAATTGACAACAAGTTGAGTAACAAGTTACCATTCCATAAAACATGTCAAAGAAACATCGTGTAATGAAGCAATCCTGTCAAGTATGATCAAAGCAACATAAGGACAGTTCAGATTATGATCGCTAGCTCCTAAAATTAAGTCAGCTGCAAAAAAATTGACAACTATGTCTAGACTCTGTCCTATACGTTAAGACTCTGCCATACGTTATAGTAGAAACCACTCCAAGCGATATAAGTAACGTTGGACGTAGCAAAGCGGATGTATAAAGAAAAGATGCTGGGAGTATTAACTAAAATGCAGATCAATAAAAACGAAAGGAAAAAGTCATTATAATTATGGTAGAAAAGATAGGAATAAAGGAAGGTGGACATTTCGACTAATACCAATAATCGATATAGAAAATACGGTGAAGTGAATAACTACCTCACCAACTTTTTCGATGGCCTTGGTGAATATAAATACTATTTACCGAAATTTGTCTGAAGGAAAGAAACCAGAATCTCTGGCGGTAATCGAACCTGCAACTCCGGCACTGATAGACTAGCTCACTACCAACTAGCCTACCGGGGGACGCCGAGCATGTTATATTTTAATACTCAAAATTTGCTAACAACCGTTCAAGTATCGAAAGTCTCTTGGAAAGGAGGCTTAACGTTTACAACATACTGAAAGTCTTACTTAATAAAAGTCCCCTGGGCCTTAGTATTTATGCAAGAAATAAAGTTTACGACATGCGCATGATTTCCCGTTAGATGACGTAGTCTGTGAACGGTAAGGGTTGCCACGTTTAAAAATCCCTTAGATTTTCGAATTTCTTATTATTTAAGCCCGCAATTAAACAACAACTATCTTGAGTTTGCAAGCTTCAAATTATTAGCCAATAGGAATGCAGTTCACGTTACGTCATTTGTAAGCATGTGCAGAAAATTAAGATCTTGTTTCCGGGATGGCGTAATCTTTATTTCTATCATTCTTGGTATTCATGAACTTAGAAATGATGCAAGGCGAAGAAACCCCGCTTAGAATATAGAATTAGAGACTTACATATGTGAAATTGAGTGCTTTTCATATAAATAAAGACAATCATTGTGTATTGTGGAAACCGCACAATAAATAAGTCTAGTTGGCCTTGCGGCGTATTATCGTTACAGACAGTTCCACTGGGTGTAGGGACGGGACAGGTGGTGTTTTTGTCGGTAAGAATATCAGATACAAAATAAATTCGAATATTTTATGCAAGATTAGGGGAAACTATTGAAAAAAAATACTTTAGACCATACAATAAATAAGGCTATAAGCAAGACTATGCACCAGACTTAGGCTTGGTAGACGGTTTTAATTTTTCTTGATATCCAAGAGCTTGCACTGCTCGTCAAGAATCAAGAAAAAACTGGTTTTGTCAAGATTTTTCAGTCCAACCAAAAAACAGGTTATTATTTCTTAAATTTGTTTACAGTTTTCCTTAAACAAAGCTGTTAAAAGCAAATAAATATTTCATCGTGTTGTTTTATGGTGTTTTCTTTTCTACAAAAATAATACCACCTTGTTAAAAGGTACATGTATAAAATGTCTTGCCGACCCTGTAATAATGCAATTTTTTTTTTTTGACGAGAACAAAACACAAAATTTGGCCGCCCTGTTTTTAACAGTTGACAAAAAGTTTGTTCTTCAAAATATAAAAAAATATGTATATAAACTAAAATTTGTAAATAGATTGATATGAAATAAATAAATAAATAAACAAAATGAATGACGAAATTCCAATGTCTTTATTTTGTTTTTTATAAAATATGTAAACAAGAAAATAAATACCTTTGCCAGATTGCTGGTTCATTAACACCAAGTTTTTCAGATTTCTTGATTTGACGTTTTTTTTTCAAAAACAATTTTATAACACCGAATCCACTTAAATTTTATATCACCGACAAACTATCATTAACAATGTAATGCTTTCTTATGTTTTTACTATTAAATAATAGAAAAAATAATTATTAAAATTTTAAATTTTTAATGTCCTTATTAGAGGCGATTTTTTCCCAACTTCGTCTGGTAGCCCTATTTATCAACTGAAGCCATCTTTTTACAGGGCATTATCAACACTGTGAATTCTTACGGGGCGTAAAGTGCAATGCCTTATGCCATTAGTAAGTGTGCATTTTTTAGAATAAAACAAGCCATCCTTTTAGAGAGCGAAGTGCTGGTAAATTTTACGACAGTGCTAGTCGTAATATTTACCCTGCTGGTAAACCTAATTCATGTACTCTGACTTCAATGGTGATAGACGTTTTTTTTATTAGCGGTCGTATTCGCGATATTCGCGACTAAAAGTTCCCATACAAATATACCATAAAACGATTTTTTTTATAATTTTTCGATCATTTTGCAATTCAAATAAATTCAACTCTTTTAAATACAATTTTGAGTTATTTTTTTTTGTATCGTATAAGTATCTAAACCCTATTGAATATAAACAAACTAACAAAGCATTGCAGTTTTTATTTATAGACAAAATGTTTTGGCGAAATTGTTGTTATTGGTATTAAATTAAAAATTGCATTAAACAAAAACTACACACCCAGAGAACAAACATGTTTTAATATGGTCACCTCTAACAGAACTATTTTTAATGAACATTTTTAAACATATCATGGTTAATTTAACCACGTTATTGTCACTGTCAAGCATATTATGATTAAATTAGTCCTCCATCAAGAAGCCGCAACCATATTATGGTTGCCTTCGAACATGTTCTGGTTAATAATAACTAAAATATGTTTAACACTTATAATAGCATGGTTGTTTTTCAACCACAGATGTTGCTCTTGGAAAAGAGAAATATACTATTTTTAATTTAAGAACAAATTATTTTCATATTTAATAATAACATGGTTAAGTTTACCATGATATGTTTAAAAATGTTCGTTAAAAATAGTTTTGTTGGAGGTCACCATATTGAAACATGTTTATTCTCTGCGTGCAGCTTCTTTAAAAGTTGTCCCGCGAATACGAGGGATTACTTTGAATTCAGCGTTCTTGAATTAGCTGTACCAGTAGGGTGCCCAGCTTGTTACAATTCTCCCCTAACGCAAACAAAATTTTGCAAAAAAAAAACTATAATGTTAATTCTATTCAATAGAGTTAAGAGAAACATTTATTTGAAAAAAAATCTGGAAAAATATTTTCCCGCCGAAAAAAAATAACGAAAAATTGTATTTAACAGAGTTGGATTGGTTTAAATTGAACAATGATACCAAAATCTATATAAAATATCATACATAACTACATATGTGGGGTATTCACAAGGTGTGCTATCATGGTTTATTGTCATAATGTTCTAACATTTTACAATGGTTTAAAAATATTGTTGTTGGTTTGTAAACAAAAAGTGTCTTAAATAAATAGAACGTTGCTTGCTATGTTTTTCGTGCTGTCGTAATTAATAGCGCATTAAATAATGAGGGGTTGCTCACAACAGTCGTATTTTTTCATGTTATTATTTTAAGACATATGACTTTATGACACCTTGTGAATCCCCAATGGTACATAAGTTTTACAATTTGTAATATTACTTCGAAATATGACTAGCATCATTGAATTCAGCGTATTTAAATTAGCTCTACTGGTAGGATTCCTTCTTATTAAAAAAAAGAGTCAGTGTACAGTGTAATTAATAAAATCGTTAAGCAGCCGACTCAAAGCAAAAGCATACAAAAATTTTTGGAACAAATATTGAGTTCATATGCTTGAATTTGTTTTCTTTTAACTGGGTTTAACAATTGTGTTGTTTTATAAAATATTATTTTAGGAAATTTTTAAAAGTCAAGAATTCTTTTCAAAATCAAGATTTTTTTAACCGAATGTCAAGAATTTTGCAAACTTTATTATAACAAGCCTCACCAGACTACATATTTTGCAATTAATGCGAAAAGCTTTTAAATACAATTTTTTAACACAAACAAAATTTTGCAAAAAAAAACTATAACTTTAATTCCATTTTGTGCTATTTTTCTTCCCATAACTGTTCATTTTCTCTCTATAAATTAACTATTAAAATATTTATTTTAAAGAAAACCATCTTGTGTTTGTTGGTTTTTAAGTTTATGGTCATTTTTAGTAAATATCTTTTCGTTATTGCTGATTAAATATGCATGTCATGATATTTTACGATGACAACGTTGGCGATGATGATGATGATGATGATGATAATGATTACTGTGTTTTGCTCCCTCTGTACGATTTTTATCTTTTCAATATAAATTTGCGTTCATTATCAAGTTGAAAGTTTTTTTATGTTTATTTGTTGATTATTTATGGTTATTTCTATAGATATTTTGTGTTTTTTAACAACCAACGAGTAATTCAATTCATTTATTAAATGCATTTGCAACTTCACTATATAATTATTGGTACTCGTACTTCGAAAATTAAAACTTTTTTTTTGGGTTTTGTTTGTTCAGCTGCAGTCCAAATTGTATGGCCGCATGTATCTTTTGTCTAAGATTTGTTTTTTCCGAAGAGCTTGGAATTTTTCTCACGGATATATCTCGGAAACCAATTGAAACTTTGCTTTCCTGTTTTCGGCACAATTGTAGCTAAAAGAAAAAAGTGTAATTAGAAATGAATACTTTAAAGTTTTTTTTGAAATATATTTTTACTGAAATTTCGACCATTTTGAAAATTAAAGGTTATAAGCAGGACTTATCGGATTGACGAGTTTCACTTACGTTATGGCTGGTTCTTCAGACTACTGACACAGATTACACACAAAAATGTAAAAAGTGACGTATGAAAAAGGCCCAAATCAGTTGCGAGGGCAGCTTTCGAAGAAAGAGACAAAAAGCGTTTTTTGGTAGTGAAGTGGCAATGTGTAAAAACAGGCCGCTACAATCAACACAAATTGCTTGATCAAAACACATACCACGTTTAACAAAAGCATTCGTTCAACAAACTTTTTATTTTGTGAAAAAAAATGTATTTAGTAATATTGTTTTGTTTTATAATGTTATTTACTTGCTTAAATATTATTAACTTAAAAGTAAATTTTTACAACAGTTTTGCAAATAAATCTCAACTAAATAAATTTGTTTGTGTTCATTGTATTGCAGCATAAAAGATGGTTCAAAGAGAAATTAAAAAAGGGCAGCTTTCTAAGAAAGAGACAAAAAAACTTCCGTCTCGTGGCATATCTGTGTGTAATCTGTGCTACTGATTCTAGTTAAGTTTTAGGTAGGAGTAAGGTCTGCATTAGAACCGTGATAGCTATAATATCAGATCACTGCATGTGAGGCAGAATGACGGTAATACTGGAGGCTGATTCGTCGGATTTATGTTAGCTGTGTGAGGGAGGACATAGAGGGGATGGAGGCCGTTGAGTACATTTTGTGTCACTGTCCTAGGTTACAGAAGAACGGGCTGAAATGGCTGGATAGAATGTTCATGAGCGAATTGGGAAATGCCTCGGGCTGTGGGCTCCAGAATATGACGCAACTCGTAATCGGCATGACCTGTCTTTAAGATATGAGGTTGGAAACTAAGGCGTAGACTTGTATAGAGCTATTATGTGTATTTGGGTTGTTTTTTTCCTTTCGTCCGATTGAAACTTCCACTATTTCTTTCTTCCGTATTCTTTAATGCTTTTCTTTTGGTCTTTGAGTGTAAGTTTGCAGCGTTTCTACCTAACTTTACCTAAAATTATATGTACGTATATTTACAAATTTTATTAAAAAATATAAAATTTTTTTTTTTTAATAAATTTGAAAAGATATTGAAAAATGTATATGTTTAAAATGTTCCTATTTTAACTAAAATGACGCTAATTATTCCTTATTCTTTCTTTCTCTTTTTAGGTAAGTGTCCATTTTTAATAAGAAACTATTTGGAATTTGGTAAGGTTTTGAAATAAAAAAAAAATGTAATATTATACAAATGAAAATTTTGTAAATTTTTTTTAAGTATCTCAATATTGTTGGAATCAAGTCGTCCAGCTTTGTTACCACTGCAGGCTTCATTTAATAAGAAAAAGGAAACAAAAACCTTAAACATTTTGCTTAGTTTTTGTAGAAAAGTCGCATGCATTGTGTTTGTTTTTTTTTCAATTTTAAGGCAACAAAACCACAAAACTGCATTTCAAAGGTGTAAAATGAGCAAAAAAAAAAAAGTGGTTGAAAAAATTTTAAAATGCTTAAAAAATAAGGTGCTTTAAAAAGAGTAGTTTTTTTAGAAAAAAATTTCAGTGACTTAAATTCAATTTATATGTACATTTCCGTTGATTTTAAAAGTGTCAAATAAAAATTTTTTGAAATCTGAAAAGGTTTAAAATTCTAAAATTCACAACAACAACATGCACAAAATAACTGATTTTTGTTACTCATTGCAGGCCGGAAGAAGCTTTGGTCCCGGCTTGTTTAAAATAAAAAATATTTAATACCCTTTAAAAAATAGTATAGCGTACCTAGATCCCGTTCAGTAGATTATTTCGTTATATTTTTATTTTTTAATACACTCCAAAATCAGAAATCATGGCAGAACCCCTTTTTTAAGACTTTCACAACGAAAAAGGTTTTAAACCTTGGAATTATTTTTTACCGATTTTTCTTCCCACACCACAGTAGTGAAGAGGGTATTATGCGTTTGTGCTGATGTTTGACAATAAAAAATTGGTTGACTTAGAATCACCTTTTGAATCTATCTAACGATGTCTGTCCGTCTGTTCTTCCGGCTTGCTGGCTGTCCATGCCAACTTTGTGCGCAAAATACAATTTTGGAGATCATTTTCTTTCTTGTTATCAAAAGGACCAAGCATATTGAAAATGGTGAGAATCGGTCCATAATTTAACATAGCCCGTCTTCAAGCTTCTTTCCGGAATAGAGTTCTTGTGCCCATAAACCAACTTATTGGTTCAAACTTATTTTATGGCAAAATAAATTATCTATCCAAATTTTATTGGAATCGGTCCATACTAAAAAATAGCCCCTATACAAATACTACTCCCGAAAAAAACATTTAATGCCACAACTTCCTTATAAATGTTTGTACACTGAAGCAGTGTCAATAGTACGGAAAATTCGGGTATCCTTAAAGCAACTACAGAATGCTGGATTCAAGTACGGCTTATTCAAGTGCCAGTACTAAAACTATTCCGAAAACGGGATTGACTTAAGTGAAAGTGAGATAAAAGTTAATCTCAAACTGTACTTGATTCAAGAATTTCGAAGTTGGTCTTTATCCCAAATTCGTACTTGAAATAATCCGAAAGTGAGATTTTGATTCTAACATCTACTTATCGTAGAGAACCAGAGAAAGAGGGAATATTTTATTTGCTTACCCGTTTAAACATGTCCAATATGGTTTTCGTAATGATTCTTCTTTGAAAATTAAATGTAGTATTTATTATGTAACCAAATAATTTTTACAAATAGAATTCATGAAAATAATGTATGTTTTTCTTCTTTTAGTGTTGTTGGTGTTTATACAACAAACGACCCAGCAAACAATATGAGTCCTAAAAGAATCTTTTAGGACTCCTTTCTATGAGCAAAACGCTCAGAAGAAAGCTCCTAAAACCCTTAGATATGAGCGTGTTTTCCTATGAAACCGTCAAAAAATTTTGTACTGAATATGAGCGTTTTAGGACTCCTAAATTTAACGATTTGTATGGAAAATTGTGAGCCTTTTTGCTCACAAATCAATCATAACAACATCTTAAAAGAGTCATAAAAGAGGGATTTCAGAGCCAAAAAAGAGTGATATAGGAGTGTTTTTTTTTTTCTTGAAATTAGGGTATTCATTTTATATGTAAATTTGTGCTTTTTAGCTTTTATTAAAAGTTTTATTAATATATATTTTGTGCAGGGAAATAATAATCATTTTAAACAAATTTCAACGGACAAAACCACCTAATTTTCTTTTTACAAGGAGTTCAAATGGATAGTTTTGTCTAATGAAAAGATTTACAAGGGCAATGTTAAGTCAAATATTCACACATAAAGTACACAACAAATATTAGTGAAAAAGTTAAAAAATAAATAACATAAATGAATAAAAAGCATTTGTTTTCTCAAAGATTTTATCAAAACCACAACCGAACCGCGCAAAATGATCGCAATAATGACAGACAAACGCAAAATATTGAGATTATCAAGAAAAAGAAAACAAACTACCGTTGCCCCTCAGAAAACCCTCATAAATAAGAGTTTTCTAGGAGTGTGCTCCTAAATTGCTCATAAAAATGAGTCTTTTCGGAGTCCTGAATTCTACAGGCTCCGAAATCAATCAGAGTTGCTCATAAATTAGGAGGGTAATCATAAAAATCTCAAGAAAAGGAATCTTTTAAGAGTCATATTTAGGAGCGCTCCGAAAATTGTTTGGTGGGGAGTATGCACGCACGCATACATATATAATGCAATGGTTTTAAGTATTTTTTACTGTTGTTCGTATTTAAATCTTTAAGTATGACTCGTACTAAAAGTAAGTGGAAAAACTAAAATTTAGTACGAGTTTTTGCT
The DNA here is from genome assembly GCA_943735925.1 of Pollenia amentaria. Lineage (NCBI taxonomy): Eukaryota > Metazoa > Arthropoda > Insecta > Diptera > Polleniidae > Pollenia > Pollenia amentaria. The sequence continues at coordinate 57,737,453 of OX031006.1, forward strand.
TTCTGTGTATTGACATAAACTTTGCCGACAATAACTTTTACGGTAGCTACAATGCCATGACAGAATATTGTACTGGTAGTTCTAAAATTAACCATGGTCATATATAAGCCCCCTTCCTAAAATCACTTGAAGGCAAACATATATCATATTGAGAAAGATATTTAAATATTATTCGGCAGATGAAACTTATACATGAATCTTAAGCTCATAACTTAATTTTGTTCCGGCGGTTCCCGAAACGGGTACACTATCGGAAATTTTTTTCTTATATACTATGGTGTAGGGTATCATATGGTCGGCTTGACCGAATATACTTACTTTCTTGTTAAATTTTGATGGTTTGGGCAGGGCGTGTATTTACGCTTTCAAAATGTTTTTGTCCATGAACCCCGTAAAAAAATTATTTACTCTCACTAGGCCTACAACTTTCGCTAAATGATTAAAGTTCTTTTGAAAAACCTTCTAATGAAAAAGAATCCAAAAAAAAAAAAAATTAAATACATCCCAATTTTAAACAAGGAAAAAGTTCTCAGGTGACGAAAAAAAAACTCCAATTTATTGAATGTTGAAATAACTCCTTAAATTGTAGGTATGACAATTAATTTGTTTTTTTCATCTCCTTCACTTTCACACAGTTTTAATCATTTTTTAATTTTATATTCAATTTTTAAAATAAATTTTCTTAATAAAAGCTTTAAATTCATAAATCACTTTTAATATTAGTACTTTTGCTACACCCTGTATGTTTAACGAATAAATAATTTTAATATAAAGAACAAAAGCAACTAAAATCATATTGAAAAGAATTAAACATTAAAGAAACCTTTACACAAATATACAGACATGAAGTAAAAAATACAATAAAATGCATGAAAAACTGGTTTCTTTACAAATACAACTAAAGAAAAAACAACAAAAATCTAAAAAAGCTAAAATAAAAAAATTTAATAAATATTAAGAAAAATAAAAACACAGCATGCATGATGATGATTGAAGAACAAAAACGACAATCACAAAAAGTAGCCCTCCAGAATCAATAATATATCCAATGTAGCTTACAACAACAACAATAATTACACAAACAAGCATTTACACATTCAAAATACTCTCAGAATTTAAACTCTTTCTCTTAACTGAAATAAATAATAATGATCAACGTTTATTATAAACCAGGTTTTCTAAGACAGTAAATCATATACACACATACATCCATTAAAAGGCAGTGTTACCACAACTGAACAAAAAATTACACGGATGTTCGACCAAAACGCTCAAACTGATGTTCACAAAAATTAAATTTAAATAATACGAGTGCATACCTATCGTAAATCTTATACATATAATTTTTAACAATATCCATGCGACAAGCGTGCTAGAAGTGAACCCGAACAAAACTGAACTGGTACTGTTCACCAGAAGGAGGAAAATTCCGGCTTTCACGATACCACGGCTGGGGGCTACGAATTTCCCCTGTCGAACAACGCAAAATATCTGGGAATTATCCTGGACTCAAATCTATCGTGGAGATTGAATACTCAACACAGGGTCAGGAAGGCTACGGTTGCTTACTATACCGGCCGTAAAATGTTTGGCGGCAAGTGGGGCTTTAATCCTATAATGGTCAAATGGTTGTACATGGCAATAGTACGGCCCATTCTTACATATTGATTTTGGGTATGGTGGACTGCGACGGGCAAAAATACGTCGTGGACCAGCTGGGCAGAGTACAAAGATCAGCCTGCGTAGGAATAACAGGCGCTCTACGCACTAGTCCTTCAGATGCGCTGAATACTATGCTGCTCCTTATTCCAATAGAATTACACCTAATGGCCATATCCGTCAACAGCGCGGTCAGGCTCTGCATCGGGTTGTTGAAAGGCGAGGACGTACGGTCATGCTGGGATCTGACAGAAGCAACCCACATCTCTGAAACGACCAACGGACTATATTATACCCCGTACAGACTTTGAGTAGAAATTCAAGGTCATATTTCCGTCAAGGCGGGAATGGAGTAGGGGAATCCGCACGAGGATTTACACAGATGGGTCAAAGATGACCTGTGGTGTTGGCTCTGAGGTTTTCTCGGAGGAATTGCAAGTGAATCTCTCTTTCCGTCTGCCGGATGAGGCAAGCGTTTTTCAGGCTGAAATACTGGCGATAAGAGAGGCATGTTAAACACTGCACAGTAGGAACATCAGCGGCAAAATTTGCATTTTCGTCGATAGCCAGGCGGCTCGGATGTCACTACAATAACATAAAACAACATCCATTCTCGTTAACCAGTGTAAGGAAGAACTATCCAGACTGGGCAACCTATCTGGCATCGCCTTAATTTGGATCCCTGCGCATAGGGACTATTATAGCAATGAACATGCAGATGGACTGTGCTAGTCGCAATACCCCTGGGAACAATCAGAAGCGAAATCTTTAGACACTATATGGATATGACTAACGACAAATGGAAGAAACTGGATGGCTGCAGGACAGCCAAGGTAACGTGGCCCACATACGACTTAATTCTGAGCGTGCTTCCACGTTAACCAACCAAGCCTGCGGCAAAAGAAGGAGTACGAATGCCTTCTAAAAGGCGTCTGTATTTCTTCTTTTGAATTTGCAATTCCTGCTCGCTCCATTCCATACTCATATCATTTTTAACACTCGTTGTCATTGCGGGCTAGGCCTTCCGCTCTCGCTTCATTTGCTAGATATTCTAAAAGGCATTCAAATTATTGGCGCTTAGAAGGCTTTCCAGAGAATGGTGAATATAACGGGATCTGAATTCTTTTGCATTTGATTTGGCAAATCGTACTCCTTTTCCCTTCTCATAGAAGCCAATGCGGAATGTGTATCTTATGTTTTGTACGGAAGAGCCGATGCCTTCCATGAGGTATTCTTTAGCAGTTAGTTCAGAATGGTAATTGTATCGAAAAAATTAATGTATCAATAAATATGGAAATGCTATACATAAGAGAATGGAAAAAGGCCGAGAAGTAAGGAACAATACTTGGAAAGGTTAATATCGTGCATATCTTCTCAATCGGTTTATATTTCCCAAAGAAGATAAAAATAGCCTTCTGCAAAACAAAAATAAAATTTTAAAGCGCTATTCTGAAATTCACTCTCGCTAACTTAATACGTTTATAAATGTTAATATCGAGATACAAAGCTGTTACAGTAACTAAGATAGAACCCTAAAACTGCCTAATTTTGTGAATTTTACCAAAAATTTACTTATACAGTTAAAGATGAAATTACAGAAAAGTTCCACAAAAATTAAATGGTTCACAAAAAGTGGCAACACTGTACGAAGGGCTTTTTAATGAGTTTCACTTTATACTCTACTTAATAATTTCACTCAATTTTTTTTTGTGGCTTTTTTATACCAATAAACTCAATAATTGTGCTCGTGACTGCTGGAGGTGGTTTGTTGTTGTTGTTGTCCCTCTATTTGTTAAAAGAAAGAAAAAGTACATATTTCAGAATTGTATTTTTGTTAAAGAATACCACAGAATGAAAATATTCAATACACTTTTTTGCAACTTGATAAACTGGTTTGGATTTATGTTTTTTTGTTTTTGTTTAATTTGTAATTTGCTTCTTTTGTTATTTTTTTCTGCCTGAAACTCAATTTATAATCTTGTATTGGCGGCATGCCAAGTTTTAAGAGTGCGACTGTGTGAGTGTGCAAAAATTATATTTCTGTAAAAACTGAGGGGAGTTTCATATTGTAGAGAAATTTATTGTATGAAACAAAAATTGTCATAACATTTTTTAATTTTTTTTCCAAATAAATAATACAATAGTTAGAAAAAAATTAAATTTAAATATTTTTATTTAGGCTTAAGTTCATTGAATTTAATTTTCATTAAATTATTTTTTATGAAGACAGGAATTTTACAACATGAAATTAATTAAAATTTTTTTTTTTTTTTTTGATAATTTTTCATTCTTGACTGCGCTGAGATTTGAACCCAGGCGTTCATGGACAAAAACATTAAAAAATAAAAAATGTACTTTGGACTTCAAGAAGAATTCTTGACCAAAAGTACGAAAAAACAGAAGTTAGGAAGAACATGTAAATCAATTAAAATAGATAATCATTCATTCAAAAAGCAAATTTCGATCTACCAAAGTGAAATACCATTTTGTTTAAGGATTGATGTTTGACTATTGACGTCGCCCGGCCTCAATAGCCGAGTGAGTAAAACGGCAAACCCCACCGACGAGATTGTGTGGTTACAATCGAAACTAGTCTGGGCAACCTGTCCGTGAACGCCTGGGTTAAAATCTCAGCGCAGTCAAGAATGAAAAATTATCAATAAAAAAAAAAAAAAAAAATTTTAATTAATTTCATCTTGTAAAATTCCTGTCTTCATAAAAAATAATTTAATGAAAATTAAATTCAATGAACTTAAGCCTAAATAAAAATATCTAAATTTGGATTAAAAACCATTAACAGTTCAATAAAATAATCACAATACTAATTATTAAAAAAATTAAAATTTTTTTTATAAAACAAAAATTTGGGAAAATCTAATGTGCTGTTTCTTAACAGGCAATTGATTGTGTAGTAAAGTTTATAAGAAAATAACTGAAAAAACTGAGTGCTTTTCATATAAATTTGGCTACACAATCACTTGCCTATCATTTGGAAACAGCACATAAATTTAAAGATATAAAGGAATATTGTTTTAAGGATACTTCTTAAAATTAGGAGAAATTTAATATTATAAAGAAATTCAGTATAAAAAATTTAAATATTTTATTTATATTTTTTTGGAATAACTATTCAGTTGTGCTAACCGTTGTTTTTCTAACATACCTACCCGCTATTTACATTTCTTAGAGGGGCTCCCATACAAAAATTTCAGTATAGACTAGAAATTTATTGAAGAAAAAGACCTGTAACTGTGAAGGAGTCGCCCCTTGTGGGATACAATGTATGACGGACCTCCATTAGTTTTTTGTCCTTAACATTTTCTCAAAACATAGGGGGCTCCCATACAAATATGGTGGTTTAATGAAATTCTTAAATTTGGCCCTAGCAGCGCCTACGCTGTCCATGGATGGGCCACTTAATTTTTCAACCCCATCATTTGTTTCTATCATACCTACTAGGGTATTCATTTGATTGGGCTTTTGCTTTAATCGGTTAATCGCTCGATTTATTAACCGAGGTTTTGCGTTAATCGGTTAATAATCGATTAATTTTGTTCGGTTAACCGATTAATAAAGTTTTTTTTATAAATAAATTAATTTCAATATATAAAAATGCATAAATTATTTATTATTTGAAGTTTATTAATAAAGAAACAATAAAATAAGAAACAACAATTCTTGAACTAAAACGACCAAAAAAAAAAATAATAATTCTTAAATATGTAATACATATTTTTTAAATATAAAACATAAACTGTGAGACTATTTTATTAGATGATCTTAAAAAATAATCTTTTAATTTGGTTTAAATGTTTAGGATTTAAGCGATTCTTTTCTTTAGTTTTAATAAAACTTGATGTTGAAACAATTCTTTCATTTATCGTAGATGTTGGAGAAATCAAAAGCAACCCATAATAGAGAATATCTGATTTCTCAGTTCTTTTCCTTTAATGTTCTTATAAAATCTTCCATTACGTCATTAGAGTCCTGTTTTAATTTTTTTTAAATGTTTATCAATTGTAGGGGAATGTAAGAAAGAAAAAATTGACGGTTTATTGTTGTGACTTTGTTGAAGCTTTGATATTGTTACATTTAAGACCAGAGTGTTTTAAAATTCTTATTCACTTTATGGTCTTACTTGTATAATATTTTTAGCTTTTCTAAAGTATTTGGAAAAAGTTTCCTGACGAGCTGGCCTAAGCAACCAGCGAAATGCGCATAGGAACTAGCTTTCCCACAACAATAAATTTCAGTGTTTTCATTTAAAAAAATTGGGATTATTAGCACATCATTAATAAATGAATTAATTAATAAAATATTTCATTCCCAAAAATAATTTTTGATAATAAATTTGCATGTGCCCGGCAAATAAAAAACTGAAATGGCAAGCTGCTTTATTTAAGCATCTTGTTTTTTTAATTTTGTTTTTTTCTTTCTATCCTCTTACAACTACAATTTGTGTTGGAAAAAACCCAGCCAATTGTAGGGGAATGTAAGAAAGAAAAAATTTACGGTTTATTGTTGTGACTTTGTTGAAGCTTTGATATTGTTACATTTAAGACCAGAGTGTTTTAAAATTCTTATTCACTTTATGGTCTTACTTGTATAATATTTGTAGCTTTTCTTAAATATTTGGAAAAAGTTTCCTGACGAGCTGGCCTAAGCAACCAGCGAAATGCGCATAGGAACTAGCTTTCCCACAACAATAAATTTCAGTGTTTTCATTTAAAAAAATTGGGATTATTAGCACATCATTAATAAATGAATTAATTAATTATCACTTCTAATTGTTCCGGTTAATTCTGTTAAAAGATTGATTTTAGAAGATATGAGTAGAAACGACTAACTAAACGCATACATATAAGAAGTACGTGAAACAGAAAGCTTTTGACAGCAAACACTTATTTCAAATGAAGATCGCTGAACACCTGCTTTGTTTGTATGAAAAAATATTCGGTTGAATACCGAATGAATACCCTAATACCTACCCGCTATCTCTATTCCTTAATCATGCCATTCCTTTCAATACAGTCTAGAAATATATTGAAGAAAAATCCAGATAACTGCAAAGGAGTCGCCCCTAGCGGGATACAATGTAAGACCGACCTCCACTACTTTTTTGTTCTTAACATTTTCCCAAAACATAATTGCCCCTTATCTCCACTTCTTATGGGGTTCAAATATTGGGTTTTATGAAATTCTTAAATATAATCAAAATTGTTTGATTTTTGTGAAGTAAACAGTTGTAAACAGATTTTAATCATTTATGGCTTGTTTTGTTTTCAACTTTGTTTTTCATATGTCTATAAAAAATTTTAAGCTTAGCTGCATTTTCGAATTTTTTATGATTTGTAAAAAAAAAAACAAAAATTATGAAATTTTTACCAAAAAAAATTATTTTTCTAAAACGACTGAACGTACATTGGTTAGTTGGTTGGTTGGTTAACGTGGTAGCACGCACAGAACTAGGCGTGATGCAAGTAGAGTCGACAGTTACTCCATTATGACACCACACAACTCGTTGGAATTGGAACCCCCAATCAAACTTGACCCAGGGGCAATACTAAGGTGGCTAGAGCCATCTCGTTGCGTTGAGATATTTCAGCAAGTTGCTGAGATTCACCCGCGATATCTCCGAGAGTCCTTGCAGAAGGTTATTCCCAAATAATCCATGTTGTATTGAATTAAACGCTGGGCAATCACATAGAAGATGAAATACTGTCTCCTCAGTTCCGGGTTCCCTGCAGCTGCGGCACCATTCATTTAAAGAGGCCGAGTCTCATAGCGTGCTTACCGATCGTCCAGTGACCAGTAAGTACGTATATAACTCTCGACACGTCTTTCCGGCTGAAGTTGAGAAGTCGCTCAGAGCGACCTATGTCATATGTGGGTCACGTTGTTTTGGTAGCCCTGCAGCCATCCAGTTTCCTCCATTTATCGTCAGTCATAAATACATTTTAGAAAAAAGTTTTACATTCCTTAAATGTAATTTTTTTGCGGAAAATTAAACCATTGTACAACCTCTTTCATTTTCGAAATAACGGTATATCTCGAAAACAAGAGCTAACCTAAAAAACGATTAGCACAACTGTATTCACCGTACCCGAATTAGGTTAAAACGCCAGGTGTCCCGCTTGTCGCAAAAAAGTGTCAAATTCTAGCACAGAGTAATTAAAACATAAAAAATATTATTTCGTAAAAGAAAATAATTTTTTTATTTAAACATATGGGTTTTTCTAAAAATTAAGTTGACCAGTCACCCACTAGGATTAAAGATAAGTTAAAAAAAATTCAAAAAAATTTTTTTTTTTAATTTATTGCCACGCCTCTGGATACCGCCCTTTAAGTTTTTATACACTACGTCGCTGTTTGTAGTACGATTATAACAAATATGTCGGCATTCACGGCTTGTCTTTGGCTTTATTTTTGCTTTTGGTAATTTTTTAATCCGATATTTCTGTACCCAAATAAAAGTGGACGTTCAAATGTAGCAGGGTTGCAAGGAGGAAAGGTAAATGTACCACTTACTTTCTCGCTTACGAAACGCATGAATTTTATATGGCTAGTTCCTACTTTGAAGCAATACATTTTTGACACAAAAAGCTCTTTATTTAACGTATATAAAAACTGAGGAGTGAAACGATCAGCTTTACACACTGCTTGGGAGTAAGGGAATGCCGTGTCCTTAAATAATTGTTTGTACTATTTACCAAATGTGGAAAGGGTATACTCGTATATAAGTTCGTTTTTATATAAGTTTTTCATTTCCTTTGGAATTTGTACAATATGGAATATATATTCTAAGAATTCTAAGAATATATATTCTGGATCGTTATAAGAAGCGAAGTTAATTCAACGATGCCTCTTTTCCATCCGTCAGTTTTTCTGTCCGCGTGAATGTTGAAATGGGTTTGCTGAATACCTCAAATATGATGGGGACTATATTCTTATACATTTTTATCACATATAGTCAGGAAAAGTTTGCTATTGAAATTCAGCCAGATCTATCTACAAATGACGGAAATATGAGCAAACCCTCACGATGGCCTCTAATTATTACCGATAAACCTTTCATTCCTTTTTAAGTCTTCTTATAATCTATCAAATTTTTTTTCTTCACTGTCGTCTTCAATAAACTTGTGAACTTCCAAATTTAAGGTTTTTTACAATTTTTTTAGCACTAAGATTCGGCACTTTTGCACTTCTACTTGTATTTATCAAATTTGATAAGTTGTAGTTCATTTACCTTTCTACATCTCTGTATGTCTTATTGCGCAGCGCAGAAATGTGCACTTACTTTTTAAAATGTGTCATTATATAATTAAAAATAACAGTTAATTCTAAAGACTTAATTTTTTATTTTAACTTCCGTAAAAATTTTTAAAATTTTTAAAATTTCATAATATTTAAATTTAAATTGATCAATTAAAATTTAATAAAACTCTATCTGAATGACCGTAAAAGTCTTTTAATTATGTATTTAAATTTTTACAGAATTTTTCTTTTTGGCTTCAAATTAACTCTCTATGATCGTACCTATTAAAGTTTTTAATGTTCAAAATATATCATTGTCTTAACTAATCAACCATTTACTAATCTTAAAATGCCATTAATCATTTAAATCTTTAAAAAACGATCCTATAAATAATGATAACTGACTACCATAAATAGTTTTTTTTTTTTTTAATTTTAGTTTTTTGGAATAATAAGAAAAAATGTATTCTTCATTAATTCTCGCCTTTAATTGTCTTTGAATATGTCAAAATCCAAAAACGGGTTTTGTTTTGAAAAAGAAAAATTTTGATTATGAAAATTGTTGTTGTGGGCTTGTGGAAAAAGGTGTAAATTAAAGATTAATCAATGTTAAATTGTTGTGTTTAAAAGATTAATTACAGTAAACTATAAAATAAAAGAATCAAATATTCACTTTTTACGTGGTTTATGGGAAAATGACTTGAACTTGGTATTAAGGGATTTGTTTTAGTCAAGTTTAGATCTAGTTATATGTACAGAGTGTTTTTATAGATGTATACAACTTTAAGCTGGCAACACTTTTTAATGGGCGGCCACACTGAACCAAAAAGGTACGTGGAGTCAATGAAAATTTACGTTGAGCAAACGAAAAATTTTTTAATTCTCGTCCAATGAATTTGTTCGTTGAGACAATGAATGACTGTTCATAAAAAGATTTGATATTACATAATTATTTAAAAAACTGTTCGCTAATATAAGAAAAAAGGTTACGAAATAATCAATAAATGCATGTTCATTGAGTCAACGAATCGTACGTAAATTGAAATATCTGCATAATTTTATTTTTCATTATATTAACGAATAACACATTGAGCCAACGAAAATTATTTTAATAAACGTTGTTCGTTAATATTATGAACACTTTTTGGTTCAGTGCATTTTGTCAGCTGTCAAGTGATTTATGTTGAGTTTGGTTTGGCATTTCAATGTGAATAGACTGACCCCTAAAAAACGCTTCCAAATTGTGCAAATTTATTTTGCAAATCGTGGTTCTGTTCGAAATAAGAATTTTGTTTTGCGATGAAGCTCAGTTTTTCTTGAATGGATACGCCAATAAACAAAACTTCCGTATTTCTAGTGATGATAATCCTCAAGTGTATGTTGAGACACCGTCACATCCAGATAAACTGACTGTTTGGTGTACTTTATGGGATGGTGCAATATTTGTCCGTATCTTTTTAAAACGATGCTGGTCAGAACGCTACAGTCAATGCTGACCGCTATAGAACCATGATTACTGACTTTTTCGTTCATCAATTGAACAACAACCATTATGTGCAGGAGCTGTGGTTTCAACAAGACGGCGCAACATGTCACACTGTTCGTGCCACAATAGATTTATTGAAGGAAACGTTTGGTAACCGGATAGTTTCACGTTTCGGACCCGTGAATTGGCCTCTAAGATCTTGCGACTTAACGCCGCTAGACTAAATTCTGTGGGAATATGTGAAGTTGCTAGTCTACGCCGATAAGCCCGAAACGATTGACCACTTGTGGGACAATATTTGCTGCGTTATTGCCGATATACGACCACAAATGTTGGAAAAAGTCATCGAAAATTGGACCTCCATATTACACTACGTCTGAGCCAGCCGTGGCTGTCATATTCCAGAAATCATACTTAAATTTTAATGGCAGAAGATTATCTTTCAAATAAAGTAAATTGCATGTCCATTTCAGAAATTCATCTTTATTTTATTCCATTTCAAAGTTCTAAAACTCTATAAAAAACACCCTTGAGTTTAGCTTTAATTTATTCCTAGTTCAGTTCAGTTCTAGCTCAGTTCTGGCACTCTATTAGCTAAGTTCAAATCTAGAGTCTTAGATCAGTTCTAGTTGAGTTAAACTGTAGTTCTAGTTCAAATCTAATCCATCTCTAGTTCAGTTCTACTGCATTTCTAATTCAGTTCTAGTGCAGTTTTAATTCAGTTCTGGCTTAGTTCTAGTTCAGTTCTAGTTAAGCTTTATGTTAGTTCTAGGTAAGTTCTAGTGCAGTTGTTATTCAATTCTGGCTTAGTTCTAGTTTTGTTCCATGTTAGCTCTAGTTAAGTTCTAGTTCAGTTATAGTTCTATTCTAGTCCAATTCTAATTCAGTTGTAGTTCTGTTCAAATTCAATTCTAGTTCAGTTCGAGTATAGTGACAGTTAATTTCTAGTTATGTTCTAATTCAGTTTTAGTTCAGCTCTAGTTAAGTTTTAGTTTAGCTTAAAGGGGCAAATAAACGACACAAGCAGTTTGGCAACAACAGGTGTATGTAAATATTTAAAGTGTGTGGTGTATTGGCCCTTTAGTTCAGGTTTAGTTAAGCCCTTGATCAATTTAGTTCAGCTTTGGTGAAGTTTTACCTTTGTTCTTTTTTAGTTCCAGTTCAATTCTGAGTCAGTTCTAGATATTAACCTTTATTGAAAAATTTTTAGAAAAAAGTTTATTCACGAATAAAAGATTTTTTAAAAGCATCACAGTGTTATAATAAATTGCTGCCTAATAAAGTTAAATTGGTGAAGACCTTTAGAGGCTTCATTGTTTTTTTTTTATAGTTTTCATTTATTATAATAATTTTTTTTCTTAATTTTTAAACAAAAAGCCTTAATTTAAACTATAAAGCTTTATTGACAAAAAATATTTCAGAATAATAAAAGCTTTACAAAATAAATTTTCTATGAAAATGCGTTTAATCTAATTTTTTATTTTTATATTTTTTTTTTTTTTTTTTTTTTTTTTAACATGCGTTTGTTTATTGTTTTATATCTTTAATTTTTGTATCTTAAATTATATGACAAACTGTGAAGGCCCTTTATTTAATAATTAGTTTTACTAACTGCTTCGAACTGCCTTAAAAAACAACAACAGGTGTTTAAATTAGTCTCTTTTTTCTAAAACTATTGTAACAGTTTTTGATTTAATCTTTTGTCTCTTGTTCTAGACCCTAATTTATGTTAATTTATTTGTTATTTAAATTTTTATAAAACCCATTGTCTTTTAAAATTTTTATAAATAAATTTTCAGTTTCTCAAACATTTTTATGCAAATTATACAGCAGTAATGTCTGGTTTTGTTAATGCTTTAAAAACAAATACATAACATATTTTTTATTAAATTGTTAACATTCTTAACACATTTTTTGTATTTATTAATAAAAATGTTTATTTTTTCCCCTCCCCACTGTTATTAATACTTTTGAATGAGTCAGGCTTTAGAAATCGAATTTGATGTGGCCTAAAGTCTTACGAAAGGAAATCTGAACCACTTTTTTCTAACTGATAGTTTTTAATTAACCTGCTTTATTATAAATTATAAAATGTAATTAGATTTCTTATAAAAAAATAACAAAATCAAAACATGTGGACAGTAGTATCGAGTCCATGAATGGTATTTTTTTTTTTATATATTTCAACGTAAAAATGTGATATTTCGTCATTAAGTTGTTTGATTTTGTTTGTGTATTAAACCACCATACAAATATTTGTTTGAAGATTGTGGTAAAAATATTTTTTGTTAAACAAAAAAAATCAATATTTGTGTAAAAAATGTAACCGGTTATCTGCAACTCAGTGGAAAAAAGTGCATATTTAACAACTGCCACTTTCATGTTCTGTCGATTTTTGGTAGAAAAATGCGTTTTTGTAACGAAATTTTAGCATGGTAATAGGTATTTAACAGTGGTGGGCAAAATTAAAAAAAGAAAATATTATTTGGTTTAAAACAGGTTTAAATGATGCACTTATTTATAGATTGTTTAACTAAATTAACTTTAGATTAAATACGAACTGAACTAGAACTGAACTAGAACCGAGATAAAACTGAAATCAAACTGAACTAAAAATTAACTAGACCTAAGCTAAAACTGAACTAGAATTAAACAAGAAGTGCAATAGAACTGTTCTAAAACTAAACTAGAATTAAACGAGAATTAAACTAGAACTGAGCCAGAACTGAACTAGAATTGAACTAGAACTGAACTTAAACTGATCTAGAACTGAACTAGACCTAAGCTTACACTTGGCAGATGCTCTCTATTTTTCTTGATTTACAAGAATTTTCAGGGCTCTTCAATAATAAAGAAAATATTTGTTATGTCAAGATTTTTTAAAGCCCAATCAAAAAACACAATCGGATTTACATTTATCGCTTTAAAATGTCTATATTCCATATATTTTTATTGAAAACGATTTTTGCTGCAGGCCAGTGTAATTTGACAACACTGGGATGCTGATCTGAAACAGCAACTCAATACTCATACCAATAGCACTTTGCTAGTTAAAAAAACTGACAAGCGGGGCAACTGCCTTTAAAACCAAATTTTGGTACGATGAATCCAGTGGTGCGCACTGTTTTTTAGGTTAGCTCTTGTTTTCGAGAAATAACGGTATATATTTCAAAAATGGACAAAATATTCGCGTAACTCAAAACGGTTCAGTTTATTAAATAAACTACAACAACCAAAATTCCGCAACTACCTTTAAGTAAAGCTAAACTTTTATTTTAAAAATTTCAAAATTTTCGGCATAAACAATTGGAAAATGATATGGTTCTCACGTATAAAAAAACGTTCCAAATAAAACAAACTATACATGATTAAAATCTGTCTTTAAATTTAGATTTTATACAAAAATGATGAACAATTTTAATTAAATTTATGAATATCATAAAACGCCATATTTGTATGGGAGCCCTCTTAAGGGGTGGAGACAAACGGCAGCGTAGGTCGGTCATACATTTTATCCCCCTAGTGGCGACTCCTTGGCAGTTATGGGGCTTTTTCTTCAATATGTATGAATTAAATTCTTTTTTAATCATTGATAGTTTGGAACTTTTTTTAACGTGTAGAAAAAATTAGAAGCATTTTTAATTTTTTAAACAAGATTATTTAAGGAATTTTTAGTTGTCAAGAAAAATTTAAGATCAAAATCAAGATTTTTTTTTTATGAATGTCAATAATTTTGCAAATTTGAATCTGGCAAGCATACCTAAGTTAGGCCTAAGCTAGAACTGAACCACCACTGAACTAGTTTAATTCTAGAGCATAACTAGATCAAATCTGAAACCGCTAATAGCGCTAATCTGCAACTCTATGTATCCCTTCAACTATTTTTTTAACAGATTGTAGCAAATTTTTACAAACTCTTATTTTGAAAAAGAAAATCCTAAAATTCTCCATTCTACCTCAATCTGCTGTCTATTTCCCTCGTTGACACTTGTTAACCAAAAAATAAAAAAAAAAAATCAAATGACAGGCGGATAAAAGAAAAAACAAACTACTTTATTCATTGTCTGGCAAACAATGACATGTTTTGTTTAGTAAAAGAAATCTTCTCGTCAATTTTCTAAACCAAATGCTCCAGGTCTTTGTTGTTAAATATTTTTTGCATTTTTTTGCACATGAAAAGTGCATAGAAATATTGAATAATTTTAAACACCCTGGGTGTTATTTCCTGTAAGAATCTATTGAATGCGTGAAAATACTTCAAAACTGTTGGGAGCTAAAGTACGCACTTCAAAAAGGGTCAAGTAAATCATGTTTATTAAAAGATGTCTTTCATAAAAATATGAATGTATGTGACTCGAAATATGTGGGACACACACATATTTCAACTTTTAAACAATTTTCCACACACAACAAAAAAGTTCAAGCGTTTATTTTTATTTGAAAAAAAAAATTAAATAAATCAGCACTGTAGTATTAAATTTTAAATAAAAGAACTATAATAAACTTTGAGTTGGAAAAAAGCTAATGACCAGGTCAAAATTGAGGTTAATCTGTTAGTCTCCACCCCCCCTATGATTTTGAGTGGGACGGTGGATGTCTTCTACAAAACTTGCAAACAATACTAGTAGCTGTTGGCTTTAATTTTTTTTTAAATGCTGTCTTTTTTTTGTATTGCTTAAGACTTTTGTTTTGTGTTTGACGGATACTTTAATTTGTTTGAACAAATTATTTTTAGATCTTCCATTTTGAATTTTTGCTAAAAAGCTTGGAGATCGCAAAGTTACTATTAAAAGAGATAGAATTTATAATTTGGTCAGATTGGAATTTTTGCATTGTCTGTAATTCGTAAGAATTTTAATGACAAAATCTAAATTAAAACTTTCACTACAAATCTTGTATATGTACACAGGGTGGGCCATAAGTCACAGAACATTGTATTTTGGATATTTTGCGGCAAAATTTCTTATACCATTTGTACCTTGTACGGAACCAGTAATAACTTTTTTTCATTATTCTCCGCAGTGAAGTTCTGGAGATTTGAAAATGAGTGCCAGGTTTATAAGTTGATGTTTCTGGGCTCTTATTTACCCTCTCCCGAACTCGTTCGATATTATCTTGGTTTCGTATTTCAAGCGGTCTTCTACTCCGAAATAAGTCACTTACTGATCCCGATGACAGAAAACGAGCGGCTAGACTGCGTACATGATTTCGTGATGGTTCATTTCTGGCGTTAAAGAAATTTAAAAATTTTCTTTGAATTTGAATTATTGAATTTTTACTAGCAAAATAAAATTCAAAAATTTTTGTTCTTTCCACAAGCGTATATGTATGTATATGGCTATTTACTGCCTGTTTTTCAAATTTATACAGCTGAAAACAAAAACAAATTTGAGTTTTTTTATTGTTGTTTTAATATAAATTTCCAAGCGAAAATTTTTATTTTATTTTGAAAAACAGGCAGTTAATCTCCCAAAGTTTCATAAACTGAAAATAAAAAAAAGAAAACAAAAATAACAATTAAAAAAAATATATCAAAAATAAAATGTTCTGTGACTTTTGACCCACCCTGTACATATTTAAGCGGCAGTTTATTGATGCCTTAATTTGGCCACGGTGAGATTTTTTGGCTTTATTAATAAATGTTAAAACCCACACCACAATAGTTGAGAGGGTATTATGCGTGTGTTCTGATATTTGTAACGCCTTAACAAATTTGTTTTAGGACCCCCTTTTAGTATTCCGATCCATTCAGAATCAATTTTCAATCGATCTAACGATGTCCCTCCGTCTGGCTGGCATGCTGGCTGGCTGTCCAAGGAGATAATTTAATGAAATTTGCTACATTGGTTCCTATTATCAATATCATATAGCCCCCATTTATGCTTCTTCCGGCATAGAGTGTTTGTTCCCAGGAACCTTCTTATTATGTTATTGAGAGCTAACTTGGTTTTATTGCAGTCTTAATCATCTTATTGAATTTTATTAGAATCGATCAATTTTTGACCTAGCTCTAATACTACTCCCGAAAATAGCTTCTTATGAAATAACTTCCTTATAAATGCTGGTATTCTCATTAAATTTGGCGACAGTAAAGTCAATATTACAAACGGATTGACAAACTAATATATACCCTCTCTATATGTGGTGAAGTTTACAAAAACATAGATAAATTTTCTAGTGTTTTTTTATTCCGTTTTACCTTTTCCCTTCAAACTTATCTTCCAGCTTTCTATTAAATATAAATTGTCATCCAACACTTTAAATTTATACCTCTCCATTAAGAACTTAATAAAATTACATACTTGGCCTTTTGTCACCGTCATTTCTTGTCCATGATCTCATCAAACAACAACAATGCAAAGATTTTTATCACAATAAAAGAAACTAAAAGTTGATTTTATTTCATTTTTTTTTTCTTCAGCAAAAAATGTATACAAAAGCTGGAATTTAATATTTAAATTTTTGTTTAAATCTTCTTAATGAAGGAAGCAAAATAAAAAAATAAAAAACAAAAAAAGTTGCTAACAAAGCAAAAAATTGTTATTAATAAAACCCTTCCTTTTACACAAACACACACAGATACAAATTACACATTTGCATTTACGTGAATGTGTGTGTGCGTCTGTACTGATATTCTTGTTGGTTTTATAACCCCCGTAATTTTCGAAACCCTCCGGTACCCACTGTTTAAACAATGTCTGCATTTCATTCTTATGCATATTTAATATTGTTTGAAAGTTCGTCCGTCCGTCTGTCTGTCTATGACTCTGACTGCCTGCGTTCGTTTTTCTATGTAGCGAAATTTTTTGAATCAAGTGACAGTTATCGAAAGTGACATTTGAATGCAAATTTTATGTTAGACAGTTTTTTGTTCAAGTATTTTGTGTTTTTTTTTGTTTTTTTTTTTTTTTTTTTTTTTTTTTTTTTTTTTTTTTTTTTTAATACACAGCCATGTATTGTGGCTGTTTTTGTTATGCTTTTTTAAGGGAAGAGTAGCACCACAATATGGGATTTGGAAATATGTTCAGTTTTTAATGTGTCCATTAAAGGATAAAAACTATGATCAAATCAACCATATTGTCGTAATCGAAGGTTTTTCTAAAGAGGTTGAGATAAAAAAAAATAGGGGAAATATAAAAATTTTCATATACTTACAAATTTTTTCATTTTGTTGTTATCGTTGACATCAGGGCTGTGGAGTCGTCAGAAAAAAGTACTTACTCCGACGCCGACTCCAAACGCTGAAATGTTTTAAGTGCGACTTCGACTCCGACTCCAACTCCTACTCTAACCTTGATGCTGAATGCATATGAGACTGGTCCTTATTTGACTTTAAGCTCTTTTTATACCCTCCACCATTAGTGATAAATGAGGGTATAATAAGTTTGTCATTTACATTTTATTATGCATCCAAGACCCCATCTATATATATAAAAATAAGTTGTGCTATGTTCGTCATTTTATAACTCGAGAACCACTCAACCGATTTTCAAACGAGTAAATGCCTTGGAAAGGTCTACTTTCACTGATAGCTTCTAAAAAAAACCATCGAAAAATTTCTACAAATATGCGTTTTACGCGCACTTTTATGATGGTGGGTTTTCTCTATATAAAATGTATTTTTTCCTTATGAGAACTACATTTTGTCGGTATAAGGCTCTGCTTGCTCGCGTCATTTGACTTATTTAATTTCTGTGTATTTATTGATTGTGTTCTCAATTTAAAAAAATTTATATTATTTTGCACTTTTTTTTCAGGAAAATGTCTATTCTTTCTAGAAAATTTAATTTTTAATACAAAGACGTAAACGTATGTTATTGTATTGTCTAGCAACGCGGGAAGGGTTACTCTAGTAAAGTATATATATTCTGGTTTCTTGAGTAATTCTAAGTCGATTTAGCCATGTCCGTCTGTATGTCAGTCTGTTGAATATACGGTCACTTTCGACAAACTTAAAAAATAAGAACAATGTTGGTGTCAAAGTTATCCTAAGTAGTTTGGGATTGAAGTCGAGAAAAATCCGATATGTGGGTCAGAGTTATGAATCAAAATGTACAACCACCACCCCAAAAAATTTACAATTGTGTTACAAAAACTAACATAAAAGGTGGCATAATACACGTCATTATATAAGATTTTGCACAAGCTCGTTCTATATGACTAGACATCATACTGTACGTCTAAACCCGTAATAATCAAACTGCAAAAATTGGTGAAGGTCGGTCTAAAACCGTAACAAATAATGCTATCATAACAAACTTTAGTACGTGACAGTTTTATAGGACTAAATATCATACTGTAAAATTTCGTGAATATTCGTTCCTAATTTAACATATGCCCCATATAAAGCCTACTCCCGGAAAAAAGCTTAGAACGCCTAAAACCGTAACAAATAATGCTGTCATAATAAAATTTGGTACGTCACAGTTTTATAAGGCTAGAAATCATACTTGAAAATTTCGTGAAGATCGGTCCATAATTTACCCTAGGCCGCATATAAAACCTTCTCTCGGAAAACAGTTAAGTATGTTAAAAAAGTAATAAATAATGCTTTTGTAATACAATTTGGAACGCCAAAGATTTATAGGAAAAAAAATCACACTATAAAATTTCGTGAAGTTCGGTCCATAATTTACCATATAATGTCCAATATTATGCTCACTCCGGGAAATTAATTAAATAAGCCTAAAACCATAGCAGACAATGATATTGTGGCAAAATTTGGTCCAATTTTGATTCATATGGCCAGAAATAATATCATGCAATTTTCTGATTATCGGTCCATATTTATCTTAGGTCCCATATTAAGCAGCCTTCTGAAAAACACTTTTAACGTTGAAACAAATTCCACTACTGTATTTAAATTTTGTTCCATTTAGATTTTTAAAAACAGAAATAACTCTACAGGATTTCGGGATGATTAGTCCATAATTTACAATGGGTCTAATATAAATTCCCCTCCTGAAAATCATTTTAGTACGGCATAAACTGTTACGAATCATTATATTTTATTCAAGTTAGTTCAAATTGCTAGAAATAAAAGCATAACACTGTCTGATCGTGGTTTAAACCGGAACAAATTTTTATACCGACGTCCGTTTCAATAAAGATTAATTAATAATTTATAGCTCTCATATATTCTAACTGTTGGTGAATATAGCACTCTAACTTGTTTTTAATGCAATACCTTTTAAATGGTTAAATATAGCAAGCAAATGATTCTGTTAAAATTTCAAATCGATATTTGAAATATTGCATCGCCAATTTCGAAGAATTTTTATTTTGGAAAATATTGGTTTTTTTTTTTTTTTTTTTTTTTTAATTTTTAATGCCGGAGTCGGAATCGCGAGTTTTTGTGGGTACTACGACTCCAACTACACAGCCCTGGTTGACATAACAAATTTTTTGATCTTAAATGAAAATTTTATATAAAATATAATCTTTGCCGTTTAACACTCACCGCCATTGACATGACAAGATTTTCTAAGAATGCGTTTTTTTTTTCTTAATTTCTTACTTTTTGATATGACAGATTTTAATAGAAAATGTCGATGTTATTTTAGTAGAATTGCAAATGCAAATTTTCCTTGAAAATTTTTAATGTTGTTAATAACAGAAGATTATCTATTTATTTTCTTTTTTTTCTATTTTTTAATAACAACAAGTTTTCTTAGGAATTTGGTGTTTGGTTTTGCCAAATCCTCAAAAAAATACAATGTCAACAAAATAATCAAATAAAATTTGCTAAAATTGCAATTTTTATCTAATCAAATTAAACTCCATTATATACGACATGGAAATCTCCCACGCACTCCATAAAAATACATGCTGATAATTGGGAAATCGTGCGTTCATTTACAAATCAAAGACATACACGTCTATAATCACTTTTGCAAATAATTGTTGGCAAAAGGGAGAAACAATCTCAATACTGACATAGACAAAATATTTGCTTACTTATTATAATTCCTTTAAAGATTGCTGAATCGTATCTCAAAGTAATTTTTAGGTTACGCCTAAACATTACCACAATCTCATAAATACAAATTTATGTATTTTCCAACAATTATGAACATAATACGAAAAATTGTCTATTTAAATAATAGAACAAAGAAACATATTCTTTTTTTTAGTTGTGATTTGTGTAGTATTTATAAAACAATTTTAACAAGTAATAGGAGCTGCCTGTAAATGAGTCACGAAGAATCCACTTGAAAACACATGATGGGTATTTAAGCATTGGCTGAATAAAAACATGTTCTTGCTTGGAATTTCAAACAATTGCCTAGAATAAAGCACGTACTTGGGTTTTTGGAAATTTATCCTTTTTAGCTACACGCTGTTCCTCTTCGGGAGTTTTGTGTTATGGCATTGTTGAAATGTACGAAAGATAAGGGTATGAAATTGACGGATAATTTGTTTTATATGGGAAAACTAACCAATATATCTGCTGTGAAAATACTTTGGGGACTTTTAAATCTATTTTTATCTATTTTAGTAATAAAGAGCCTTACTAAAGCCTTTGTTTCTGATAAGTACACGCAATGAGATCACCGCCAAGTCTGTGTTCACACTATGAAAGTTTTCTTTCAGAAAGTCGTGAGTTTATTATTGAAAGGGGAGCAAAGTTTAGCATCGGGTACATACTTTCACGTTGTACTTGGAAATTCTCTTATGTTTTATAGTAAATTATAACCTGAATGAAGTTGGCTGGGCCTTTTATAAATTTTCTTTACTTTTTCATCAAGGTACATTTAACGAGGTATATACACTAGAGAAGCCTATGCCGACTGTCCCTTCCTTTTGTATGTAGTTTAATATGTCTTCTATATGTCAGATCCATATAACAACATACAAAAAGAGATAACCAGATTCCTAGTGCTGCTACCCGATCTTTTTTTTAATAAATGATATTTTGAATTTTAATTAAAAAAATTTATTATCAAAGTTGTTTGTGGGAATACTATTATTTATTAAAAGATTTTGTTTGTTGTGCTTTATTCCCTTTTTAAATAATTGATAAAAAGTACTGAAATTTATTGTTGGAGGATAAGCTGTTCCTATGCGCATTTCACTGGTTGCTTAGGCCAGATCATCAGGAAACGTTCTCCTAAATAATTTTAGAAAAGCCAAAGCTATCAGCAAACAAAACTACAGAGGGAATGAGAATTACCTACAAACACTCAAAAAGTCTTGTTTGCAACGATATCAAAGCTTAAACAAAATACCAAACAATAAATCAGTGTTGAGTTTTTATCTTTTTTACATTTCCCGCTACAATTAGTTAGAATTCTCCCAACATTAATTGTAGTTGTAAATGGGTAAAGAAAAAACATATTAAAAACAAAAACAAAGTGCTTTTATTGTTTTCGCAAGAAATCAAAATAAAAACAATTTGCCAGTTCAGTTTTTTATGCACGTGCACTTGCTAAAATTTATTATCAAAGTTGTTTGTGGGAATACTATTATTTATTAAAAGATTTTGTTTGTTGTGCTTAATTCCCTTTTTAAATAATTGATAAAAAGTACTGAAATTTATTGTTGGAGGATAAGCTGTTCCTATGCGCATTTCACTGGTTGCTTAGGCCAGATCATCAGGAAACGTTCTCCTAAATAATTTTAGAAAAGCCAAAGCTATCAGCAAACAAAACTACAGAGGGAATGAGAATTACCTACAAACACTCAAAAAGTCTTGTTTGCAACGATATCAAAGCTTAAACAAAATACCAAACAATAAATCAGTGTTGAGTTTTTATCTTTTTTACATTTCCTCCAACAATAAATTTCAGTACTTTTTATCAATTATTTAAAAAGGGAATTAAGCACAACAAACAAAATCTTTTAATTAAAAAAATTATCAAAAAACTTTGCCATATTGGTTATAGACCCACAACAAATATAGATAGCTACATGAACAAAATGAGATTGACTAATAGGGATAAATTTGTTCTTGATAAAGTAAAGGAAACGGAAAAGTTTTTAAGACTTAATAGGAATATTCTTATTTTAAATGCAGATAAAGGTAATACCACAGTAGCAATGAACAGAACGGCTTATAATTTAAGGATTAATAATATTATAAACGACAACTCAGTTTATAAGAAACTGGGTAAGGATCCTACTAATAGATTACAAAGGATAAATAATGATTTTGTTCTGGAACTTTTTAGGAGGAGTATAATATCAGTTACGGAAAAGAATAAACTTAAAACTAATATAGCAATTGCACCTAGATTATATGGTGTTCCGAAAATTCATAAAATAGATTTTCCATTACGACCAATATGTTCCTGTATAAATTCTCCATCATATGAACTTTGTAAATATATTACAACAATTCTTAAAAAATTAACGGAAAATTCAAAATATAATGTAAGGGATTCTCTTCAATTTAAAGATAAAATTAAAAATATTAAATTAAATGATGATGAGAAATTAATTTCTTTAGATGTAGTTTCATTATTTCCAAGTATACCTATAGATCTTGCTATAGATATAATAGAGGAACAATGGAATAAGTTAGAGGAACATACTAATATATATAAGGATTTATTTTTACGTATTCTGAAATTTTGCATAATTGATAATAGGTATTTTCAATTGGATAGTAATATATATGTTCAATTAAAAGGACTTCCTATGGGTTCACCTGCATCTCCTATTGTAGCAGATATTGTTATGGAGAAATTAATAGATAAATGTATAGATCAGTTAACTATTAAACCTAAAATTATGACAAAATATGTGGATGATTTATTTTGTATAATTAGGGAATCAGAAATAACAAATATTTTAAGTACATTTAATTCTTTTCATGCGGATATAAAGTTTACAATGGAAAAGGAGTTTGAATCAAGATTGTCTTATTTAGACACTTTGATAATAAGAAAGGAAAAAAGTTTATTAATTGATTGGTATCAAAAACCAACATCGTCTGGTAGAATAATTAACTATTTTTCAAATCATCCAAAGAGAGTAATAATTAACACTGCTAAAAATTTTATAGGAAGGGTATTGACAATAAGTGATACATGTTTCCATAGGAATAATAAGGAAAAAATTTTTAGAGCATTAATGGAAAATAGTTTTCCAAAAGAAATTATATCTGATTTATTATTAAAATATAATAACCATAGAATAAACAATTCCAACAGTAACGCAGAACCGAAAATTTATAAGTCGGTAACTTATGTACCAAGATTTTCGGAAAGGTTAGAAAAATCGAATATTTATGATGCGAAAATATATAAAATTGCACATAAATCTTATAACACAATAGGTAGATTATTAACTAATATGAAGGATAAAATAAATAAGTTGGAAATGTCAAATGTAGTTTATAAAATACCTTGTAAGGGAAATGGTAATGGACAATGCAGTAGAGTGTATGTTGGTACAACGAAAAATAAACTTAAAACTAGGATAGCAGGACATAAGTCAGATCAAAAATATAGGAATATTTCATCACAAAAAACAGCTTTATCAACCCATTGTGCAAGTCTAAACCATTATCCTGATTTTGAGAATGTATCAGTTTTGAACACGGAAAAGAATTATAAGCGTAGATTTATGTTAGAAATGTTGCAAATTATAAAGATACCAACAATATCAAGAATTAATTTTAAGTCAGATACTGAAAATGTAGCCCAAAATTATAGACACTTAATTTATAAAAATAGAAACGGATATTAAAAATTTATTTAAACTGTAATAGATTAGGTTAAAATTGGAAAACCTTTTTTGTATTTAATTGAAAATATGACATATTGTTAAATATGTTAAATTTGTTA
This sequence comes from Pollenia amentaria, assembly GCA_943735925.1. NCBI lineage: Eukaryota > Metazoa > Arthropoda > Insecta > Diptera > Polleniidae > Pollenia > Pollenia amentaria. The sequence goes on from OX031006.1 coordinate 57,761,642, forward strand.
AATTTGTTAAATTTATTGAAAATTGTTAATTTTTGTCAAATATTAAAAAAAAAAAAATCCCTGAAGAAGGCACACAACGGAGTGCCGAAATATTGGATTCAATAAAATTTAATATTATTTATAAAAAAAAGAAAAAGACCTCAAGCTTAATAAAAAGGATTAATTAAAAAATACATATATGTACGTTTACGTAGTTAACAAATAACTCTATATGTTTTTCATATATTTTTTAGTGCATATTTTTCTTATTTTAAATGCATATTTTCCATTTTATAGCGCATGTTATAAGCGCATACTTTTGATTTTTTAGTGCATGAAAATCCAAGCCCTGCTAATAAGCCAAGAACCATCCAACAGCTTAAGGCGAATATTCGAAAACAAGTGGGGGAGCTGGGACCTGAAATTCTAAATAAAGTTTTGGAAAATGCTCTGGAAAGAGCACGTCAGGTCGAATCAAACCATGGCCACAATTTGAAAGATATTATCTACAAAATATAATGTGAACATATTTCCAAACTATAATCTTAATTTTATTAAATGGCAACGTTAAAAAAATCAGAAAAAAAGTAATTCATTAAATAAAACATTACTTATGTGCCACCCTTTATAAATAATAAAAACATAATTTTCTTTCAGTTTAAACTTGTGAGGACTTCAGTCTCTTGAATGTAATGTTTACGCTCTCTTGTGTTCCTAGCAGTTTTTCTTCGACCTCTGGTTACTGGGAGTGCTTGTCATTTACTTTACTTCAGTTTAAGGGGAAAATCCAAACAGACAGCAATAAAAGACAATATTTTTTGTTGTGTCAGCTAACAATTTGGAAACGTTTGCAGAGAATTCTAGCGTGTAAATTGTTTATTTGGGAAAACAAGTTGAAAAACATGTAACAAATTGTGTTCCATTACTACTCAGACACCAATTCCAAAAGGAAAAAATGTAATTAAATTTGTTTAATTATTAGCAAAAGTTTTTTTTAACCATATTGAATATTTTGTTAAAATTTTCAAATAAATAAACCTGAAGTTCTCGAACTTAGCGTTCGTCGTACTAACAGAGGTCTGTCGTCCGACTAACTAACTTTTCACGAACCGACAATCGTTATATTTGTCGACATATATATTCGCTTGCAGTAACGATAGTGTGATTCTTTAATTTCTTTTTAACGATAATATACAGCTGTATATTTGTATTCATCAGGTGAACATATGGTTATTTTTTTTCGGTGGTCGATTTGTCAAAGTTTGTATACAAACCACAGCTTTTTATGTAAACAATTTTTTTTTTTTTTTACTAGCAATATTTTTGACTATCGGACCGGATCACAAAAGCAGTGTTGTTGTTTAATTTAATATCATTTGACATTTCTGTCTACAAAATGTCAAAATACGCGAATACCAAATACTCAAAAGCCATTTTAAACCCAAAATACGCTTAATCGATTTAATAAACACCACGTAAATTATTGTCGCTTAAATAACGAAAAAATGCTGCTTAAAGTGAAAGCTGACTTGAACCGACAGCGTATATCATTAAACATGTTACTGAATAGCAAATTAGATAAATTTTCGTTATATTTATTTTAACGATGCGATAAACGTTATAAAAGTTAGTGAATCGCACTACTTATTCCGGCAGTCGTGATCAAATACTTTTTCGATTCGAAAGCTATTTTATTCCTAATTCTTTCAGTCGATACTGAACGAATCGAAATTATTTAGTTTTGTGAAAACAAAAAATAAATGCTTTACAACACTGAAAAAATAATTTTTATTCGTTTAGTATCGACTGAAAGAATTAGAAATAAAATTGCTTTTGAATCGATAAAGTATTCGGTCACGACTATCAGAATTAGCCCCCTGATAGGTTTCGTCTAAATCTTTGAATTTCGGTCAAAAAAAGTTAAGTAAGGTTAGATTCCTTGGGCAGACATCAAGACGACAGCTTACTTGGGTCCTTCAGATGTCCGTTTGTAATACCCAGCACTTGTGGGCAGTTTCTTAATAGGCGTCAATGCAAAATTTATCCAATTCGTCCTCCTATTGAAGAGAAGAATCAACCTTAGTTCCATCTTAGATAGATTATCCAAACAGACAAACACTGGTTTTCCCAGGTATCTCTTCCAATGACAAAACATATATATATATATTCTTAACGCTAATCCTATCTAATAGACTTTCGGGTTCTTTTGCAGTGCAGCAGTCATATTCGCACCTAATCTGTCGTTACTAGGGAGTTCGAACGGTTATTATTCGACCGGTTATTTTAGTTTTGTTCCAGCCGGTGATTTTAAAATGTCCATTTTTCGAATATCGAATAAACCGGTTATTTTGGTATAATAAACCGGTTGTTTTAAAAATGTATAATATATATATGTTTTCCCTACTTTTGTTATAAATGTGCCCGAAATTTAAGTTTCTTTGTAATTGAATATTGGACAAAGAATGAAGAATGTCAAAGGAAAATGTAATAATACAAATCGCGTATAAAAGCGTGTGTTTTTGTAAAGAAAAAAAAAAACAATTTAAAAAACTACGAAACGTGTTCAGTTAAAAAGTAAATGGTGATTTGAGCCAGAGTATTCTAAATATTAAATATATTAGTATTGTGGTTATTTTATTGAACGGTTAATGGTTTTTAATCCAAGTTTAGATATTTTTAAATAGGCTTAAGTTCATTGAATTTAATTTTCATTAAATTATTTTTATGAAGACAGGAATTTTACAACATGAAATTAATTGAACTTTATTAATAATTTTTTCATTCTTGACTGCGCTGAGATTTGAACCCAGGCTTTCACAGACAGGTTGCCCAGAATAGTTTCGATTGTAACCACACAATCTCGACGGTGGGGTTTGCCGTTTTACTCACTCGGCTATTGAAGTCGGATGACGTGAATAGTCAAACAACAATCCTTAAACCAAATGGTATTTCACTTTGGTATTCATTGCTTTTGAATGAATGATTATCTATTTTAATTAATTTACATGTTCTTCCTAACTTCTGTTTTCAGGTAAAAAACTTTTTATAATTGACTACAATTTTCAACATTTTTCATTTTTCGAATTTATTCTATGAGTTAAATTTCAGTTATGTATTTTTTAAAGCTTTTTGTAATAGCTCTATTCCTTAAATTTTGTTAGAAATGACTTTATACACTGCCAGACTAATAAAGTTGCTTATGAAAAAGAAATAATTCCCAATATCTATTTGACGACAATTGTTTTTTTTTTTGTTTAATCTTTTATTTTGATTAATTTTTCTGTTGTTATAGGTTATAAAAATTAGTTAATGCGAAATTAGTTTGTGTTGTTATTCTTTCTTAATAAGGTAATTTTTACTTTCGATTTTTTTAAATTGATGTGCCGATAATGCCGATTTTTTTTTGGAAAATATGCCGATAATCTATCAAAATTATCTGGCACCCCTGTCCTTGTACCAAATTTCATTAAATTATCTTCAAAAGTACGACCTGTACTGAGCGCACAAGGTTACATAGACAGCCAGCCAGCTAGGTATACTTTAAGGTGGGTCTAGGACCAATATTTTAAGGTGTTACATACATCAGCACAAATGCATAATACCCTCTCCACTATTGTGGTGTGGGTATAAATATATATGTGTATTCATATGTATGTTTTATGTATATACATTAGAAAGAGTAATTTTGGGTTACTTAAAAATGCATTTTTTTAATTTTGTGTTTAAAAAACAAAGAGGGTTTCAAACTTTAATTTAGAAATGTCTTTGTTTTCTGTATTTACTCAAACATTTTAATATGCTTAAACGTCACTTCAATTCACAAAATGTTGTTTGAGTTGTGTCAAAGAGTGAAATGTTATTGACGTTTTAATGCTGTTGTTTTATTAGCATACATAGCAGAGCATTAAAAGAAGCAAGTCCAAAACTAAAAAGGGAAAACATAAAATATGTTTAATATTATATTAGGGTGTTCCGGATGGCGAGCTGGTAGCTAGATGGAAGACTAATTTAACCATAATATGGTTGTATGTATCAATAATATGGTAAAATTAAACATAATAGGTTTAAAATTTTTTTTAAAAATAGTTTTGTTGGAGGTGACCTTAATAAAACATGTTTTTTTCTCTGCGTGTAGAAATTTTGATATACAATTTTACAAGATTTATATATAATTTTTTGGGTCATTTTTATTTTCTTAAGATTTACAATTTATATTGGTAAAGGTGCCCGTAGACGACATGTTTTTTTACATCTGACTTGTCAACTTTACAAGTCACATGTAATTGTGCATGTCTGTCAAAATTGCTATTTTACATAAGGTTTATAATATTTGGTCACACGCGTACATGTAATTTGCTTCTGACATTGTCTCTGTTTTTTCGCATAGTTATTGCACAAAAGTAGTTCTCGGTTTCAAAATATCGTGCTGGCGCCACAAAAATTTTTATTTGCGCCGTAAAAGAGTTCAGCCATCGCAACAATTTTTTCTTTAAATTCGAAGAAACCAATTTAGTATATTATAATAAAACGTTTTTTTATGTTTATGAATACAATTGATATTCAATGGTGAAATTATCATACATACATCGGTATTGTAAAATATTAACTTCAGCCGGCTAATGATTCCGTCAGTAGTGCACCGCCGCTGCCGTGTTTTTTCCGGCATAGATTTCTGACACAACTGATGTTAGATGGTTTGTCAGAAGAGAATAGAGCATGCTCTAATTGAAATTTTGTCAGATGACTTCGCGTCTGACTTTAACGGATGCAATGTTTTAAAGGTAACACACGACATGTATGTTTTTTACATTGGGAAATTTGACAAGTCAGATGTAGGGATGCCAAACGGGAAATCCCGAATCCCGAAATCCCGGGATTTTTCGGGATTGATAAATCCCGATTCCCGGGATTTATTTTTATGAGTCCCGGGATTTTTAACATATCAACTTTTATGTACAAAACTGTTCGTTTTTATTGAATATTTATACTTTATACAAAAAAATTTTTATTTTTATTGCAAATAATTCTTATTTTTGAGTTTAATTTTTGTTTTTGGAACACAGCGAGTACTTCAAATTTTCAATTTTTGCTTGATATATGACGACTATTTCTGGATTTTTGTATTTTGCTTAATAAAAACCATTATTTTAAGTAGAAACGAAATTTGCAGATACACATATCAAGCCTTTTTTACAATTTTTTAGCAAGTTCAGCTTTGGCTTAAGACATAATTCCAAAATAAAAATGATTATTTTTATGCAAAATATAGAAGTTAATAAATAATTGTTATATATCAAGTAAAAAATAAAAATTATTCACTATCAAATTAAAGTACATTAAGAAGCTAAAGAATAAAAGTTGATATAATTATAACAATTAAGTCGTAATATTGATGAAATAGCTCATATTCCTTCCGGTCCAATAAAAAAAAAATTTTGCTTAAAAAACATACGGTAAATAAAATAATTTTTTTATAAATAAACACGATCTGACGTATTCATACAAAAATTATTTAAACTTTAAATCTGTTTTAAGAAACATTTGTGTAAACATTTTATTTTAAAATAAATTTCAAACGTACTTAAATTATTGATTATGAATCTCGCCCTCACCCTGGAGGTGTACTGCACTGCAGTCGACATAGTTTTACAGTTTTTAACTCAGCTATCGAGATCGATGAGGGACTACACTTTGCAGTGTATTAATTTCGTCACAACTCAATTCACATTAAAAATTGAATTGCTGTCAAAAACGGAATGAATTGATCTAGAAAAACTAAGAGATACGTATATTTTTTTAAGCTTTTTTCAGAATCTGATCAGTTTGATCATGGGTGAGGGCAGTGTTATAAACATATGTATAAAATAAATTGTTTTGTTGTTTTCACTTTTAAACATTTCTGTTACGTATATAAAACCTTTTGAATATTAAAGTGTTGTTTATTAAAAAAAGTAGCATTTTAAGGCAACACATTGATCCCGAAAAATCCCGAAATCCCGGGATCCACAAAAGCCCGTGATTTCGGGATCGGGATTTCAAAATCGCGAATCCCGTGATTTTCAAAAATCAGTCCCGATTGGCATCCCTAGTCAGATGTAAAAAACATGTCATCTACGGGCACCTTAAATGAAAAATAGCACCAAAGTAAAAATTGTGAATTTATTTGGGGCCATTCTTCATTCTGTGCCATTGGGGTAATTCTTCATTTCACTTAAAATGCAAATACACCCCAACGAAAAAAAGAAAAACAGTCCCAGAAAAAAAAATTCTCCAAAATTGTGTGTTGTTGTGTCTCATGTAAAATCTTCATTTTCTTTTTGGGGTCATATTTCCTGGGGCCATTTTGCGCACTGCCAAATTCCTTCAACATATCACTTTTTTGCGTTGGCGCCTCATGTATGGGCTTGGTTTCCCTTTCTTCTGTTTCCCTGCGGAACCCATTCCATGGCAGTTGTGGTGATGTCCTCAGGTGGCCTCTAAGAGTATGACAAACCTTCTGCCATTTGCGTCTCCTAATTTTAATTGATTAGGTCTGCTGCCCGGTCCTTTTTCAGAGCGAAGACTAAGACACAGTTGTTGACAAGAAAATAAGAAGAATGCTACGAAAGCAACGGTTAATGAACACTAACTTTTTTTGCATGTCACGAGTGGCAGCGCTCGATGTTGCACAACCATGCAAAAGGGTGGATTTTATACTCCCATTGAATATTGAAATTCTGTTCACAAAGATAACATGGGTGATGTCCAAATGTTACCATGTAAGTCGAGCCAATGTTTGACGAGTTCTCTGTAAACAGTTATCAACCTCGCCTAAGCCTCTGTTTGCGAATATAAAATTCCGCAGAAAGCAGAATTGAGGCACATCCTCAATTTCGTCTTATCTAATTACAAATAATTTTTTTGGACGACGCATTAATACGGAGATTTTTTTTCTTTGTGACATTTATCCTCAGACCAGCCGACTCAAAAGCCATCGTTACGTTACATAGATTTGTTGTGAATTCCGAGAAGCCGTGAGAAATGAGACTGATGTCATCCGCGTAATATAAATCGTTTAGCCGGCCTTGCAGTCTTCATACAATCCCCCTGCCATTCTCTAAGGTTCCTCAAGGATCGTGTGTAGGACTACATTAAATAACTGTTGTAAATAAATAAGTGATGACAGGAGACGACCTTGTCGAACCCCAATCCTATCTTATATCGGCCTGCTCAACAGCTTGCCAAACTATATTCTTCTTTAATTGATCGGGCAATAGTAACGTAGACCTTCAGTCCGTTGTAGTAAAACAGCACAGAATCTGGTGGAAATCCAACCCGGAACCCACGCACTAATAGACTAGCTCGCTACTTAAGGGGTTTTTAGACGGTAATACAAGTCATGCGTATTTTGACGAAAAAGCTTCCCAGATCTAATTATTGTTGGAAATTATTCAAAAAATAATAACAATGTATCATGACAGGATTGAATTTTCCTTAAAATACGTATGACTTGTGTGATCGTGTAAACTACCCTTTAATAGTTTGCGGGGAAACCGTAGATAAAGTAGAAACAATTTTAAGAATATCAAAAATAGTTTTTTATGTGATTCTGTTAGGAGTATCTTTAATTGAATGCCATCTGGATTAAATAAGCCGTTTAGAAATGGCGTCAAACCATTTGGACTAAAATTCTGATAGCTTTCTGATTTGTCTTCTCTTAAGAAAATGCATTAAAAGAATTTTATTATTGTAATTAAAAAGTCGACCAACCTTTAAGTCACTGTTTCTCTCTGTTTCATGATATTTTTCAAAAACATTTAATTTTCGCCAAACAAAAAAAAACTCAAATTTTCTACTTGACAAGGTGTGCACTATGCACTCTCTCGCTTTTGTGGTGGCCTAGCAGCACAACCCTTTGAGCGTTGTAGTGTTTAAATGTTGTACTTTGAAATGTGTATGTATGTATATGTATGTATGTACATGTGTATATTTTTTAAAATAAATTGTCAGCAATGTTAAGCAGTTGCCTACTGCAATTGCCTGCAATGTAATTGCGAAATGGCACAATTCGTGTGCAGAAAGCGTGCCTCCTGTTTGTTTGAATTGTTAAAGCAAATTTCATGCAGCTTTTAGCTTTATTTATTAAAAACTTTTTAATCGAAACTAAAATTCCATGTTAACAATTGTCTTAGAATTTATGAAACACCAAAAGGAAATAAAAGAAAAATAATTACAAATTTTAATAAAAAACTATTATTTTTTAATTATGATTACGCATGAGATTTTTTGCAAGTTTTTAGAACAAAAACACGCAAAAAGATTAAAGGCTTACTGGGGAAAAAAAACCTCACAATTCCAAAAAAATATTAAAAAAATTAAATCCAAGTTTTGGACGTTTGCACATTAAATTCAGATTAGAGAAGATCTTATACAATTTGTTTATATCATTTAATTACGGGTTTCCAAAAAGGCTTTGCGTTTTTTTTTATTTCGCCTTTGAGACCTTTGATAAAAATAGGTACACAATTCAGAAATATTAGTTCGAAAAATTTATCAAAAATCGCAAAAAGAGATGTTTTAAGAGTTTTGCCTGCAAAATCCAAGTTTACCCCTGTGTTCGGGAAGAACTTTTACATTAAATCGATTGCACAAAAACAAATTTAGAAATCGTCTTTTGTTTTTATAACACCTTTAAAATTTAAAAAAAAAACCAAATTTTAGTGCTCTTCGGCTGTGTCGAATCTTTGATACTCTCCACCGACAGCTACAATATTCATGGGTGGGCTTTATATCGGACCTATGGTACCCTATGGATGTGATTTCTAGTTATATAAAACTGTGGCAGACAAACATTTATTAGAATAGCGTTTTTCGTTATGGTTTTACGAGTACTAAAGTGCTCTCCGAGAATGCGCTTTATATGGGGCCTTTAGAAAATTATGGACCGATTTTCACGAAAATTAGTGGTATGATTTTTAGTAATTAAGAACGAGTCCGTCACTATTTATTTTACTTTTTGTACACAGAAAAAATTAAAAAATGTCTCTAATCACAAAATTCATAGAATCAAGCAAACAATTTGTTAATTTTGCATCTGTTACTAAAAATTTTAAAAATTTTGAGATTTTTTTCAATAACCCTGCAAACAAATGGAAGATATCCCCTAAGGCAATAGTTACAGCAATATCCCTAAATTGTCATCTAAGAGAAAATAATCAAAGTAAGTTTTTATTTTCTTTCTTTTATAGTTTTTAAAAAAATTAAAAAAAAAAATAGACAGAAAATATTTTAAATTATTTATCAAAAAATATATAAAAAAGTGCGTTATCTCCACGATAATAAATATTACAGATAAGAGAACTAAGCAAAAGACAAACTGCAAAATATTTGGATGAAATTTTCACGGAAAACGAACAAAGATTTAATTCAAGTGTCGTAGATCGGGTAAATAAAGACAATGTTAATTCGTTTATGTAACAATGTAATACTTTCTTGTTCTCTATTCTTTCTCAATTTTTGCTATTTATATTATATTACAAATAGATATTGGGAATTATTTCTTTTCATAAGCAACTTTATTATATTCAACATTTTTTTATTTTTCTAATTTATTCTATGAAGATACAATATAATAGTCTGGTAGTTATTAAGTCATTCCTAAAAATTTAAGGAATAGAACTATTACAAAAATCTTTATAAAACACATAACTGAAATTTAACTCATAGAATAAATTCGAAAAATAAAAAATGTTGAATATATTAATTTACTTTATTTAAATTAAAAATTCGATTATTTGTAGCTATAATTTATATTATAAACCATTTAATTTAAAATAAAAACGTAAATTAATCTTCTTTTTATCACGCTAATGATATTTTGGCAATATCTTCCTATTTGCTTATATGTAAGTGGTTATCTGGCAATAATGCTAGTTTATCATCTAGAATAATTGCTTTCGTATTGCGTAGCAGTATTGCTATCGAGACGCGTTTCTTCCCGAAGGAAGTATATTCCTTAATACAAAATCGATTATTGCTGCAATAATATTTTTCATCCAGGAAATACGTTTGGCAATATATATGGAGTATTTCATTGTTTGCTGGGAAATTATATTCTTAATTTTAATTAAAAAATTATCAAAAAAAACTTTGCCTTTTCAAATAATGTGTTAATTGATTTAAATAAATACAGCTCAGGTTTTCACAATACCCATTAAAAATTCTACAAGTTTTTATTGTTTTATTTTAAGCGAAAAAATCAATTAAGATTTTTTCTTAATTAATTAATATTTTAAATAAAAAATTTATTTCAAAACAACTTAAATGTTAATTAAATCAAAATTAAATTTTTAATTAAAAGATTTTGTTTGTTGTGCTTAATTCCCTTTTTAAATAATTGATAAAAAGTACTGAAATTTATTGTTGGAGGATAAGCTGTTCCTATGCGCATTTCACTGGTTGCTTGATTTCTTGCGAAAACAATAAAAGCACTTTGTTTTTGTTTTTAATATGTTTTTTCTTTACCCATTTACAACTACAATTAATGTTGGGAGAATTCTAACTAATTGTAGCGGGAAATGTAAAAAAGATAAAAACTCAACACTGATTTATTGTTTGGTATTTTGTTTAAGCTTTGATATCGTTGCAAACAAGACTTTTTGAGTGTTTGTAGGTAATTCTCATTCCCTCTGTAGTTTTGTTTGCTGATAGCTTTGGCTTTTCTAAAATTATTTAGGAGAACGTTTCCTGATGATCTGGCCTAAGCAACCAGTGAAATGCGCATAGGAACAGCTTATCCTCCAACAATAAATTTCAGTACTTTTTATCAATTATTTAAAAAGGGAATTAAGCACAACAAACAAAATCTTTTAATAAATAATAGTATTCCCACAAACAACTTTGATATTAAATTTTTAATTTTTCTTCAGCTAAAATAATAATTGATTAAATTATCACATTAGTTAAATTAAAATACTTTTAAATTGATAAAAACTACTGATAATGTGATATTTCTGTGTAGGAGAAATATAAACAATTTGACACCATTATTGTTATTTTCTTTTGAGCCGTCAAAAATTGAGCGTGATTTCAACAGACTGACAGACACTGACGGATATGGCTAAGTCGACTTAGAATTATATCACACGGAATGACAAACTTTGTATACCATCATTCGCCTCTAGTGTTGTAGGGTATGCATATCATGTAAAATCGAATTTTTCTTTTAATACTCGAAGATGTCTAGACATTTTAAAGCAAAATATGTGTCTTGAATTTAATGAACTTGAATAACCTTTTTAAGGAAAGCTTTTAGTAAAAGATACTTTTTAAAAAAGTATTGGCGGAAAAAATTGCGAGTACGATAATGAGGAGGAGAACGTAGAACACCTTCTTTGTCACTGTTCTATACTGGCGAGGAGACGTGGCCAAAGTGAGATCCGCCACCTTTGACGAAAGTTCTTAGTTCTTAAATATAACTTTTATTGAAACGTCGAAACCAGAGTGTTTGAGATAAAGCATGTTTCCCATTTTCTTGGTATTTTTTTAAAACTTTCCTGAAATTTTTTATAAAAAATACTTTCTTGAATAGAAACATATAAAATTACCTTAAAAACGCTAAAATAAACGGAAACCCGCTAATATGTTGTATGATAGAAACCATCTTAATTTAGATTCCTCAACATTAACCTTTTCATTCGTCTTATTTCTTTAATTATTCTCAATTTAAAAAATTTCTTAAGTTTTTCTATTGATAAATTGTCTCACAACAAAGAACCTTAAAAAGTCGTTAAATTTAAATTAATTTTCTAGCCACCACCATCATAATCACAATTTGTTTGTGTTTTCATTATCGCCTTCCTGGCTGGAAGACTGTCTGACTAACAATTGCATATCTGAAAAATATTTTCTCAGATAATCTTTACACGCACTGAAATACACACACACACAAACACACAATAAAAATCAAATTTTGTTTTCGATACTGTACTGATTTATTGAAATTTTCATTTCAAAACAACAACAGAAAAGATCTCTACTACAGGTACCAACAAAAAATAAATCTTTTTTTTTTTTTTGTTGTTCTTAAATTCCAAACAAACTGAATGCGATCACTTAAATGATCTTTTAATGTCTTAAAAGAACAACAATTTTGTCGAAGAAATAATTGTTTAAGACTTACCCTTGAACAAAGGCAAAGAGACTAAATCTGAAGAAGTCCAGGTAGACCATGAATAATATATAGTATACTGAGCATGCTGCAACATGTTCGAACTTGAAGTATTGAAATGTAAAGACATGGTTTTAAAATTGTGAAATTCATGATGAAATTAATGGTAAATAAATGCATAAGATGTGAATCATCGTAAATACACAATGAAATGTATCTGAAGAATATAAATTGAAAGGGACTTATTTTTTTCTGTTTTTTTTTTTTTTTTTGTATTTGTGATTTAATGTGATACGTTCTTATAAAAAGGGGGATATTTATTATAATAAAATTTAAATGTATGTGAGATAAACTGAGATTTTTTTATGTAAAATAATAGATTATTTAATAAAAAAAGAGATTTAAATTTTTTGATCCTAAATTATTTTTTCCTTTATTGGTTATGAAAAATCTTGAGAAAAACTTTTAAATTATACCAACTAACTTTATGCATGAAATAGTATGTTTTAGCATTTTTTAAGTACGCCCATTTCAAGGAATCTTGTTTGCAAATTGTTACTTAGAGTAGCGGATTTTAAAAAAAGGGAGGAAATTAATCTTCAGGGTCCTTGCAAATGGTTCAACTAAAGTCTGATAAGAAGAAACATTAGGTGTTGGAATCATTCGCTTACACCCAGTGCTTCCAAATTCAAAACTTAAGTCTGATTTGATCAAAATCGGAACATCCGTTTAGAAACTGGCGATTTATTTCCGTTTTTATATCCTCTTCCTTGGAATTAATATAATTTAAAAAAAAATATTTCCTTAAAAATTCTATTTTTATGTACAAAATGTATGTATATCGTAAATCTTAAGTTAAAGAAATTTTTTCAAAATGTTAGTTAAATCAACATTTTTTTCTTTGAAATTCACTGTATACATACATTAAATAAATTTTAACATATAAACATATTTAATAGGTTTTGGATTTAAAATCCCTCTTTTAAATATTTTTTTTTTTTTTTTTTTTTTTAATTTTTAGTACTTAAATTTCTATTAATTTCACGTTTAAAATACATAAATCAATGCCCATTTAAGTGAAACTGATTGAAATCTATTAAAAACTTCCTCTCTATTTATCTATTTAATGCCTTCAAAGTTTCGAAGAATTTATTTTCTTTTGACAAATTTAACATTTTTTAGTTAATTTATATTTGACTGTTTTTGTTCCATGGCACCCGCACTTTAAATACAGTATGAATTTCACAATTATATTAAATAATCACAATAAAATGCAATAAGTAAACAATAAATCAGAAGAGAAATTGTTAAATTGTTAACACACTCTCTTTAATGTTACCCATGCTCTTTGGTTTCTCAAGGGATTTGTTAGTAGCGTTGTCAACTGGGTGCTTTTTTAAATTTTGTGTGCGAAAAATTCCTTTGTTTGTGTGTGCTGCGCTTTTTTTAATTTTTGGTGGAACCAAAACAAAGGCAACACAACTTTTGTTTTCAGTTTGTACAATAAAATAAACCTATTTCAATATCATTTCATTCAACACAGCACAATTTTTACTAACAATTTTACAGACCACAATAAGAACAACAAGTAAAGTAGTTTAAGACGCACTAAATCATATGCACAAAGTAAACCGGTCTTGCTGTTGTTGATAATTGGTATTATGTTAAGAAAAATTTTAATTTATAATTTTAAATAAAAAATAAATTTTAAACTTGGTGCGTTTTTCCTTAAATGGCGCGTTTTTTCCTCCATTTCGTTGCGTTTGGAAATTTCAAAGGTGACAACGCTGCTTGTTACATTTATGCAAGGCGAATTCACAAGAAGGTTAGAGGTCAACTCTACAAAAACACTACTTTTGTGGTCCGATTGTCAAAAATATTGCTAGTAAAAAACTGTCCGTTTACATAAAAAAAATTGTTTGTAGGTATACTAACTTTACCAAATCGACCACCAAAAAAAAATATATGTTGACATAAAACCAAGGCGAATTCACTATATGGGGGGGGGGGAGGGGTCTTCTAGTGAATTCGCCTTGGTTTTATAAAAAGCAAAATTCTTTTTATTTTTAGTTTTTATTTTATTTTATTTAATCCGTGATCACTTTTGAATTTTTTTAATACTTCTATGCAGAAGTGTTGCCATATTAGGGTTCTTTCGCCTAGATTTAGCCATAGATTTAGGGGTTGAATTTTTATTTTGGGAAAGATATAGAGAGTAAAAATTTTTGGGGGAAGTTTAGGGAAATATAAGGGGATTTACACAATTTTACAACTGAGCAATTCAAAGCTTATGCTGCAAAGGGTTAACTATTTAAAATAAGCTCTTTAACGGCTAAATATAGATATCGCTTCTGCATTCTTCGGTTGCCCTGTTTATTATAATTTTTTGGTTCAAAATGAAAGATTCTAGGGTGTTTTCACTTTGCTATCTAAAGCTATTAATACCCAAATAAATTTTAAATAAAGCTTACTATTTTTAAAGGACGAATTTTTTTTTTTTTTTTTTTTTTTTTTTTTTTTAAAGAAAAAAATACCTGGCCACACTGGTGTACAGTCCATTTCTCAGTTCTTAAATGACCATCGAATTTATTCAAAACAGTCAAAGAAAATTCCCATGGGTATTTGAAAAAAAAAATCATCAAATTAAAAAATAAATCCCAGTAAACACTGCAATCTCTGACTCGTTCGAATGTAAATGACCTTGAAATTTTGCTGAAAATGTTTCTACACTGATAGAAAAGAGGTCATAACGCTGATGTATTTTGACATAAGTACTATGACAAGTGTGTCGTATTTGACCACATGACATGACTGCGATGTCCGCCTTAACATCACTTGGCCAACTTGTCATCAGATTCAAAACTTTTAATTATGTCATCAACGAGATGACACACTGGCAGCACAGAAATGCATGTCATCAGAGCGATGACAAACTGTCATCAAATTGAGTCATTGTAATTGACATTAAGTTAAATTGAGAGAATATCAGTATTTACTTACCCGTTACACATGTTTGTTTCACTTTTGTTGTATTCCACCCTTTGTTAACAGAAGAACTTTCAATTATACGATACCAGCAGCATGTCCGAAATGGTTTTCGTATAATTCTACTTTAGAAATTTGATGATATTAAATAAATAATTAAAAAAATAGATATTAGAAATTTTTGCTTCTAATTTTACATTTTAGACATGAAAATAATGTTCATAGTATATTATGACATGATATATTATGTCAGCGCACGTATGACAGTTTGTCATCGTACTGATGACAGTTTGTCATTGCACTAATGACAGTTTGCATCACACTCAAGACATGATATATTATGTCATGGCATTGATGATAGTTTGTCATCGCACTGATGACAGTTTGTTATCGCACTGATTACAGTTTTTCTGTACTGTAGCTCGTTTCTGTATTTTTCGCATCGCAAATTTTCTCATATTTAGTGTGAAACAAAAAATTCCATCGTTTCTCGATTTGTGAGAAAAAAGTGTTTCTGTATTTAAATGCGAAAACAGACAACACAGATTATGTTTTAACTGGAATACTTCCAGTAATTAAGTGTCAAATGCAAGCGAAACGTCAACGAAAGAAATATATATAATAAAAATAAGGCTGCCACATTTAAAGATTTATCGACATCTTGACGATTTTTTTTGTTCCAAAATTGGCAAAGTGACAATTTGCAGTTTTTTCTAGTGACGATTCAGTCTTCGAAATAAAACCATTTTAAATAGTTTTATATGTTTGTGTATTAGGCACCACAAAAAAACCGATATCTTTAAAAACAAGGCAGATTAAAAAATGTATCGGCAAAAGCAAAACTTCGAACGAAAACTCTTTAATTTTTATTTGCTTGGATTTTTTAATTTAATACATTTGTTTGTGTGGTCAAAAGATTAAACTATTACTCCATTTTTCAGTCAATGCAATTTTTGCCTTTTACTTTGTCCAAAAGTGTTTATTTTATTTCAATATGGTATTTTGTCACTCCTTTGTGTGGTTTCTGCAGGGAAAAATAACAATCTGAAATTTTAAACTCTTATCGGATTAAGGAAAATAAAATAAATAATTTTATTTATATAGACCTCAAGCTTATGTATGTATAAAATATGTATTTTACCCATGAACTTAATGTTTTTTTTTTTTTTTTTTTTTTTTTGATTATGTGTTTATATGATAAAAATTTGTGATTATATGATAAAAATCGAACAAAATTCGTCAAAATTAATTTTAAATTGTACGAAAAAAATAGACGATTATTTTATTTTTTCTTAGGATATTAAAGTTTTTTTCACAAATTTATCTGGCAGCCCTGCATAAAATAAACACAATGAAAGGCTAAAAAAATTTAAATAACAAAATATAACAATTGTGTTTTATATACTTATTTTCATCATTTAAATTCTTTTTTTAAAATAAAATAAAATAATACACATTCTTGTGTACATACATACATAATATGGGCTCCATTTTTTTAATTTTTTTTTTCTCGCATCAATTTTAAATATGACTTATTTTGACAGTTCTTTTGAGAAACTTTTTGCAAAATATTGTTACAGAAACACTTGTTCTCACATCCTTCCAATAATTGCTGGAAAATTATTTAAATGACAGATAATTCTCGCAAAGTAAAAGTACAGAAACACTTATGTGAGAAAAACCATTTTTTGTTTCATATTGCACTGTTTTTGTCATAATTCACTTGTTTCATGCGGGAAATTTTACGATGCGAGAAATACAGAAACGGGCTACTGATGTCGAAATATATCAGCGTTATGGCGCCTTTTTTATCAGTGTACACAAAATGTGGCGTCGAATTGATGTCACTGTAGTCATAGAGTAGATGACGCATAAAATATGACAAAATTTTAGGATGATGTTCTTCATTAAATGGGTGACACTTTTTGCCTCATTGATGCCATTTGATGTCACAGCTCTGATTTTAGGGCATCATCAATATGAGTTTGCATTTTTCTATGAGTATAGTCAGAATTATACTGCATACTATTTCTATATTATTTGTGGTAGACATATTAATGTTATTATTAACCATAATAGGGTTTTGGTTTTCTTAAGGAGGACTAATCTTGCCAGAATTGCGTTGCCCGTGTATAATATACATATATGAATATATGTTCCTTTAGCTCCCACTGTATCATAGGGCATCTCCGAGTTCATAAAGAAGGAGGGTCGGAGTATCATTGAACTCTAATGGCCAAAGAGCGTCTCAGGATGGGTGCTCGGATAGTAGTCCTAATACCAAATTTGGAAACGAAGGTTAGCAACCTGAAATTAAGTTGCTATTCAATTGTGACAATATAATGGTTGAGTAAAATAACAAAAACATTTTGCGTTAGAAACAGTTTTATTAGACATCATAATACTTTGTAGTCAAAGGCAAAAATGTATCATTAAGTTTAACGATGTATAGTTTGCTTATTGTCTGCACCTCAATATCATTTAAGTGTACTTTTGGACGGATAACATTGTAAAATTTACAAGGTTGCAAATTATAATGCAAAGTGCTTTGGAACTGACATTTTGGAACTCACCCTATGTTTTTTAAGTGTATGTATTTTTAATTCCTTTCGAAAAAACAATCTTTTTAAAAATGTATTTTTAATAAGTAGACATCACTGTTTTAAAACTACATTTTACAAAATGTTAAAAGATCGATTGCAAAGTTTTCTCTTTCTCTTTAGGTTAATAAAATTATCACATTATCTCCCTGCTTAAAGTAACCCTCTTTTTGTAAAAGAAATAGTAGTCTCTCTCTAGTTTTTCAATTATACTGCCTCTTTACCATTGTGCTTTACAGATACATTTCTTTTACAAATCCACTAACAACCACATGTAAATAAAAAAAATATTAAAATGTTTAAAGAACGACATGACTTCCTGATTAAAATGTTGGAATAGTAAAAAAATTATAAACCAAATACTAAATAGTGATAATAAAACTCCCTGCTCGAACCGAAGTACCTCCATTTACAAAAAAATTGCATTGGTAAAGATAGTTTTTGTTTGATGTCTATCTAAACAACCAACCATTGACAACAACAACAAAACCATGTTCTTTATATATCTAGATACTTTCCTCATTCATGCTTTATATAATTGGTTGGTTGTACCATGATGACGATGATGATGTTTATTTGGTATGAATGTACATATTTTGTTTTTATTTTTGAATGCATTATCATATGACTTGTGGATATTTATCTAATGGATACTTTTCTTCCGTGTGTACATTTGGCTTGTTTACATTCTGTGGTTCGTTCTCGTTTTGTCTGTTAAACAAAAAAAAAGTAAAAAGTAAAAAGTATCTCTAAGTTTGTTTTCTGTTTTGCTCTTAAAATTCGTTAGTGAGAGTCTTTTTTTTTTAAATAAAAGTATCTGTGTGAAAAGCTAGTTTCTCGTAAGTACGCCTGTGTGTGTGTGAGTTTGTTTACGTTGTATATATTTTTTTCTTGACTCTCCCTATTATTGTGGGTTCAAATGACTACACAAGCCATACAACAAATTAGTAAGCGAACGTGTTTCAAAACGTTAACAAATCCAAACGAAAATAAACGGCTGTAAAATGATTTTAAATGAATAGTGTTGAAAGAAACGCATCACTTCTTAAAAAAAATACTTTAAATAGCAACCGGCAATTGTAAAAAAAAAAATTATCTATAATAAAGTTTAAAAAAAAATTACCAAACCAAAGAAAATAAATAAAATACAAATAAGAAATGTAAAGTTTTTAAATCTATTTGTTACGCCAGGCCAGTCTTTTACAATTACAGTAAAAGTGCAATGAAGAAAATGTAATTCTAAAAAAGAAAATGTTTTTTATTCGCTTATTCAAAAAGTAACCACTGAAAATAAGAAAAAAAATTTATTTTGAAAACCCAGATATGGAAATGATTTTCTTCTTTTAAAGTATTAAAACCGTGATCAAAACCTCAGTAAATATTTTAACATTTCAAAAAAAATGTACAGACAATTTTATGTACACTAGTATTCCAAAGTGTCATTTAGTACTTTAAACTACCAATTTAATTAGAACTTTAAATTACAAATTTAATTTAAAAAAAAATATTTTAAAAATTTTTGGGTGCACACCATTTCTGTTATTTTGAATAAGTTCCTTTTTTAAATTATCCAAAGTAAACCACTACAAAATGTATTTAAAAGCTGTAGAAAAATTGCAGAAAACAATCAAACCTGAAACCCTGTTCTAAAGTAATTCTTAAGTAAAATAGATACTCTAATTCAAAAAGGAATTGTATAGCGAGCAATTTATTAAACACATATAATGCATGAATAATGCATGAAATTGATTCGGCTTTTCGAAAACTTAAAAAAAGAGTTTTCAAATTTTTTCAAAATCTCAGTTTTTATGAGCATTTTGTATATAATTTTCATTATGCGTTTCATATCTTAAAATTGAAATAATGAGATTTTTTATCGTTTAAGCGGCCTATCGATGCCAATTTGTAAGGCATTCGCGCATCCGAATTTTGAATCTACCATGAAACTGGAGCATAAATAAGACCCAATTTACCGATGACATGGGTTATGTTGACTTTAGAGAGGGACTCTGGCTTATAGCTTATTGGCATACATATGGGACGAAGTAAAACCCTACAGGAAAAAGTCTAACGTGGTCAAATGGCAAAATCTTGTAGACGACCACGTGAAATCAGGATGCACTGAAATCGCTCGTGCAGAAGGTCCAAAATGGCTGTATGGCACGTAGTGTCGTCCTGTTAAAATCAGACGTCGTTGGTATCCTAACGGCTAATTCGGACCAAAAAAAAATAAGGAACGTTGGCGCCGCCAGAACAAAATTCACACCACTAACCGACTTTTTTGTATGCATCCGTCCATTAAGATTTGGCAAAGTAGACTAAGTAAACGAGATCCAATTAAACAGATGTAGCTTTAGCAATGTGGTCGCTATCAACTGTCAAAGCTCAGGGGGCTAATTCTGGCAGTCGTGATCGGATACTTCTTCGGCTCGGAAGCAATTTGATTAATAATTATTTCAAATCCTTAATTTTTTGGTTTTCAAGTTTTTAAAAAAAAAAAGCTTTTCAACATATTTTTTATTGGAAGAAATTAACCAAATTTTCAATAACCTAAAAATGAAAAAATTTCTGGTGTCTGTTTTATGATTTTTTTTATAAGAATGAAAAAAGCTTTTAGTGATCTTGAAACTGAAGAATTTTTTTTATTTTTGTTAAAAACGCTTAAGGCTTTAAGCTTAGATCTCATATGTTTTGTGTTAAAAAAATAGTAATATCTTTATAAGACATTCTCGGAAGAAGCTTTTATAGAAAAAAAAAATTAAAAAAAAGCTTTCTGTAAAACAATATTTTTTAAACTCTTTCTTTTATGAAATTTGAAACAAAGCAACTAATATCACAGATATCTTTAAAAAAAATTTCGCTAAATGAAAAGTTTTAAGCTTTTCGCTTAAGTTTCATGTAAAAATGACAAAGCTTTGAAAAAGGTGTTTTCTTGCGTAAAAAAGTTTACCAATCCAAAATAAATTGGAAACTTTGTACTTTTGCAAAATTTCTAAGGAACTTGTTATTTTAATGGTCTGCTTTAAAGTACATATTGTACGTACTTTTCTTAAAAAACACCCAGAAAATTATTTCATTTTTTTTACAAAACTCATTAAGCGTAACCATACTTATTTTTTTTCTTTGCATTTTAAATTTTTTTTTTTTTTTTTTTATTTCATAAAAAGTGTGCTCCGATTTTTATTTTAATGCCTGCCTTTTATGATACATTGCATTTCACTTTTATAAAAAATCATCACTGATTGTTAAACAATCTGTACGTTAATATGAGGGCATGTCTGTCCGTCGGTTTTCCGCCTTTGTCCGTCTTTATCTCTGCTCATCTGCCAGTTAGCTATTTTTGTTTCTACTTTTAGCTTTTGATGTTGAAAGTGTAAAAAGTGCAATTTTTACTGATATGGAAAACAGAAAGAAGATGGTCTTCTCTTTCCTTTTTAGCTTAACAATTATAAACTTTTAATGGTCATTGCTTTCATTTTTGGCTTTCTTGTTGAATGTTTTACACAGAAATGATAAAGTAGCCATCATTTTTAAGATTATCATCTTAAATACAGCATCTGTTGTGAATTTGGGCAGATAAAAAAAAAGAATTGCAATTGATTTGCTTTAGAATTTTCCACTAATAAAAAAATTTTATATGAGATTTTTTATATGACCCTTATTTATTTTTTAAATCTGAATGAACCAAATTTGTGAGCAATTGTTGCTTAATTTTTTAAACATACAATTATTTTATTACCTGAAAATCTATTACAAAAAGTATTAAAATTCCTTACAAATTACTCATTATGCCCTACCCAAACATAGTTTATTATGCTTTTTTACTCGTATTTGTAACGCAAAAAAACTCTTTCTTAGTCGATTAAGGCATCTGTCTGTGTGTGCTTGCAAAAATTATGGTCATGGTCCATTTTTTTATTGAAGATAATCTTATAGATTTTGATATAAAGCTTTTTAAAAAAAATCAGAACTTGGTTGTGAGGAACTAAAAAACGAGGGAGGGTCAATGAGTCCTTTTTACTTTATGATTCCTGTCGAAGTTATAATAATTTACGTCATTAAGCTTGACAACCATTGATAGAAAGTTATATCTGTGGTCACAAGCAATAACCGCCTTAGTAGCCTTAAAAAAGAATTGCGTTTATATTTGTTTTTATTAAATATTTCTGAAATAAATACAACTTTCGTTGTAATTTTTTATCTTAGCATTGTGAGGTTAATAATCTTTGATTCTGAATAAAATTGTTTATAATGCAATTAATTTTTTCAGAAACGCTTTTATAAATATAAAGTGCTTTTTCTCAAAAACTAATTCCTCCACTTAGGCGGATATTGCTTCTGATCACAGAAATAAGAAAATAATGGCTACGAATTGTTTCCTTATCTGCCATGTTCTTCGGATTTGAGCCAAAGTGTCAACCATCTGACTATGAGCCGATATTATGGCTACTACGTGCTTATCCTCAGAGCCCAAGGTAAGATCACCAAGCATTTCTGAAGCCCCAGTATAAGACAGGGAATTTTTTTGGGGAATCCAGCCTGTTTGTATCTGTTCGTTCGATTGCTTACTGACTCTCTCGTAACCCAATATTCCTATGGATTCCCGGTAGGTCCGAGTCGGTATCTGACACCGACCCTATTTAGGTGTCATTGTCGGTCACGTCCAGGATAACCTCCGCACTATTCTCAGCCATTTTTGCTTTATATATGTCTTCCAGTTTTAGTCACATGAATATGCAAGTTCAAAAATGGACTATCTCGTACACTGACTTGGCTTGGGCGGACTAGGTTGAAATTATAACTGACCATCTGACCAGTTTGCGATCAGCGTATGAGGGAAGCTCTTCATGACCAGTTGCATTCACCACTAACTAGTCATTCAGGTGCTTGGCACTACTACCAACCACGTTGCCCTTAAAAGTGGGGGGAAGTGAAATTGGATTTGGGGCACAAGATTACAGGTGTTGGGATTAGGATGTGGATGGATAACCCTTGGTCATTCTGGCCTTAAAGTTAATGACTTCAAACTTGCTTTCGACTAGACCGAACGGAAGCCGACACTTAAGCCAGCACATTGCGGCAAGATATTTAGTAAGGTGATGGAAAGCTCAAAGGCGAATATCCAAAAACCTGTGTATCATTAAAAAGTCACTGCCTAATTGACTACAATTATCGTAAAACACTAAAGTGCTGTAGGGCTTCGCCGTCTTGACTTTCTTACTTGTTTTTAAAATTATTTTTAATTTGTTTGTATATAAAACAATTTAGACATTTTAAAAAGCTTTTTAGCGCCACTTGATAACTTTATAGTTTTGTTCATTGACTTCTTTCTATGCAATAAATTTGTTCTTAAATCCCAAATTAGTAAAGCACAAAATATTTTCTATACTTTTTCGAAAACAAACATGTGTCAATCTTTTTAGTTGCTAGTTGCAAGAAAAAATAGTAAAATAAACAAAATTAAACTTCTTTTTCATAAGAACTAAGAGCTTCACGTTAAAAAGTGCGAAGACTTCTGCCAAGAAATAAAAAATACTTTTTTAAAGTGTTAATTGTATTAATTAAAATTATTTTTAGCTCATCTTCTACATAAATAAGATCTAAAAAAAATAATTTTTTATAAAGAGCACCAGTCATTTAAGGAACCCACACTGTCTGTTTTTCAAAGAGAGTAGTATAACAATAAGATTGATTGTTGTGCAAGTCGCCGAGTCAAGCAGTCACCCACCCTTTTAACTTGTGCATGGGAGAATTATAAGAAGATGTTAACAGGAAATTGGAAGAAATTTCAAGAAATTCAATTGTTTGCTAGAAAATTATGAATTACTAGCATAAATTCACATTTTATTCAATAAAGCTTTAAGGCAATGTAAACAAAATTTTGTAAAATGATGCTGAAATGGCGCCCTAAGTTACAGTCCTGTTAAGACTTTTAATAGGAGGGCTCAAAATAATAAAATAATAAAAAAAACCCATTTTAAAAGTTCAGTGATTCAAACAGCAAAGAGCTTTCTACTAGCTATAAAAATTCCTAATAGCTTTTTAAATTTTTTTTGAAGTTTTATTATAACCACACCACAATAGTGAAGAAGGTATTACGCGGTTATGCTGATGTGTGTTACACCTTAAAAAAATTGGTTCTAGTACACCGATCGACCTTTTGGTTTGGAATCACTTTTTGAATCGGTCTAACGATGACCGTCCTTCCGGCTGGCTTAATGTCCATGTATACATTGTGCGCAAAGTACATGTCACAATTTTGGAGATCATTTTATGAAATTTGGTGAATAGGTTCTAATTCTTACAAGGAACAAGCCTATTAATCATGGTGAGAATCGTTGCATAATTTCACAGAGCTCCCTTACATGCTTCTTTCCGGAATAAAGTCTTTTTAACCACACCCAGAGAAAAACTTTGTTTAAATATGGTCACCTCCAACAAAACTATTTTTAATGAAAATTTTAAACATATTATGGTTAATTTCACCATATTACTATCACCGACAACCATATTATGGTTAAATGTGTCCTCCACCAAGAAAAACACAACCATATTAATGGTTGCCTCCGAACATGTTTTGGTCAGTAATAACTAAAATATGTTTAACACTTATAATAGCATGGTTGGTTTTCAACCATAGCATGTTGCTCTTGGAGAAGAGGAAAATACTATTAGTAATTTAAAAACAAATTATTTTCAGTATTTAACCATAACATATTTAGAGGCAACCGTAATATGGTTGTGGCTTCTTGATGTAGGACTAATTAAAAAATAATATGGTTGACGGTGACAATAATATGGTTAAATTTTAAAATAATATGTTCAAAATTTTGTCTAAAAAAAGTTTTGTTGGAGGTGACCATATTTAAACATGTTTTTTCTCTGCGTGCATAAACTATCATATTGTGTTGGTATTGAGATTAAATTTAGTTTAAACTTATTAACATCACTTGACCAAATTGTCACCAGGGTCGAAAATTACAGAAATGACGAATCGGAGTCAGTTTAATAAAACATGTCATCAATGACTCAGTAACATCGTAGAAAGGACTCGTTAGGCCCAATTTAATGACAAACTGTCAAACTTTCATTAAATTTAGTAATTGGGATTGACTTAAGTAAAAGTGAGAGAATATTATTATTTACTTGCCAATTACAGTATTCCGCCCTTTGTGTACGGTATAACTCTCAATTATAAGACACCAGCAGCATGCCCGATATGTTTTTCGTAGTCATTTTACTTTGAAAATTTGATGTATTTAACCAAATTAAAAAAAAATAGAATATGGGAATTATTGCTTCTCATTTTACTTTTTAACCATGAAAATAATGTTAATAGTACACAAAATGTGACATCGAATTGATGTCACTGTAGTCATAGCATAGGTGACCCATAAATTATTACAAAATTGTATTTTGCCTCATTGATTACATTTGTAATAACATTGATGTCACAATTCTGATGTTAGGGCATCATCAATATGAAGATACATTTTTCTATGAGTGTACTGTCTGATAACTGGTACTTTGCTGTTGGTTGACGCCTCCGTTGGTATGCTTCCTGTATTGCAGGATGATTGTCTTTGCGAAAGCTTTACTTATCTGATTTTTATCAGGTGCTTTTATCAAAAGGGTTCAAAAAAACCAAAGGGTTCAAAGAAAATCTGCTTTTCTAACGAAGGAGTACTTCCGCGGATCACATGGTAGTTGAAACCCAAATCGCGGGTAGGGGAGGCATGAATCTTCAGGAGAGCTTTATGATTGTCGAAGCTCTAGCTGCGGGGAAAAATCATCCCTAGGAGCTGTTGCTATTCGAACATGATGATGCTGGCTCTTCCTAAAGCAGCGGCAGTTAGATAGATCCAGCTCCTAAACAAGGGGCGAGTGTATAATTTTTGTCGGATTATACACACAGGGGCGGTTTGTCACCCAGCGGATCCACCATGAGATAAGGCCAACACCGCAAGAGCTTATGGAAATCTGTTTCCACATTAATTCTTAACCAAGATTTAAAAACAGAGGCAAACAAATTTTAAATATTTTTATTAAAAAAAAAAAACAATTGTATTACTTTTTATTAAAAGTTTTTTTTTTAATTATTATTTAGTTACTACATATTTCATATCTTATGAATGGCATTCAGAATTTTCTTTACTTCTCTAATTAGTCAAGTTTTCTTTATTGTTAAATATTTTTTAACAAACGTGTTCTATCATCTCTTTTTACACAAAACCCTATAAATGCATTTTTTTTATTTAATTACTTTTTGAAGCGAATTAAAAAACAAATAAAAAAACTGGTATTGAGTAAAAATTATTATTAAAAAAAAAAAAAGAAATAAACTTGTAAATGATTTATATAAAGAAAAATATTTTTTAATAACATTTAATGACATCATGAAACAGCCAATAACAATTATTTATTAAAACAATTAAATTGTTTTCGTTTTCGACTTTGCATTTAAAAATAAAAGTTTATTCAATTAAACTTTAGCACTAATTGTTTTATAAATAAAAAAATTTTGTATTTATTTTTAGTGGTTTAGAAAAAAATTTGTAACAGAAATACCAAAAATTATCAATTTGTGATAATCAAAATGAGTTTTAAATAACTTATGCAAAAAAAAAAATATATTATTTCAACGAAAAAAAAGTCATAAAATAATAACGTAAATAAATTTAATAAAAATAAATATTTTTTTTGTTTTAAATACAAGTGATTTTTGTGTATAACAAACAAATTTGTAATAAATTTGAGAAAACAGAGTGCTTTTAAATTTAAACGTCAATGAAAGCACTAGACGTTTTTTAAAATACGTAAATAATAAATTAAAAAAAAAACTGAAATTCAGTTTTGAGTTTTAAAATAAAAGATGAAATTTCCAGATTATGTACCAAATAATATATTGGTAAGATATTTATTTATTAATAAATTTTAAAAAGTTTTTTTTAATATTTTTTTATTAATTATATTCCTATTATTTCGACCTTTTTTCAATTAAATATTATATTTCAATATATGTATTTTTATTAAGCTTTAGGTCACTCTTTTATAAAAAACAATTTAAATATTATTTATTTTTCGATATTTCGATTTCCGTTGGAAATCTTCTTCAGGAAATTTTTGTTGGAACAACTGGGACAAAATTGAAAACTAGATTAACAGGACATAAACATGACCAAAAATATAGAAATTATAATTCAGCCCATGGAACGGCATTGTCAAAACATTGCAGAGATTTTAATCATTATCCTGATTTTGAAAACACATCTATTTTGAACATAGAAAATTTTAAGAAACGTAGATATATGCTAGAAATGTTACAGATTAACAATTTTCCATTTGAGAAGAGGATTAATTTTAAAAAAGATATTGAGGGATTAGCTCAGATTTATAGACATTTATTGAATTAAAATAAATAGGTTGATGGAAGGGAAAATTATAAATAGGTATTTGTCTTTGATTATTTATAAAATTTAGTTCAGATGGCATAGCACAGACTGAAAATATATATTAGATAAAAATTAATATATTGACGGAAAGGAAATTAAAATAGGTTTTAGGTTTTGAATATTTTTAAAAATTTTTTTTGGTTTCCTCTTTTTATTTTAAATTTGTAATTCAAATTTTAAATTTATTTTTCCATTTGTTATTTTTCCATTTATTGTCAAAAATAATTTTTTAATTTTATATTATTTTAAAAATTTCCTGAAGAAGATTTTATCTTGTGATGTAAAGTGATTGAACTATATTTTTTAGGGTGCCCCAGTTTATAGTAAGGTATTCTATCAGTACAAGGCCTGCAGGTTCGATTCCCGCCAGAGAATCTGGTCTGTTTCACTACAACACGGATGAAAGTCTACGTTACTATTAAGTCCCCATTTACATTATACGACTTTTGTCGTTGCGATTATTTAAGTTTCTCTTTGAAGTCGGTCTTATATTTACATTGTGCGATGTTTTTCGTTACAACTTGTTGTGTATACATATGTATATTTTGTGTATACATTGGCTAGCAGCTAACTTCATGCTTAAAACTAAGAATGAATGAAGAAAATGAATCGAATAGTACATTCTCTTGTGGACCTCTATTAATTACTCTCTTCCTTCTCGTATATAAAACATAAGAGCCTGAAAAAATTTCGCCCCCAATTCGCGGCTACATTTACTGGTCCTGTCGTCCACATGTTGCAAGATTATAGTCCAGATATTTATACGTCGGACTACTATTTCGAACGATGCAGAACGCCCTCCTTGAAATGCGCTTCATTCAAGGCATGGTTGGTTGGTAAACGCACAGAACTAGGCGTGCTGCAAGTAGAGTAAACAGTGACTCCTTTTTGATACCACACAACTCGTCAAGAATTGGAACCCCAATTAAACTTGACCCAGAGGCAATGCTGAGGTCGCTAAAGCCAGCCCGTTGCGTTGAGATATTTCAGCAAGTTTTTGAGTTTCACCCGCGATATCTCCGAGAGTCCTTGTATAAGGTAATTCCCAAATAATCCACGTCGTATTGAATTAAACGCTGGGCAATCACATAGAAGATGAAAAACTGTCTCCTCAGTTCCTGGTTCGGTGCAGCTGCGGCAGCATTCATTAAAAGGGAGGCCGAGGGTCACAGCATGCTTACCGATCGTCCAGTGACCAGTAAGTATGTATATAAGTCTCGACACGTCTTTCCGACTGAAGTTGAGGAGTCGCTCAGAGCGACCTATGTCATATGTGGGCCACGTTGCTTTGGTAGCTCTGCAGCCATCCAGTTTCCTCCATTTATCAAGGCATGGTACCCGAAATCGGCTTGGTTCGCTGTCAAAACATGAGAACCTTCAGAAAATATTTGTCTTGCATCCTTTATAGTCCAGAACTTGCTTCGCCCCCAATATGCAACCAGACAAGAAGCCAGAATATGATATCCGATATTGACTTGATTCGTTCTTGGGCTCAAAATATAAACAGGGGGCTGATTCTGGCAGTCGTGATCGAATAATTTTTCGGTTCGAAAGAAATTTTATTTCTTATTCTTTCAGTCGATACTAAACGAATCGAAAATATTTTTTCAGTCTTGTAAAGCACTTCACAACACTGAAAAAATAATTTTGATTCGTTTAGTATCGACTGAAAGAATAAGAAATAAAATTTCTTGTAAAGCACTTCACAACACTGAAAAAATAATTTCGATTCGTGAAAGAATTAGAAATTCATACGTTACCAGAAAGATAGAAAATGGTCATTGCCAACGATGGTCATCAATTTCAATAAATTTATATTGTATTTATGTTTTACGATAAACGCCCAAAAATTGTATTGTTAAGTTATAAAATACGTCGCAGACTTTACTTTCTTTTTGTCTCAAATACAAATTAATCGATTAGTAACTCACGCAATATATCTAAAAGATTTTTTTTTAAATAACTTTAATTAAATTTGGGATCTTAATTTATGATTTACAAATTTTCTAAATTCTAATTAAGAAGCATATTAAAGGTGTATCTAAAAATTTTTTTTATCTTAGGCAATGTGGGAGTTCTATTTTGTTGCCGACTTTTTCCTCTTTAATTCATATACAATTTTTAATTTGTTTTTAAATTTCATTGACAAAACCTGGTTTGGAAATTTCCGTTACAAAAATATTTTTAACGTTAACTTACATAATATTTTCTTTCTTTAAAATCAAATTCATTTAAAATTCATAAATTTATCTTTGAGATTACAAAAAAATGTCATACACATACATCCACAAGCAAAACTTTAATTTACATTTTTTTTATTTACTTAACTTTAGTGGCTCCACCTGTCTGTGACAAGTGGTTGAACCCAAAAAATTGAAAATTTAAATTTTAAACTGCATTAAGATAATATTTAACCATAAAAGGTTAATACATTATATGTGTACTCGTAAAAGAACTCATTCATATAAACACTTGAATTTTAAAGAATACTCGTACATCATTTCGACAGCTCAATTCCAAAACATGCTAAGTCGAAAAAGTAAGTTTTGCAGCAGAAGCTCTTAAAGTTTACGGGCGATAAAACATTATGTTGTATGTTAAGTACTTTGTTGTGGATAACTTTGGATTTGCTTAGCCGATCAACACTAAAATTTGACAGAATTTAAGTACAGGGTGGCCCAAAATTAATGAAGGGGTTTGAATGATTATTAATTTTTTTAATACAGTATATAAATGGGGAATATATTTAGTTTAGTTATGAAAAATAATATCTCGCAAGTGGTGGCCATTTTCTGCTTCGGAAATTCGTGCTCTTTCCAACACATTTTCCATAACCTTTCGCAAAACTTCAGGTGTTATGGTATTTATTTCGTATCGTATATTGCTTTTTAATTGCTGGATGGTTGTAGGCTTATTAATGTAGACTCTCAATTCAAATAGCCCCAAAGAAAACAGTCTGGGGCGGTTAAATCCGGTGAACGCGGAGGCCAATTAAAATCACTTGTACGCGAAATAATTCGTTCACCAAAGATGTCCCGTAAACGAGCCATTGTGTTCCTTGCAGTGTGCGCTGTAGCTCCATATTGTTGGAACCATACTTGCAGATGGTTTTCCACGGCTGGCCTTAAAAAATTTTTCAACATTGTCCGATATTTGACACCATTGACGGAAACGGCGACCCCGTGTTAATTTTCAAAAAAATAAGGACCAACTATCCTTTCCGATGAAACACCGCAAAAAACCGTGCAGTTAGGTGGGTGTAATTCTCGCTGTTGAACTACTCTCAGTTTTTCCGTAGCCCATATCCTGCAGTTTTGCTTACTAATCGCTCATAATTAAATTATGAATAAAATTGTGACTTTTTTCCGCTTTTTGCCGGAAAAAAACTGCATAGTCAATTCAATTGAGTACTGCTCCATTTTAAATTCCCCAAGTCTTAGTTACAAAATACTGAAAAGAAAAGAAAAAAAATTATAATAAATAAGTTATAAGCAATTCAAACCCCTTTGGTAGTTTTGGGTCACCCTGTAGAACAATACTTAATTCAAAAAGTATATTTCGCTATGCCGAATCTTACAAACCCTTCACCATAGTATGATAAAAATATAAAGTGATATAAAAACTGTTCTTTAGATATAAATAAATCCATTTTGTGCCATTTTCACTGTCCCTATCCTGCTTACATTTTGTCGTGGATAACCAAGATGATCGTACCTAATTTGGAAACTTTGGATCTTGCCACTCTCCAGATATACAGAAATCTATAATGCCTTTGTACGGAAGTTGCCACGTCCACTTCTCTAAACCCGCCCATTTATTTAAGCAAGGTTGTGTATCAATATCCAGCTATGTTTACCAAATTTTGACAATTTTTCTTTTACCGTTCTTTAGATATAAATTAATCTATTTTTTGTTTTGCCACACCCACTTCTCTAATCCCGCCTACATTTTGTAGAATGTTGGATATTGATAGCTAAGATGCTTGTACCTAATTTGGAAACTTTGGTTCTTGCCGTTCTCCAGATATACATGAAAAAAAAATAAAAAAAACCGCAACACAAGGGATTTATATGGGTTAAATTAGAGGCAGTCGTGGTTTTTTGCTCATCTCAGTCATTGAAGGACCGATCAGGCTGAATTTAAATAGCAGACAATATGCGACAGACAGTAACGCCCGCGTCGAGAAACTTTTTAATTGAAATGTGTGAAATGAAACAAAAATGCCATAAATTGAAACAAACAACTGTTTTTCTCACTTAACTGCGTCTGTAATGTTTTTGGCGAGTAATTGCTGTCACTTAAGGAAATTGATCGCCAATTTACAGAAAAAGTATGTCTGTAAAATTTTTGTGAGAAACTTCCCGCTTTGAACTGTCAAATAAACTCACGCATAAAAACGGGGTGAGAAAAAATGTTAACACTAGCTGCGTTCGAGAACACAAAAGTTTTTACTATTTTTTACTGAACTTTACTGCATTTTACTAAATTGCGTTCGCGTACACAAAATACAGTAAATGAGAACACAAATTGAGAGCGTAAAGTGACAGTTCTTGACTGAGTACTTACAAATTTTTACTGCAGAAATTTTTGCAGTAAAATTTAGTAAAACAAAAAACCATATGTTTCAAAAGGAAAACAAACAAAAGTTGCAAACAAAAGGCATACAAATTGTTTAAAAAAAGAAAAGTTGAAATAAAACTAATATAAAAACAAAAAATTAATAAATATTAATTAATTAAACTTGTTTGTGAAGAATTTATATGGCTAAATACCAACTTTTGAAACTTTGTTTTGTTATGTTAATTTTTTGGAGTTGTAAAAGTGTCAAGTACTCTGGTACTTAGAACAGCCCTTGTTTTTAAAGTTATCAATATTGAAAAAAGTATTCGTGTACTATTGATCAAATTTAGCCGGACACAAATTAGCAAATTCAAATAAAATAAAAAACAAACAAATATGAAAGATTACATAAAATAATTTGCTTGTATTTTCCAAAAATATTCGTGTTATAAAAAGTATTTAATCGAGTACCGATAAGAAAACGAGTTAAGTAGTCAAAAGTGTAAACATTTTTCAACACTTCAATTATTTGCCATCAGCTGTTGCCTTTATTTTACGAATTTTTACAAATTTTGCGTTCGCGTACTTTTTTGGACAACAGCTTTTTGTGAGAGCAGATTTTTAAGTTTACTCATTTACTGCATTTTACTGTAAAGGCCGTGTCAGATACAACTTTGTCGCTTTGCGTGACGTTTCTACCTTCGGCAGAAAAACGCAAAGCAAAAGGTGTATGCCACAATGAAAACTTTGACAACACTCACGCATTGTTTGTTAACTTATAAAAGCGGTTGGTAATTTGTACATTTAATTATTTGTTACAAAAATAAAAGTTAAAAATTTAATTGGATGGTTTTTTGGAATTGAATTTGGCAAAAAAAAATTAAAAAAAAAGAAAATTATACTAGCCAATTGTCAAAGCGCGCAAAAAGATGAGAGTTGGCTAACTTTTTGCTTCGCTCCGCTTTGAAAGTACTTTATGTGACATGTTTCGTATAAGTACGTATATTTTATCTTAGATGTCAAAGCGAATCGGTAACGCAACGCGAAGCAAAAGTTTTATCTGACATGGCCTTAAAAGTACTCAAACGCACCTACTATAAAATATATTAGAAATACAATAAATAATAACACGATAGAGGTAAGTATTTTGTTCGTGTCAGATTTTTTCATTGATGAATTATTATGCTTTTAACATTTTTGGAAAATATATGTATGAATGTTTCCAAAGCCATTTTTTAAACATTAAAATCGCACTTTACATTATTTGGTACAGCCGACAGTTGTATTTATATTCGGTGCCGTCGTTAAAAATTTTTC
This sequence comes from Pollenia amentaria, assembly GCA_943735925.1. Classification (NCBI taxonomy): domain Eukaryota; kingdom Metazoa; phylum Arthropoda; class Insecta; order Diptera; family Polleniidae; genus Pollenia; species Pollenia amentaria. The sequence goes on from OX031006.1 coordinate 57,794,683, forward strand.
AAGCTTAGTTTACATTCACATGTTTCATCTTTTGATGCTCAACTCTTGTGTTTTAAGGAGAGGGAAGCAAGAAGAAAAGGTGTTGGTACGGAGATGCCTGTACTTGGGCAGTACGCTTTGTGTTCTCATTCGTAGGTATATGCACAACAATGGCTGCATGTAAATTTTTTTCTTTTCTTTTTGGTTCGCTTTGATTAAAAGTGTTGTTGTTTTGAAGCAAAAAAAGTTAAAACCGGTTGCTGCGTGTGAACGTAATGGCATCTTCAAAAGGGAATTTAAAAGAAGTTGAGCATCAAAAAATGAAACGTGTAAATTGAGACTTAGTAAATTTAAGTCGTCGTCAACGATATGTGTGACTAGCGTTCTCAACTTTTGCAATTTCAAATCTTCGAGTGGAATATTATGACATTTATAACGTAACGACGTAATCTCTTTTGATAGTTTACGGAATGAGTTACACCCACCACACTTTTTTTCTCACTTTTCGAGAAACGATGGAATATTTTGTTTCACATCTTTTCGATGCGAGGAGTTCTTACCAAAGTTACAGAATATGGGTACATCATGTCTGGGGTCTTCGGAAAACCCATTTCAATGAACACACGCACAAATGGGCATATTATCATAAGGATCCAGAATATATACACTTTATAAGGTGTTGGATCAATATTGTAGGAACTGCAAACGGAATGACAAAGTTATATATATATACACCCTTCGGTGCAGGGTTAAAAACGTAAAAAATAATAAAAACATGCTAAGTCGACATAGCATGATTTTATATTGATCTTTCGACTTGTTTGATAAAATTTTGAATATTGAATTTTTTTATTCAAAATATTCAAGCCTCACTGAACAGGAGTGGGCGTTTTTTTAAATTCAAAATTTGTTTAAAAACTAAATTTAATTGTTGAGAGTATAAAAGATGCCATGTGCTTAAAGCAGCATGTTCATTATTGCACAATTAAAGACATAAAATTGTTAAATGAAAATCTATAGACGTGTTAAATACATAAATTGCAATTTTTACATTTGATTATTTGTGTTTATTGTTGATTTTGGTTGGGTTTTTACTCATACTATTTGGTGAATTTTTTTTTAATTTTTTTTTTTTTTTTTTTTTATAATATTAATATAATATACTTTGGTAAATAACACAAACACAAAACGTTTTACACTTAACTTAATCTTATATATCAATTTTGAACGTGGGTAGTTCTTCAATATTGAATTTTTATTGAGAAACCTTTAGTTTTGAGCCTATCAAACAGGTGTAGTAGCGATTTTATGGTCTATTAAATACTATACAATTTTTTTGTATAAATAGCATAAAGTAATAAATTATTTATTACTATTACTTACAATTACAAAATCTTTTTAAAGTAAATATTTTTTCGTAAGAGATTTTTATGAAATCAGAAAAATATTTATTTGAAAAAAACCGTTAAAGACAATTGAAATTAATTATATTCAAGATATGTAAATAAAGGTAAAATGATAGAAACTTTTGAATTTAAGTATAAATAACACTTTATGTGATTCTAAATTTTAAAAGTATTCACTGCTTTAAAGTTGAGAGTAGTGATGTGCAAATTCAAAATCTTCCTTAAAGCCCCAGTTAGCTAACAGTAACGGTAAAGTGGCAAATCAGCTGCTTCATTTTGTTGTATGTTAAGCAATTAAAACGTTTAGCAGTAAGATGTAACTTAAGCGTAACGTGTAAATCTGTATAAAATAGATTGTTCTTACTTTTTTACTCTACGGTTACTGTCAACTAACTGGGGCTTAATTATCAAGATTCTGCTTACGCTACGTTGCCACCAGTGTTGCCACTTTCTGAATAATTATTTTAAAAAAAATTTTCAAATATTTGGATCATTTCGTTATAAAAAAGAAGTTATAAAAAACTTCAATTACTAACATTTGTTGAAGTTTCTCAAATTTATTTTATAACCATAAACATAAAACAAAATTTTGTAAGTTAATTAACGATTATAATGTATAACAATAGGTGTGTTCATTTGTATTACATATTAAGAAGGGAAAACGACAACTGTTTTTTTTATTGCATATATGTAACCATATATGGAAAATTTTTGCAGAAAGGAAAACACCATTAATGACAGCTGTATCAGCCGGGTTTTTTCGTGATGGAAAAACTTTCTGCAGCAGCCAAATAGTTGCAACAACTTTTTCAATATATATTGTATAATTACATATAGTTTTGGACCAATAGCTAAGTAAGTTTTTGTTTCGTTGGTGGTAACACTGATCGCCACACGAACACTTTACTACCCGACCACACGCGCAATATGTTTGGCAATTATTGCCGTGAAAACTGTTAAACTTCATATATAAAAACGCTGGCAAAAATATTAGTTTTTAATATAGAGTTTGACAGTTGCCACAGAAATAATTGCCAAACATATTGCGCGTGTGGCCGGGTATTTAAAATTTGGTCTCTTTGCTTTCTTTCTTTTAAACAAACATTAAAGAAAAAATGATCACTATCAGTGTTGCCAAGCTTTTGGCAAATTTGGTGTGGCAAATTGCTTCTAGTTCCTAGATAAAATGTTATGGATCCAAATTTTGGAACAGCCTCCCTAAAAAATTATAATTCTAACTTAAGTTCGTAGCAAAATGCAACTGATGTCATTTGCACAAATTTAAATCTTACTACCAAATTTGCTGGTCCATATCTTACTATAGACCCCATATAAAGCCCAATCTCGGAAAACACTTAAGTACGCGTAAACCCGTAACAAATAATGATAATTTAGTAAAAGTTAGTGCATTGTGGTTTGTTGAGACTGGAAGTCACACTACTAAATTTTTAAAAGATCGGTCCATTATTTATCGCAGTTCCATAATCTCGCAAAACACTTTAGTATGCTTAAAACCGTTACGAAAAATTGTATTGTGGTAAAATTTGGTCTATATTAAAAATAACATAAAACAATTTTGTTATAATCGGTCCATAATTTACAAAAGTTTCCATATAGAGCGAAGGAAATAATCAGTTGTTAGGGAAGTTCCTATAACCTTAAGGTTTTGTAGATTTTCGCAATTTCCAGGAATTTTATGACCGCGATTTTTAATAGTTGATATATTTAACTGATCTAAACTTATAATTTTCTTCATTTTATTGCTATACATGACCATTCATAATCAAAAGTAGTTTATTTTCTTAAAATTGCCTATTTTCGATTAACGATTAAACCGATTAATTTCAGTCGATTAACCGATGTAACAAAATTTTTAACTTTTTGTAGTATTATTACATAATTTTTTGTGTTTTTAATTAATTGTTTCGTCTCATAAACAAAAGGTATGTGTTTAGAAAATATTTTTCCATACAAATAAAGAAGGTGTTAAGTGATCTTCATTTTAAATAAGTGTTTGCTGTCAACAGCTTTTTGTTTCACGTACTTTTTATATGTATGCGTTTAGTTATTTGTTTCTACTCATATCAATCTTTTAACAGAATTAACCGAAACAACTAGAAGTGTTAAAAATTTTAAAAAATTAAAATAGGACGCTAGTGACATAATGGAAGATTTTATATGTTTAAAAAAATCCAGGAAGAGGACTGAGAAATCAGATATTCTGTATTATGGGTTGCTTTCGATTTCTCCAACATTAACGATAAATGAAATCATTTTTCAAAGTCATGTTTTAACAAAACTAAAGAAAATAAAAGCCTTAATAACCAAATTATTTGTGTAAACGATTATTTTATAAGATTTTCTAATAAAATGGTCTTATAGCTTAATTAATACATGATATGTATTTATTAAATTAATAAATTAATTGATTAATACATAATATGTATTAATTAAAAAATATGTATTACATATTCATTAATTAATCTTGTTTGCTCGTTTTAGTTCAAGAATTGTTATATTTTTGGCTTGTTTTACTAATAAACTCCAAATAACAAATAATTATATTAAAATTATTTAATTTATAAAAAAAACTTTGTTAATCGGTTAACCGATCAATAACAAAATTAACCGATTATTAACCGATTAAACCAAAACCTCGGTTAATTAATCGAGCGATTAACCGATTAAAGCAAAATCCCGATTAAATGAATACCCTACTAAGAACCCTACCTGTCAAGTGTCGTGGTTTGCTTCAGATTTTAGAATTGGAGTGCTTTTTTAAGGTACGGTTCAAACGGTCCCTTTTATAAATGTCAAGGCCTTTTATACGTTCCGATGCTGCCGATAATTCAGTAACACAGAAAAAATTAAGTACTATTAATTAAATTCCGTACTGATTTTCCTTCTGCAAACAAATTGATCACATCAATAAATATATTTGTAAGTTCGAGCTCTTCTTTCCGTTTAGTGAACATTTTTTCTATGTAACGCATTGTTATTAAAACTAAAAAAGTGTTGAATACTACAACTGATTTGTCACATTAAAAAAATTTTTAAAATCAGGGTGGCCTCTTACAGAAAAGTCATGTATGATTTTTTTCATTTTTTAAAAGATTGCAATCATTTTCTATCTACTTCCTCTTGTATTTATTTCTTTATTTAAATACATATTAAAATAATAAGTTTCCTGTGTAAATAAAATTTTTAAAATTGGTTAAACCAAAATTTGTCTTTTTAAATTACAACACCTTGCAAACGTGCAACTGAAGTTGAAATGCATTTCCGGTTATTTTTTTTTTTTCTTTTTTTTATTTGTTAAGTTTAAAATTAAATTATTTAAATAAAATATTTTTTGTCTTAACAAATTATACAAATCACAAAATTTATTACAAGTTTCTTAATTTATTTCTAAAGTAATAAAATTTTGTATATTAATTTAAATTTAATATGGTTTTCATTCATTTTTTTTTTTTATTTCAGGGTGATCGTACAACATGGGAATATCATACGGTATCGGTAACTCGTGTACCGGGCTATGGTTTTGGTATTGCTGTTTCCGGTGGCCGTGATAATCCTCACTTTGCTAATGGTGATCCTTCTATAGCGGTATCGGATGTTTTAAAAGGTGGCCCAGCCGAAGATCGTTTGCAGTAAGTTTTTGAAACAAAAAAAATTCTCTTTGTATTTTCGAATATTTTTTATTTTCTTTATTGAAAAAAAAAACACATGTGTTTTTATTTGACTAATAATAGTTTAGTAAACACAAGTGTTTAAATAACTATGTATAATATATTCCTAATGTGTGTTTAAAATTAGAGTTGGGTTAATTTTTTCTATGATAATCACGTTTGTGGATTTTTCCGGATAATAAAACAAGGGGAGGGAGTTTTGTTAAACTGTACAAGAAATTCATTTAAAGTGCTATCTTTTTTTCAATGTTCACAATTGTTCTCTTATCTTGTTTTATTTTTCATATTCTTTTCAAATGTTTGTTTAAGGTAGTCATGTTCATGTTTCAGTTCATTTTTTGTTATTTTAGAAAGAGATTTGAAATGTTGTATTATTTTTTTTTTTAGGATTTTAGTCTTATTAAGATAAAAATTTTCTTTTGTTTATTCAAAATTTATTTTTAATTTTGTTTTCTTGTTTTTTTTGTAAATTTCTTAAAACTCAAAAAATATGAAAATAGTGATTATTTTCTTTAGAAGTAAAAAAAATAAACTTTTTCTATATACAATTAGAATCTGGGTTTAAAAATATGTGAATATGGATGTGTAATATTATATTAAGGCACTATATCAACGGCGCACAGTGGAAGATTTTGAAAAAAAAAATTATTCTGGATTTTGTTATTTCAACTTATTTTCAGCTAATGTTGCAAATATGTTACCATTTACTCGTATTACACTTCTGTCAATGGTTATTTGTTCTCATTTCAAATGAGCTGCACAACCCTAAACAATTACAAATTTGTTTATGTTAAATTATTTATTTTACTTCCGCTTTAATGTTTCTTTGAAAAGTGATCTATTCAAGGAAAAAAGGAGTCATTAGTCTACCAGGTAGAATAAACACTGATAATATTTATTTTTCAAAGAGAAAATATATAAATGTGTCACAAAGACTAAGTACCTGATAAATAAATGACAGGCTAAAGTGGATAAAAAGAATTAAGAAACAAAAATCAGAAAATATTAAAAAAGGAGTTTGAAAAGCTGTATAAAACAAAAAAAAAAAGAATCTGAAAAAATAATAAGCGAGAATGTTATATTCAGCCGTTCCGAATCTGTGACCATTATTTCATCAGTATTTCAAATACTTACAACGACCTAAAATTATTCAGCACAAAGGAAACAGTAAGCTTGAAATATTTTTGTGAAAATACTGGGTGTCCGCCGGGAAGGTATACTACTTTTTTTTTGCCGCTATTTTGGTAAACATTAGTCTTGACAGTTCATATTTGGCAGTCGTGAAGTAGACACGCGGCAAATTTATTATGGAAAAATATTCGATAAACCAACGTACATACAAACAGGATTACAATAGAATAACTGCGAGACCTATTTCAACAACAAGTTATTTCAAGAAATGGTGATGTTGATTGGCCTCCACGGTCGCCTGATTTGCACCACAATGGACATGTGGTGCAAAGTGCCAATGAACTTCACAACTTGTTAGAAAAAATTATAGTTTTATATAAAATACTTTTAATACAAAGAATTTCTAACTATTTATGCGTAAAATTCATGAATAACAAATATGTACAAAAAGAGAAAATGAGTTGATTTTTATGTTACATATTTACAGTTGGAGTGATCACTTAGTCTTTGTAAATACCTTTCACTAAAGTTGCGAATTTCTTGGGAAACTGATGGAATGTCAAGATCAAGAAGTATGTGCTTATTTGTAACAAACCATGGTGCGTTTGTGATTAACCTTAGAGTTTTTGATTGGTATCTTTCTAGTATACTTCTGTTTGATTTGCTTGTAGTACCCCAGAGTTGTATACCATACGTCCAAACTGGCTTAAGGATTGCTTTGTATATTCTAATTTTGTTCTTTAAGTTGAGCTGGGATTTTGGTCCCAAGAGCCAATAAGGTCTCTTGTTTTTTATGTTAAGTTGATTTTGTTTAGCCTTAATGTGTGGTAAAGTACAGGGTTGCCCAAAATTAAAGAAGGGGTTTGAATTCGTTATAACTTTTTATTTAAGAAACACAACTTTTGATTGTATTCATAATTTATCCATAAAAAACATATTTTAAAGTACATATATTTTTTTTTTTTTTTTTTTTTTTTTTTTTTTTTTTCACACATACACATTAAAATACGTTTTTTATGGAAATCCCAATTTTTATCAATTCGGTAAATTGTGAACACAATCAAAAGTTGTGCACCGATTGCAATGAAAAAAAGCTCATTTCATTCGAAATATGTTGAACTAAATGCTTTTAGACCCAAACTGTGACTTTTGTTGCCCATTTATTTTTTATGAATTTTTAAAGAACAAAAAAATTTTATTTTTTTTTCTTAAATTTTTATTTGTTTTTTTAAAAACTTCAACGATATCTCTGAAATTACTGGCCAAATTTAAAACAATGTTAGTACGTCTTAAAGATAATATTGTTAGCGAATTTCGGTTTTTTTTCTTAAGGGAATATGATGCACCATTTTCATGTTATTTCAATATATGTGATGAAAGTACCTTAATTTTGGACATAACGGTATATCTCTAAAACTGGAGCTGATAGAGAAAAATGAAGGATAGATTTTAATCAGCGACCTCAAATTAGTAAAACAAATTACACAAAGTTCCCGGCCGCACAAAAAAAGTTCAATTTTGTTCCGCAGTGTAATCATTCATTCAAAAGCAAATTTCGATCTACCAAAGTGAAATACCATTTTGTTTAAGGATTGATGTTTGACAATTGACGTCATCCGGCTGCAATAGCCGAGTGAGTAAAACGGCAAACCCCACCGACGAGATTGTGGGGTTACAAACGAAACTAGTCTGGGCAACCTGTCCGTGAAAGCCTGGGTTCAAATCTCAGCGCAGTCAAGAATGAAAAATTATCAATAAAATTTTAATTAATTTCATGTTGTAAAATTCCTGTCTTCATAAAAATAATTTAACAAAAATTAAATTCAATGAACTTAAGCCTAATTAAAATATCTAAATTTGGATTAAAAATTTTCCATAACCTTTCGCAAAACTTTAGGTGTTATGTTGTTTATTTCGTCGCGTAAATTGCTTTTTAATTGCTGGATGGTTGTAGGCTTATTAATGTAGAATTTTCCTTTCAAATGACCCCAAAGAAAACAGTCTGGGGCGGTTAAATTCGGTGAACGCGGAGGCCAATTAAAATCACTTTACGCGAAATAATTCGTTCACCAAAGACGTCCCGTAAAAGAGCCATTGTGTCCCTTGCAGTGTGCGCTGTGGCTCCATCTTGTCGGAACCATACTTGTGGATGGTTTTCCACGGCTGGCCTTAAAAAAAATTCCAACATTGTCCGATATCTGACACCATTGACGGAAACGGCGACCCCGTGTTCATTTTAAAAAAAATAAGGACCACCGCACCAAACCGTACACTTAGGTGGGTGTAATTCTCGCTGTTTAACTACTCTCAGCTTTTCCGTAGCCCATATCCTGCAGTTTTGCTTATTAACGAACCCACTTAATTGGAAATGGGCTTTATTGCTCATAATTAAATTATGAATAAAATTATGATTTTCTTCTGCTTTTTGCCGAAAAAAACTGCATAATCAAGTCGTTGCTGGTAATCTGTCGGTTTTAATTCTTGGACAAGCTGAATCTTGTATGGAAACATTCCTATTGTGTGCAAAATTCTCTGCAGCGACACTCATGAGAGGCCAAGTTGTGTCGAACGTCTCCTGGTTGATGTTTCTCGATCTTCCCGAATACTCATCTGTACCAGTTCAATATTGTCATCCGTGTGCACCGTTCGTCTTCTGCCAGCACCAGGAAGGTTCCTTACTGCCCCTTGTTGTCGAAAATTTGCAACTAGACGGTTTATTGTTGACTCTGAGGGTCCAACCCGCACATTAAAATAACGACGATATGCACGCTGAGTTAAAACAATGGATCGTTGATTTGAAAAATAAAGCACGTTGCTCAATTGAGTACTGCTCCATTTTAAATTACCCAAGTCTTCGTTACAAAATACTGAAAAAAAAATATAATAAAAAAGTTATAAGCAATTCAAACCCCTTCGGTAATTTTGGGCCACCCTGTAGTATACATATGAAAACTTAAGACCTTTTCTACATCAAATAATTGCATAAGTAAAGTATTTGGTCCAAATTTTTTTCATGTTCTATAGTCTTTTATTGCGACTATTATCGTTCTTTTAACAGACGAACGGGCAAGGCTGGTAAATTCAGAAGGATACTGATTATACATACATACATATTCTTTAAAGGTCTCCGATAATTATTTCGGTGTGCTAAAAAACGGAATTAGCTAATCAATATACCCTCATCTGTTTGGTAGTGGATATAACTATTTATTGAATATCTTATTATAAAAACCTGAAAAACAGTTTAATCAGTTTAACCCTTTGCGTGTCGTTGTCGAATATATTCGACATTACATTTTACTCTGTTTCTATGCGCTTGAACGATATACAAATTATTAAAGTTTATTAAAATATAGAGATTGCATTTGTTTCTTTATTTTTGAGCGGAGATGGCCAAGATGAAAAAGGTATTATGATGGCTTCAGCACCATCATATTACCTTAAATATAAATTTTTAGATTTTTAGCTCGACTTAAATAATTTTTGACCCGGAAAATGTTAAAATTATCGTTGTTATCTTTTAATAGCCCGTTTACACTGCAACGAAATCTAGTACTTATGGGATCCTCGTTGTTTTTCACTAGATTTCCCATACAAATCGACATCTTGACTAGATTTTGTCGAAATCCACTTAAAATCTAGAAGTATTTAGACTAGGTTTTTGAGATTTCAGTAAAACTAGGTTTAGTTAATCTGAAAACTGGTTTGTGGCGCTATAACCAAGTTTGTATACAAAATTTTGACGGAACAACTTAGTTTGGCTTTAAATGTTGGTCTTTAATGAAATAATAAAAAAAAATCACATTTCGCCGGAAAAATCCAAATTTCAGACTACGTTAAACTAAGTTTAAGCTTAATCCACTTCTCAAAAACTCGGCCTCAGTTATGCAACAATGGTTTTTTCCATATACAAATGTAGTACTAAAAACTACTTCCATGTACAAGAAACAATGACATTTTAACACAAAAATGGCGGCTTGTTAGAACTGTTAAAATAAAATCAAAAATTTTAAGAAAATAGTAAAAAAAAAAATAAACAGATAAATAAAATGGATAAAATAAATAAAGTTGATTATAAATAAAAGGTAATGCAAATTTATAAATACCTATTTCTTTAAATAAATAAATGTGTTACACAAAAAACTTCGAGTATCGCCCGGAATTTAAGTTCGGACTAAGAGGTCAGCAGAAGAAAGAACTAAGTAACAGTCAAGCCATAAACAACGATATGCGATACGAAAAGATCGGACTTTAAGCAGCGGTATATATTTATTTTGTGGGGTATATGTGTTAAAGAAACATGGGCCTAATTTTAGGGCGTGACATAAACGTGAGAATTTTAAAAGCGTACACAGTTTTAGAGGGGCTTTCTTGCCACGTGCAGAAAATTTGAGATTGGGGGGGAGGATCCGAGATGGCATAATTGGCGCCCAGAATTTAATGTCGGAATAAAAATCACCAAAGGCAAACAAGCCATGAATAATGGTATGCAATGTACTATGCTCGGACTACAAATGGCGACGCAATATACAAAAAACTAAAAGGGCGTTATCTAGAGGCGTGGCAAAAAATTAAAAAAATGTTTCTGAAATTTTTTTAAACTAATCTTTAATCCTAGGGAGTGACTGGCTTAATTTTTCTTTTGTATGGGAAACGAACCACGTTAATGTACATATCGTTACCTAAAACGCGAAAGGACATATCTAACATTTTGAAAATTTTACAGGAGAAGCAAAAAGCTATTTAAAATTAAAAATTGCCTTAAACTGTTATAATTTATTTTTCATCTGTATTTCTTGTAAAACCTACCAGTTGTTTTGACAATTAACGATTTTGCATATTATGCAAACTGTTAGTAAGGTCTTTCAGTGTTTATCGTATACAGCACAATTATAAATTAAAATTCCCCAGGAGTTTTTTTCCTTCTCCTATTTTTCCTATTTAAGTTCTATTGTAAAAATAGGAAAAGGCAAAAAACTCCCGGTGAATTTTTTTTCATAATTCGGCTGATAATCTTTGGTATATAGGGCCGATTGCTTTTTGTTAATAAAATCGTTAATTTTTGTAGAAAGAATCCAACATTTTGTGTGGACATTTGTGTTGATGCAGTACATCAGAATCAATGAAAAAGTCGACATTTAATTTTTGGGCCCTTTGAGTTTTGGTTACGATATTTACATATTGAATCATTTTGATATCATTATCCAAGTACAAAAGATCAATTTAAAATATTTTATAAAAATGTTTACAAAAAATTAAAACCAAATAGTTCGTAGCAATTTAAATGGAAAGATATTTAAACAAGATAATCATACATCCAACAAAATAAAAGAGAAAGAAAAAAAATGTTAGTAAATCATGTTTAAACTACAATTACACATGTGTAATCAACAAATAAACTGTAATTTGTACAAGTTTTGTACTGTTGAACTGTTTTGTTCACGTCTTTGTGTAACTGATCTCATTACACTGTATAATTAACAAAAAAAAAATAAATAAAAAACCTATAAGGGCATGAAATGGATCTTCTTTTATTTCTTGCGCTTCTTTTTTCAGTTTTCTTTTTTATTTAGTCAAACTTTTACACACACATTTTATCTTGTTAAAGGAATTTTAAAACGACACAGTCAAATGTAATAAAAGAAATTTTTTTTTTATTTTTTTGTTATTATAGTTTACGCCAGTATTGCACATGTGCCCGTAAGTGTGGCACACTGTGTTTAAAAAAATGTGTTTTTATGTGTGTAATTTAAAAATTAGTTTAAAGTGTCAATTAAATTTGGGTTTATTTTTTTCCTTACGTTCTCCAAATGTGAAAGTGGCTTAAACACAACAAATAAAAAAATAAGAATTTTTTAATAGTTTTTAAGAACCTGTAGTTTAGTTTGTAGGTGAGACCTTGTAATTGGGTGTAATTTGTGAATTTAAAAATATTACCGTTTTAAGTTGGATACAAAATATTACCGGAATTCACGGTTCATATTGAATTTAAAAACCTTTTTAATATAGGTACTATCAGCCGTATTCATAACAAAAAGTTAGCCACAACGAGCTGCTAACTAGAATGCCGATTAAGCTTAGCAGCTTGTTAGCATAGAGTTTATTAATAACAAATTTTATCCGTCTGCTAACTTTTAATAAATCAACTCTGAATATTAATGATGCCACATTATAATACTCAAAAATGCAACACGTTTTGCATTAATCATCGCTGGTTTTGTCATTTCATTTCATTTTTTCCCCCCCTGTTTATATAAAAATTTGAAATGTTTTTAAATTAAAATATATTTAAAAAAGGACTCTAAACTAAGAAAAATAGTGTATTAAAAAAAAGACAAACAAAATTATTCAACGTAAAACGGCTATTTATCACAAATTGGTAAACGTTTGGCAGCTTAGCAAATCGTTAGCCAGAGTTTGGTAAGTGTATTATGAATAAACTTTGTGCTAACTTCATGCCAAATTTTCGTTATAAATACGGCTGTATGATTTTAAACCTTTTCTTTCGTATTGTAAATAAATCGAGGTGCTTTTATATTTTCTGTCTTATTGATAGTTTCTATTTTAAATTCATAAATACTTTAATTAATTAGTTTGGGTTATAAATGTAGTAGCGGGGCGTGGTAAAATTCAGTTCTTTTTAGAGTTTGTTTTCAATTCCCGGGAAATTTTGAAGAAAATCTTTTTTTAAAACTTTAGTAAATCTATGTCGGACTATTGCCTTTGGAGGTTAATCCAACTTAATTTCACCACAATATTTAAATTTACTACAGTTTAAGCTCATTTTTAAGAATGGGCTTTATATAAGGACTATGATAATTATAGGCCTATCTTCACGAAAAATTATTTCTTGTCTAAGCACACTGAAGTGTAAATTTTTCAATAATATTATAAGGTTTTGCGGCTAAGGGCGTAATAAAGTGTTTTCCTAGATTGTACTTTACGCTTTTAGCCATACTTACATGATTTACAAGATTGGTCTAAGCATGGAGCCGTATGTAAATTATGGACCGACATTTACGAAATTTGGTGCATTATAAAACGAATTTGTAGAAACTTAATGAGAAAAGGTGCATTTCGCCACAAATGTTAGTTTTTGTGGAGTTTTTAGAGAGGTATTTCCACATTTGTATGCATAACTCTTTCCCTACAGAAGCGATTCTACTGGAATTCATTTCCAAACAGCCCAGAAGATCTAGAAGCACCATATGACTAAATCGGCTTAGAATTAATGAAGGATTCACAATAATATTAAAAAAGATTCACATAGAATGACAAACTTAGTATACCTTCATACACCTCTGCTGATTAAGGGTTATAACATTGTAAAAAATATGTTATTAAATATGTGTAGTAAATAACATTTCTCCTTCCTGCTGAATTTGTTAAACGGTAAAATTGTTTCAGAATTACTATTTCGTAATGTTGTGCTTTCAGTTCCTAATCGCCCTTTCAGAAATTTTATTCCACTAAGACTTCAATACTTTCATTCTAATTATGTAAATGAAATCTGAATTTGACAATGTATATACGTATATTGATTTCTATGATCCTATTGGCATAAAAATAACCTCTTAAGAGTCTTAAAATTACTTTTAATCTTAAATTTTTTACGTTTTTCTTATATAATATATACTAGATTTAATTATTTTAAGCGTAATAGCCAGTAAGAAATATTAGTTTCATTGGAGAAATACGTAAATACATAAATAAAAAAATTTGGGTGGGAATCCCGGGATCCCGGGAATCCAAAAAGTGTGGGAATAAAAAAACTCTAGTTCTTTTGTAAATTTTCTAGTACTTTCGTAGAAATAAAATACTGCAGTACCTCTGCGACATAAAAAGTATGTTTATATACACGTAGATAAAATGGTTCAAATATGGCTAAAAACTAGGGATGTAACGAATACCGATACCGATATCGATATATCAGTATCGGCGATATTTTGCTGTCGAAACAAAGATACTTATAATATTTTTTTTTAAAGTATTTTTGAACAATTTTATTTTCTATTCTTATTTCTTGCTTAGTAAGTAAAAGAAATAACGCAATTAAAAGCAGAGCATGTTTCATATAATAAATGAATTAACGGAGATGGAAAATAATTCAGAGTCCCATAATTTATGGGCTGACTTATCATTTGCTCTAAATAAAATATTTGAGGCTTCAGGAAATAGTCAAACCTATTGGTTATCTACAATTCTTGGCTCTCGATAAAAAGCTCGAATATATCAAGGACAATCGATTTCAATCCTATCTAAAAAACGTGTTATTTAGCTACTTAACATTCCGAAAGTGTTGGCAACACGGTCACCCCTGCAGGTGGTACAAGTTCTAATAAAAAGAACTGGCCTTTGGAGCGTTTGTGGAGAAATTTTAAGAGAATCCGAGGATGATGAGCCTCTTTCCATCCTATGCTGTGATTATGCTAAAGAAGAATACGAAAGGCACCTTAGATCTCCTGCAGACACATATCCGCTTGTTTATGGGTTCAAGAACATGTTATACCAAAACTTAAAGAAATTAACGCGTTCTGTCTCATCTTAGAGAGAGAGAGATAGACTACTTTCCAATGTAGGTTTCGTTCAAACGGACTTGCAAAATCATCTATCTCTCCAAAAGCTGAGAAAACTTCATTTTTTAAACAAAAATCTTATTAATATCCATTTTAAATATTAAAAATAATAATTTTATCATTAATTTAAATTTAATTCTTTGTTCTTTAAATCTAATTAATATCAATTTTTAATATGTATTAAGTGTCTCTTACACTGTAATTTTGTATAATAAAAAATTACTCTACTTAAGTGTGTCCATATTAACTTTGATTCAAAGTCAATAGGCATATCGATATCGGCGTTTTTTTATGATCGGTATCGTATCGGCAAAAGGCGTATCGTTACTTCCCTATTAAAAACTATATAATGGTCCCCACAATGGCCACAAACAAACTTCTGTCGCTTTTATCATAACGTTAAAAAAATGTTTTGTGTATATCACCGTAAAATGTTTGCCTCCACAAAATAATAAAATTGCTAAAAAATAGAAAAAAAAATAATATCTACAATATCATAGGTATTGTAAAATACAACACAAATATAATATGTTTAAGGTTTGTATGTTTTAATTTAAAAATAGTATGTTTGAAAGTAACAAAATTATTATTGATAGGTTATCCACAGTACTTGGTAGGTTTGTTTAAAGTTCTCAGATTCACAGGCTTGCAAAATTTGAAAAAAATTCGAAACGCTGGAACTAACGTATACTTTTCTAAAGGTTTAATGACGATTTTTTTCTGAGATTTCTGCATTAATGTAACATGTTCTACATTTTTGTCGCCGTTTGTACAAAAAATACAACTGTGAGAAAATGTTTCATGTTCGTTTGTGAGTATGTTGATGAAAAACATGCAAAACATGTTGCACATTTTACACTCACTTTTTACCCTTAATTTTTTCCAAGCCATTTGTGATGTCAATATTAGTTTCCGAACCGTAATAGCGTGCAGGAACCGCTCAAATGGCTTTAAAAATCGCTCATGGTGTACATTAATGATAATAGTGTAATAGTTGTCAATAAAAGCAGCTAATTTTGTTCTATTGAAGTTGCACAATATGTAACACTTCGAGTGAATTTATGTAACATTAGAAAGTCTTTCATATATACGAGTATACAGTTACATATTTTTCTCACAAAAGTCATTTTTATTATAAGTAGTGTTGAATTTGTACTCAGAATTTCTCCGTGATATCAGGTTTTTACGATATCTTCGCTCAAAGTTTAAAAAAAAACCCTGTTTTCGCCATATTCGATACTTTACAACCAGGAAAACCATAAATATGTACTGCATGTTTTTCCTTGAGCGACCAATGAAGGCAGAGCAGAAGCTTTATATTTATCAGTTTTAGAGCTTTTTATGAATTTTGGAATTGATTTGTTAGTACATATTTTTGCATATTTTACCCTTTACAGTATTTTTTGCAAAATTTAGTTAAAAAAGCATTTTTTAAGTTTATAGCGCATATTTTGCTTTTCTGAGGCATATTTTGATACTTGTTAAATTTTTTTAGATGCTTGCAAAAGCTTTCGCAGAAAATAAAAAATTTTTTTTTCAAAATTCTGGTTTTTCTGTTTTAAATATCTATCTGTATACCCAACTTTTTGTTTCAATTTCTCCATTAAATTTTAACTCAAAAACTGTAAGCATGGTGTCATTGAAGATAAATGTTATTTTAAAGTTTCAAGTTGAATAGTTATACATACAAGCAAAAATTTGGGAAACCGCAATTATATACGTTTTTGGCGACGTAAGACATAGAAATCTGGACCAATCTTTTAGTATAAAGACCGACTCAAAATCACTGTTTAAAGTGATCTAACGTTGTTCATCCGTCCGTCTTGGTGGTTGTCTGTCCATGTTAACTTTGTGCGCAAAGTACTAGTTGCAATTTCGTAGATAATTTTATCAAATTTGGTAAATACATTTAAATAAACCCAAAATAAACTTCTTCGAATAATCACAGCCGCTTCCTGGTATGTCAAAAACACAAATATCCACAAGGATCTCAATTTGCCATTAGTAAAAACTATGATAACGAAATATGCAGTAAAATATTTAAAAAGGCTGGAACTGCACCCAAATCCATTAGGTCGAAATATTTTAAATTATGGCAGCCACACTCGCTTAAAGAGAAGAGACACTGCCCAATCAGATGAGCGATAAACACCTACTATGTGAACAGAAACCGTGATGACTAAATCTATTTTTCCTAGCACTAGCAGGACATAAAGTAAATATTAGGATAAGATTTGATTAATTATTGTTAGTTCATGTTTAATATATGAAGATTCAATAAATAAATACTGAAAAAAAAAATAAAAAAACATTTAATTGTACCAAGCACAAAGTCTATGTAAACTCTGAGATTCGGTCTATAATTTCACATATCACATATGCATGTATATGTAATTATGTTGGTATTAAGATTAAATTCGCGCAAAAAATATTTTACTGCAAACTAAATTCTTTTTGAATCGGCTCACATATGCCCAAAGCTCCCATCTATAAATAGCTTTAACTTCCTAATTCTTTATTCCTTAAACTTCCATATGGATGTTAATATCTAAATAATATTCGTTACAAATAACTCTTATATGAATTTTAACCTCATAATATAACTTTGTTTTTGTAAGCCCATGACTGCCCATTGTTTTCATATAGGGTAAAATCTCGAAAATCCGTCTGTAAATACTATTGTGTTTGGGCTTTACCGATTATAATTTTAGGATTTTTTTTAAATGCAAATGTTTTTAAATTATTGAATATCTTGTTTTCAAATGACCAATTAATGACTTTTTTTGGAGCATATTTTAAACAATTTTTAGGGCATATTTTGGAGTTTTTACTGCATATTTAATGCGCATAAAACGCGTTTTTAAGAGCATATTTCTGGTTTCCCTGTTTATAACTAATATAACGAAATAAAATTATAACTTGATTTGAACTACTCAAAATGCGCAACGAACAAATGTCTAAAATAAATAGCCGTAATATAATTAATATTAACAGTGCTATCGTTAATTATGACCATAATTTGATTAAATTTCCCAAACTTCGTTAAATTTTACCATAGCGTGGTTAATTTTAGACAAATTATGGTAATTTGTATCCATATGATGGTCATATCCAACCACAAAATAGTTACCTACAAACATTAGCATTATTAACATTCATCAAGCATGTTGCTCTAAGACCATAGTTACCTCCAACCATACTATTTTTTCAGCGTTAATAAATGGTAATCATTATGTCATGTAATCAAAGGGAGTAGTTTTAATCTAGTTTTAGACATACACGTTTCCTATTTTCCCATTTTTTTTTTTTTTTTATTTATTAGTCGATGCCTGCAATAGATAGTTTGTTTAAATCTGGCTATAAGTCAAGAAAGTGCAGATGTATTTCTCCTTTTGTTTAAAAATAATGTAATATTTAGAGTATGTCAATTTGAATAAGATCCCAATATTCTTAAACAATTAAATTAATCTGATCAATTTAAAAAAAAATTTTTTTTTTATGGAGAACCTATTTATAAACAAATGTTTTAAATTACGAAAAAATAAACATTAAAAAAAACTCCCATGTATGTAACTAATCTATTCCTTTCCCCCTTTTTCTTTTATAATTATTGCAGAGTTAACGATCGCATTATCTCCGTTAACGGTGTCTCTCTCGAAAATGTTGAATACGCCACTGCTGTTCAAGTTTTACGTGACAGCGGTAATACAGTGATTTTAGTAGTTAAACGTCGTGTACCCCTTAATACAGTCAGTAACAATAATCAACATCAACATTCGCACAGCATGAGTAACGTGGGTCTAAACTCATTACCAAATACAAATGGTGCTGCCATGGTGGTCAATCCTACAAATCCTATTGCAATGAGTCAACCAAATTCCTTAAATTCCTCACTGATTCAACAGAATGGTCAGCCAGGACCACCCATTAAGGTTACGCTTACAAAAAATAGCAAAAAAGATGATTATGGCATTGTTTTAGGTTGTCGCTTGTTTATCAAAGAGATTTCGAGTAAAGCTCGTGATCAATTGACCGCTAATGGCTACAGTTTACAAGAAGGAGATAATATAACACGCATACACAATACCAATTGTGCGGATACCATGAGTTTAAAGGAGGCTAAAAAGATTATAGATGGTTGTAAGGAACGTTTAAATTTGGTAGTTTTGCGAGACATAACCAATCAGCCTACGACAGTTGTTAACCAGTTAAATAATTCCAATATTCAGCCTCAGAATATCTATGCCACACATCAACCTCAATTATCGAATTGTAGTAATAATTTGGATGATCCATATTTGAATGGTGGTGCCACATATTCGTCACAAAATCTTTACGTGCAACCTCCTACCAGATCATCCAATAATGGTCCACCAAACGGCTTGAATGATGAAAAAAGTAATTTGACCCCAAGAGGCAGATCTAGGGGTCCCATTATGGAGGGAGTATCACTGCAACAGTTAGATAGACCTGTAACACCACCAAATGGTTCCACACCACGTTCGCGAGTAGATGAACCACCCAGGCCACCACCACCACGAGGTCCTAATAACAGTGAAGATTTTTATAGTTCTCGCAGACAACTGTATGAAGAAGATCCTTTGGCAAGATCGCGGCAGTCGGCCGAACCCAGATTTATATCATTCCAAAAAGAAGGCAGTGTTGGCATACGTTTGACGGGTGGCAATGAAGCAGGCATTTTTGTTACCGCTGTACAACCAGGTTCACCAGCCTCTTTACAAGGTCTCACACCTGGTGATAAGATCTTAAAGGTCAATGATATGGATATGCATGGTGTTACCAGGGAGGAAGCGGTACTCTTTTTACTTTCCCTACAAGATCGTATCGATTTAATTGTCCAATATTGTAAGGAAGAATATGATGAAGTGGTAAATAATCAACGTGGTGATTCGTTCCATATTAAGACTCATTTCCATTGCGATAGCCCTTCGAAAGGTGAAATGGCTTTTAAAGCCGGTGATGTTTTTCGTGTTATTGATACTTTACATAATGGTGTCGTGGGCTCGTGGCAGGTTTTAAAAATTGGTCGTGGCCATCAAGAAATGCAAAGGGGTGTAATACCGAATAAAGCCAGGGCGGAAGAATTGGCAACGGCACAATTTAATGCAACCAAAAAGGAGATGAATGCCAGTGAGTCGAGAGGAAACTTTTTCAGAAGAAGGAGGTAAGTTGAGTTATAACTCAGGAAATTGTTCAATGTCCAATAATTGTATTTATTTTATTTACAGATCCACTCATCGCCGTTCCAAGAGCTTATCACGTGAAAACTGGGATGATGTTGTGTTCTCCGATAGCATTTCAAAATTCCCAGCATATGAACGTGTTGTTCTTCGCCACCCAGGCTTTGTACGTCCTGTTGTTATCTTTGGTCCCGTTTCAGACTTGGCTCGTGAAAAATTAGCCAAGGATTATCCCGATAAATTTTCAACACCTTTACAAGACGATGATAAAACAACAAATTCCAAATGTCGTATTGTACGTCTATCGAATATTCGAGATATAATGGATCGTGGAAAACATGCTCTATTGGATATAACACCCAATGCTGTGGATCGTTTGAATTATGCCCAATTTTATCCAATTGTTTTGTTCTGTAAGACAGATAGTAAACATGTCATTAAACAGCTTAGACAGGGTATGCCCAAGGCGGCCCATAAAAGTTCTAAGAAACTATTGGAACAATGTCACAAATTGGAACGTGTATGGTCTCATATATTTAGTACACAAATTGTTTTGAATGACGAGGAGAGCTGGTATCGTAAGTTGCGTGATGCCATTGATTTACAACAAAGTGGTGCTGTTTGGATGTCAGAAACTAAGGTAAAATTGATTTGGGATGTCTAAAACTATATTAAAAATTAATTTTATTACATATACTTATATTTAGTGCTCATTGACACGCTTCAGGTTTTAGTCGGCAAATCATGTGTTTTTGGAAGAGGAAGAGAAAAGAGAATGTAATTTCTTGTTCTCTCTCTCTCTCCCTCTCTCTCTCTCCATTTGTCTCTCTATCTCTCTCCCTCCTTAAAACTCAGACTTAACAACTAAAATCTGACGCGTGTGAATCAGCACATAGTTAAGTAGACCAATATTTAAATTTGTAGTTTTGAATAAATAACTGGTGAAGGGTTTCTTACATAGATTTTGATTTTAAACATTTTTTGGCATGGTTTAAACTTGATGTTGTAAAGAAGACAAAATGTGATTAGTAAAATAACAAATAAATATTTATATTAACAATGAGGTTTAGGAAAAAAATTACATATTAACTTAAGGTTTTTCAAACTACAAACGCCATTTTTAAAATTCATTTACATTTTTTGACTACAAAACACATTTTTTTAATAAAAATAACCGATGAAAGTTTTAGTTCAATTCTATAGTTTAATTCTAGTGCAGATCTGCTATAGTTTTAGCTTAGTTCCAATTTAGTTTAGTTCTGGCTCAGTTTTTGTGAAGTTTTTAACTCAGTTCCAAATCAGTAAAATATACATTTTTAAGTGTGTGTATTTACCGAAAAAAACTTTAATAGTTTTAAACTTCAATTCAAAATTAAGCGCAGCTTTTCAGTGAAGTTTAGTATTCTTTTCTTTAACCGGTATTAACTATAATTTTTTTAAAACAATTTTACCATGAATAATATTTTTATTTAATTTTTTCTAAATCTTTTTTTCTTTATTTTAATCAAACATATTTTTACATCGTTTAAATAAACAAACAGTTACCCGATTCCCCAACCGAAATGTTATTCCCACCCTATATAGCACAGCCATGCCAATTATCCTGTTGTCGACCAATGTCGTCATCAGTGCCACGCTATAGCACTGCTCATTATAACAATAATTTATACCATAATGCTTTGGAGCATCGCAATTCATTTACCTTAATGAACAACGATGACAATGATATTGATGATTGCAATGATTTAATACCACCACGACCACCAGAGTTGTTGGTAAATAATAGTAATGAATTACCTAAACGTTTAACATCATATGAAATGATACCGATAATCAAGCCAGCCTCCTCCATGCCAAGTGGTTTACCCAATACACAGCCCCTATCGAATGATATGGCCACTAGTGATGATGGTTTACTTACCGATGGTACTGAGTCTCATTACAGAGGATCACAGCCCAACATTATGATGACCAGTTACCGAAGTAATTCCCGGAGTACCAATAAAACTGACAATATTTCGAATTTAACTGCTAGCACCACTTTGGCCTCCTCTACCCTATCGAATTTGACTTTAAAATCGGCTCATACAGGCGCAGGAGGTGGGGGTGGTGGTAATAGTAGTATGGGCTCGAGAGCAGGTCTTGGTTTGAACTCATATGGTAATAATAATGGCAGTGGTCCGTTAGGTTCATCACGTTATAGTAGTAGAGCAACCTCTATAGAGCCTCGTACCACTGCCTATTATTATCATGAATTGGCACAAAAATCAGCCGTATTTGATTCAAATTTAAATCTTTTAAATGATAATAAAAACGACAACACTTTACCGACAACAAATTCTGACACTGTTAATATAAGACAGCAGCAACAACTTCATCAACAACAAAAACCATTACCACGTCAGCAATTGTTGAGTAACAGTGGCGGTCATAAGTTATCCTCATTAAATGGTAGTTTAGACAATGTCTTAGAAACTACACGCAAGAATTTGGATGATTTAATATTAGGCAATTCATTACTTTACAATTCGCATTCATCAAATGATTTGTTAAATTGCAATAATAACGGCAATAGCAGTAGTGCTGGCACTTTAGTTGATGAAAATCTTAATTTAAGCTACAGTCACAATCTAAATCAAAGTCATTCAATTACTACCAATCATAATCCAATACCGGCTGCTAGAAATAATATTTTAAGTTCAAACAGCGGCTATTTGAAACGTAGCAGTCAAAATTTACATCACACCTCTAGTAATTCAAATTTAATTCTCAATAGCAACAATGGCAACAGCAACAACAATCATAATAATCATAGTCAAAGTCATCATAAAGAAAAATATGTTGCATGAGAATTTCATAGGAAATGATCCCAATTATGTCTGTTAGTTGATTTAAGAGAAAAAAAGTAAGAGTTAAAATCTTTTGTGTGTTGAAAAAAGAAAATGTCTTAATTTTTCTTTAGATAAATTTTGATAGTATTTATCCACAATTTGAGTAAAAATCTTTGAAGTCTCTTTTTTAAATTATAAAATTAAGTTTTCTCAAAGGTTCGATTTTTGTAACTTAACGGTTCAAATGATTTGGTTCCAGGCGAATTCATTACAAGTCATGAAGGTCCGTTATTTTTTGACGAAAAAATAGAATTTTTGTATATGCATTTGTGTATGTCTTAAGCTATGTTCACACCTATTAAATTTTTGACGTCCTACACGTAACCACTAGTTTTATTAAAAAATTGTTTGCTTTTGCAAAACGTTTGCTGGCTCAAACACCATTTAACAGTTCTTTATTGTATTATACAATTATCTTCATACAAATAAAGATAAGGAAGTCAATTAAAATTGTTCAAAATAAAGCATAAGTTTGAGCAATTTGCTGGCATGGTTTTTTTGTTTTTTTTTTTTTTTTTTTTTTTAAATATTTGTTAGGTCTTAACATACCTCTACAGTGTTTACAACAAACACTCATTTGCATTCTATGCTGACGTAGATGCGCAGTAGAAAATTTTATTGTACGGCTTTGAGCGCTATTGTTTTTTTTTTTTTTTTTTTTTTTTTTTTTTCATGATTACAGGTAATATCAGTACTACAACAAGTACAATTCGTGCAAAAACCACAAGCAACTTGTTTTTGTAAAATAATTGTACAATGGCAAAAACAGAAACAAAGATAATAAACAACATTTTAACATTCAACAATTATAAAGCTTGAACAAAGTTATCAGCAGGGCTTTTAAGGCAACCAGTAATGAATTCGCCTTGATTTAGTTTGGTGATCACGAATGACGTTTCATTTCTCATATCGAAATATAAAAGACGGACTTGACAGTCGCATTAGCAAAACATATATTTTAGATTAATTACTACAAATTTTTGTTAGTCTTATTAAGAGAAAAAAAAATAGTGAAATCTTTAGTGTCAATTAGAGACACCTAATTACATTTTGATTCCATAGTTGTTTTATGGATAAATATTATACAAATATTTTGATTTAAGATCCAAAATACAATGTAGACAAAATTTAAATTTCAATTTAAGTTTAATTTGATAGTTTTGAAAATATTGGATCCACGTTATCTGATTAAATATTTGTGTTCTAACGAAGTCTCAAATTAACCTTATGAATTAATTTTAATTTATATATCCGAATCTAATTATTTGATTAAAACAAGAACAATTTAAACTTCACATTTTTAAATTTAAAAAATTTTATTATTAATATTCCAGTTTTGGGATCCTAAAGCTAACTTATGTGTTTATTTCCAAAGTTTATTTGGAATCGTTTTATGTGATCCAAAATCTTAAGTATAAACTTTAAAATAAACAAGTAAGAGCGTTATAATCGGCACTGTCCAACCATTTCTTTTTCGTGAGATTATTTTTATTTCAAGTAGATAATTTAAATAAATGACTTATGTCCTTTTTCTCATTAGTCAATTATAATTTTTCCCAGCGAAAAACTGCAGATAAAAGAAATTTCTTGATGTGTTTTTTTGCTTCTATTCTGTCGAAAAGCTCACCCGCCCTCACCTGCCAATTATTTATTTGCCATACAGATTCAATCAGTTGGCTCCCAATTTTCACATCTATTGTAAGAGGTTTCGCTAACTGAAAATAACGCTTTTGTCGATATATTGATTAAACCGAAATCGTTATTTGTATTTGTATTTAAAGGCATACGTAAAATATGTTTTTCATGTAATTTTGATCCAAAATCGATTGGATTAAAAATAAATTAAATCCATTCGATTTTGTTTTGGCAGATTTTTGGCTATAAAGTAATAACGTTGGCGATTTTGGAGCAATCAGGTCCATGTGCTTAAAAAGCGGAACTCATTTCACTACCCGATGAATAATTTCACCTATTGATCCAGAACTTTAGTACTGTATATCCGATTTTTATTGGTGTCAACAAATAAGTTAAAATTTCTTGTTAAGAGAGCCATGCGCTCGGAAAGGAGAGCGCATTTGCCTCATCGGCAGATAAATTCAAAATATATTCATACAAATGTTAGCCTAGGTTCAGTCTTAGCCCTAGATCCTGTTTTACGTACGCCATCGTGCTTTAAAAATAAAGTATTATGCCGTGATCATCCTCCGATAATTATTACGATGTGTTAGAAATAAATTTACAAAATCTAAGGAAACTTATGGGTCGATTACGGATGGCAACTAAACTGAAGCTACGAAATTAGGCAACGCCGCTGATGTTTTAATATAAAAAAATTTTTTTTCTTTTTTATATTTTAAAATCAGCGTCATTGCCTAATTTCGCTGCTAGCAACACAACTGAAGCTCAGTTGTCATCTGTAATCGACCCATTAATTCTGCATTGGACTTGAATTTAACCGTTTTTTATGACGATTCCTTTTCTGAGAAAAATATGGTATATTATATCCATACTTGTAAAACTTTGAAATGTTACCTAGTTATAATCACTCGAAGTGTTACATGTTGAACAACTTCCATCGAGCAGAACTAGCTGCTTTTACAACTTTTATACTTTATCATTAATGTACTTCATTATCGATTTTTTTAATTATTTGACCGTTTTAGGTCAAATATTGACGCACCTTGTTACGTGCAAAAAATTAAGACGATAATAATATACCTAATCGTAACTCGTATTTCCATTTTAATATGTTATAAAAAAACCTTGATTCTACATATAAAAAACAAAGGACAACATGTTCGCATGTTTTTCATGCAACATATTCACAAAAGAAATTGAACTTTTTTCCCACAGTTGTATTTTTTATACAAACGAACACAAAATGTAGCACATGTAACATATTTGCAATTTCTTAGAAGAGATATAGCCATTACTTGTTTTTTCTTAGAAAAGGAATAGCCATTACTGGTTGTGAAATTGTTTCAAAAGTAAATTTTTTTATAAAATAATTTTGGATTATAATTTCACAATTTTTTTTTTATATATATTTTATATATATATATATAAAATGATAACTGCCGTATTCATAAAAAATAAAATAGATTTCGAACGTATTTTAAAACAAAAACAAAATTTCCATACAAATTTTTCTTAAAACATATTTCATATCCATTTTAGTTTTTTATGAATACGGCAGTAAAAGTTTAAAGTTTTGTTAATAAAAATTTTATTTAAAAAATTAAGTAAAATGGATTTACTCTGAAATTATTTTCACTTATTTAAAATATGTTTACTTCTTTGATAATTTGTCTAATCAAAATTTAGGCATATTTTTTTTAACCGAAACATTATGATTTTAACTCTTAAAATTTTTCACTTTTATATAAAATTTTTTTATATTTCTCTGCATGACACTTTAAAAACCCCTAATAATATCGCCAAAGAATTTGTCTATATTTATGTAGTATGTAAATAAATTAACTAAATGTTGCATGTAAAAGTATGTAGTTATTGTATGTATTTGTAAACGAAAAAAAATAACCGTCATTAAAAAAACAAAACACCTTTTATTAATCCCTAAAAACACTAAAAATTATCAAAAATTAATCTTAAAAACAAAATTTTATAATGTTGCTAACTTAATGTTTTTGTTTTACATCTTTTTCTTTTTTTTATATATAAATTTTTAAAACACTCAAAAAAACAACAACAACCGAAAACATCATCATCAATATCCACATTATCATGGTCATTTCCTTGCTTTATAAAAAATTAAAAAATAAATCATTATCCTTAAAAAATCAACAACTAACCCTTCCTAATGTATTTGTCCAATTTTAAAACCACAACAACAAAAAATGTGTCCGTCCTTATCTGAATATACAATAAATTATTGTACCCATTTGTCATCATAAAACACCCAAAAAAAAAAACAAAAATGATGCTTGGCAATCAAACGTTTAATTAAATTATCTCATTTATTGTTTTACGCTACGTTTTTTATTCCGTTTTATATATACGTTATTTGTTTTACGTTTTTTTCAATGCTTTTACTTTATTCTGTTTTTTGTTTATTGAATTATGTTACGTTTGTTGCTATTTTTTCAAAATTTAAATCAACCCCTTTTACTATAATAATAAATGCTATTCCTTAAACACTTTAAAAATCGTTTCCTAATCCTCAAAATGCTTTTCCCAAAATCCCCTTAATCCTTTGAAACTTATTTTTGACACAAACAAACGAATATACTTTAAAAAAAATAAAGCCTGTTGAGTCCTTATCCGATGACTTCCTATTCCCAATGACCTCCAATCGTTTATCGTATGCATCAAGTCCAGAATCCGATTTGGAATTAAGTCCTGGTCCATCGACATCATTATCTCTTGGCAATTTACCACAATTGGTTAAGTCGAGCTCAGATCCATCGATTGCAACTAATCAGGATAACTTGGATAGGGATAGAGACATAATTGGTGAAGGATTACCACCTCCATATACGGTAAGAGGCTAAAAACCACAAAAATACAAAAGCAATATTAATAATAATAATTACACTGCTCTCGTAACATTAAATAAAAAACATCGTATTTGCTTTGCGCATGTTTTGAAAACTTAACCTAAAAAAAATAAACTACAAATTTCTTATAACCTAAAATACTCATGGTTGAAGTAGTTGTTGTTAACTTTATATAAATAAAATTTGATAATTTTACTTAACATAAATATCTATATATAGACTCCTTATGATCATGCTACTCAACCTCCACCAAATCGGCGCCAAACTATGGATACTTCAAAATATAGTGGAGGCTACTCTTCAAATTCAAATCTACTTAATTCGGATCCATCTACACCTTCCACCCGACCTCAGTCTTTATATGGAATAAATGCTCCTGATTTGCCACCACGTATAGATCGCCAATCCAAACCTGGAGACTTGCCAGTTCCTCCCAACAGTGTATCCAGCAATACAACCAACACACCATCACGTTCCAACAGTTCGGGTGGCACTCTAGGCCGTTCCGCTCAAGAAAGACTTTTTGGCAAACCTATAGTCAGTGATGATGTTCAAGCTGAATATATATCAAGAAATGTAGCCAACACTAGTAACCCAGATACCATGGAACGTCACCATGCCTCATTGGAGAGACAAGCCCGCATGAATGCTGCTGTACAATCTAAAATTTCCAGTGGAGCTACAGCTCAACAAAATGGTTCCAGCTATGACAGTGTTTCCAGTTACGACTCGTACAATGCTTCGCAGCTGACTATGCAAAATTTGGGACGTTTAGGTCCTAATGCTCCTGATGATCTCAAATCTGTGCCAAATGCCAAGTGAGTTCAAATTTTATTTATAAAATAAAAAGAACAACTTATTAAAAAAAAAATTAATTTTCAAAAAATTAAAGTGCTGGCAGACCTTTACCACCTGTTGTTATGGGCTCTCAGCAGGCCGATTATGCTCGTTCCGCCCATGATCATCGTCAATACACCGGTGCTAATGATCTTAATAGACAAAGTTGTCCTGGCAGGCCACCATATCATGATATAAATACTGCTAGAAATATTGGTAAGTTGTATAACCAAAAAATAAAAATCTATAGAAAATATAATTTGCTGTAGTTAGAGCTATTAACTGAAACCAGGAACTGCATGTAACGATTATTTTTCAAATATAGAGATATTATTACCACTTGGCGTTAGCTATAGTTAGGATAATTTAACAGATAGTAGAGTGTTATCTGTCCAAAAGCGTCGGTTATTGTCTAACAACAGCTAACGCCGAGTTATAATAACGTCCCTTAAACTAAAGTAAATCATAGTAAAGGAGAAGTGATACGTGCATAAGAAATGCATTAAGGTAATCCTTTTTTAAAGAAATAAAAAAAATTTTTGTGCTTTATTTTTTGCTTATTCATCGTCCAGACTTGCAATTTTTGTTGCAGCAATTCTTGAGTTTATTGGTGAGAGGGGTAGAAGATTGGGGCGGGGTTCTCAGTTTCATGTACTCTGTAATTTAGTTTTGTTTTGTTATTCTCATACTTTTTAACTAGAAGTTGGCTGTAGGTGTAAAAAATATAAAAAGAAGAAGAGCAAAGACAAGTAAAAATACAAAAATTGCAAAACTATAATTTTATAATCTGGACACTAGTGCAATTTTAAAGCAGAATTTTCAAAACTTGCAGCACCAAAAGTTGCATGCCTGGACGATGACTAAGAAATTAAAAATTATCTTTAAGATTTATTTATTCCTCAGAAAATAGCTGTTATTTCTTGATTTATATTTATTGCTCAGATATAAAAGTTATTTTTTTAAATTAATTTTTTTGCTGAGAAAAAAGCCATTTTTGTTTTAAATTAAATATAAACCAAATAATTTAATATACATATGTATATACATATGTATTATTTATTTATGTTTTTTGGTCAAAGTTTGAATTTTATGTTTTAAATATAATTTTTGGTAAGTTAATCGGGCCAATATTTTTTCAATGTACATATATTAAAAACACATTTAATTACATTTTTCCCCAACGGTTCGTACCATTTTTGTTGACTTTTTCAGGGAATATCTATTTAAACATTAAGCCCCATATTCATAAAAAATATTGTAGGCTTATAGCAGGTTTGTGAAACGAATTTTCTATGAAAATTTGTTAAATAAACCTTTTATTAATCAAAAATATTTTTTATGATTATGGGGGTTAATTAATAACGTATTATAAACATTAGCGGTATTTACCCTTTGTATTAAGTGTACAACTCTTTTATATTTAATACGATTTTATACTTCAAAGCGTGAGTGTCTTATTCGTATGCATTGTAAATTAATGAATTTGCTGAGTGAGAGAAAGAGACAGATAAAGTTTCTTCAACTGTTTTGTTATGGTAAATTCACACACTTTGTTTACTACTGCTTTTTGTGGGATTTTTCAACATTTTGTTGTTGCAGTGTTGTAAATGTTAGTACTTTTACTAAAATTATAAGATTAACAAGGTCTACAATGGACTTTACTATCAAGGGTGAATTCCGCTATTGTTACATTGTCTATTTTCTTACTTTTAATGTATGTGTTAATACTAATGTAATGGGTGATTCAAGTAGAAATACTTTTTTCAATAGCCTTTTTTGACAGATCACGTGTGATTCGTGTCATGCTGTCATGTTATTTTTGTTTAGTATTGTTTGGCATTTCATAATGGAAAGACTAACGCCTGAACAACGTTTACAAATCGTTCAACTTTATTACGAAAATTCACGTTCTGTGAGGAATGTGTTTCGTGCACTTCGCTCAACTTATGGTCAATATAATCGGCCTACTGAACGTACTATTCGCAACACCATCACCCATTTTGAGACCCAGCATTCATTATTGGATAATATTCGACTGAATAGAACACGTCCAGCACGCTGTGAAGAAAATATAGCGGCCGTGGAGAGTCGATTCGGCGCCGTTCGCAGCAACTCGGACCGTTGTCGTCCTGTGCGACTATTTGATGCCTGAAATTGAAGCTCGTGATCTCGGCGACATTTGGTTTCAGCAAGACTGCTCCACTTCCCACACATCGCATCAATCAATGGATTTATTGAGAGAACACTTCGGTGAGCACATAACTTAACGTTTTGGGCCGGTCGATTGGTCACCAAGATCGTGTGATATGCGGACAAGCCCGCTTCGATTTAGGCCGAAATGCTCGAACAAGTCATCGAAAATTGGACTCAACGGATGGACCATCTGTGCCGTAGCAACGGCCAACATTTGATAGACATAATCTTCAAAAAATAAATGCCAAAGAATGTTCTTTTAAATGATAATAAACATTCCCCATTGAATTTGAATTTTCTGTGTTTTTTTCTTTAAAAAAGTAGGGAACCTCGAAATTTATCACGCTTTACTACCTCCAAAAATAGGTCTTAATTCCATATCACTCGTAAAACTGCTCTGAGTGGAGAAGCAGCTCGCGCTCGTTGTCATTATTTCTTAAGGGCAATCAGGTCGTTCTTGTTTGTCTGCTTTTCGTGCGTTTTGCGTTGTCACCTCGCATTGGTTAATGGCGTGGCGTCGTATAACTGTACCGAGTTACAGTTTTTGCGGTTGTCGGCATTAACTTTGTGCAATCGTTTGTAACCTCAAATTTTTAACTTGTTTTCTGGTGGAGAACCTATAATAACTCAAAGTGACTGGTGGAGAACCATAAAAAACTCAGACGTTTACTGGTGGAGACCAATAACACTCTGGAGTGGATTCTGGGAGCTCTCGCCTTCCTATACGATGGTTTTGGTCGAACGAGGTCTTGTGGTTTAAGCTCCAAAAATTCGTGGAATACCCTGGCAATATGACTTTAATATTTCTTGATTTATATTTATTGCTCAGATATAAAAGTTATTTTTTTAAATTAATTTTTTTGCTGAGAAAAAAGCCATTTTTGTTTTAAATTAAATATAAACCAAATAATTTAATATACATATGTATATACATTGGACCGTCTCACTTTTAATTTTTTTTCGAAATTTCTTCATGAACATCGATTTTCTTTATCTACTATAAAAACCAAGAAATTTGGTGTATAACACTTAAATATTGATGAATGGGAAGTGGTCTCTCAAATCGTTTTTTTCATTTTTTTAGGCAAAATACCTTTTTTCAAAAAATGGAAAAATCTTGATTTAGTAATTTGCCTCAAACTCAAGCAGTTCTGAATGGATTTGAACATCATTTCATGCATTAGAAAGCTTATTAAATTTCCTAAATGTTTCTTAAAGCAACATTGCCATTTTGTTCGATGGTTTTTTATTCATAGCACTACAAATTCAGATTTTCAAATACAAACTTAACATTTTTTTTAATTTTTGCTTACCTTTTCATATATAAAAATTGAACGAGGCAAAACTTTTATATTCTGTAAATGCAGTATGGTAGGAAATTTTAAAATAAAGATTTTGGTGTAAATAACAGTCGTATTCTGTTAAGAAAAACTGCAGTTTTAGTTGAAATGTTGAAAGTTGTTTATTTCTAAATATAAAAAAAAAAAATAATATTTTGGTAATAACTTTTTTGTATCTGAACCGATTTTTCCGAGTTTTTCAGCAAATATGTTTTACTAAAGATTTCCGAACTTTTAATATATTAGTCGTATCCATAGGTCACATAACAGCTCTAAAATTTAAGTTTTTATAAAAATGTGGATGCTTTTTAGCCCATTTTTGGAGCATTTTGCTAATAACTTAACCATTTCTTAACCAATTTGGCAGATTTATATACCCACGTCTTAAGGAAGAAATTTACCATTTACTTAGATTTAATTTTAAAATAAAGATTTTGGTGTAAATAACAGTCGTATTCTGTTAAGAAAAACTGTAGTTTTAGTTGAAATGTGTAAAGTTGTTTATTTCTAAATTTTCTTCTATTGCATAAATATATTATAAAGTAAGAACATATTGGTTTTTTTATTTTTTAAAATTTGGTAAAATTATGCTTTTGTTGGAGTTTGGATGCGTTTTGTGAAAATGCTCGACGACTTAAATTAAATCATTTTGGGTGTGGCACTTCCCATACAAAGACGTTATACATTTCTGTATATCTGGAGAACGAAGCGAGCTAAAGTTCCCAAATTAGGTACAAACATATCGGTTATCAATACATGGTACCTTCCGTACAAAGATATTATTGAAAATACTCAAAATTTTAAATTTTAGGGCTCTAGTATGACATATGAACACGTTTTATATATCAAAATATCAGAAATTTTTAGCAGAATATATTTCCCGAAAACCCTGCAAGTTTTTTTCCCAAAAATGGAAGAGTAATGCCCAAAATAAAATTTTTTATTTAAACATACCCATTTTCGGAAACAATAGATCTTTCCGAGTCCAAGCGTTATAATCTAAGTAAATGGTAAATTTCTTCCTTAAGAAGTGGGTATATAAATCTGCCAAAATGGGTTAGAAATGGTTAAGTTATTAGCAAAATGCTCCAAAAATGGGCTAAAAAGCATCCACATTTTTATAAAAACTTAAATTTTAGAGCTGTTATGTGACCTATGGATACGACTAATATATTAAAAGTTCGGAAATCTTTAGTAAAACATATTTGCTGAAAAACTCGGAAAAATCGGTTCAGATATAAAAAAGTTATTACCAAAAAATTATTTTTTTTTTTTATATTTAGAAATAAACAACTTTCAACATTTCAACTAAAACTGCAGTTTTTCTTAACAGAATACGACTGTTATTTACACCAAAATCTTTATTTTAAAATTTCCTACCATACTGCATTTACAGAATATAAAAGTTTTGCCTCGTTCAATTTTTATATATGAAAAGGTAAGCAAAAATTAAAAAAAATGTTAAGTTTGTATTTGAAAATCTGAATTTGTAGTGCTATGAATAAAAAACCATCGAACAAAATGGCACTGTTGCTTTAAGAAACATTTAGGAAATTTAATAAGCTTTCTAATGCATGAAATGATGTTCAAATCCATTCAGAACTGCTTGAGTTTGAGGCAAATTACTAAATCAAGATTTTTCCATTTTTTGAAAAAAAGGTATTTTGCCTAAAAAAATGAAAAAACGATTTGAGAGACCACTTCCCATTCATCAATATTTAAGTGTTATACACCAAATTTCTTGGTTTTTATAGCAGATAAAGAAAATCGATGTTCATGAAGGAATTTCGAAAAAAGTATAAAAACTGAGACGGTCTAATATACATATGTATTATTTATTTATGTTTTTTGGTCAAAGTTTGAATTTTATGTTTTAAATATAATTTTTGGTAAGTTAATCGGGCCAATATTTTTTCAATGTATATTAAAAACAAATTTAATTACATTTTTCCCCAACGGTTCGTACCATTTTTGTTGACTTTTTCAGGGAATATCTATTTAAACATTAAGCCCCATATTCATAAAAAATATTGTAGGCTTATAGCAGGTTTGTGAAACGAATTTTCTATGAAAATTTGTTAAATAAACCTTTTATTAATCAAAAACATTTTTTATGATTATGGGGGTTAATTAATAACGTATTATAAACATTAGCGGTATTTACCCTTTGTATTAAGTGTACAACTCTTTTATATTTAATACGATTTTATACTTCAAAGCGTGAGTGTCTTATTCGTATGCATTGTAAATTAATGAATTTGCTGAGTGAGAGAAAGAGACAGATAAAGTTTCTTCAACTGTTTTGTTATGGTAAATTCACACACTTTGTTTACTACTGCTTTTTGTGGGATTTTTCAACCACAGCGTAGTATATTTAAGTCTAATACATTTTGTTGTTGCAGTGTTGTAAATGTTAGTACTTTTACTAAAATTATAAGATTAAGAAGGTCTACAATGGACTTTACTATCAAGGGTGAATTCCGCTATTGTTACATTGTCTATTTTCTTACTTTTAATGTATGTGTTAATACTAATGTAATGGGTGATTCAAGTAGAAATACTTTTTTCAATAGCCTTTTTTGACAGATCACGTGTGATTCGTGTCATGCTGTCATGTTATTTTTGTTTAGTATTGTTTGGCATTTCATAATGGAAAGACTAACGCCTGAACAACGTTTACAAATCGTTCAACTTTATTACGAAAATTCACGTTCTGTGAGGAATGTGTTTCGTGCACTTCGCTCAACTTATGGTCAATATAATCGGCCTACTGAACGTACTATTCGCAACACCATCACCCATTTTGAGACCCAGCATTCATTATTGGATAATATTCGACTGAATAGAACACGTCCAGCACGCTGTGAAGAAAATATAGCGGCCGTGGAGAGTCGATTCGGCGCCGTTCGCAGCAACTCGGACCGTTGTCGTCCTGTGCGACTATTTGATGCCTGAAATTGAAGCTCGTGATCTCGGCGACATTTGGTTTCAGCAAGACTGCTCCACTTCCCACACATCGCATCAATCAATGGATTTATTGAGAGAACACTTCGGTGAGCACATAACTTAACGTTTTGGGCCGGTCGATTGGTCACCAAGATCGTGTGATATGCGGACAAGCCCGCTTCGATTTAGGCCGAAATGCTCGAACAAGTCATCGAAAATTGGACTCAACGGATGGACCATCTGTGCCGTAGCAACGGCCAACATTTGATAGACATAATCTTCAAAAAATAAATGCCAAAGAATGTTCTTTTAAATGATAATAAACATTCCCCATTGAATTTTAATTTTCTGTGTTTTTTTCTTTAAAAAAGTAGGGAACCTCGAAATTTATCACGCTTTACTACCTCCAAAAATAGGTCTTAATTCCATATCACTCGTAAAACTGCTCTGAGTGGAGAAGCAGCTCGCGCTCGTTGTCATTATTTCTTTAGGGCAATCAGGTCGTTCTTGTTTGTCTGCTTTTCGTGCGTTTTGCGTTGTCACCTCGCATTGGTTAATGGCGTGGCGTCGTATAACTGTACCGAGTTACAGTTTTTGCGGTTGTCGGCATTAACTTTGTGCAATCGTTTGTAACCTCAAATTTTTAACTTGTTTTCTGGTGGAGAACCTATAATAACTCAAAGTGACTGGTGGAGAACCATAAAAAACTCAGACGTTTACTGGTGGAGACCAATAACACTCTGGAGTGGATTCTGGGAGCTCTCGCCTTCCTATACGATGGTTTTGGTCGAACGAGGTCTTGTGGTTTAAGCTCCAAAAATTCGTGGAATACCCTGGCAATATGACTTTAATAGTCAGCCAAAAACTTTAGTTTTTAAGGAAAGCCAAAAAAAAAAAAAATAATTCCATAACTTCCTTAACAGTTTGTTGGTTTTGACATAAAAATTGGCGACAATTACTAAACTATAAAATAAATTTAATTATATGTCCAAAATTAACGATATGTCCCATACAAACCCCCATCCTAAAATCACTTAAAGGCAAACAATTATAATTTGTTTTTAAATACTGTGGTGTAGGGTTTCATATGGTCGGGCTTGGCTGACTTTACTTTCTTACTTATTTTGTTTCCCTGTGACAAATACTTTAACTTTATTTGTAGTTTTTCTAGGCCCGTAATGGTAGATACAATAACATTTTTTTAACTAAAATATAAGCTAATCTTAAAAACAGAGAAAATTAGTTCTATATCTTCACCTTTTTATTCGTACTGTGTTTATCATTTTTAGCTCCCTAACTCTCTTATTCTCTTCCATTGGTGGCTCTTAAGATAGATATATGGAGACTTACCTGATTTACTTTGGATGATCGGTAGTTTTCTGTCAAGCTCCTCTGCCCTTTCTAAAACCTTAAGCGCTTTGGCTGTGAGTCTAGCACCTGCCTGTTTTCGGGCTTCACATGTGTTAACATTTTTTGAGCAGGTTTTAAGGCCGTACATATAGTACCACAAGGTAGCATATCATTGGTTTTTCTATAAATATCTTTTTTTTGCTACAGGAAGGACATACGGAGTCCTTCTGACTAAACGCATTTCTTAGAGCTCAAGTGTTGAGCATATAGATTTGTATTATCGATTACCTTTTTATAAATAAAAGACATATCGCCTCGCTGAATATGTGCTTCTTGGCATTTTGGGTCCTTATGAATAGAGTCTAGGTCACTCTTGTCTCTCAGCCCACACGCCCATCTTAGATTGTCAGAATTCCTTTTGTCCAACTTTTATCCCGATATATTTGGTTTTCTTATTGTCTTCTTGTTCTTAAAACTCTTGTTTTTTTTTCTTTTAACAATTCCTGTTCAAAAATAAAGAACACATTTATAAGTTCCATGGGATATTAGTCCATAATTGATCAGGGATACCATATAACATTGATTCCTGAAAAAGACTTTACTAGAGATTTAAACCAAATGAATCATTATGTTGACATACAAATTCGCATAAATAAGTTTTATGTAATGAGAAATGGTTCTTAGATCCATATTTAATTGTAGCGAATTCTTATAAAGTTTCTCGCACTTGTGTCGGTCCGTTATTAAAATTATCTTAAAAAAAAACTCCTAACTGCAAAAAGTTTAAAATATAAATTAAAAATAATATGTTGGCCAATGTATTTTAATAGAATTAAAGTTTTTTGGGATTTAGATATTTCTTATGGTAAAGATGAAAACCGCTATAAAAAAATATGTAAATAGAGTATTCTGATTTTAATTTTACGCAAATTAAATTTTAAGAGCATGACCGAAAAATACGGCCATTAAAAATTTTGTTTATATTATTTATTAAGAAACATATACTCTTATAAATTTTAGATCCCCGTAATGGCACACCACAACGTCCCTCTAATTTGGGTCTCGATGGTAGTCCACGTAAAGTTGAAACCAAAACAGATTATGGAAAATACAGGTTAGTATGCATGATATTACAAATAAGTTTTTTATAACTTTTTACTTTTTGCGAGATATATTTTTAATTTTAAATTTCTAACAAAAATTCTTGTAAATATTTGAAATTTACAATTGATTTTATTTCTATTTTTTCCTTTTTTATTAAAAAATATTTAAATAAAAAAAAAAACTAACTGCATGCCTAAAAACTAAATAAAACGAAACTGAAACGTAACTATTAAAAACAAAACAAATTTCATTGTGATAATTATAAAAAACCCCTGTTCCGTCTGTACTACATGCTATCCATTATTTTAAAAGATATAATTTCCATATACATCCCTTTCATTTACATTGTCCCCCTCAGCAGTTGCAATTACAAAC
Organism: Pollenia amentaria; assembly: GCA_943735925.1. Taxonomy (NCBI): domain Eukaryota; kingdom Metazoa; phylum Arthropoda; class Insecta; order Diptera; family Polleniidae; genus Pollenia; species Pollenia amentaria. The sequence goes on from OX031006.1 coordinate 57,832,218, forward strand.
GCCTCAACATTTACAGCCTCAAAAACAACTTATGCCTCAAAGAACCATAGCAAGTTGTACGGCTGTGACATGCATGCCCAATAGAACCTGCATGCCCAATAGAACCTGGCGTTCGTGTAGAGCCACTAATGGCCTCTTAATGGCCTATCCTGCACAAATGTGTTCTTTGCCACGACCCATTGTGCAAAATATATCCATTTATGATACATTAGTTTAAAAATTTGTAGAATTCTGGTTCAGTATTTTTTTTATTTTTTTGTAATTGTCTATGTCCTTTGTTTTGTATTTTAAAAAATTCTTTTAATGTGTCTTTCCAATTTTGTTTGATTTCTTAAAGCAATAAAGTTATTATAATAAAGATTTTTCATTCATATTTTGTATATATTTTTTTCTCAAAATTAAAATTTTTATCGTTTTTAACACCTTCATATGTCTTTTTTTTCAACCTGTTTACCCTGATTGCCCTTGTGTTGTTTCTTTTTCTGTGTTTGTTTTTCCAACCAATATCATCATGCTTTTCATATTTTTTCGTGTATTGTCTTGGAACAGTCGTAATAACTCTGCCTCACAAGCTGATTATAATAAAATACCCAAACAACCCGGCCCCCCACATGGTATGGTTGTACCATCCCCTAATATTAATGGTAATTTGAATGGGAACTCTACACCAAATGGTTCGGGAGGTCCCTTTAAGCCCGTACCACCACCAAAGCCCAAAAACTATAGGCCACCTATGCAAAATGCAGGTAATGGTAATGGACAAAATCAGTGGGCTGAAAACGGGGTAAGTCTAAATGATCGTATAAAATAAAGCGTAGCTCAAAATTGATATTAATATTATTTATTTTCTTTTCCAGGAACCTGGTTCTCCACGCTCTCCCAATGGATTTTATTACCCACCTGCTCCTCAGCATCATCATTATTCACAACAGACCCCGGGCTCTCCCAACACAGGTGCAAATATGCAGCCCACTTATGGCAGCAATAATAATTATGGACCTGCTAACACACCTGCTTATCCACCTGGTAATAATGGCTATAATGGTAATCCAACTTCCCACCATTATAATGGAGGCAGTGGCACAGGTCCCTACATAGCTCCTCACCGGGGTATGCCACCACCAATAGGTATGTTTTGACTCTAAACATTTGTATGACTAGTTTGAATAGAATTTTGCAATAAATACAAAAAAAACTTATCTAACTAAGGTAATCTTCCCCCTCATACACCGGAACGTCATGGTTTAGATTTGGCTGGTAGTCGTGAACAACGTGGTTCAGCATTTGAATTATATCGTAAACCACAAATTGGTACCGCCGGGCACCATCATAATATGAGGTAAGATTTTTTTTTATTCTTTTTAAAGCTAAAGTTAATTGAAAATTAAAACCAGTAAATAAATATGTATTTTGGGAAGAAATTTGTGCGTAACTGTATTCAAAATACATTTAAATTTGAAAATGTTTTCATCCGAATAGAAATACACAATAAGCCCTTACATATTTTTAAGATTTTTTTGTTCCCATCCCTGTTTCTCTACTCTATACACCTCGATTTTTTTTACAATATTTTCTCTATCAATTTTTTTTTTTTTTTTTATATAAAATTTTGTGTTAACGAAAAATGTTTTTATTTTTGTTTAGTAATCAATAAAAAATTAAATCAAATCATTATAAAATACATACATTTAAAAAAAAAATAATAAAATAAAAACCACCAACATCATAAGTCATGCGGGTTAAAGGTCATTTTATGTTAAAATTTAAAAGTGTAAATTTTTTTGATAAAAACATTTTGTTTAAATAAATTTTGTTAAATATTTCTTATGTCCAAATTTAAAGAAACAAAAAATTCGAACCAACAAACAAATTAAATTATTACTCCGAACCAAATTGGTAATATGTACTGTAGTTCAATTTTTAGTCTCAAAAAGAAAATTTTGTTTTCTATTATTTTGCAATAACCAATTCACTAAACAACCCAAATAAAAAATTTTTTGTAATCAACTAAAATAAAACTTTGATAATTTAAACGAAAATAAAACATTTTTCGGGTTAACTTTAAAATTAGGAAAAAAAAATCAAGAAATCTAACCTCAATTTTAAGTTTGTTATTCCAAACTTTTTTTTATTAACCAATTTACCATTTTAATCAATAAATTATTAAAGGTTCTGGTTTTACAACGTAATATTTTTTTAAACAAGTAATATGAATTTATTTAATATTAATAAAAAAAAAGTAAACAATTAAAACTAACCTAACTTTTGTTAAGAAATCCATAGTTTATATTTGTTAATTGCTTTTCTTCTTAAATAAATAATTACCATACATATTTTTCTAGCTTTTAATTACATTCATTAAACATTTATTTAATACATTATATACATATATTTTGGGACTACCGGTTTTTGAATCTATGGTATGGTAATCTAAGTAAAAAATTTACATCTCTTCTATTTCAATTGGTATTTGCAAAATAAAGAACAAAATTTTTTTGTTTAGGAATTATTTACTTTTTTTAAAAGAAATTTCATCTCTAAAAAAATTGTAAAAAGGGTGTAACGAAAATTTAAATAATGAAATTATTTTAAATTTATTTAAACTTTCATAACCTTTATTGAAGGCAAGTACTTTGGAGGAGTTATTAATAAGGAAAAAACTGGAATGTATTAAAGATTATTTTGCAGACCAAATTTGTCAATCAAATTCAAAATGAATGTGTAATAAGTAGATCCTTGTACTGTTTATTTATTTATATGTTCGTTTGTCCATCTTTTTATTAAGAGCACGATAGAGTTCGCAAAAAAAACCAAAAAAAAAAATTTACTTGACGTTAAGTATTGGATTTTCATTGAATTCTTTTATTTAAACCAGCCCACATAAAAACTTTCGATTGGTGTTTCGAGATTTATCACTAAAGGCATGTTTACATGATAATACAAAGTACGACTTTGTAGTACCAAAATATTATGAAATTCTCTTCGTGTTTAAGAAGAGAGAGCAAAACTCTGTTGTAAGTATTTTTCATGTTAACACGGATGATATAAGTCATGGTGAAATAATACAGGTAGCATCGCAACGGACACAAATACAACGTACAGCTTGCGAGTTCGATTTATATACTCTGCTCCTTTTTCAATACAACCAGCGGAAGACATACGTTCTTCTTGCTCTGCAGTTTAAGTTAGAATATAATTATGTCCACACTACAATAGTGGTGAGGGTATTAAATAATACTCCGATACTTACTTTTAGTATACCGATTGACTCAAAATCACTTTTTGAATCGATCTAACGATGTCCGTCTGTCTGGCAGACCATCCATGTAAACCTTGTGCGCAAAATACAGGTCGCGATTTTATAGATAATATGTATTTGGTACATAGGCTAAAATTGAAAATGGTGAGCATCGGTCAATTATTTCACACAGCCCTATACAAGCTTCTTTCCAGAAAAGAGTCTTTGTGCCCATAAGCCATCCAATTATGTTATTTAGATTACATTTGGTCCAAACTTATTTTATTGCAATCTCGATTAACTAAATAAATTTTATTAAAATTTCTTCATGTTTGACAATAACATACAAATACTACTCCCAAAAATAGCTCTTAGGCCTAATAAATCCGATCAAGTTAAACTCTGTTTTTCGTTTAAAATGTGTTTAAACCAACATATCTAAAAATCAGTAAACATAAAGACCATCTTTAAACGCATAAAATTGGGAGTTTAAACTACCAATATAGACCATACGAATTTGACAACATTTATCGTAGTGCTGCCACATGTTACTTCTCAAATTACATATAATACATGGGACACTGATTTACAACTTTTGAGAATAAACTACATACAAATTTAAGCTTAGTTCAACTAAACCAACGTTTAAACACTGACTGATTTATTAGCCATTAATGCCATAACTTTCTTATAAATTTTGGTATTGAGATAAAAATTTGGCCACAGTAACTTTGACGATCTTCGATCTTCAAATTATAGAGAAATTTAAAAGAAAAACTGAATTAAAATTTTTGGTCTAGTAAGGAAACTACCCTTGTGTTTAATGCCAAATTAAAGCCATATGTACAAATTTTTTTCTTATATCTCAATATGGTAGTCGAAATTTTAAATCCGTTTAATATATTCCAATATAATTTAAAAGAGTTGCTTTGTTGATTTTGCAAAAGTTTTTTTTAAACTTAATTAAATTTGTATTCCTTCGATTTTTTTTTTTTTTATTAAATAAAAATTTTTTGGAGCTCGAATCAAATTATTTAAAAAATATATATATTACTTATTCATTAATTTTCTCCAATATTTCGATATTCATCGGATATCATTATCAAGGAATAAGTTACAAATATATTTGTAAGAGACGTATGACTATCTCCACATTCAATACTGCACTGTATTTTTTTAAACATTTTTTTATTATTATGATTAAATCTTACATTGATAAAGAAAAATATATCCACCCTACACAACTTTTTGAAAGTATTCTTCCAAAACTACGAAAAATACTAAAAAAAAAAACTTCTTTGTTTTAACCGGGTTTTCCCTAAATTCCTCCAAAATACTTGCTAATTCTAATTTTAATTTAAACTTTCTAACTTCACTTTTTACAACCATCACAAACATTTTTTCAAACTCCAAATCCAATATAAAAAAAATATCTGAACCCTTTGCCAAAATCGAAACTATGTGAAAATCTTTAGCGAAATGGAGTCATATGAACAACAAAGATACGATGATTATTACGCTATGCCGCCTCCACAACATCTTCCACCACGTTCGCGTTCTGTTCCGCGTTATGCCGATGAAATGCCTCATCCTCCACCATCTCAAGACCCTAATAATTATTATAATTATGGTCCTCCGCCCCTACCACCGGCACATCCTTCAAATGTTCAACAAAAGTATTACAATGAAATTGATATGCATCCCCCACCATTGCCACATAAAGTAAAAAAGAAATCCATGTTAAAAAGTCCCCTAACAGCCATTAAAAATGCCCTAATTAAAACTACAAAACCTTTAAGACGTATGAATAGTATGGTGGAACCAGAACGTAAACCGAAATCTGGTCTTAGGCGACAACAATCAATGTTGGAGAGAGGTATGCAAAGACCATACTATCCTGATGAATATCCCACATATCCAGCAGGATTTGATGGACGTTATTATGGTGGTAGAGGTCGTAGTGTGCCGACCTCTGCTATGAGGGGCAGTAGGGAACAGTACTATGAGCACCAAAACTACAATAATGCTCATTATCCAGCAACACAGGATGTTATGAACAGTACATACCAAAATTTGGAGAGCGAAGATATTTATGGTCATATGGGTACAGTACCAAGGACTGGAAGGGAAAGGTCATATAATGAAATCAATAATGGTTATATTGATCATGATGATTTGTATGCAAATAGAGCGTGCATTGATTTAGAAAGGCGTCAAGCTGAAAATGCTCATGCTGGACAGGGAAGAAGTGGTAGAAAAATTATCAGAAGACATAGTACTACAACAGCAGATCGTTCAGCAGGAAGACGACATCACGGACCACAAGGTCCTTACGACCAAGATGATATTTATCAAAGTAAACAAGGGGCCTATATGTTAGACAATCAGCGAAGAGCTCCCAATTCAGAGGTTATGACTAGAAGAAGATTTTATCCCGGCGCGGCGAATGAACAAGTGGAAATTCATGAACCGATATATCAGTCTCGTCGTGAAATGCAGCGTGAAAGACAAAATCATCATCTCTATCAAACAAAAAAAGAAATGCAAGAGCGCATAACCCAGGGTAAAAGGGATATAGAACGCGAATTTACACCACCTCAAAGTCAAACGGAGAAAGAGGATAAATCCATCAAAGAACCTATTTATCAATCTAGAAGAGAAATAAAAGAGAGTGCTTTGAAAACCAGGGCCCAATTAAGAGATCAAATCTATCAAACCCGAAGAGAGGCCTTGGATAGCATGGCCGAACCGGGTTATGTCTCGAAAAGAGATGTAGGGAGACCAGAACCGATTTATGAAACTAAAGAAGAAAGTATCTTACAATCGCGTGAAAATGAAACCGACGAAAAGAAAGAAGAAAAGACTGAAATTCAAACACAAGCTGAAATCAATCATGAGGAAGAAGAAGAGGAAACTTTAAGTCGTTCAGAATTACAGAAATCCTCAGATACTGTTATAGAAAATACAGCAGTGAAAACTAAGTCTCCCAGCAAATCTGCTCCTTTGGTACAAAGTGAAGATGATGATTTAGATGTGGACACAGGCAAAGATTTTGATAAATCTGAAATGCCTACGGTTATAGAGAATTTTCACAATCAAGGCATGTTAGAGGAAACGGAGAATAATATGAATGAAATTCAAGATATATCGGATGATGTTTTCGAAACGCCCCAAGCAGTGTCCTCACCTTTAATAGTCGAAGGTCCACCCATAGAACCTTTGGAACCACCAAAACCTACTTTACAGCTAACACCACGTACCAGTCGAGCTCCCTTTCATATATCGAATATATTAAAGAGAACTGGTCCTCCTCCGCTAAATAAATTAAGTGAAAGTCGTACTTCCATGGAAACACAGTATACATCACAGGCTAGTTTGCCAGTAGGACCACCAAATGCCACCAGTACACCCTATACCAGCAACATGTCATTGCCCATCGCAGGTCCAGTACCAACATCAGCGCCAGCAGCTGCCAGTGCGCCAGGAAATGGATCATTTCCGGCAGTGCTTCGTGACCCTTCTACATGTAGGGGTATTTTTGATTCATCTGGAGGAACTTTAGCCGATAACATTTGGAATGTGTCACTGCAAATACCAGCTGGCGCTATAGCGCCGGGTGTTAGACAGGAGATTTATTTCACTGTTAGTGATCCACGTATGGGACAAGCTGTCGGTGGCCCTCCTTTGGATATGGAAAACGGTTTGTTTAGTTTCCCTTCTTTACCTTATTTAAATTAAATAAAAGGAATTAATAGCAATTTTTGGTTTTTAATTAATTTTTTTAAAACACCGTTTTTTTAATAATTTAAAAATACATTTTTGATACTGTATTAATGTTTTTTTTTTTTTTTCTTATTTTGCATACCACTTGATTTTATTTTTCACCTAAACTTTTTTCTTTTTGTACTAAATTTAAAATATTTTATGTTTTTAGTCGTTTAACTTGTATTAACTTTAGTTTTACTAATTTTAATTAAATAGTTTTGCATGTTAATTAATTCAAATTTAGTATTTTTTTGTTTGAGACTAATCCAATTTTCAGATTACATTTTAAAATCATTGAAAACTGCATGAAAATCTTGAAGTTTTTTTAACAAATAGATATTGGGAATTATTTATTTTCATAAGCAACTTTATTATTTTCAACATTTTTTTATTTTTCGAATTTATTCTATGAGTTAAATTTCAGTTATGTATTTTATAAAGCTTTTTGTAATAGTTCTACTCCTTAAAATTTTTTAGGAATGACTTTTATACACTACCAGACTATTATCTTGTATCTTCTTGTTACATTTTACCTTAGCTTTCCGTTGGATAGTAATGAAGTATATTGTATGTACAGAAAAATTTACAATTATTAGACACCACCAGAATGAAATGCATTTTCTGGCCCGCTACGGAGTTTATTTTCGATTGTCTGCTAAATAATCTCTTATTTTTTGCATTTCGCAAAAAAAAATTCCGTTTAATTTTGACTTGTTGCACAAGTTTGTACCTTTTTTAGAAAAAAAATCTATATTTTATCAAATTGGGAACGCCATTCAACTGACGTTGAACAGATGTTTTATGCAAGAACTTGCACTGATTTTTTGCAATTGCTCATGGGTAGTGCGAGCTGCAGGAGTCTGTTTTCTTCATAGTTGTTGTTATGTTTCTTAAAAAACTTCGTATTATTGCAAGACTTAAAATGGTGACATGAATTACTCTATTTTAATTTTCTTATTGAGCTTGAGGTCTCTTTTCTTTTTGATATAAAAAATATTAAATTTATTTTATCCAATATTTCGGCATCCCTTTGTGTGCCTTCTTCAGGAATTTTTCTTGATTGTCTTACAAAATTTAACAGCTTTTTAACAAATTATATAATATGACATTTTGATATAAATTCTCATGTGCTAAAACTGCCTTTTATGTGTAATTCTTTTGTCGGCCTTTTCGGAAATGCATCTTATGTGTATAATTTCGAGTTACTACCTTCTTGTTGAGCAAGTGCGATATATGTATATTAGTGTGTACCAAAAAAAAATTTTATTTTATGCCCCACCTTTTTTTGAAAGCTTATAGTGTGATTTTTTCAGATTTTTCGGAAGAGGTTTAGAGGTCGCTAAAACCGAATTTAACCCAAAAATCGGGTTTTCTCGACTTTTTTGAATTTTGCTGATTACTCGGCCAATTATCACGACTTTTTTTGTTACTAAGTCAATTTTTTTAAAGAAATCGTTTACCATTAAATGCTTAATTATCAAACAGAAATGTGCAATCTTATGATTTCCAGGTATCAGCTCGCAAATGTTTCGTGAAATAAATTTCAGCAATTTTCACAACGATTTGTTTTTATGAAATCTGTTGTAATGGAGATTTAAAAAAGATGCCAAGCATTTTGGAAAAAAGGCAAACTGAGCGATTTCTTTTGAATTCTAATGTACATATAAAATATATTGCAAACGATTCAGTTAATGATAAAGCATATTTTAATGCATAAAACTACCATTGATTGCCAATAATTGATAACATTTAATATATTTGTTATAAATAATTGCGCTCCCGGGAATTAAAAAAGTATGAGAAATTAGAAACCCTAGCTGCGTTAACATTAACGTATGGGAACTGGCGTTTTAACCTAATTCGGGCGCGCTGAATCCAGTCGTGCTAACTCTTTAGGTTGACACTGGTTTTCGAGATATGCTGTTATTTCGAAAATGGAGGAGGTTGCACAACATATCGAGCCTTTGCTGCAATAGAGTCATAACTCAAATTTGAATTTTCTAGCACCTTCAAATAAAATTATTCTCTCTAGAGTTGAGTATATAAGATATTTGTATGAAAATTTACACAATATGAAGGAAAGATATGGCGATTAACTCCACATTATTAGATGGTAGACGGACCTATGTTCCACTGGGAATTAAAGAATTAAATACATTAGCTCAAAAATCAGGTTTTTTGAGTTATGACTCTATTGCAGCAAAGGCTCGAAATGTTCGCGTAAATAAAAAACTTTTTATATTATTGATCTAAACTTTTAAACTTTTTTTTCTCATATGTGCAGTCGTGTTAGAAACGAAACTTTGTTTGGCAAAAAAAAAATTAATTTTTTAGCAACATTTTGAAATTTTTTTTTTTTTTAAATTCATCAAAAATGGGAAAGCGCTGCTATGCTTCTAATTTTTTCCAGACATATAAAAATTGAAGTTTCAAACAAAACAAGCCATAAATTATTAAAACCTGTTAATAACTTTTGATTTTATTCACAAAAGACGAAAAATTTTAATTTATTTAAGCATTTCATAAAACGCAACATTTGTATGGGAAGTGGTGATAAAGGGCAAGTATGTCTCGAGAAAATGTTAAGGACAAAAAACTAATTGAGGTCGGTCATACATTATATCCCACTAGGGTCGACTCCTGGGTATTTATGGCACTTTTTCTTCAATATATATCTAGTCTGTATTGAACAGTATGTATGGGAGCCCCCTTAAGGAATGGAGTTAGCTGGTAGCTATGTTAGAAATAAATGATGGCGATGAAAAATAAAGTGGGGTTGGCCATACATTTGACCCATCTGGGGGCATCCTCGGCACTGCAGAGGCCAATTTAAGAATTTCAACCACACAAATATGGGGGTTTAATAAATTTTTTAAATTTCAAGCTTAACTTTTCTTAAAGGAAATTTTATTGCGGAATTTTTGGAGTTTGGTCAATAAACTAAAAAGTTTTTGAGTTACGCGAACGTATTGTGCAACCTCCTCCATTTTCGAAATAACGGTATATCTCGAAGACCAGAGCTAACCTAAAAAAACGGTTAGCACCACTGGATTCAGCGTGCCCGAATTAGGTTAAAACGCCAGGTCCCCGGCTTGTCTGTTTTTTCAACTAGCACAGTGTTATTTGACAATGTGAATAAAGGAAATTATTTTAAATCTCCAGAGAAATTTTATATTTACAGCATGTTTGTATTATAGCAATTTTTGGTTTTCTCTCTTGCTTGAAACTTTAGAATTTAAAAAAAAAATTAAAACTTTTAAACAAATTGAATTTTTCTTTAATTTTTATAAATTATTTTAATATTTAAAATGTTTTCGAATGTGCTTATTTGAGTTAAATTTCAAGATATTCTGGTAGTGTTTAGAACTATTCCTAAGTATGTGTACATTAGTGTGTCCCATTAAAAAAAAAATTGTGGGGATCATTCTTAATTTGAATACTCATAAGGCTAAGAATTTTTGAGATTTTTTTCCGATTTTTCGGAGGTGGTTTAGAGGTCGCGCAAATTGATTTTGTACCAAAAATCGACCTTTTTGGGTTTTTTTTCATTTCGGTTGAAAATTGGTAAAAATAGATATTTCTTCAGCTTCTGAGTCAATATTCTTAAAAAAAATTTTCCGATCTTTAATTTTATGTGCATAAATAATAAGTTTCGTCAGGGATTTTCCACATTTTGATATAACAGTTTTTCGTAAATTTTCAGCAAATATGAAAAAAAATGCTTTATAACTTTTAAAATTTGTATTAAGACTAAAAAAACTAATGATGCAGTTTAAAAGATTATGAAGTTTTAAATAAATTAGCAAAAAAAAAATGAATTTTCTCTCACCGTTCTCGAGTTATACCCTTTTAAAGCTTTGTACACATTGTATGAAATGTATAATACTATAAGGTGTGAACGGTTTGCATTGCTTTAAACTTTAAATAATTGGATTTAGAAAATGTTTTACAAATAAAATAATAGTTACTTACCAGTCATACATAACAATAACATATGTAATTATTACAAGAAGTCCCGTCTTTTTAATTAAAATATTTTGTTAATCTGAAGTTTTATTGCTCCGGTAAGTTGAAATTATCATAAAGTAGTCCAAGAAATATTGGGTAATATTTTTTTAAAATAGATATGCCTTTGTCGAATACAAGGAATGTGTGGTGTGTGGGCAAAATGATTGATGACCTTTATACTGCCAAACCGCCGACAAAAAACCAAATACTGCAAAGATTTTTTAAATTGCATTTAGTGGAAAAGTGCACTATTTCCAAAAGCGCCAGAATAATAGCAAAGAGTTTGAGAGATTTGTGGAATCCAAATCAGGAACTATGCAATATTTCTCGCAAAATAATAATATTGCACTCGAAGTGGGCAAAGTTATGTAAGGGTAAGTCTAGAAAAACCAAACTCGAAATTAAAAAAAAAAAAAACTTCAGATTAACAAAATATTTTAATTAAAAAGACGGGACTTCTTGTAATAATTACATATGTTATTGTTATGTATGACTGGTAAGTAACTATTATTTTATTTGTAAAACATTTTCTAAATCCAATTATTTAAAGTTTAAAGCAATGCAAACCGTTCACACCTTATAGTATTATACATTTCATACAATGTGTACAAAGCTTTAAAAGGGTATAACTCGAGAACGGTGAGAGAAAATTCATTTTTTTTTTGCTAATTTATTTAAAACTTCATAATCTTTTAAACTGCATCATTAGTTTTTTTAGTCTTAATACAAATTTTAAAAGTTATAAAGCATTTTTTTTTCATATTTGCTGAAAATTTACGAAAAACTGATATATAATGTATCAAAATGTGGAAAATCCCTGACGAAAATTATTATTTATGCACATAAAATTAAAGATCGGAAAATTTTCTTTAAGAATATTTACTCAGAAGCCGAAAAAATACCGATTTTTTAGCAATTTTCAATAATAATTCAATAAAAGTCAAAAACGCTAGATTTTTGGTACAAAATCAGTTTGCGCGACCTCTAAAGCACTTCCGAAAAATCTGATAAAATTCTCAAAAATACTTTACCTTATGAGTATCCAAATTAGGAAAAATCTTCCGAGAAAATCCAAATTTTTATTTTTTTTGGGACAACCTAGTGTACATACATATGTGAAGCTTCAAAATAGGACTATTAGAAAAGCTTTATAAATTGAAATTTGACTCAAAGAAGCACATTTGAAAGCATTTTCAAATATATATCAAAATTTAATCAGGGGGGCTACTCTCTATTGCAAATGTAGTGATTGGTACTCTTTAATGCGTTTGCGCATTTGTCTTTCGATTCTTTTTCTTTTCGCAAATCATCATTATATATTTTATTTAAACTTTCCTATTTTAAATTTTTTTTTACATATTTTGCCATTTCATTACTGGAAACCTGCGCTATCTTTTATTTTTATAACCAGTATTGCTTAATTTTCAAACAATTTTGCGAAAGTGATGGAGTGTACCAAGTTAGCATTTAGCTTTCGCATCGAAATTGTATTCCCATCGCAATAGAGAGTAGCCCCCCAGGTAGGTGATGAAAATCGATTTTGAAAACGACACCGATAATATCGTTTTGCAGTATCTTTAAAAATTGATTTCTAATATATACTTTTCTCTTATTTGCTGTATATCGTCACCTATTATGCAAAAGGGCGTAACAGCAATCAAAATTCGAATAGAGTTTTTGATTGATTTTTGTTCATTTTATTAAACTAAATATTCACAAAAAAAATAAATCCCTGCGATCAAAAATGGCGACTTAATTTAAGAAATTCAAATGCCAAGTACGGCTTGTTGTTATTGATTTTGTAAAGTTTTTTGCTTCTCCTGTAAACAAAAATAAAAATTTTTGTTACGTCCTTTTGCATTTTGAGTGACGATATGTATGTTATTATAAATTGTATATTATATATGTATGTAAATTGAATTGTATTTTGAACAAAAAATTATGACTGTAATTCAGAAATAGATTTTATAATCACTCGAAATTCATCACACCTTTTAAAAACGAAATCGATCAATTTTCATCACATACCAGAAACCCTTTTATTAAAATTGTATTTACATACACTATTACAGATATATTTACACTTAAACACTTATCAAAACTTAACTCCACTTACAAAATATTACAAAAAAAAAAACAAAAAAAAATTTATACTTAATATTATTCTTCAAAATTGTTTTGTTTTTACTTTTCTTTAACTAGGTGAAACCATGTTGTCACCCTTAGTAATGTGTGGTCCCCAGGGTCTGGAATTCCTAGTACCCGTTACGCTTAATATACCCCATTGTGCAGGTAGAACAACATCATTGGGTTTAGCTTTAAAGGCCACCGATAGTGAAAAAAATATTCACACCGAATGGGATAATATCGATTTACCAAGTAATGCAGCTGCTCATACAGTATCGGTTAAAGTAGATCATTTTTAATAATAATATCAACATAATCATAAATAAATTACTTATTAAATAATTTCATATAACTTCATATACATACAAACATTTATTAAAAAATAATTAATATTAAAATATTATTGTAAATATACTATAAGCAAAGTATATAGAATTTTAATTTAAATAGTTAACCTTTATTTTTGATTTTTAAGTATTGTTTTATAGTTTTATATAAAAAAAATTTAATTGATTTTTGTAAGTTTATAAAAAATGGTTGCTAATTTTTAAGCAGAACAAAAATAAAAACAAAAGTAAGTTTATAAACAAATTTTATAGTAAATTTGTGCCTTTAGATGTATTTTTATTAATTAATAAAGATTAAGTAATTTAACGAACGATTTTTTCTTTGTTTGATAAAATGAACATATGCACATATTTATATTGAAGTCTTTTTTTATAATTTCTTTGTAAATAATATCGTTTTATTTTTGTTTATAAAATCAAGTGTTTATTTTTTCATAATTAATAATTATAATTTAGTTGATTTAAAACAAAATTCAAGTTTAAAGCATTTTAAATGTTTATAGTTTTAATTTTATAATAAAATTTAAATTAACGAGTATTTTGGTTTGCTTTAAAAAATATTTTAAAATATATAGTACATTTATTCAATATTTATTAAATATTTCATAAACGTACATTTCGTCACTTAAGCTCCAAAAGGGCGTAAGCCACAAACAATTCAAAATCCACTTATAAATTGATTATGATGTATTTTGTTTATTTAAATCATAATCAATAAAAAAGTCGATATTGATTTTTTTGTCGATTCAGAATTTTGGATTTTAAGTGACGATATGTAAGATTGACATAATGATCGCAAAAAAAAAACAAAAAAGTAAAATTTTTGTAATAGTTTACATTTATATCCATCAACTATTCATTTATACAATTATTATACATACATAAAAAACTCTATATACGAAAAGCGTCAATAAAGTGTATACATATAATAAAAAATTTAATAAAAATTAAAAAAGGTTTTCTTTTTTTAAACACCTGAAATAAATTAAACTGTAAGGGCTATTAAATCAGTGCAAGATAAACACTCTTTTTGGTGTTTAAAATGGGTTTTAACTAGGGAGATCGATTATTCAATTTTTTCAAAAACCGGTTCTCGAATATTCCGAAACCGGCTAACCGGTTATATTCGAATATATAAAAACACAAAAACCATGTTAGGAACACAACTGTGTTGTACGTCGTAGGAACGTAGAACTTATCGCCATAAATTTTTACAAACACGCTTCAACTACTTACTATTTGTTAAATTTATACATTTATACATGAAGGCTTATTACATAAATTGAAGCTAAATTTACCAGTAAACACACACAAGCTGTTAGAAAGCTACTTAGTCGGTCGAAAGTTTATTATTAAAGAAGGTGATTTTATAAGTTCTCCTCAGCCAATTGACGCTGGAGTCCCTCAGGGAAGCATCATGGGCCCACTGTTATACCTAATATATACCTCAGACATGCCAACAAATAACCACACCCTAATTTCAACACAGCTTTTTTAAGCGTGCACGAAAACTGTCATGAAGCTTCTCGCTACTTGCAGGATCATATATGTATTTGAACTGGAAAAGTGGTTAAAACAATGGAGGATAAAGGTTAATGAGCAAAAATGCGTACATATAACATTCACCTTGCGTCGGGAGTCATGTCCCCCTATTAAAATCAATAATCAACTAGTGCCCCAACAATCGCATGTAAAATATCTCGGAATTCATCTTGATCGGCGTTTAACATGGAAATGCCATATAGAAGCAAAACTAACACAAATGAAACTAAAAGCAATTCAACTTAATTGGCTTATTGGAAGAAACTCTGTTCTTAGTCTCGATTGTAAACTTCTACTTTACAACTCTATCTTAAAACCAATTTGGTGCTACGGTATTCAGTTATGGGGCACTGCCTCGGCTTCTAATATCGAAAAAATTCAAAGGCGACAAAATAAACTTCTTCGAATAATCACAGCCGCTCCCTGGTATGTTAAAAACTCAAATATTCACAAGGATCTCAATGTGCCGTTAGTAAAAACTATTATTACGAAGTATGCAGTAAAATATTTAAAAAGACTTGAGTCGCACCCAAATCCACTAGCTCGAAATATTTTAAATTACAGCGGCCACTCTAGATTAAGGAGAAGAGATACAGCAGGACTCATCAGACAAGAAGAGCGCTAAACATCTACATATGTGAACAGAAACCGTGAAGAGAAAAATTTTCGTCTAGCATTGGCAGGACAAAAATAAAGTATTAGTATAAGATTTGATTAGTTATTGTTAGTTCATATTTAATATATGAAGATTCAATAAATAAATAATGAGAAAAAAAAAAAAAATTTATACCAATTGTTGTTAATTTTTCAAATATTCAACATGAAATTACCAAAAAAAAAAATCAATTTTATATGTTTAATTTTCTTTTTATATGACAATGCGCAACCGGTGTATAAAATAGAATTAGATCGAAGTCGACGTACGACGTACATAAGCTGTTACGTTTAGGTCAGCTTTTGTGTGCATTTGCATAATTATTACGCGTTTTAATTTGACATCATATCTACGTCGTACGTTACTAAGTTTATACGGTGCAATTGTGTTCCTACGCTCAGCATTATAGAAACGAATAGTAATATGAACATGATTTTTATAGGAAATATGTATATGCCCATTCGTCGACTGTATTTAAACACCTCTATCAGAATTCTTGCGAAAACGCAAGAATTTTGAAATTCTTTTAAGTACACTCTTAATCCAATTTTTTTTTTTTAAATTTTCTTATAGAATTCTGTTTCATAGAGAAATATTTGTATTTCTTTTACTACAAAAATCTTTTTCAAAAACGGCTTTGAAATGCTGTGTTCATTTACTGAAAATTGTTACGAATTTGTAACAATTGTTACTGGAAAGTGTTCATTAACCCAAAAAATTCAAAAGAGAGAAAAAAATTGAGACACAAAAAAATTATTGCAAATTTTTACTGGCAAAATTTTTACTTGCAAGAATTTTTGAAACAGCTGTTTCATGTTTTTGTTTACAAAACAAAATTTCCAAAAACAAGTTTTAAATAAGGATATTTTGCAAAATTAATAAGCTAATGTAGACTTTTAAAATTATGAAAAATATTTATGCGGTAAGAAATCATACGTATGTATGTTTAACTTCCCAGCAAAAAAAGACATGCAAAAGCAGTAGTAAATGAATGGGTTCTAAGGATAACGCACTGGTTCTTTTTAGGTGAAACATGCATGATTTTAACATTAGCGTGTCATTAGCGAGCAACAACGTTGCCATGGATTGTCTTTTCCGGCCAAACCTTAGGGGGAACTGTTACATGTTTAATATACACATATATGAATTCGATCCAGTACCGCGATTTTTTTGGACGTAATGGAGTATTGATGGATCGCGATCCATATTGCAGAATAGTCTAATTTTATGTGATCCATGATCCTGATCGCGGATCACATGATAAATATTGAACGTTTAGCATACTTTGTGATATAAATTTGTCATATATTAGTGTTAAGGGAAAATTCAAAATAAATCAGATATTAAAATATTTTTGTAAAGTTTGTGATTTAACGAAAAATCCAGCAAGTTAGTGAAACAGGCCATATTTAGATTCAAATTTAAGGCTTTATTTTGAGTAATATAATTATATGTAAGATGTACTTATATGAAAAATTCTGGTTCACACGTCGTTTTAGAAGTTTTAAAAGATACATTTATTGAATATTTATTTTCGATCTTCTTAAACAAGCAAAATATTTTCTTTTCTTTAACGTGAAGACATTAAAATATTACAGATATCTACTCCTTTAAAAGTGTTTGTTTAATGTACAGTTTTATTTCTGTTATTTATTACATTTTGCACTTGTTCAACAATACTGTATTAACTCAAAATTTTTAGTAGAAGCAAAACAATTTTTAATTTTACATTAAAGGCATATCAACTACGGTTTCATTACCAAAAGGTAGACAAAATAGCCACTACATATATTTTTACAGAGGGTAGATATTAAGTCGCATGTTGATTTTTTACAAATAGTGAAAAAATATAAATTTTGAGTAATACACTACTGTTGAACAAGTGCGATATATTTATTTTTAAATGTTTATAAGATAATAAAATGGTTCGGTTCCGAAGGATTTTGGTAAAAAAGTTTGGTCGAATAGAAAATTTTCAATGGCAACGCTGATCTGCAACAAATAAAACAAAAATATTAGGTGCGTTTGAGTACTTTTACAGTAAATTGCAGTAAATGAGTAAACTTAAAAATTTGCTCTCTCAAAAAGCTGTTGTCCAAAAAAGTACGCGAACGCAAAATTTGTAAAATTTCGTAAAATAAAGGCAACAGCTGATGGCAAATAATTAAAGTGTTGAAAAAAGTTTACACTTTTGACTACTTAACTCGTTTTCTTATCGGTACTCGATTAAATACTTTTAATAACACGAATATTTTTGGAAAATACAAACAAATTATTTTATGTAATCTTTCATATTTGTTTTTTTTTTTTTTATTTGGTTTTGAATTTGCTAATTTGTGTCCAGCTAAATTTGATCAATAGTACACGAATACTTTTTTTACTATTGATAACTTTAAAAACAAGGGCTGTTCTAAGTACCCGAGTACTTGACACTTTTACAACTCCAGAAAATTAACATAACAAAACAAAGTTTCAAAAGTTGGTATTTAGCCATATAAATTCTTCACAAACAAGTTTAATTAATTAATATTAATTCATTTTTTGTTTTTATTTTAGTTTTATTTCAACTTTTCTTTTTTTAAACAATTTTTCACAATTTGTATGCCTTTTGTTTGCTACTTTTGTTTGTTTACCTTTTGGAACATATGTTTTACTAAATTTTACTGCAAAAATTTCTGCAGTAAAAATTTGTAAGTACTCAGTCAAAAACTGTCACTTTACGCTCTCAATTTGTGTTCTCATTCACTGTAGTTTGCGTACGCGAACGCAATTTAGTAAAATGCAGTACAGTTCAGTAAAAAATAGTAAAAACTTTTGTGTTCTCGAACGCAGCTATTATGAACAAATTACTAAAAAAAAATCACAATTAAAATTTTTAAGTTACATGAATTAAAAACTATTATGTTTCCACTTTTTCTTCACTGCAAGTCCTTTGGAGGTTTAAAGAAATAGGCGTACAAATGCATATTAAAGATTAACGAATTTTTAAAACGTACGCACAACGTGTTCACAGACAAAATTATTTCTGTTTTTATTTATTATATACAAAAAATACATTAGCATAACTAAAGACGCACATATAAAAACCAATTACGATTTATTTTTAGCAATTATTTTAACTTTTTTACACAATTTTCATTTAAAACCCGCACAAAAATGATTATTTTTTTAACGCACAATAATTTTTTTCAAGAATGTAAACATAAACAAAGCAAAATGACAGACTTTGGTTCTCACCACAGTTCAAGAAAAAAATAGCCAGATGCCGTAGTGCTGCCACCTGTAGTTATTGCACCATGCTTAACACTATTTAGTTAAAAAACTTATTTGCAAATTAAATTATTTACAAAATTAAAGATTCTTATTAATTACCTATAAAATAATTTGAGATATTCTCATTGTTTACTTTATGACCGTCTTGATTATTATGAAACAAACACCAAAGAAATTCATTTGGACCAAATAAAATGGCCATAAAGTAGATAATGAGAATATCTTAAATGATTTTATAATTATCAATAATTTAACCCGCTACCTCGTTATCTTTCTTTCGTGGTCATATTTAAATGCCAAATTTTATGTTTCTAAGTTTTAAAAAAAATTACCAACGTTATAGGTTCTCATTCACTCAGGACCCTGCACCTATAATTTTATGTTCCGAATATCTATTATAGCAAACTTGTAGAACGAAATTTCACCATTTTTTATATTTTTTCTCCCCATTGAAATATAAAAAAATTCATTATTGTAGTGGAAGCCCATAATTGAGGAAGTATATTGCAAAGAATGGAGAAAAATTTTTTTTTATAAAGTACCAAAA
Source organism: Pollenia amentaria (assembly GCA_943735925.1). Classification (NCBI taxonomy): domain Eukaryota; kingdom Metazoa; phylum Arthropoda; class Insecta; order Diptera; family Polleniidae; genus Pollenia; species Pollenia amentaria. The sequence goes on from OX031006.1 coordinate 57,851,720, forward strand.
ATAGGTACAATTTTCAACCCTTAAATGATTGAATTACGAAAGAAAAAATTGTATTTCTTGGAAAGTTATGAATGTAAAAGTTTTAATTTCTATGTTTATTGGTTTTAATTGAAAAATTAACCTTTAATTTTAATTCTTGTTCAGAACAAAATGAACTGCGATGACACTTTTTCTATTTGTACATAAAAGTTGAATTGTTGGTGACTTTAACTGTAATATGTTTAACACGGTCAAATCAAGTCAAATGCGTTCTATGTGTGTCCGTTTTGGTATCTCAGTTCATCATAATTCTCGCCCAACTCACTTTGACATAGTACATCGTTCTACATCCTTATTGGATTATTAGTTAGTAAGTGACCAATCCATGATTTCATATTCCAGCCAGGTACAGTGTCCTGCTATTTCTCACCACTCATTAATTTATGCAGCTTTTCGATTTAAAGTTGAACGGTCCTGTGAAGTTATTGAATATCGAAATTTTAATTCTATTGACTGGAATGGTCTTTTAGAGTTTATATCGGGATTTGACTCGTATTGTTTTTTTAATTCCGCTGATGTAAATTTTCAGAATTCTATTGTCGATTCATTGGTTGCCTCACTTTACTGTTTTGTTCCGATTGTCAGAAGAAAAGTAAGACGTGACAATAATACTTGGATGAAGTCCAGGGCTATTTTATTGGCTACATCCCTTAGAGACTTGGCGTATTCAGCTTTTTTTTCTAGCAGATCTACCGAAAACTGGGCTATTTTTTGCAGATACCGAAACAGGGCCAAAAATATCATTCGTAAGGAGAAAAGAAAATGTTATGCTAGTTTATTCTCTGGTCTAGATGGAATTGGATTGTGGAAGGTGTTGAAAGGATCTGGTTGTATTGGGACTAGTGAATGGTCATGTAATTTTAATGTCAATGATATTAACCAGTCTTTTGTTAATAACTCTTATGTAGTAGATGATAATTTTATTGATTTTGGGTCTTTTGACGCTGTGGATGGATTGTTTTCTTTCAATCGTATTAGTGAATATTATGTATATGAAGCCATATGTAAAGTTAAATCAAAGTCTATAGGTGTCGATAAGATTCCTATTCGTTTTTTTCAAAACTATTTATCCTTATATTTCACTTATTTTAACCCATCATGTTAACACAATTTTCCCATCGTCAGCGTTTCCGTCTTCGTGGAAGACGGCTCGTGTGGTACCTATCCCTAAGTCAAAAAATATTCGTGATTTTGAAGACTTGAGACCTATTTCAATTCTTCCTGCTCTGTCAAAAGCGGTTGAACATATTATGAAGGATCAGATATTGTCATTTGTTCGCAATAGTATTGTTTCTTCGCAATATGCTTTTCGCCGTGGTCATAGTACTACATCTCTTTTACTTAGCCTAACTGATGACATCAGATGTCATTTGAATGATAATAGGGTAGCGACCTTAGTATTACTTGACTTGACTAAAGCATTTAATTCTGTTAACTTCCGAATTTTGATAAGGAAATTAAGAGAAATATTTAATTTTTCCGCCACGACTTGTAAGTTGATTTATTCGTATTTGACGGGTCGTGTTCAGTTTGTAGATGTTAACAATGTATACTCTAATCTACTACATCTTACATCTGGTGTACCCTAAGGCTCAGTTTTGGGACCCATTCTCTTCACGTTATACGTTAATGACTTATCAAGTTATATTGATAACCATATATGTAAATCATTTTTGTTCGCTGATGACGCATTACTTTTGTTTAATGGCGGGAAATCGGAAATTAATAATTTATGTTTAAATATCAACGATATTCTTCAACGTTTTCTATATTGGTCTAATGAAAATTGCCTATCTATAAATTCGTCAAAGACTAAAGCTCTTGTTTTTGGTATTAATGAGCAGCAATTACTTGATTTGAACATACATGTTGGTGAAACATGCGTGAACTTCGTGGATCGGTTGAAGTGTCTAGGCATTTATTTAGATAAATTTTTAAACTTTGAGACTCATATTGATAACATTAGCTTGAAAGTTTCAGGGTTAGTGCGGCAACTTTACTCTACGAATATTTATTTGCCACAACGAATTAAATTGCGTTTGGCTCATGCAGTGTTAATGCAACAGATCTTATATGGTCTTGAAGTTTTTTCTGGTTCAATGAATTATATAACCTCTAAGTTAGGTCGTATCGCTAACACGGTTGTACGGTACGTTTATGGTGTTCGTAGGAATGATCACATATCTGAATATGTTAAACGCTTCATGGGCTGTTCTTTCGGTAATTTAATAACTTTACGTAACTTGGTGTTTTTCTATAAAATTATAAAAAGCGGGTTTCCCATGCAACTTTATTCCAAATTTCTTTTTTTCCATTCAACAAGGAACCCTCAAATTATATTGCCTAGAATTAACAATGCTTTATTTGAAAGGTCTTTTGTTGTAAGAATTGCACGTCGTTGGAACACATTACCCATTGAGCTTCATGTGTTTTCACACTCAAATAATGCCTTTCGTGTGAAAATTTTGGCTGTTCTGACGAACTTATAGTGAATAATTCTTCATACTTAATTTAAACGTGATGTTGCTTATATATTTATGGGATCAATTGTCTTTTGATATTTTCTATTTAATTCTACCTTTAACTATATATATATATATATATATATATATATGTGCATGTATATGTGTACATATGTATATATATTGATATTTATTTTGGTTTGGGACCTAGGGATTTAAGTCAAATTCTAAATTTAAATATTTTTAGTATTAACTCAGGTATATTTCTTTGTAATATAGTTTATTGGCCTAATGAGGCTTTTATATTACCTGCAATAAATTGAAATTGAAATTGAATTGAGCTGCTACATCATATAGTGCTATTTGCTGAATAATTAAATAAAAAAATATATATAATTAAAAATAATAAAATCACTTTCCTTTTTTCGTCCATTTTCTTAACACACTTTTAGAAAACAATTCAATATAAGTAGTTTGCTAGTTGTGCTGCCAGTTTGTATAATTGTTTACATCTTTAAACCAATGGTAGCTTTGTTTTTCCGGGCAAATTTTCCGAAATAGGTGAATCGTTCTGCAGAACACTCTCAGTAAAAAAAATTGTGCTTCGGTCAAAAATATTGTTACGTTTTTACTTAATAAAACGCGTTAAGGTTTATTCCCTTTAAAATAAACCTTTGAGTTCTTTAAATTGCAAATCAAAATTGATACACACACGAATTCAACTTAACAAACTTTATTGTAATTAACTATAATGTTCACAAAATTTAACCACTATTGTAAGTAACGATCTGAACCGTTTAATGTCTCCAATCAAACTAAACTTAACTTTTATGAGTTAGCCTGTATTTATAGTTCAAAACTATTCCTAGTTGATTCAAGAACCGTCTAGTATTTTCTAGAAGGTCGTGTTCGAATTATTTTAAAATAACTTATACACCTAAATCTAAAATCTACAATTACAATTGCTAGAAAATTTAGTTACAGTGGCGTTCATAAAAAATAATAACTAATATGACATAAAACTATAATTTACAAGATAACTTAAAACTAAAACCATAAATAGTTCTTAGACAAATCTAATCACGTAAGAATATTGTTCGGAACGCATGGATGAATCCACGGTTAGTTTAGGAGTTATGAGGTTAGCGAATTTACTCGTTTTTACGCTATTTATCCCCTAAACATTCGAATTTCCAAAAATCCTTCTTACATAGCATTTAAACATGAAAGTAGTTTCTTGCGAGTCGCAATGCACTAAATTTGTTTACTAACACACACACAATTTTCGTACTATTAGACAACTTCTTCATTTCAAATTTCAACCTTATAACTCACGGCTTTAAGGCTGTCAGTCAGTCCGTAACGTTGAAATTTTATATACCTATATAGGTACATAGGTTATACATAGATTGTTAACTTAAATATTTTGTTTTGCCTTATAAATACTTTTATTGTTAACAAAGGCATTTTTTTCTTTTATATATATCCTAAATAAAAAACAATCCAATTCATGATTCATTTTATTCAACATAAACAAATATAAATTAATAAAATCACATTATATTTACCGTAATGTATAAAATTTTCCCAAGTCTTAGAATAATTAATGAGTACTCTCCTGTATATTCATCACTACTTTAATTTGCAAATTTTGGCCGGTAAAGTGTTCTATTACTTTTTAGTATTTCTGAGAGCAATTTCTTTAAATTCCTCCTTACTCTTTCTTTGCAAGTTTCTCCTAGTAAAGTAAATGAACACATCTAAATTCTTGCGTTTTATTTTTTCAATTCCCAGAATACCTGTGTACGACATTTTTTGATTTTTTCAATTTTTATTTTTAGTTCTTTGTGTTTTAACGTAACGGAATGTTGTAATTTTTAACATGAAGACATGCTAGAACTACTTTAGACTTTTTGTATATTAACGGGCATTCCGTCCTCTTCAACACAGCGGGCTAATATTTTACCCAATGAGTCATTTTTGGCAGCGTATTTGAGCAATGTATTATTTGCCGTCTCTTTGGATCTACTTGGAACGGAGTCAAGTTTTATTTGTTGCACATTTACATATGTCAAGCTATTGGATTAATTACACTATGCTAGTTGAAAAAACAGACAAGCCGGGCACATGGCGTTTTAACATGATTCGGGTTCGCTGAATCCAGTGGTGCCCGCGGTTTTTTAAGATTGGCTCTGGTTTTCGAGATATACCGTTATTTCGAAAATGGAGGAGGTTGCACAACATATATTCGCGTAACTCAAAAACGGTTTAGTTTATTGAAATTACTGAAAAAACCGAAATTCTGCAATAAAATTTCATTTAAGAAAATATCCGTAGTCGTTTTAGAAACATAATTTTTTTTTTTTTTTGGAAAAAAAATAATTTTTTTAACAAAATTTCGAAATTTTTGATTTTAAAAAATTCATAAAAACTTAAAAAATGCAGCTAGGCTTGCTTCTAAGTTTTTGCAGACATATAAAAAACGAAGTTGGAAACAAAACAAGCCATAAATGATTAAAATCTGTTAGCAACTTTTGATTTTATTCACAAAAGTCGAAAAATTTTAATTAATTTAAGAATTTCATAAAACGCAATATTTGTATGGGAGCCCCTCTAAGAAGTGGAGATATGGGGCAAGTATGTCTCGAGAAAATGTTAAGGATAAAAAATTAATTGAGGTCGGTCATACATTATATACCACTAGGTACGGTCTAAAATTATCTTAAACACAGAGCATTCTCTTGACAAAAGAGTTAAAAAGAGCTAATATTTTAGCACCAGGTGTACAAATATATACGGGGCTATCAGTCGCCATAGATGATTAACGACTTTTTTTAAATCTATTGAGAATAGTTCTATCGCGTATTGTACTGACATGGAGCTTATTCATTGATTATTCCAAAAGTAGCTTAAAAGCAGTTTTGCCACATGTCACTAATTTAAAAAGTCCTATTCCCATAGCACTAAGCACAAATACTAAAGAGACATACGCATCAATGAAAAAAATAATACAGTTAATTAAATATGAAGACCACAAGTGGAAAATATGCGCAGATTTAAAAGTGGTAGCTCTTTTAAGAGTCATGCAATCTATGTATACTAAAAATATGTGCTTCATGTGCTTATGGAATACGCGTTTCGATGGCGACCAGTACAATACACGGGATTGGGCTTTACGTGAGGAAAGCAGATTGCATAGAAATAATGTTATTAAATTACACCTGTACCGATGGAAAAGATTTTGCTTCCTCCACTCCACATCAAACTGGGTATTGTAAAAAATTTAATAAAAGCATTGAGCCCAGATGGTGTTACTTTTACCGAATTGCGCCGATTTTTTCCACGATTAAGTGGCATGAAAGTAAAAGAAGGTATGAACTCTAACTATATTAAATAAGATTTATATTTCATATAATAATGTTTTTATTTTACAGGAATTCCTAATGGACCGGACATTCGTCGTCTTATGAAGGACCATCAATTTGAGGTTGCATTGAATTATATCGAGCTATTGGCCTGGAATTGTGTGAAACCAGTAATAGAAAATGTATTAGGAAATCATCGGCCTGAAAACTGGCGAATTTTAATCAAAAATATGCTAACCGCATTTAAAAACTTAAACGTTAGAATGTAATTGAAAATACATTATTTGCATTACCATGCCGAAAAATTTAATGAACAATCACCAGTCGAGTCTGATGAACATGGCGAGAGATTTCACCAAGTAACAGCCAACAGAACACTGGTATAGCGGCAAACAACTTGATTCGCTTTAGGGGGTATTTGTTGGAATCTGCAGGAGGAAGAAGAATAAATTTCTAAATAAAAACTTTAACTTTAACTAATTAACAACACAGAAAAAATTATTAAATTTCTCCTATCACCAAATTTGTTCTAAATTCATAATATCAAGCAAACAAGTTGTTGATCTTGCACCTATTACCAAAATGATTATATTGATTACTAAAAATTTTAAGATTTTGAAAAAATATTTTCAAGAAATGATATTTTTAATTTTAATTAAAAAAGTTATCAAAAAACTTTGCAATTTTAAACAATGTGTTAATTTATTTAAATAAATATTGACAATTCCCAACAACAATTCTACATGTTTAAATTATTTTATTTTAAACGAAAAAAGTTAATTAAATCAAAATTAAATTTTTTAATTTTTTCAGCTAAAAAAATTATTGATTCAATTATCACATAAATTAAAGTAAAATACTTTTTAAACCATTTTTTTAATTGATAAAACACTTTTTTCTGTGAACAAAAATAAATGTTTTAAAATTTTTAAGTTTGGTTATTATAAAAAATAAAAAAATTTCATCTTTCCTGAAAAAATCAAAAGTTGTAGACAGACTTTAATCACTTATACCTGTAGCGCCTGATATGCCCCTAGACGGGCCAAATGTATGACCAGCGCAACTTTATTTTTCATTCCCATCATTTGTTTCTAAGGCCTAGGATTCACTCCTAGGGGGATAAAATGTATGACCGACCTCCAATGTTTTTTGTTAACATTTTCTTAAAACATAGTTGCCATATATCTCCACCCCTTAGGGGGCTCCCATACAAATATGGCCGTTTAATGAAATTCTTAAATTTGGCCCCTGCAGCGCCTAGGATGCCCCTAGATGGGTCAAATATATGATCAACCCCAATTTATTTTTCATCTCAATCATTTATTTCTAACATACCCACCCGCTATCTCCATTCCTTAAGGGCGCTTCCATACAAAATGTTCAATGCAGACTAGAAATATATTGGAGAAAAAGTACTATAAATGCCCAGGAGTCACCCCTAGGGGGATTAAATGTATGAATGACCTCCATTATTTTTTTTTTTTTTGGTCTTAACATTTTCTCAAATTATACTTTCCGTTTATCCCTTAGGGGGGCGTTTTATGAAATTCTTAAATTAATTAAAATGTGCCGACTTTTGTGAATAAAATCAAAAGTTGCTAACAGATTTTAATCATTTATGGCTTGTTTTGTTTGCAACTTCGTTTTTTATATGTCTACAAACTTAGAGGCCTAGCTGCATTTTTTAATTTTTTATGAATTTTTAAAAAACAAAAATTTCGAAATTTTGTTAAAAAAATGTTTCTAAAACGACTACGGATATAAGAAAAAAAGTTTTATTTTTCCTAAATGAAATTTTATTGCGGAATTTCGGTTTTTTAAGTTTTTTCAATTAGCTAAAGGGTTTTTGAGTTACGCGAGCATACATATGTTGTGTAACCTCCTCCATTTTGGAAATAACGGTATATCTCGAAAACCAGAGCCAATCTTAAAAAACCGCGGGCACCACTGGATTCAGCGTACCCGAATTATGTTAAAACGCCAGGTGCCCAGCTTGTCACAAAAAAATGTGTAAATTTCATGCACAGTGTTAAAAATGATAAATAAGTCGTGACGTCGAAGAACCTTTGCAACTTATCACTGTAAGGCACTTCAGGCACCTACCTTGGTCTTTTTATTTCCGTTCGAAATATCTTCAGAGATGACATCTTTATAAAATATATTAAATATTTGGAATACTCTTACACAATTTACATATTACCTCCTTAATTGTACACTTTTTTGTAGTAATACTTATTTTGAATTATATACATTTCTCAACCAGTTTGAAAGCCATTGGAAATTTTCAAAAAAAAAAAGTTTTGGAGTCTCTGAGTTTTAATTTAATGGATAAACATTATAGTTTGAGGTTACTGCAACTCAAAGTCAGCCGTAAAGCTGGCAGCACTTTTTCATTTTTTGCAGCAACCTGTTCAAGGCGAGTTCACTCACTACAGGTGACAGCACGAAGCCTGCAGACTTAAACAGTCGAACCAATTAGTTTTGGTTTTGCAATGTTCTGTTTAGAAATATATAAAATTTCGAGCCATAAAAACTAACAATGCAACGCAAAAAAACTGTTGTTTTTGTAGTGTTGCTGTCACTGTGCAATTAAATTCGACTTGGACCTGCTGTTTTTATTAACTTCCTTATGTTCCTCTGGTATTGTAATTAAAATTTTCCAAATATTTTAAAAGAGACGTCCGAACTAGCAAGGAATTTTGACTTAATGCATAAAATTTAAGGCAACGAAAAGAGATACATAAGTATTTTAAAATTCAGTTACATAATAGTTGAGATATAGGCAAAAAGCCACGACTCTAATTTTGGCCCATAAATTTCTAAATTTTACTCATACATCTTCTTAATTTTTCTAAATCTCCTTGTAATATATAAACTTTATTTTTTCACTTTCACCTTAATATGGATCGATTACGGTTGCCAAAAAGTTGCCGTCAATGCTAATTTGAAGCAACTTTAAATAAATATAAAAAATTAAAAAAAAACGAATAATAAAGTGTTTCAAATTAAATAAAAAGTTAAATTAAAAGTGTTATTAGTTCTGTGCAGGTCAAGAGGATGCATTAAACGTGACATCTATTAGATGCTATTTAAAGATATATCAAAGCATCTAACGTTTGATGGTGGCGCTCGTTAGAATTTTGGAAATCAGTCTCTTGTTTCAAATTGTCAGCTAAGTTTGCCCCAAAGACATGTCCTTTAGGATTTAGTCCCAGCTCTATTTCTAAATGCTCGGCTGCAGCCTGTTCAATGGGGGTAAAATGTATTTTCTCTGACGGTCCTCCGCCGGCAGTGTATACAAAAACAGTTCAATTTAAATTGTTCTACTATTATTTTCCATTTCATGAATTAAAAAGTCAAACCATAGTATAGAACTTTCAAACTGCTTTCGGATTATTTTTTACCATTTTAAAATTTACAATTAAAGAAATGAATACATAATGAATAAACTTAAAACATACAAACATATTATAAAAAATATACTAACTTATTAGTTTTGTGCCTTTTTACTTAAAAAAATATTAGCAGCAACTACAAATTTGTGGTTGCCAATATGTTAGCAATATGGCCAGTTTGTCAACTGGCAACACAATTTCAGTTGTGTTGCCATCCGTAATCGACCCCTTAGTAAAATAGTGTTGGTGATAATTACAAACAAAAAACTGGGGTATATTCACCGCATTCGATATCGTGTAAGCTATCGTATTTTTCTGCATACGATGGAGATTGACGTACCGAATGAAAACTTAAGAGATGTAATGTCTGGTTGTCCGATATTGAATGCAATAATCTCAAATTACGATACATTTCATTCGATATCAAGTGTCATGATACCAAAATAAATATTTAGACCAATCACAAATAAAAACGCGGGCAACTTTTTTCTTTTCCCATTCCTCCTATTACAATTAAAAATTCCGCATGAAATGTCTCACTTTTATTCAAAGAAAATTCCCTTGCTAAACAGAAGGGAGTTTATAAAACAAATGTTAGTAGGTTTTTGGGGGATGCTGAAAACAAGCTTAACTACATGGGATCATCAAATAATTGTGTTATTATGTGGAACGATTTTTGTTATTAATTAATATTCTTAAAAGTAATTGATCAATTAAAAAAATTAAGTTCGGCAAGATCTTGCAGCACAAAACAAAAAATAAAATAAGTACACAGCAGGAATAAAATCATACGACGAAGTTGTGCCGGTAAAGCCTGTTGCTGTTAATTAAGATTTGTTTAATAAAGAACTTGCAAGGCTATAATATTCTTTTTTGAATTAAATAAATTTTACTTTAACTTGCACAGCGACAACAAAATAATTGTCTGTGTGGTTGTTGTTATGTTTTTGCACCTTTGCTTTTTCGCAAGGGTGCAACTTGTGACGTGAATTACCTTAATGTTAATAAGCAAAACAACTTCAGCGATTATAATTTTTATTTTTGTTCCCGTGGAATTTGATATTCGAGAATTTTTTTCTCTAGAATAGTATTTTCCATGAGAAAAAATTCCTTGGGAGTATTCGTGTTTGGGCTGATTGAAAATTGCCAAATCGATCCATTTTCACCTGACCCCAATACAAAGTGTTTCCGATATTAGCGTTTTGGAACATTAGGGTCCAAACAAAACAAGCGTTGTTCATAAAATTGTGCTCGAATTTTCTCTTTTCCTATGTTAGATTTCTCTGGTTTTACAAATCTGCGAAATTAATTTATTATTTAATCTAGCGCATACAACATGCTCCTGGAATAAGGATTTTGACACGATAGCGCTTATGCCATATCGGCTAGAGAACAATTGGCTTTTCAACACTATTGTTTTAATTCAAATTTTAAGTTTAACAAAAAAGCGCAACTTTCACATTTCTATTTAAATCAAATTATTCAAAAAATAATGCCGAATATTAAGTGTAACTATAGATTTCGAAAACAATTGGAAATTTTAATTTATAAAATAAAATTGTATCAATCAACAAGTTACTACTTTTTAAGTATTTAAAACTTTAATAAATAAAAGCAAATCGATAATTATTTATATAAGTATGTGTATTAATATAATATTAAAAATAGGTTTTAATAATTCATAAATACTTTTTGCATTATCATTTATGTAAAGTTAAATATACAGTTTTAAGTTAAACATTATGTTATAATTTTTCGTATAATAATGCAAATATGGTTTTTTTACATTTTTAGAATTTCTCTTAAATCATTTTATATAATCAACAGTCAATATTACACAAATTATGTAGCTAAAAAATTATAATTATTATAAAAAACAAACGAAAACGAAATTTGTTTATAAATTTAAAAGCAATTACTAAAATATGCTTAAGTGTTAGAAGAAGTCGAAGTTATCATAGCATTATCGGGTTCTGGAATGGTCGAAATTGCTTCTTTAACATAACCATAGATCTGCTTACGTGTATCGGCGACCACATCTCGTACCATATTTTTGAAAAACGCAGTGTGACGAGGAGCCTCAGCATAACGTTCGTAATGATCTAGAGAATCCTGAAGTTTTAAAGTTAAATCGTAATTTTTACGCACTACCTCCAAAATTTGTTCCTCTGTAGGCGTTGAAAGGCCCTGTTCAGCCAGCCATTCTTTGATTTTATTTTGGAAATGCTTAACAATGGCCAAAATATTTACTAAGGCATTCAAAAGTTTAATGACATCATCTTTATACTCGCAATCTGGCATCGTGGTGTAGCGAAGAACTGAAATAAAGTCAAAGGAAAGTTAAAAGTCGTGTATGCAAAATCATTATGTATTTGATTAGCTAATGACTTACCCATGGCATGCAATTCGGTAAACACTTTTTCCTCTCGGTTTAGTTCATAATAAAGTTCGTCATAGCTGTTGGTAGTTGCCAAAAATGTATCTCCGTATGTGATAAATAAGTTAAAAATATTCACGAGCTGTTATAAGAGAAGAAATTAAAAGATTTCGTAATTACCTATTTTAAATTCAAAAGTGTCCCATTACATTGCCCATTTTTATGTTATTAAATAGACGCGACCTAAGAATTCGAAAACGTGTAATGTCTTTATACAAATACACAAATTAAATTTTCATTTTGTTTCGTGCAAAAAAATGTATTTATTTGTTTTTTTTTTAATGCAAAAATTTAATTTGTCACAAAAAAAGCGAAAAAAATTTTATATTTGGTAAAAAATTACTTGAAGTAAAAAGTTTCACAGGAATTTACAATGTTAAGACTAATTGCCATTTTGACCAAACATCAAAATTTTTGCAAAAACATTTAAATTCTCAACTAAACTTCGCAGTTATCAAAAGTTATTTTCGGAAATGCAAAATTTATTATTATTCATTTATTAATGACGTGCTAAACTTCCAATTTTTATTTTGCCAGTGTCTATGTGCATTTCGCTGGTTGCTTAGGCCAGCTCGTCTTGAATTTTTTTCCAAAGGCTTTAGAAAAGCTAAAAATATTAAACAAATAAGATCATAAAGTGAATAAGAATTTTAAACGCTCAGGTATTACTTGTAACAATATCAAAGCATTCCGCTACAATTGGCTGGCTAAAAATCGATATTTTCACTAAAACTTCAATTTTAGCTAAGCTTATAAGAAATCGCATTTTTTACTAAAAAAATGCTAATTTCCATTAGAAATTGCAGTTTTCCATGACAATACTCGTTTTTAATATAAGTTAGTCATAATTTTCAATAAAAGTCTAACTTCCATATTCATAATAAATTTTTTTAGTTATAGAAAGTTTATAAACTGGGTTTTGTATGGAAATTCTGTTAAAAAAAACTTTTACAAATTTAAATTTTTTTTAGGAATAAGGGTGTAAATTTTTCATTATCACTTCAACCATAAATCCAAAAAAAAAAAAGTTTAAATTAATCAACAAAAATTCTCTCTCACCTGCAGAGATAAATAAAAAATATTGCATTTCTTAACCAAAGTCTGCTCTTGATTAACCAAAAATCTAAGCAAACCAATTAAGGCTGACCATAACTCCTTCCAGGGATAATTTAAACGAACACGACAACGTTTCTGATAGCACAATATACGATGTATAACACCAATGCACAATAAATAAAGTTCCATGGGGAATTTTTTCATTAAATGAGAAACAATAAATTCCACCAACAAATCCAACAAAGTGGCTGCCAATGGTTGAGATTTGCCCACACGATCTATATTAAGTTTACGATGACGCATTTGAGCACGATGTAACATAACTTTAAATGTCAAGTTACTATCATGCATCATAGAGTTAGCGTATTGATCTTCCGAAATGCAGGTGAGAATTAAGAAGCAAAGTTTTAGATTGGCCACACTAGATTCGTTTTTGTTATCCTGCATCACAATGGAACTAAAAAGATTACAGTTAAAAAAAATTTAAAACAATTATTTTCTAAACTCACCAATATTGGAATACCGCCACTAGGAGATTTGTGGGATATTGTGTCATATCGATTATTGGAGCATTGGCTAAATCAGGCACTGGTTGTGTTAAGCTTAAGGTATTGCTAGGCGAGGGTGGGGCACTGGTTTCGGCTTGGGTATGTGCCAAAGTTGTTATAAAATTACGATTTAAATGAACTGCTTCATACAGAGCTAATAATAGACCATTGTTAGCTTTTATTTGTTGTACCCTTTCGCAGCCTTCATCCGAAACAAACATGTTGCCTACAATATTTGACAGCGATGAAAACCATGATGAGGACTGGGCATTATTTAAACTTTGCATATACTGGCGACAAAAGTCGATTAAAGATTGGGAAATCATTTGCCCATATCTAAGCAAAAAATTAAATATATCCTGTATAAAAATATTTGTGCCCTTCTTAAAAACTCACCCATTTAAAGCCAATTCGTCCGCCAATATTGACAACTGTACTATGTAAGGATTTGTAGCTTCATGTTTGCGATAATTCACCAGTATTGTTAGTAGTATGACTATATCATGTCCATGTTGAGCCCTTAAGGTTGGATCGCTAAGTAGTCTTACAAATGCATCAAATAATGTATTCATCATGAGGTATTCTAATAAAACATTTTGACTAACATTATCGGTACCGGTTACCAAGACTAGTAAAAGTTTTAAGCACATAAAGCGAGCATTTTCTGTTACGTCACCTATATATTAAATAAAATAGATATGTATATATAGATTTTTTTAACATTTTCAAAATTTAAGTTTTCCTGTGAAATTGAACACGGCCTGTTGTTAGAAAAGTAAAACAAAATTTCGTGTAAGAAATTTTATTGAAAACATATACAATTTTCAATAATTTATTTAAATATACATATGTACATACGCAGAAAAAATTATCAGTAGTTTTTTAGCAATTAAAAAAATTGTTTAAAAAGTATTTCAATTAAATTAATGTGGTAATTGAATCAATTATTTTTTAAGTTGAAAAAAAAAAAATAAAAAAAGTTCATTTTGATTTAATTAACATTTTAGTTGTTTTAAAATAAATTTTTGAGTAAAATATTAATTAAATAACAAAAAATCTTAATTAACTTTTTTCGTTTAAAATAAAATAACTAAAACTTGTAAATTGTTATTGGGAATTTGCAAAACCTGAGCTATATTTAACTAAATCAATTAAAACATTTTTTGAAACGGCAAGTTTTTCCATCATCCTTTTAATTAAAATTAAAAATACCATTTATTGAATAAAACTATTCAAAATTTTAAATTTTTAGTAATCAATATAATCATTTTGGTAATAGGTGAGAATCAACAAATTGGTTGCTTGATTTTAGGAATTTGGTATGAATTGATCAGAGACAAATTTGAATATTTTCTGTGTACATAGTTTCGCAAAATTTTGATTTCAATTCTAAAAACAGGTAGTTAGAGTATATTCTGTCATTGCGATATTGACTACTAGTTTTTGATTTGATTTATTGATGTTCGTCTATGTGTCCATGTAAAGCTTGAGACCATGGTGCAAGTGGTAATTTTAACGATTTAATAAAATTTCTATTGAAATTGGTAAGATGGTCTATGATTTCACTAAGCTCACATACAAATAGTTTCCCGATAAATCTAATAATTATAAGAGAAAAACTCTGCACAAATAAGTTTAATAACTTTAAAATCAATTAGTGAAATATTTAGGGATCATTCCAAAGTTAGTGATAGCTTCCATATAAGAAACGCTTTTAAATAGAATGGTTATGTATATACAACATCTGTCAAAAAGTAGGCCATTTTTTGGAAGCGAGCGTGATACCTACCATACAATGACAATATAAATTTATATATCTTTTAGAAACGACAATATTAAAAGTTGAAAAATTTGGTACAAAAAAGTTTATTATCAAACGAGATCTGTATTAAGAACTTTGTACTTATTTTTTTTAATTGGAGTAGCGAAGCGCACAGGGATAGGCTAGTTTTTGATAGCTGTTTTTTTTAATAAAATCTTATCTTAACAGCAGTAAGATTATCTGCCCAATTCTTCCTATTCTATATACCTACTCAATGACTATACAAGAAGTGCTTTGTTAAAATTGGATATCAAAAGTTGGGTTTGTTAATTAAGTATTGGTACAATATAGAATTATAGACGACGTGCCTATAATAAATACTTTTTATTTTCTTCTAAATTTTTCACTTACCCAACAATATTTGATTGCAATGGTCCATTAACTTCTTCATCCATTTATCCATATGTTCATAGCCAAATATCTCATTTAGTATATCATAAGAATTATCTGCCGTAGATTTCTTAAATATCGCAAAGAACAAAGAACACAAAGTCTGCAAACTATTGCACAAACGTTTGGGATGATCTTCAGAAAAGAAAAACACAAAATTAATATTATCAAGAGTACAAAACAATATTATTTACAAAAGGCAACACAACCACACCCTTTAAAAAAAAAGCTAAATTTAATCTCCAATACTTAAATCAATTCCTTAATAACTTACCTGAATCCAAGATTTCTATACATTTTTGAAAAATCATATTTAAATTCTTCTTAACTATAGCAAATTGTTCACTGGTCAACTTGGTGACTTCACCTTCCAGAGATTCAACATTGGGCTGCAGCAAAAAGAATTCATTCCAAAATTCAGGACTTTCTTGTGTTGGGTCTTCGCCACGAAAGAATAATTCATAAATGTAAACCACTTTTTCTTTGGGCCGTTTTGAGGAACCACTGCCACTACGTTTTCGAGAAGTCATTGTATTTTTTTAAAAGAATTATAATTTATTTTTATTTTTAAATAATAGTTGAGAAATCAAATATTTGTTTTTCCTTTTTTGCTGTGCTAGCAAATTTTACTTAATTCTCCGTCGTCTTATTTTGTTGCCTTCTGTTTAAAAACGTCATTGTTTTAATTTTTTTAACGTTGACGGCGTTAATAGTTTAACGCGTCATGACTTTGTAGTCGGTTAATAAATTTGACCATCTGTTTGATGAAGCAATAATAAGGTGGGAGCGGTATCACATCTGTTCGCAATTTTTTGTGTGTGGCGTAACCACTATTGCCATTTTGTGGGTAATTACCTGAATTAGGTGTAATTTTTCCTGGCGTGGGTAAAGCGTTAATAATTTCTCTTGGGTGTAAAGCAGGTGTTATCCGAAATTCTTCCTCTAGTTAGTGCTAGTGCACTCTGTTCAAGTTTTAAGGCCCATACAAGGTTAATATTTAAATTTATTGGTTTTATCTCGTTGCTCCACTGTTTGCTAAGTTAAAAAAAAACTTGCATAATTCTTGCAATTTTTTGAAAGCTGATTTAAAATTTTGTTTTGGTATAAAAGTCGTACAGAGTGGAATTTTTACAATAGAAACGTAAGTTTACGTCCTTTGAATTAGAATTGAATGTTCATTCCTATAATTTAATTTCATAAAAATCCAGAATGGGTAGATCTAAACATTGTACACACGAACGTAGGGAAATTATAAAAATCCTTATAAACAAGGTAAGAGTCATAGAAAAATTGCAGATATTGTTGGATGCTCAAAGAAAATGGTGGAAAATGCAATAAAATTTGAGTATAAAGAAGAAAAAAGAGGAAGAAAATCAAAAATCACAGAAGCTTTAAAAAGAAAAATTGTTCGCCACGTAAGGAAGGATCCGTTTGTGACATCTACCGCCTTAAAAAAAGAATATAATCTCGTCGTAGCCACTTCAACTATACGAAAACTATTAATAAAAAAGATTTAAAATCAAAAAGTGCAAGAAAAGTTCCATTCCTTAAAAAAATTCATTTAAAAATAGGTTGCAGTTAGCCGAAGAACATGTGAACTGGGCTGCCAGCAAATGGCGAAATATTTTGTGGTCCGATGAGACAAGATAAAATTTCTTTTACTCTGATAGAAACAATCAGTGTGTGCGACTACCACCGAACATCTTCCTCAATACACCATAAAAACAATTAAACACGGTGGCGGAAATATAATGGTGTGGACATGTTTCTCGTACAGTGGAATTAGACCTATAGTACGGATTGAAGAAAGAATGGATGCTGTTTTTTATACAAATCTGCTTAACGATTTTATGAAGCCCTACGCGGAATGGCAAATGCCGCTTCGATGGGTGTTTCAGCAAGACAATGATCCGAAACACACATCTAAGCGGGAAAAGGTTGGTTTGAATACAATGGGGTGAGGATTTTAAGCTGGCCTGCTCAGTCGCCAAACTTGAACCCCATTGAGAACCTATGGCGGGTAGTTAAGGTAGCTCTTACGGGAAAACATGCAACAAATAAAGATCACCTGTGGGCATTAGTAAAAGATGCTTGGAATAATATTCCAACTAAGACATGCCAAAAACTTGTAGACTCTATGCCTAAACGTTGCTCGGCCGTTATCAAAAATAAAGGATATTCTACTAAATACTAAGGTAATTTAGAAATGATTAAAGTTCATTACTTTGCTCATCTGTTGCAATTTTGTTGTTTTATAGGTAGTTAAAGTCGATGGCTCTATTTTTTTTTCGCTTAAAAAAAGAAATTTCATATGTTTTTCCGGATAAATATATTTTTTAAAGTTTCTATCAAAATATAAATATTGTTATTTAATTCTTATGTTGTTCCATGGTACAACTACACAAGGTAAACTCGTTGCTACAACAAGTACAACAAGACAAAAACAACAGGCTAAATTGTTTTTGTATTTGAACCAAGCCGTCAAAAAAAAAGCAACACTGTGCCTTCAAAATAAAAACACAAATTGAAAAAAAAAAACAACACGTGCAGTTGGAAATTATAAGTTTTTATTTAAATAATTTAATTGTTAAAAAATGTTGGACGATTTCGAAAACTGTGTTGGAAACTTGTGAAGAAATTATTTATTATATTTTAAAACTTATTGGGATTTTTATAACTTTTTTGGATATTTTAAGCTACCAGAAACACAAGAGGAATGGAAGTCTATATCAAATGATTTTTATAAAAAGTGGAATTTCCCAAACTGTTTAGGCGTAGTTGATGGCAAACACATTGGTATAATGAAACCTACCGGTACACAAAATTTTTATTTTAACTATAAAAAATTCTAGTGTTGTACTAACGGCTGTGGCGAACTCCAACTATGAATTAATAGCAGTCGATGTAGACAACAACTGTAAGACAAGAGGCCAGGAAGATTTTCGTCACACCTCATTGGGTGGGAAAATATTTGGAAACGGATTAAATATACCAAATGCTAGCGAAAACTTCGGTACCGAAGAGGGTCTACCATTTGTATTTGTAGGAAGGAATACTTTTCAATTAACCGACAAATTCTTAAAACCAATCCCTCTAAAATTCCTTACTAGAGAACAAAAAGTATTTTTTAATAATTTAAAAAGAGTTCATCAAATTGTAGAAAATACGTTTGGTATTTTGTCCTCTCAATTTGGAGTGTTTCAAATATCAATTTGTTTGGCTCCTGAGCAAGTGAAAACTATTGTTTTACTTGTTACTTGCACAATTTTTTGAGAAGGAGAACTCAAAAACATTTATGGGATAAAATTTTGGATAAAGAAGATTTGGTAAAAGGTATATTGATGAAGGGTTCTTGGAGTGATGTCGCAAAATTGACTCCACTGCAAAGTCCATTTACCGAACATTTTTGTAGTAAAACAGATGATGTAAAAGATAAATATATAAAATTTTTTAACAAAAAATAAATAGTTAGTAAAATCCTATAATCTAAAATCGAATATAATTGTGGGAGGTCTTGGCTCAATCCATATCGATATTTAGCAATTTTTCAAGGATAAAATTTAGTTTTTAACAAGTTTTTTTTATTTTTTTTCGAAGTACCCACAATCATTTCTATTTTTTTTATGTTTACAAAGAAGCTGTTTAATACTGATATCATATTTAACATGTAACAAACAACAAAGTTTTTATTTTTTCAAATTAATGAAAACGTACGGAAGTTGAAGAAGCTAACCAAAAACGGTACGAATTGAAAATGTGAAATTTTCACTTTCGTACAAACCTGAGTGTTATACAAATTTAATTATACTTCTTTATGTTATTTATTATATTTTTGACAAAATGCAGCTTAGTTGAATACATATTGCAAATTATTGAAAATAAACAAAAAAGTATAAATTATGTATTTTTTAATAAGCTTGTTTAAAAAAATATTGGATGTAAGAAGTGTGTTGTACAACTTAGACTACACTTCTTTGTAAGAGTTAAAGATCGATAACTAAGAAATCAAATCGTCCAAAGCTTTGTTTTTGTTATTTTCATTGCGTATTAAAGCATCAGATATTTTTAATTCCTCAAATCCCAAATCCGCAAGTTCACTAGGGGAATTAAATGTTCCATAACCTAAAAACAATGATATCACATTACATATATTCATTACTTAATTAATTTTATTTACCTTTTTATCATCAGCTCAAACAAGTTGAACAGTTCTTGCTACACGTTTAAGAGGAAAACCCATTGCGCTAATTTGCTCAACCAGTTGATTTGCTTTGCTATCTAATTGACTAAATGTATCTTCATTTTCATTCGTTTTTGCTGATGCTTCGTTTGTTACACATACATCTTTAGTTAAAAATAAAAATTAAAATTATATAAAACTAAAACGATGTTTGTATAAATACCAACATTTATGGTAGAGTCTTCCTTATTATTATTTAGTTCTCTATCGGTTGGATAATTTATTTGTGTATTGTGCTAAATCTAAATCATCAATTGTTTTCAGTTCAATATTATCAAAAGGTGAGAATGTGTCATCTTCAAAATCTTTATAATTAAACGAATTCGATAGTTTACTCTCATATGTTGACTTACTTACTGGTGTAAGGGCGCTAATAGTACTAGAACGGCTATTAAAAGACAATACTGTCGTTTGCAATATATTATGAAAGTAACTAATAGTCTCACAAATTTGCGGTGACTTTTCTTTAGATTGTGTTAAAACCTCAGCTTTTTCATCTTCCTCACCCCAGGAAAGATCATCTGTGCTGGGATATGATACGCTATAAAGCAAGTTCTTTTGTCTATCTTTATCTTCCCTTTTACGTTGCTGTTCCCTTCCCAAGATTCGTTCTCGTCTCAGTTCCTTATTGCGTTGACGTATACGTTTCCATTGTGCAATTTTATCACGTGAATCACTTGAAACTTAAATTTTTTCACAAATTTGATTAAAAATCTCAATAATTTTCAATTTAATTAAATTTTTTCAAAAATCAAATGTTTTTCACAATTTTTTTAATTCAACTGAATATGTAAAAAAACATAAACAAGTTTTGACTTTAAGGTTCAAATTGGGGTAAACAGCTGACAAACATCTGGGCCAACGAGTCTACCTTGTGTATATGTACCTTGAAACTCACAAACTTTGTTCTGAAGATTTAGAAAGTCGTTTTTTTATTTAAAATTTTTAGTGTAAGGCGGCTCTATTTTAAGGAACACCACTATATGTACCATAGATTACAGTATGTACTAGGGTATTCATTTAATCGGGCTTTTGCTTTAATCGGTTAATCGCTCGATTAATTAACCGATGATTTGGTTTAATCGGTTAATTTTGTAATTGATCGGTTAACCGATTAATAAAGATTTTTTTATAAATTAAGTAATTTCTATACATAAAAATGCATACATTTTTTATTATTTGGAGTTTATTTTAAAAAAAAGCAATGACATAACAAACATAACAATTCTTGAACTAACACGAGCAAACAAAAAAATAATTCATAAATATGTAATACATATTTTTTAATTAATACCATAATATTATGTAGTAATTCAAAAATAAACTGTTTGATAATTTTATTAGTTATTTCAATAGTTTAAGGAGACCTTAAAAATAATCTTTTAGAAAAATGTTTAGGATTTAAGAGATTCTTTTCTTTAGTTTTAATAAATCTTGACTTTGAAAAAATTCTTTTACTTATCGTTGATGTTGGAGAAATCGAACGCAATCCATAATACAGAATATCTAATTTCTCAGTCCTTTTCCTGGGTTTCTCTAAACGTATAAAAGCTTCCATTATGTCATTAGAGTCATGTTTTAATTTTTTTAAATTTTCATCTCTTCTAATTGTTTCGGTTAATTCTGTTAAATGTTTTATATGAGAAATTATGAGAAGAAACAAATAACTTAACACATACATAAATATGGAACGTTCCAGCGAAAAGTTTCCTTGTTGTAACGTAACGCCAGAAGTAATTTAAATCGTTTATCAAAAATTGTATATGTATAATTTACTTTTTTACATGCTGTGTAAAGCGCAACTAGCTCTACATTAAGTTACAAAAGGGATAACTTTTGAACAACATGGTCCTAATATACAAGCTTATTTACTTTCTGGCGTTACATTACAAAAATTGTTGGAAATTCCCATATGTAACTAAAACGAGCAAAGATTTTTAATTTGATAACTTGGAAAATAAATCTTTATAAGTCCAAAGGTTTTATACAAAAGGGGTTGCTCAATTCGCAGACTTATGCAGTTTTCTAATGCAAGTCAAAATACATTTCTATTTTTTTAACGTCTATATCTTCAAATCTTTAGGGTTGATTGTTGTAATTTTTTTCTGAATAAAGTGCTGCTTTATTACTTTTTATTATAAAAAAACTTTTTACATATTTGACTTCTTCATTGAATTTGTATACATTTTGTCGTACAAATATCATGTCACGTCACAATGGAAATGCCCATATAAAAAGTACGTGAAACAAAAAGCTGTTGACAGCAAATACCTATTTAAAATGAAGATTCCTTCTTTGTTTGAATGCAAAAATATTTTATAAACGCATACCTTTTGCATATCAGACGAAACAAATAATAAAAACACAAAAAAATATGTTATAATACTACAAAAAATTAAACATTTTGTTACGTCGGTTAATCGGTTAATCGACTGAAATCGTTAATCGAAAATAGCCAATTTTAAATTAACCGATCAGTTAATCGGGTAGTAATTAATCGGTTAACCGATAACCGAATGAATACCCTAGTATGTACTATGTATTTTTTTTATAAAATTTCTAAATTTCAAATTTATTTTCGTATTGTTTTCTATTTCTTCCTCATTCACAGGCGCTAATAATGGTAATCATTTTGCGTTAGATTTCTTAAATCATTTTAAGATTTTTCAATTGAATTCTTGGTAATAGAACTTTATTCATGTTGCAATATATTTTCTCTGTACAAGTCCAATACAAAATTTGTAAGCTCTTGATTGAAAAAAAATTGTAGACCTAAAAGAAAACGCCATTTTATTTCTAACTTTATAAAAATCTGAGTTTTAAAATTCACCAAGTCATATACAAAGGCCAAACATTACCAAAGGTGAGTATATAATATAGTATAACCTATGAAGCATAAAAGGGTGTTCACGAAAGGCGGATTATCAGGTTATATGGTTATGTAGTTATATTAACAGCAATAAAATATATATTAAAAAAAAATTAAATAAATGTATTTCGTTGTTGTGAATATAACCAAATAACCATATAACCAGCCTTCCGCGAACAACCCAAAAATATAACTTGATCCAATAAAAATAATGGCTTGATAAATAAAAATATTAAATATCAGCAACAACTAAGTCTTAAATTAATTAATAGATTTCCAAAAGTGATGAAATTATTATTCAATATTTCATTTTATTAAAATGTTCTCCTCAGTATTCCTATACATTTACCTTAATAGTGCCCCTAATTAGATTAATCGATGTTATTACTTGGGATGTAACGTTACGCTGTTTTGCCGATACGATAATGATATTCAAAAAGAAATACCGGCGATACCGATACTGATAGGCATATTAAATTTTAATTGAAGTTAAAATTAACAAAACTCAAGAAGAGTAATTTTTTATAATGCAAAACATCAGCGTAAGATATAAGTATTTGAAATTGATATTAATAAGATTTCAAAAAAGGAAAAGTGCTATATTCGGCTGTTCCTAGTCATATATACCCTTCACTGTAGTATTAAAAATCCCAAATTTTATATACGGGAGCCTCATACTAGTGTGGCCAGGTGAAATAATGGTCCGTTTTTTCCGATTTTTCACATTTAATGCTCCTTTTATATAAGAAATATCTGGGCCAAATTTGGTTCTCTGAGTTTATATTGTATGGGCGCTATTGTGCCAAAACCATTATATCAGGAAATTTCATCGATTATATGAAGATGGATTGAAGAGCATCATAAAACTGACATAAACATCCGCTATCTCGAATCAAAGAATTCCTAATTATCTATCATATTTGTTCATTCATTGGACAAAAAAAATTACCGAATTTTTATTCATGAAAAATACAACTTTTGGACCCTTTTTACGCGGTTTAGCTAACGGGAGATTATCGCTAGATTCAAAACATTTTGGAATCTTCATAAAACATGTCAAAGTTAGTATCGAAGGGGGTAGGTTAGGTTAGGTTCCATGAGCAGCCATCGAGAGACAGCTCACTTGGGTCCTTTAGCGGTCCCTTTGTGATACCCAGCGCCAATGCCCATCCCAAAGAGCAGTTACTCAGATGGCGTCACTGCAAGGTTGAGCCAATTCGTCTTCCTAATGAAGAGAAGAAGCAATCTAAGTTCTATTTTTGATAGATTGATCCTCCAAACAGGAAAACACCGGTTCTCCCAGGTATTTTTCCCTGATGCCCCGTAGCCCAGGGCATTGACAGAGAAAGTGAAGCACAGTTTCCTCTTCCTCCTCATCATGACAACTTCTACAGTAGGCATTGAATACCAGACCCATTCTTCTAGCATGAGTCCCAACAGGCCAGTGTCCAGTTATGACCGACACCACGGTCCTGATTTGGTTCCTATTGAACCTAAGTAGAGATTTGGTTCTCCGTTCATCATATCCAGGCCAAAGTGCCCTGGATGTGGAGCAGGTGGACTCACGGGTCCATCCCTCTTGCGCAATTCTATAGTTCTCGCGCCTAATGAGTGGCTTACAGTGAGCCATTGGAAGGCCAATGAATTGATCAATGAATGTTTCATCCATACGACCACCTTCCTTGGCCAGCTCATCTGCTATCTGGTTTCCCGGGCAGTTTGAGTGCCCTGGTATCCATATAAGCGTTAACTCTGAATGTTCAGCAATCTCATTCAAAGACATCCGACATTCCACAGTCAACCTAGATGTCGTAAAGACACCCGCAAGAGAGGCAATGGCAGCCTTGCTATCAGTATATATACGTATATAACCCGATACGCGATAATACTTTAGCCAGTTGGCTGCCCGCTTTATAGCCGAGATTTCCGCCTGCAGGACACCATATCCATCTGGCAGACGAAAGGAAACTTTTACGCCCAGTTCCGTGTATACCCCAGTTCCGTGGAAGGTGCCCATAACCGACATCGCACTTTCGTGCGCTATTTGTGTCGCATACCTCGCGCAAAGAAAAGCTCCGGGGTGCAGTAGTCCACTCCTTCAGGGACAATCGAGTATCCCGTTATACTGGAGTGTCCATAGTCACGGTTCGGCCAGCCGTGTGCCGCGTTCAACCGTCTCGCCGAACAAAGAGCCATATGTCTGGCCGTGATGTCCACCGGCAGGCAGTTTAGCATTGTAAACAGCGCCCTGGTGGGAGTGGAGCGCATTGATCCTGTGATCATCAATGCTACCAGTCTGTGAACCTTCTCAAGTATCGGACGGTATCTGCCCTTGTCCAGCGCAGTCCACCATACGACAACACCGTAATACAGAGTCGGCTTTACTACAGCTTCAAAGATCCAATTGACACACCTCGGGCCCATGCCCCAGTTCTTGCCGATTGCACCTCTGCACGCATATATATTGCCTTTTCCATCCTCGTCCGGATGTTCAGCCCCCACGACAGTTTACTGTCCAGGATTACGCCCAGATACTTGGCGCTGTAAGAGAACTTAAGTTCAGTCCCATTTAGCCTCGGAAGTCTCATGACCTCAGTCCTATACTTCCTCGTGAAGAGTCCTATCCAGTTCCGTCTTAGACGGATTAACACCCAAGCCGCATGATATGCTCCAGGTGCTAAGTACCCTTAATGCAGCCTCCATACACTGAGACATTATGTTCAAATGCTTCGCCGTGATGGCCACTGCAACATCGTCAGCGTACGCCACAGTTTTAATCCTCATGTCGTCCATTTTCGTCAACATGGTGTTCATAGTCAGGTTCCACAATAGTGGGGATAGTACTCCTCCTTGGGGAGTACCCCTGTTTACCAGTCTCTGAACGCTGGTCTCACCTATCGTGGAACAGATGACCCTATTCCTGAGTAGATTATCCACAAATCTACATATGCCGTCATCAACCTCCAGACTCCTCATAGATGCAACAATAGAATCCGGTTTGACATTGTTAAAGGCCCCTTCAATGTCGAGAATCCTTCGCTTCGGTGTGAGAAGTCTTCCCTCCCTTGGGGATGAAGACCACTCTACACAAGGTCCAGCTCACAGGTACATACGAAACGCATCTCCTGTATATAGCCATCAGCCAGGGTATAATCGCAGTCGAATTCCTCTGCAAGACCGCCGGAATTATACCATCCATACCCGAAGATTTGTACGGGTCAAAGCTGTCGACAGCCCACTTAATCCTATCGTAGTCCATTGGGATAGACAAAGGACCGGGCATCGATTCACAAACCTGATCCTGCAAGCTCCCTTGGGAGTTTACAGGAAAGTGAGTGTCAATTAACACCTCGAGTGTTTCCTGACTAGTCGTAGTCCAGCAACCATCCGATTTTCGGATATAGGTCGGGACAACAGGGCTCTAAGCCATTATCTTACGTAGACGGTTTGTCTCAGAGGATCCTTCCACGCCGCTACAGAAGTTCCTCCAAGCACTCCTTTTCGCCGATCTCACCAAGTTTCTGAATCTATTCAGTGAAGACTTGTTCTCCGCCCAATTACTATGACGCTTAGCCATATTGAACAACCTACGACAGTCTCTTCTTGCCTGCGAAGGGGGTACAATCTTAAGCTTTATTTTTAACAATTTTTATTGACTTCCTTATCTTTATTTGTAAGAAGATAATTGTATAGCTAAAATAAGAAACTCTTAAATGATGATTGATCCAGCAAACGATTTGCAAGAGCAAACAAGTTTTTAATAAAACTAGTGGTTACGTGTAGCACGTCAAATATTTAATTTGTGTGAATATAGCTTAAGTAAATAGTTACGTTTTCGTGTTTTAAGAAAATCGGTAGCAAAATAAATTTCTTCAAGTATATCTTTTTAATAAAACTTTAATAAAGCATATATTTATTATAAGAATATCGTATAAAAATAAAAAATTATAGTCGTATATGTATATAAAGGATTGTCTGAAAAATATCAATACAGAATCTTATGTATATAACGTAATTTTTTGTTGAGAATATAAAACATTTAGAAATTAGTATCTCTCCATATCATTTTTACTTCCAACCAATATTTCCAGTAGAATCATTTGGCGATGGTTCATAGTCGGGAGGTAAACTAAAACCTAATACCTCAAGAGGAGGCTGAGTATTGGCTTCTGCTTTTGAAGTGTTATGCTGATGAATTGGTTGAGAAGGACTGGGCATAACTGTTGGTGGATTTAATGGTTGCATTTCGGGAGCTGTTGATGCAGGAGCAGAAGGTGTAATGCCAGTTCTGGGGGAAGTGGGTGTTACAGCTGATATGTTAGCTGATGGATATAAATTATTGCTAGGCTTTACAGCTGGTGGTGGAGGACCTGAAGGGCCGCTAGTACCGTTGATAGATAAGCCAGGATCATTCAAAAATACTGGATATCTAGGCTTAAAAGTATTGCTTTCAAATTGTTCTGAGCGAACATCTTCTTCGAACATGGGAGGAGCTTCAAAGAAATGAAAAATGAGAATGTAATTACATTTCTTTTAGGTAATGCACAAAATCTTACGTATTGGTTTATACACTGGGCCAGTACCGGGTTGCGTTGTTATAGCTCCATCATCTACAGTACTCGCATACAACGGAACTGTTCCAATAGTAAACGGAAACTCAATTACCAAATCACTATGTATTCGAGAAACCTTTGCTATAAATTTTAGGGTATACGAAACTTTTATAATACTGCAACTTTCCAATGATGACGGTGTTGTCGAAGGAATTTGTAAAAATTCATTGAACTCTGCTTTATTTAGTTTAACCACTTCACCACAATGATTATCAGCCACTTTAATTTCTGTTTCTTTTGCTTTAGTTTCGGGACTACGACTGGTGTAGGCAATCTTTTTCATCAGACGAACTTTAACATCGGAGCAATGTACATCTGATTGATTGTCTAACACTATATTAAAGCGTACTTTTTGTCCGGGTGCATATGCACCAAAAGGAACTTTAACACTCATGACCATGGGTCCCTTAGTGCCACAACATAAACTCCAGCAAAAAGTTTTCTCCTCAATTTTTTGCAGAGGTTTCTGAAAAGATAATGTGAATATAATAAGTAGCTTATTTTGAATCATATGTCAACCTTAATCGTTTAATAAGACTATTTAAAATCAAACAAATTTATTTAACACACAAGTTATAATGCCATTTTCCGCTGTGCCGAATGTTTGATACTTTCCACCAAGGATCATAACAATACATATATATTTTGAATTTGGAAACTTTGTTTTAATTTGGAGCTTTGTCCCATAGTGGACGATTCTCATCAAATTTAACAGATATTAGTTATTGTATAAAACTTATTTGTGACTTATCTGGTTTGCATTTATACAGGAGCTATAACCAATTTTTTTATATTATACTAGCATTTAACCCGCTAGTTCGTTACCGTCCTCTTTTCTTTCGTGAACATATTTTTACGCCAAAGTTTATGTTTCTAGGTTTTAACCCGCTAATTTGTAATAGGTACGATTTTCACATCTAAACGTTCGTATTTCGAAAATTTTTATTTGTATTTTTTAGATACGTTACGAATGTGATATTTATTTATTTCAATGTTTGTTGGTTTGCCTATTAAAAAAGTTTTAAAATACAGGTTTACTCCCCAAAAGGGTCTAATTTAAAAAAAGTAGCAGACACCTAACCGCTTATTATTTTACTGAACATCAGGTTAGGGAATTTACCCGTTGTAACCTTTCTTACCCTCTAACTATAAAAATTTCAAAAACTCCCATCATAGGTAATCGATTTCGCGAGAGGCCAACCTCCCGGGAAAATTTCAACATTTTAGTTCAGGCGTTTGGAACGTGCGATGATGAATCAGTCAGTAACTTTACAATTTTATATTATACTAGCATTTAACCCGCTACTTCGTTAGCGTCTCCTTTTCTTTGGTGGACATATTTTTACGGCAAAGTTTATGTTTCTAGGTTTTAACCCGCTACTTTGTAATAGTTACGCGTTTTACCCCTTAAACGTCCGAATTTCGAAAAAGTACCAAATTTGTATTTAACCCTTAATTCTATGTTTATGGGTTTAAAAGATAGATGGGGTGACAAAAAAGTACCAAAATACAGGTTTTACCCGTTTACTCCGTTAAAGGGCTGAATTTTCAAAAAGTACCAGACACCTGTCCGCTTATTTTTCTAAAGAACAACGATTAGTATTAAATTTTTTTTGTATCTCTTTTAGTTTTGGAGTTATAAGGTTACCGAATTTATCCGTTTTTACCCTTTTTCCCGTCTAAGTGGATCGATTTGGGAAGAGACCAACCCCTGGTCCAATGATGAATAAGTCAGTGAGTCAGTCAGTCAGTAACGTTACAATTTTATATATATAGATTTATTTTATATTTAAATTTAAAAGGAGAAGAAAAAAAAAATTATGAGCCATATAGTCTATTTCCAATGTGCGAACGAATTCTTTCGTTCGCATAACTACATTGAAAACAAAAACAAAGTCTAAAAATTTGTTTTTGGCTAATAAAGTCGAAAGAAAAATTTTAAGGATCAATGTGATATTATGTATGTATCGATCATAAATAAAATTGATAATGTGATTTCTTGTCATAAACAGTGGTGGATTTACATAATTTAAAGGCGCCAAAATGTAAAGGTAAAAGAATGTAAAGGCCGATTCATTAATTGACTTGGTTAAGTTAGATTAAGCAAGTCGATTTAGAGGGTTACCGATTCTGACCACAGATTTAATTAAGGAATACAACTATATTCTTAAAAATCAGTGTACCCTTACTTTTTATCGGGCCACAACGACAAAGATATTGAAAATGTCGTGTTTTTAAGAAAAAAAATGGTCATAATGAACTGCCTTGGTCAATGCTATCATAATGCATGTAATACGAGTATATCAGGTATATATTCAGGACTTCAGGCACAAGTTAAAACAATTAATTCTTTTGCAAATTATGTGCCTTGCGCTACCCATTCTTTAATTTTGGAAGGCCTTGTGCTGCTGGGTCTGTACCCGAAGCAGTAAGTTTTTCACCTTGCAAGAAATTTAAAATTTTGCTTACAGTATCTATCTACATATCGTTAAGAGATCTTGGAACAAAGAACAAATAAAAGACTCAAAAGTCGCTCTTAATCTCGCTGATTTGCTCAAAACCTGTTATCAGTGTGATCAGACCTAAAAAAAAATGTTACAGCTAAATCTGGCATCAGACATGGCCAAAAAATGCTACAAATTCTTTTAAAATATGCTAAAAATAATGCCAAACTTTTTTAATATTTTTGTTAAAAATTTATAAACTGTATGAAATTTTATTCGCAGCAAAATGCATTTTAGTGACTGGTTTTTTAACGAAATTGTAATAAATGGTTATATTTAAACAAGTGGATATATTTTGGTAAAGCATTTGATACATATAAATATGTAGCACTGGTAGTTGAGATTAAATTTTAAATTTAGGGGCCCGCAAACCCGTGATACATGCTAAATTTAAACGATTTTATTTCTATGATATACAATTTTTTTTAGATAATTTTATTTTATAGTTTATTGTTTTTATAGTTTAAGAAAAGTTGAAGCTTTAGAATAATTATTTTTCAGCAGTTTAGAGCACATGTTTCACACATTTACACTATTGCATTTTTATTTTAATACAAAGTGAAATTTCCTTGTACTTTTGCATCATAATATCAAAGGGACAATTAATATTTACAATCAACATGATAAAGGCATTTCTAATATTCCCTGAATGTTCTATATTTTTTTCCCAAGACAGGTAAGATGTTTAACATAAGAATTCTCCTTTTTCATACGAAATTATTTTAGGTACAACTATTTTAATTCAAAATTTAATAGAATTTATAAAAAAAATTTAGTAAAATCAATAGAACTATTCGTCGAAATTTTTAAAATAAATAATGCTAAAAAAAAGCTAAAAACGTTTTCTAAAAATGCTAATTAAATGCCAAGTGCTAAATGCTAAATGAAAATTTTGCAGCTAAATAAAAAATTTCAATGCTAAATTTAGATGCAAGAAATGCCAAAATGGCCACACTGCCTGTTATGCTATAGAAAAAAGTGGTCTGCAATAAGCACATGTGCATTAATTTGATTTGTCATCTATGTTTTATCCAACTGTATGGTTCTCTACCAAGGCGAATTCACCTTGGTTCTCTACCTTCAGTTCTTCAGTATATAAGATATAAAAAATTTTTTGAGTTTGAAGAAAACGGCAAAGCGCTGTCAGGATTATAATCAATGTGATATATGTACATATGTCGTAAAAAACAAGTAAACTTCAGTCAGATGAGTCAAGAGTTGATGAAAGAGCACCATTTCTTGGACAAGAAAATTTTCGTATAAATTTTTATTATTATAATTTGGAGACTCTAAGATAAACTTTTTGTAAGCTTAAGTTTTTTGAAAATTTATCTAAAATAGATACAAATTAATTAAAAATTCAAGCAAATAAGCTCGTCGAAAAGTATCCTGATGATTTATAAGAAATGCATACATTTATATTATCAAATAGAAGATTCATTGGCTAATACAGAATATGTGAGCTCTGCATAAAATAAATATATACGATATATTTACGGAATCTTCAAGATGTTTACCCTAGGGATGTAACGATACGATACTGATACTCAAAAGGAAATATCGGCGATACCGATACGAATATAAAATTTTAATTTAAGGTAAAATAACCACCAATCAACTAGAGTATTTTTTTTATTATACAAAATTACTGTATAAGAGATAATAATAACACTGTGCTAGAAATTGGCACTTTTTTCTGAGACAAGCCGGGCACCTGGCATTTTAACATAGTTCGGGTACGCTGAATCCAGTGGTGCTAATCGTTTTCTTAGGTTAGCTCTGGTTTTCGAGATATACCGTTATTTCGAAAATGGAGGAGGTTGCACAAAATATGTTCGCGTAACTCAAAAACGGTTTAGTTTATTAAACAAACTCAAAAAACCGAAATTTCACAATAAAACTTTCTTTAAGATAGGTTAAATTTTTTCTCATATGCGCATTCGTGTTAGAAACAAAAAAAAAATTTCCAGACATCTATAAAACGAAGTTGCAAACAAAACAAGCCATAAACGATTTAAATCTATTGATTTTTTCACAAAAGATGAAAAATTTTAATTAATTTAAGCATTTCATAAAACGCAATATTTGTATGGGAGCCCCCTAAGAAGTAGTGATAAAGGGCAAGTATGTTTTTGAAAATATTAAGGACAAAAAACTAATTGAGGTCGGTCATACATTATATCCCACTAGGGGCGACTCCTGGGCATTGATGGCACTTTTTCTTCAATATATTTCCAAAAATATTTTTTTTTTTTTTGGTATTGCTGGATCAATTATATTGTTATATTTGTTTTTTTTTTGCCTCTTCTTAATCCATAGAAATTAAAAAACGTTATTATATTTTCCGATCGATATACTTCGAACTAACAATCTTCAGAATCTAATTTATATGATTGAAAAATGTTTAATCCAAATTAAATAATAAAATTTTTTTCATTTCTATGGATTAAGAAGAGGCAAAACAAAAAACATAATATAACAAAATATTTCTAGTTTGTACTGAACATTATGTATGGGAGCCCCCTTAATGAATAGAGATAGCGGGTTGGTATGTTAGAAATAAATGATTGGGATGAAAAACAAAGTGGTGTTGTTCATACATTTGACCCATTTAGGGGGCATTTAAGAATTTTAATATATGTATGGTTAAAATTCTTAAATTTTGACCCTGCATTGCCCAGGATTCCCGTCTTGTCTGTTTTTTCAACTAGGAAAGTGTAATTAATATTTTTTTTTTTTTTTTGTTATTAATAAGATTTTAAAATCAACGAATTGAATTTGAATTCATGGTAAATTAACAATGTTTAAATTTTTTTAAACAAAAAAAGTGCAAGTTATTATTAATATTTAAAATTAACATTATTAATATTTTTGTTGAAAAAAGAACAAAATACATATTTTAAACTTTTGCAGAGATAAACGATTTTGAAAATCCGTTTGAAGCAAACCTGCAGTGGAATATAGTCTATCAGATGCGACAGAACTAACTCATTTGAAAACTTAAGCATTTCTGCGCAATGTTCTTAAATTTTGGGTATAGAATTTCATTCCGCAAGTAAACAAGCGGATATGCCTCTCTAAAAAAATAAGTAAATCTAAGGTATTTCTAGACTTCATCTTTAGATAAATCACAGCGTAGGACGGACGGAGGATAATCCTTCTCGAAATTTTCTTATAACATTTTCATCACGCTCCAAAGGTCAGTTCTTTAAGACTTATCATAACTTTTACGAGGTGTAGGGGTGACCGTGTCTTCAAAACTTTCGGAATGTAGAGTCATGTTATGTAGCTAAATAAAACATTTTTTTCAATCTATTATCTTCGAATTTTTCGAGCTTTATCGCTCAAATTATTCATTCATTGAAATTGGCGACTAAGTAACACAGAAAAAATTATTAAATTTCTCCAATCATCAAATTTATACCAAATTCATAATATCAAGCAAACAATTTGTTGATTATGCACCTACTACCAAAATGATTACTAAAAATTGTAAAATTGTGAATATTTTTTTTTTCAATATATGATATTTTTAATTTTAATTAAAAAAATGATCAAAAAACTTTGCCATTTCAAACAATGTGTTAATTTATTTAAATAAATATTGACAATTCCCAACAACAATTCTTTATGCTTAAGTTATTTTAATTTAAATGAAAAAAGTCAATCAAGAATTTTTGTTATTTAATTAAAATTTTAATTAAAAATTTATTTCAAAACAACTAAAATGTTTATTAAATCAAAATTTTTTTAATTTTCTTTCAACTAAAAAAATTATTAATTCAATTATCACATTAATTAAATTTAAATACTTTTTAAACCATTTTTTTAATTGATAAAACACTTTTTTCTGTGAAGAAAGAAAATTATAACGGTTATTGCTTGTAACCACAGATTTATATGTTTGTACATACTCGTATGTAATTAATATTGGTGTGCCTAGAAGGGTAGCAAGACTTAATCCTCCACTGGGCATGTAGAATTACGTTGAACCAAATTTCATCATAATATTTGTTTTTTAGTAAAGGGGTTTGGTAGTTAGGATCCAAGTCCCACAAAAATAAACTCGTGAATATATCGAAACCCGTTACGAATGTATTTTGGGGGTGGGCTTTACAGATGGTATAATCTCATGTATTAAAGTTCATGACAATACCGATATTCCTCTACTGATTATATGTACATACATATAAATTTTATTTTATTGCTCCTTTCCCATTGACTAATCCTAAACTGCCTAAAAGGACTGGAACTAATTTGCAGAGTATATTTATTTATAAAGAGTTACACATCCAATTACAAATTATATTCGAACTTAATTAACCTAGCAATAGTAACTAAGACCTTCAGCACATTGTAGCGAAACAGCCCAAGAGTCTCTGGCGGGAAGCGTTCCCGCAACCACCGCACTGAGAGACTAGCTGACCCTACCGGTTCACCCTAAATGAAGGTTACAAAAATTGTTAATTTTTAAAAAATCGCTTAAATAAGGTAAAATCTGCAATATAAAATACTGAAAATCCAGTTAGTCGTAAAATGTTGCCAGTTCTGCAAAAACTAAATAAAAACATAAAAAATCTCCTAAGCAAACATTTCAAAGTAAAAATTGTTGTTACAAAACATAACTTAAAAAACATTAAGCAAAATCTATATAGGTATATAAAAACGTGTGTGCCTTGTTTGCGCTCCTAAAGCTCAAGAACCGCTGGACCGATTGACACCAAACTTGAACAATAAATTACTTTAGTCGGGAGCTAGGTTTCTCTTTAGTTTATTCCCGGTAGGTGGCGCCGTCATCGTGATATAAAATTTTTTTTATGGTACGATTTGCCTGAATTACACAAAATATATTTATTAAACAAAAATAAGTTTCCTGATAAAATTTTGACCTGGTAGATAGCGCTGGGGCAGTGATGTAATACGTAAGGTACAATCCCTATTCGTAGGGATTTTCTTCTAAAAAATAGCCGTAGGAAAATAAGGACAGATATTTTTAAATCATTAAAATGTGCAAAATTACAACTTTCTTAAAGTGATTGCTTGCCCCCATTTCAACTTTGATTTTAAGTTTAATTTGTGAAATTCTCTTTTACAACAATTTAATTTTTCAGAGCAATAAATTGATGAATTGGGTAAGATGGGCATGAAAAACTTTTGGAGTAGTCACAAAAATGAAAAATTTGAATGAAAAAAAAAATTTAATTTTTCCACTTTAGTCGAAATTAGCTATCTTTGATTTATCACTGGCACATGATAATACATATGTATAGCGAAATACTTTTTGTGTCAGATACTCAATAACATCATGCAATTATCTTCTTACAAATTAAGTTTAGTAAATCAATAGAAATTTTTAAAAATAAAGGTAAAAATTTATCAACTTACTGGTCACGCTTTTTTTGGATTTTTTTGTCAAATATTTGTTAGGTCTGAACATACCTTTAGTCATAAATTTGTATCTTCAAATTGCATTGCCCTCCCTTTTTAACAAGATGAATGTACCTTCCAGTGCACCCAACATCATTTAAAAAAATGGTATCCTTACACCTGTGCGATTGTTAGGAAATCACAAGTCCAAACTAATACGGACAAACAATTAATTTGTCTTGTATCAAAAGGTACAAAATACATACATTTTTTCTGGGTTTCGCTTTTTTTAACCCAAAAACTAAATGTGATTTAAAAAGAATATCACTTGTTTTTTGAGTTTTTTTTTTAATTTGCTTGTTTACTTTTAGTTTATAAAAAGAACTGATTTAATGTCTTGTATGCATGTAATTATAACAACTTTAAATAAAATTTATATACTTTAACACCAATAGATTTATTTAAAAGTTGTAGGGATTTTTGTAGGGACAATTTTTAAGCGCGTAGAAAAAAATAGGAATTTATTGCGGGCTTCATAGGTACTTTTCAAAAAGTCTATAACATCACTGCGCTGGGGTCAATTTATTAACAAAGTTCTCAAGTATTAATTTTTTATTTTTTATTTGAGTTTTTCAAAAATCACAACAATGTGATTTTCGACCCAATGTGCCGCGCATCGTCATGTCTTAGATTACAATTACATTTTATTTAATATCAAAGAAAAATTTAAATTTATCTTTACTTACCCCATGATTTGCATTCAAATTTAAGTCGTATGGAGAGACCACCGTAAAAGCCTGTTTAAAAATATTATTATAACGCATAACACGATCCACCACTAGAGACACCTCATGTTGTATTTGACCCCAAGCACCATTTAGGGAGGTCGGAGCATTTGGTGGTATAACACCTTGGAATGGAAAGACATATTTCCCAGCTGGCAATTCCAATTGTGCACCACCACTTTGTCCATAAACATATTTTTCATTACTGTAGTACAACTCAGAGGAAGAATAGGTTTCAATAGCCTTTTCACGATTACCCTGAGCGTCTTGTTTCGTAATATTCTCAGTCCAGCGTACTTCAGCAAAACCACTAATAGTTATAAAAATTGCTATAATGGAGAGACATTGAAAATAAAATTTCAATTAGTACAAAAAGATTTTATTAATGGATATCCATATAAAATACTATACATATTTACATATGTATGTATGTATATGTTTGTGGTTGATTAGTTGTATACTCCAGACATTATAAATGTTTAAATATGGTTGTATTTTTTCCCAAAAAAAACTTGTCTTAATTCGTTGATTACTTTTGAATTGTGCTTAATTAAATTGTTGAGAATAATAGAATGAATGATATTCGTACTTAAAAATAGAATATCGTAAGGTTGATTGCACTGTTCGTGCTACGTTTTTATATCACAATAGGGTGATCTTAATTTTGTATTGTGGCCTTTAATTAAATAATTATTTTATTGAATTAAAAATGTTAAGTCGGCGTTCGGCATTAAATAAAAGCATATAGTTTTATTAAGTAACAAATAAAAAGACATTTTACAATAAGCAAAATTAAATTAAAAAAAAAGAAAATGTATTTTAAACTAGTCAAACTTAATTGGATTAAAAATAACAAGTAAGAAAATATATTCGAACTAGCTCGACCATATAATACTCTACACCTTTTGTGCGTATTGACATATTGATTTTCTAGGACACCCTATTTAGAGCCTATGGGCAGCATAACGTTTGGTTTTGCGGTTAAGTTTTTATAGCTAACTATTTGTGCCGAATTTCAGTTATATTTCAACATCGCACTTGAGCAAAAAGAGGGTATTAACTAAAAATTTTTATTTATTATCTTTTTGTAAAAAATCGTATTTTTTCGCTGTAAAAATATCGTTATATTTTGTCTTCTTTTTAGTAATGAAACGGTTGGTTTAAAAATTCTTTTTCATATGCCTTAAATAATAAATTAAATTGTTTTTTTTTTCTACTGAACATTTTGAAATGTTGAGTAATTTCGGAGAGGAGACTTATTGTTAGTTCTGGACTAACTGCCACAAATATTTAACATAAAAACGTACAAAAAACAAGTGAGGAAGTATGGCCGGTTAAGTCCGATGATGTAATACCCTTCACCACACTAAATGTAGATACATTTTGCACAGTGTACCATATTTGGCACCCATGAGCAAACAACACAAAACTATGTACTTAGCTTAACCTTAGAAATTTTACGCATGCACTTTCGAAATATAGCAATTTCTTTTTAATTAGCAGGAATACGTTGCTGTGCACTTCAGACATTTTATATATAAACATATCTTAAATGTCGGTCTTATTATTATACATATTATTAAACATATATAATCTAATAAAAAATATTATCCACATTAGTTTGGTCTTTATCAGTGAAGGAAAATGCTAAGTTTGTGTGAAAAAAATGCTATAAAAAAACCAAAAAAATGCTTAAAAAGTGCTAAAAAAATATTATATAAAAAGAAAAACGATTTAATTTGACACTATTTTGAAAATTTGTAATTAGCATTCATATAAAATTATATGAATTACGGGAAATTTTACAATGTTCAGTTAAAACTAACTATTGCTTTAACTTCCAGTTAACGATATGTTTTCGACAGTTATAACTGATTGTTAATTATAACTGAACTTGGTGAAATTGACCGGTAGTACTTTATAGTTTTGTACAATTCAATTTGGGAAAGAAAATACAAAAGAAGTTAGAGTGCTATATTCGGATATGCCGAATCTTTTATACCCTTCACTGAGAGTTCGAATAATTCAGAAGTGGGTTTTATATCTACAAATCTAAGCTAATCTTCATAAAACTTGACATTGCAGTAGTATAAATTGATGCCTAAGTTAAATAAAATTTTCTGATATGTTTCAGAAATAGTATTAGGCGCATTAAAGTGATTTTCAGGAGCAGATTTTATGTTGAACCGATCGTAAATTATAGATCGCTCATCAAAAATTTTGGAAAAAACTTCAATTAAACCGAATCTCAATACACTAACACAATTTTATTAGAATTTAATGATATTTTAAAGAATTTTAGGAAGGACGCTTTACATGGGGCATATGGTAAATTATGGACCCATCTTCATAAATTTTTAGTGCGATTTCCAGTCATATAAAACGAATTTTTTCAAAATTTAAGGAGAATCGGTTCATTCTGTCAACACTTTTAATTTTTCTTAAATTTTGCAATAAAAATACATCACATATATCACAATAAAAATAAAACAAAATAGATGAAAAAATTGATCATTACCACTGTGCTAGTTGAAAAAACAGACAAAAGCGGGGCATACGGCGTTTTAATCTAATTCGGGTATGCTGAATCAATTGGTGCTATCCGTTTTTTTTATGGTTTGCTCTTGTTTTCCAGATAAACCGTTATTTCGAAAATGTAGGTGGTTGCACAACATATATTCGCGTAACTCTTGTTCGCAAAAGAAGAAAAAATAAACGTCATTGTTGAAGAACCCCTGTTGCTTGCAGAGGAGATCAGAGAAGCAACATTTAAGTAAGGGCAAAATGTGTTGTTTTGATACCTATGTGCTGTTGTTCACGCAAAAAGTCGTAGGTAGACGCATTGCTGTCATCTGTAAGTGTTTACTAAAATTGTTCTATTCTTCTTTTTACTATATTATATACATACCTTTTCTCTTAAAGTAAATAATTGTTCAATTAAGGCTCAAATTTACAGTCATTAGTAAGCTAAAATGATAACTATTGGTTAACTAATATTTTATATTTACAGTATATTAACTTAAAAAATTTTATCAGAACAAAAAATGGTAACTTTATCAAAATACTTAGGCCCTAATCATGTAAAATTGCAACGCCAAAGAATTACATTGAAAGCACAAACAATGTCATAAATATTTTTGATTTTTGTTTTTGCTTTCCAAAGAAATTCACATTGCGTTTTAAAATTTTAAAGGAAGATAGAAAAGAACAACACAAATACAAAACATTGTTTTTGCTTTCAATGTAATTCTTTGGCGTTGCATTGCGTCTTACATGATTAGGGCCTAAGATTAACACAAAGAAATGTGATCTCTCATTTTGTCGACGATCTCTCACATGTTATATCAGATATTATCTCAGGTGAAGACCCCATGTTAAGATGAAAAAATACCGAAATGTTATAGAAAACAAAAAAAGTGACAGTTTTAATGCTTAACAAAAAGATGTTGCGTGGCAGCTTCTGTGTACAATTTTAATTAAAAATTTCCCACAAAAAAAAAAATAATAATGTGAATAATCATTTTCAACGGAACAGCTCTAGTCTAACTAGTAGTTAACCAATAACATTTGATGGTTTAACTAATGGTTTACAATAAGCTGGAAATAATATTTTATTCTTTAACCATTGTTATTAGCTTACTAATGACAGTAAATTTGGGCCTAAGTGTCTATAATTTTGTGCTTCATTTTCGGTATCTGATTAACGGCCAATTTCACCAAGTTCAGTTATGATTAACTATCAGTTATAACCTGGGCTGTGGAGTCGTGAAAAAATAGTTCTAACTCCGACTCCGACTCCAACCGCTGACATTTTTAAAGTCCGACTCCGACTCCAACTCCGGCTATTACATTGATGCTAAATGTAATGAGACTAGTCCTTATTTGACTTTAAACTCTTTTTTTTTCAATGCAGTACCTTTTAAATGGTTTAATATAGCAAGAAAATTATTCTGTCAAAATTGAAAATCGATATTTTAAATATTGCATCGCCAATTTCAAAGAATTTTTATTTTGGAAAATATTAGAAAATTTCTTATGCCGAAAAATTTTGGAGTCGTAGTCGCGAGTTTTTGTTTGTACCTCGAATCCGACTGCGGTACAAAAAAATCAATTCCGACTCCACAGCCCTAGTTGTAACTGTCAAAAACATATTGTTCGCTGGAAGTTTTTACTGAACTTGATGAAATTGGCAGTTAAAGTTAATTCTTATCATTTAAATTTATTTTAAATTATTAATGTATCTCGTTTATACTCAATTTCAAATCGTATTTTCTCATATCGCGTTCACAAGAAAAAGTATAAACATACTTTTAAATCGTATCGAAAGGTGCAGGTGTGTCATGACAAATCATATTTTCTATGTATGTTTATGTATAAACGAGGTCATAGATAATGTTCTGAAAAGTTTTTACTCCGAACCACTGTGTATATTGTAACTTGCTGATAAGGTAAGCGGGAGCAGCAACCTTCTTATCAAATTTCATTCTTTATTGCAAATAAGCCTTCAGTGCTGATGTAGGATGTTAAATGCATTAAATTATTTAACTAAGCAAATTAATAAATCGGCAAATTAAAATAATATTAATTTAACAATAATGAGTAAGGGGAAATTTACACAAAATATACGTATCTGAATATCTGACTGGAAAACACTGCACTGATTAAGAAGTTTTTTAACTGTCGACGTTTACATTGTACCCTAGAATATACGTTCTTTTTTCAGGATAAACCGACTGCCAAGTATGTCTTCATAGCTCTATAGCATGGTCCAATTAGTACGTCTGCCCGAAACGCCTGCTGATTTTTTGCAGAGTTGTGTTTTGTACGTACAATTATTTTTGTAGCAATTGTTCTTGACATCTTTAGCAGGTTTTATACAAACAAAATGCGTTTTTTTCTATTGTTCAAGACCTACTAGTTGGACCCAATGATGGGATTTGTGGTACAATTATACCAAATTTGGTACAATAGAAACTTTATTTACGAAGAACTACCAAAATTTGCATTATTTTTATTATTCATGATGTTATAGTATCATATGAAGTGCATACATACATAAGTGTATGTTCTCGTGTGTATGTTTACTTATTTGAAAAACTGTTTTACGTTTTTAAGTTTTCTTTCTGTTATTATACCCACACCACAATAGTGAGAGTGTATTGGTCCTAGACCCACATTTTAGCATACCGATCGACTCAGAATTATTTTCTGATTCAATCTAACGATGGCTGCCGGCTGGCTAAATGTCTGTCCATGTAACTTGTGAGCAAAGTACAGTCGCAATTTTTAAGATAATTTGATGAAATTTGGTACATACGCTTCAATTTTTCATAAAGAAAGTCTATTGAAAATGGTGCGAATCCATCCATAATTTCATATTACCCCGATACAAACTTCTTTCCGGATTAATCTTTATGCCTATAAGCCATCTTATTATCTTGGTGTTTAGATTAAATATTTTCAATTTATTTTTATTTTAAATCTTATGCGCCCCATACACGGTTCAATTCAGTTGTCAACTGAGTCTTTCAACTGAATTGATACTTGGCCACACACTTCTTCAACTGAATTGAAAGATTTTAATTCAATTGTAAAATTTA
This sequence comes from Pollenia amentaria, assembly GCA_943735925.1. NCBI lineage: Eukaryota > Metazoa > Arthropoda > Insecta > Diptera > Polleniidae > Pollenia > Pollenia amentaria. The sequence goes on from OX031006.1 coordinate 57,893,212, forward strand.
GATTTTTTTTACATACATTTTGATAGCTGATCAAGAGACTTGAGCACACACAGTACAATCGAATTGAAAGACTTAGTAGTCAACTTGAAAAAATCAAAATCTTTTTATTTTTCTTCAACCAACTCGACAACCGTCAAACTAATCAACTGACAAGGCCATACACGCTTTGATTTGGACAACAACCGACTCAGTTGACAATTGAATTGAATCGTGTATGGTCTGCTTTACTCATCTTACCAAATTTTATTGAAATCGGTCGATATTTGGATATAAGCTCACATACAAATACTACTACAGAAAATTGCTTTTAATGAAATAACTTTCTTATAAATGTGGGTATTGACATACAAGTTTTCGACAATAATTTTTAAGATAGCTATTATGTTGTGACAAAATGTTGTGCTGGTAGGTCTAAAATGAACCATATAATCTGATATACATGGATAAAGATATCTAAATTAAAATTGGCACAAAGAACTTGAACATGATCTTTAACCTTATAATAGAATGTTGTTCTGATTACACATGGATCTTTATATACTGTGGTGTAGAGTATAAAATTCCCGGGCTTGACCGACTATACATTCTTTTTGTTTTTATTGAATAAAAAATATGATGAATTCTAACTTATATGCTTTTTTTATTTTATAGCGAAATTTTGGTACGATTTGTGTGAATTTGGTACAAGTTTGCCATTGAGACGGTACAATTTAAGAATTGTCAAATCCCTACAGTGATTGGACCATGCTCTAGAGGTTAACGTAGAGCATACGCATATATAGAGCTGAAAAGTCCAGCGTCTTTATAAACGTTATAGCATTATATCTTACACTTCAATCTTAATTAGAGCGACAAGAGTTCTTAAATGTTAAAACTTCTCATTTTAATACAATTTGAATCAAATTACTGCGGTTTCTTTTATTGAATAAGCTAAAGAACAAAAGCTTAGAAGATGCATCAGAAGAAAATAATTTCATTAAAAAAATAAAAAAGAAATGCAATTGAACCACAGTTTCTTACCTTGCGTTTGGTACGTCTTAACTCTTCTGAAAACTTCATTTCTCACGCTTTTAAGCTAGGCAAACCTCATTTATTAAATTATTTTTAAAAAAAAATATGATTTTTAATAACGTTTTAAATAAGTTTTCATATGTAACAATTCATATTGTAATTAATACTTTAAACGTTATACGTATGCGTTACTAACAGAAAATCGCAGAACAATTTTATAATATACCCGCATTTAAAACGTGGACATATTTATATGCCAAAGTTTATGTTTCTAATGGTGATTTCTTTTCTGAGAAAAATGTTGCATAAATGGTACCTGCTCTACACAGAAGAGAGCATGTACCATTTATGCAACATATTTCTCAGAAAAGAAATCGCCATAAGTTTTAACAAAAAAATACCCAACATTTTTAATTTTATAGGTTCTCATTCACTCAGGGGACTCTGCACCTATAATTTTTTTTTTTTTTTTCAATATTATAGGAAATTCAAAGAGTACCACATGTAGAACGGAAAATTAAAAGAAAGAAATTTAAATTCCTGTATTTTTCATTTTTGATACTTTTTTTCTTCTCTGCATTAAAGTATCGAAAAATTCTATATTGTAGTGGAAGCCCATAACTTAAAACTTATGCATATGCCATTGAATGGAGAATACTGTACTGTAAAAAAAGTACAAAAAATAGGAAGGATTTTTACCCCTACACATGAGTACCAAATTCATACTTATATTTATTAGATAAGTTACAAATGTGATAACATTTTTAATTATATGTTTATTGGTTTAAAAGATAGATGGGGTGACAAAAAAGTTCCAAAATGCAGGTTTTACTTATTTACTCCCCAAATGCGCCGAATATTAAAAGAGTAGGAAGTACGAATATGAACAACAATAAGTATTAATTTTTTTATCCCTTTTAGTTTAGGTTGTTGATATTCTTGGATATTGATGCAATCGATAGCCCCATATCTTATAAAGCTTTAAATTGCCCCCCTTTTACCCTGAAATAAAGACCCATTTCAAATTATCAATTTCTTAGAAAAAATTTACTTTCTTAAGAGAGTAGCTATTCAACTGACTCAAATCTTTTGAACGATTTTATTGAGCAACAGTGCAAAAAACACGTGGTGCATTTTAATTTTTTTTTTTTTAACGAAAGGAGTGTAAAGAAACATGAAAAATTACTAAAGATTTAACGATCGATTTAGGTATAATAAATTAAAAGATTTTGTTTGTTGTGCTTAATTCCCTTTTTTTAATAATTGATAAAAAAAATACTGAAATTTATTGTTGGAGGATAAGCTGTTCCTATGCGCATTTCACTGGTTGCTTAGGCCAGATCATCAGGAAACGTTCTCCTAAATAATTTTAGAAAAGCCAAAGCTATCAGCAAACAAGACTACAGAGGGAATGAGAATTACCTACAAACACTTGTTTGCTGATTGCTTTGGCTTTTCTAAGCACAACAAACAAAATCTTTAAATAAATAATAGTATTCCCAAAAAGAACTTTGATAATAAAGATATATAATAAAATTTTGCAAAATTAAGTATTTAATATTGCCATAAACGGTGTGCTATTTTATTGGCGAAGAGTGTAGAAAGATGAGAATATTTTTATAGAATATCTGATAGATAAATAAATGTTTGGAGAAATTTAATTGTTTCTAAATTGAACTAAAAGGTTAACTTTACCTATCAATAATTGGCAAATTTATAAAATCAAGCAAAGAATACTTCAGAATATTAAGATTCATTAACAGACAAATTCAAAAACTTCACATTTAAGTTTCCTTCAAACACATTGTTATATAACGAATAAATATTTTTAAACTAGTAAGTTTTAAATTAGTGTTAATCGTTAGATTAAGTATACTACAACTTTACAAGGCTATAAATTTTATAATAATAATGTTTTTTTACCTTCTTTAAGAAGAGTTTTTGGTAGATGATTTTACAAGAAATAGTTTCATAATAAAAACAATACATAAAAACTATTAAACATATTGGAATAAGGCATAACAAAGAAAACTTATTTTTTTTAATAATGTTCGTAATAGAATAGAGTTTTTAAAGGCGATACATAAAAAACAATTAAGAGAGATTGTTTAAGTAAGACCTAAAATTTTAAAGTCTACATCAAAGTAAAAATACTTCAAGAGATTGTTTTCGATGATGATTTTAAATGTTAACGGCAAGCAGTTTCGAAAGAAAGAAAATACAAAATATCTATTTTAACAATTATCTAATTGTTTTAGCCCGTTTTTTAATTAAATGCAAGTTTTGCTGCATTTTTTTATTGTTTTAATGTTTTCTTCTAGATTTAAGGCCGGTATTCACTATCCTATTTAGTCGCACCATATGTCAAAAAAATCGTGTGTGCTCATAATGTATGACAGTGTGGCTTAAAAATACATTGACAGATTTTTATTTTTTGACAAGTATGTCCGACTGTTTATGAAAAATTTCATAAAATTATAGATTCTATGCGATCAGAGTTGCATTTTCTTGTAAAGTAGCTGAGTAATTTGGGTTCACATCTTTTTTGTGGGATAGTGTGGCGTTGACAGCAGGATATAATTCCGTCAGATTTTTGTGTGAATGAATCGTACGATTATGTATATTATAGTGAATCACGGCCTTTACTGCCTGTTTGTAGAACGCGAGCGCAAAAGTGACTCGTTTAGCTTACACTTAAAAAAAACAAATTTTGAAATTTTATTTTTGTTTTAAGTGTAAGTTAAGCTTGTAAGCACTTTTGCGTTCGCATTCTACAAAAAGGCAGTAAGGTAATGGAGGCGTTTTTAAAGTTTGTTTTTATCAAATTGTCTAATAATAGCATTTCCTGTTCTATCCTTTAAAGCTTACAAAATAGATGTGCTTAAAAAATGGCCACGATTTCTGAACCAATTTTATTATTATTTTTTTAATTTTTTTATAAAAATATAACCTTGTAAGTTTTAATTCGAAAAATCTACTTATATATCAATAAAGTATTTTAAAAATGGCTTAAATGAGTCAAAATATTTTGAAAACAGTAAAATACTTGTTATACCAGAGTTGGCAGGTATAAAAAAGTATACATTTGTATGTATATCATGTACACGTATACTTAAAAACATATGAGGCATTATTCGTAACGCGTTCAACCAGAAAAAATATTTTGCTTTATATTTTTTTTTAAGATTTTATTAACAAAATATTTTATTTAAAATAGTTTATCTCAGCGCCTTAAAGGCATTGTTGAGACGAGTTGGCAAAAAGTAAATTTAACTTAAAATTATGTTAAATAAAAAAAATCCATTTTCAAATCGTCTTATTAAAGAGATCATTACATTAAAAGTTTATTTATATGTTGCAGAATGTGTTGCTTAAGAAGTCTTAAAAACGGAGATTCTATTCTCATTTTTCAAGATTTGAGGCAAGTTATTATATTCACGACTACCCATAAATTCTACTCGCTGCTTAGTTGTTTCCAACCTACACCAGGCGATTCTTAAGTTTTGATTATTCCTTGTATTTATCGCATGATTGTTTCTTATGAAATGTGTAGTGTGATGTCCAATATTGTGCAAACACTTAAAGACATATAATAGAAGTTGCATTTCGTAAATACCATGTATAAGTAAAACTGTTTGACATTTATTAATATATAGCGAAATAGTTGGGTATGTTATTGGTAGATTGTAAACAGCCTTTAGACTCTAAAGTTTAGAGCTTTATTTTGCATACGTTGAAGTGATTTTAAATCGTCATAACTATACCTCTTGTAGATATGAATGTGTGTGCCCAATATTGTTTTGTATGATGTTTATTTGTATTTTTCTTTTAATTATTATTTCGAACTAGAAACATAAAAATTCAAATAAGTGATTCTTATAGGAAATTTTTTGGTCATTTCAAAAAAAAAAAATTAAAAATTTAAATTTAAATTTTTCTAACTTCGGTCCATTTTATTTTTACCAAAATAAGCCTATTGTGTCCTCATTATACTGTAAAAGTTTGAGAATGAGATGGCACTCCTTAATACTGGTAGGTATGGTAGAAACAAATGTTGTGAATGAAAAATAAAGTGGGGTCAGTCATACATTTCAACCGTCTGGATGCATCCTAGAGCTGTAGAGCCAATTTTTTTACAACTTCATAAAATTTTAAACTTTGCATGGGAGCCCGCTTAAGGAATGAAGAAAGGGGATAAGTTTGTTCAGAAAAAATGTGGGGAAGGCAATATTAAGGGGAGCGTTGCTAACTTTTATACGCTCTTGGAGTGACTCAGTGCCAGTTATGGCTTTTTTTTTTGTTTTTCCTTTTTGGCAAAATATTTTTTTTTTATTATTAACATTTCAACTTTCATGAGTCTATTGCTGCTAATACGCCATAATTAAGACCATTCTTTGCATAATTCTAGGAACCCTTTTTCAGAATATTTTTTCCGCGCTTATTTTTTTGTTGTCATCTCTTAAAAACCCGAGACAAAACTGAACTATGTAATCTATGAAAATATACAATGGAAAATAATTTTCTTAATATCAGTTAAAAAACATATGATGCAATTTTTAAAAAACAACAGTATTGTAAGCAGTTGAGCAACGGGTAAAATGTTGAATTTTATTATAAAGAGATCTTAAAAATATCGAATGCGATAGTCGTAGATAAATATCGATGTATAGATATATGGGTATTTTTAATATCGATGATATATATCGATTATAATTTTTAAAATATCGATATTTTTATATATCGATATTTATTGTCCATCTCTACTTTTGTCCTTAAATAAATATGTATCTAAAGCATAGCTGCCAGATAAAACTGGTCGAAAACCGTCATATTTTGAGGAAAAAATCGTCAAATTGACTAAGCTATATCGTCACAAAAGTCGTCATTGTAAAAAATCACTAACTTTAAATAAGTTTTGAAAATTAATTGTTATTTTTAGTTTACGTTGATAATAAAATTGTAACATATTCTACCGGTTTTTGAAATTAAATAAAAAATTTCGTTTAGCAATTATTAAAGTAGCACAAACAAAAATTATCCAAAAGTATTGGAATTCATAAGAAAATAAACTAAAACCAAGAAATATTAAACACCTATTTTTCACGTCAAAAATCTTGCTTACGAACTTAAACACCAATAAAATCAGACTCTGAAAAAAAGTTTCATAATGTGAACGCAGACTTAAGAGAGCAGTTGTAAAATGCCTGTAATAAAGCAGTATTAACTGATCAAATAGAACTGTTAAGAATATGCATCGTGCTAAAAAAAAACGTATATGATGAACAGCTAAGACAGGAAAATTACTATCAATCAAATAATGCAAATAAATCAAATTATCTAAGAAGCAAAAATAAAATGTGAAATTATATTAAAAACAAATGTAAGTTTGAAAAAACGTCAAATTATATAAATCTTCCTATCGTCAATAGACCATTTTATACCTAAAAATCGTCAAATCTGGCAGCTATGATCTGAAGTGCTGTGATCTATTTATACTGCATCTTCCACCCTCACGCTTTCCACGCTATTAGTTGATGATGAATATGGTTCGTCTTCTGCATCGCTGTCGAGTGAATAAATTTCTTCTTCATCACTATCATCAAAAATTTCATCATCTTTGTCATTTATTATTTCTTGCAACTGAAGATCACTTAGAATCTGAAGCAATTTTATTGTGGAACAATAATATATAAGAAATTGTGTTTTACAATACATATCTGTTTCATTCTGTAAAAATACTCAATTACAAAAAAAAAAAAAAAATACATATGTACCTACATATGCAAGCTGATCACCAACAATTAAACAGAACTCATTGCAAGAAAATATACTAGCGGAGTTCAGTGTTTGGTGCGAATGGTCTTGCAAAAGTGCAAATGCAAAATATCGTAGCTCTTTTAAGAAAACTAACGGAAAATCAGTGCATTTTGTTGTTGGATTTAACAAAAGAGCTACGATATTTTGCATTTGCACTTTTGCAAGACCATTCACACCAAACACTGAACTCCGCTACTATTGAGACAAAAGTTCAAGCATCATCATAGCGAAATATTTTTTTTCATATAGGTACGAAACGGGGAATCACCGAATTGCAATTTGAATGAACTCTTTTGTCTACAGAGTTCAAGTGTCAATGCGTTACCATATCATCATAAAACAAATGTCAAGAGATACTTTTGCGGTATTATCCAAATCCTAGCCACAGTTTGAGAATAATAAAAGTTTGAATGAAAAAAATATTAAATAAAGACGTTGAAGAAGAAGCATTAAAATCATTTTCCGTCATTTCGGCGAATACAAAACGGAAGCAAAATGGGTGTTTGCCAAGCCATTTGTGAGGTTTATTTTACCCCTACGGAATTTCAAAGATAATTTTTTATTCTGTTTTAAGGGTTTCCGTTCTTGTCAATCTTCTATGGTGTAAGGTATAAAAATAATGAGTAAAAATTTTTTTGGAAAAATATTAAATTAATGGGCAACAAACAAAAAATTAATACATTTAGTATCCGGTGACGTAATTCCTGAATAGGCACATAAAATACATTTAAATCAATTCATAGCATCAGATAGACATTGGATGGTTAAGGGTTTGTTGTTGACGAAAGTAATTACGCATTAAAATTTTTTGTTTAAAAAAATTATTGTATGTATGTATGTATATATAAAAAAAATGGGGAAATATTACTTACAGCGTATAGTTTTGGGACGTGTTGTTATTAGCTCGGCTGTGCCGGAGATAATTTGACCAGCATAATAAATACCAAATGGATTGTTGTCAAATTGTATAGTACATTTGCTAGCCATTGTAATTATTAATTAATAAATGCAATTCTTTTGTTTATTTTTTGTTATTTATTCAATATACATATGTATGTATGTAAGTCCTTTACACCCAACCAAGGTCGACGACGTCACTCAATACACATTTTGATGTTAATTTATTTGTTATTGTTGTATTTTTTTCTTATTTCTTGTATATACGCGCGGCTCTATCGTTTCTTTCTTTTGAGTATCTACAATTATTTATTTTTTTTCTTTTATATGTTCATCCGGTTAAACGAGTTGGCCTCGCATTTGGTTGGTAAGCGGTTCTATACGCCATCAACTCCAGTTTAATACTAAATTGTTGAACTTGATATAAAAAACTTTTTGTGGGCTTCCCTGTCGCATAACAGACAACAAATATATGTATGCTTCCAAACGTTTGTTTGTATGTGCATAAGTTTGTTTATACCCAACAAACACGAAGGCAAACCTTTGATATTAAATGTTTTTATCATTTGATATTAAGAGCCATTCTCGAACATTTTTCATTTGTTTGGTTTTAAAATTTGAATTCAAATAGATAATGATTTGAATTATGGTCCAATTTTTAGGTCTATGCAGAACTATAAAAATGCAACAATAGAAAAATTAGCACCCATTTTGTTGGTGTAAAAGATGATAAAAATTACAATAACAACCGCATTTGTTTGTGTAAAAAGTTATAAATATGTTTAATACACTTCATGGCCCAATTAGTAGGTCTGCGCGAATCTACAACAATGCAACAATAGAAAAAAACAACACGCATTTTGTTTGTGTTAATTATGTTAAGAAGCCCATTGCATTTGTTTGTGTAATAAATGGAGAAGATGTCAAAACAAGATGACAAAAATCAGCAGGCGTTTCGAGCAGACCTACTAATTGCGCCATGATACACTTGGAACAAAAACCATTCCACAAAAACACAACTCTGCAAAAAATCTGCAGACGTTTTGCATTGACCTCATGATTGGACCATGATTGCAATTTAAGCATATGTCATACAATGTTTTATCAATTTTATATCAAATTGTTACTAATGTTATTCTTAAATCAAAAATAAACTTGGCAGCACTAAAGCGAAAAAAATATGGTAACATATTTAAACAAAAACAAAGTCTAAACATTTCACATCGGAAATAGGCTATAAAAATGCGAATAAAAATAAAACGGGAAAGGGAGGAAAAGTTTGTTGTACGATCGCGGTGCTTTGCCATGTTGATTCTCAAAATAAAAAGTAGCCCAGTATTTCGTCTTTCCAAAAATTTGAGGACGGAAATCTATGGTGCCGAATATAAAGCTAAGAGCTTATTTAAATGAATAATGAACTTAAATTAAAAATATTTTTCATTTATGTTCCACATTGTACATATTAAAATTCATATTTGAAAAACATTTAAGAATAACCTTTAAACGCAAGTTGAAAATTAATGCATTTCTTAATTTGAAAATAATTTCTTTTTTTTTGTTTCCCCCGTTTGTCGTTTGAACAAAACTTTGATTTCAAATCATTTTCAATTTGTAATCAAACCTACGTGTTTGTTGGGATGTACAAGTGTATCACAGCCACACATCCATACTACTACTCCAATAATTTACTTACATACGTACAAGTAGCTCAGACCAAGCAGAGAGTTAAATCTATTTCTGATGAATCTCTTAAGGCCGTGTCAGATACATTTTTGTCGCTTTGCGTGACGTTTCTACCTTCGGCAGAAAAACGCAAAGCAAAAGGTGTATGCCACAATGAAAACTTTGACAACACTCACGCATTGTTTGTTTACTTATAAAAGCGGTTGGTAATTTGTACATTTAATTATTTGTTACAAAAATTAAAGTTAAAAATTTAATTGGACGGTTTTTTGGAATTGAATTTGGCAAAAAAAATTTAAAAAAAAAGAAAATTATACTAGCCAATTGTCAAAGCGCGCAAAAAGATGAGAGTTGGCTAACTTTTTGCTTCGCTCTGCTTTGAAAGTACTTTATGTGACATGTTTCGTATAAGTACGTATATTTTATCTTAGATGGCAAAGCGAATCGGTAACGCAACGCGAAGCAAAAGTTTTATCTGACATGGCCGTGACAGATTAAACTTTGTTGCTTTGCGTGACGTTTCTACCTTTGGCAGAATAACGCAAAGCAAAAGGTGTATAACACAATGAAAACTTTGACAACACTCACGCGTTGTTTGTTTACCTCAAGGCGAATTCATGTATACGGTGGTGTCGATACTACAACAAGTAACAACACCAAAAACACAGCAATGTATTTTTTTGTTGCTTTCGTTGATCGATATGTCAAAAACACAAGCAACTTTTGACATTTCTCTCTCTAAGTAAGTTAATTTGTACATTTAATTATTTGTTACAAAAATAAAAGTTACAAATTTAATTGGACGGGTTTTTTCAATTGAATTTGGCAAAAAAATTAAAAAACAAAAGAAAATTATACTAGCCAATTGTCAAAGCGCGTAAAAAGATGAGAGTTGGCTAACTTTTTGCTTCGCTCCGCTTTGAAAGTACTTTATGTGACATGTTTCGTATAAGTATATATACTTTATCTTAGATGTCAAAGCGAATCGGTAAAGCAACGCGAAGCGAATGGCCTTTAAGGCCGTGTCAGATACAACTTCGTCGCGTTGCGTGACGTTTCTAACTTTGAAAGAAAAGCGGAAAGCGAAAGATGTATGACACAATAAAAACTTTTACACCACTCAGGCATTGTTTGTTTACCTTTAAAAGCGGTTGGTAAATTATACATTTAATTATTTGGTTTAAAAATAAAGGTTAAACATTTTATTAGTAGATTAATTGGAATTGAATTTTGCAAAAAAAAAATATATATACATATATATATTTGTATATACTTAAAATAAAAGAAAATTATAATAGCTGATTGTCAAAGCGCCCAAAAAGATGAGAGTTGCTAACTTGTCGTTTTGCTCTGCTTTAAAGGTACTTTATGTAATATGATTCGTATAAGTATGTATAATTCATCTTAGATGTCAAAGTGAATCTGTAACGCAACGCGAAGCTAAAGTTTTATCTGACATGTCCTTTAAAATTTTACTGCAGAGCGTTCCAAACAGTGGTTCAGATTTAAAATATTTTTTATAATAAATCTGCTACAGTATTTATTGCTTATATGCACACCGGATATAAACATTTTACGCTTTTATTCATTCTAACTTATGCAGTTGAAAAAGCCGAAAATGTTCTGTATATGAGCAATCGCATTTATGCATATCCCGCAAAATTAATTTTGATAGAACCATTATTTTAAGCTTACGTCGCACAGTGGCGCCCGTAGAGCAAGCGAGGTTGCAAAAATCAAAATTTTCATGAGTGCCGACGAAGTTTTGAATAAACCCATATTATAGGAAACTTTTCAACGATTTCAAATATGCCACTCTTAATAATATCACATTTTTAGTTTAGAAGATATAACCGTTCAAAGTTGACCGACTTTCGGTTTTCAAAAAAACACACAATTTTTAGTCAATTTGTTGCGATTTCAGGTGTAATATCACGAAAAATAGGTAACGAATCGCCTTATTTTTTGTTTGTATTGATTGATGTATTTATTAAATGTATAATGATAAAAAAAAATTAACTGTTTGCTTTGTGTTTCTCCTGGTAAATCACTATTTAAAAACTATCCGTTTTTTTCACTATTTTTCAACTTTGACGGAAAATAAAAAAAAACTATATTTTTCTATATTTGCCATATTTGCAAAACCTGTTCTTTGATTATTTCTTTACATAATTCAAAAGGTTTTATCTGCCCGTACGTGCCCGTTTGGCTTCTAGAGGTAAAAAAGTTTAAAAAGACAAATTGTATGGCGTCCATCCCTTATATGTTTTGACTGACAGTAGTTTGATCTAATAGTTTGAAAAAAACTACTCATTGAAATTAGCAGGTACGTACCTCACATAAACAATACTTTGGCGTACAAATGGTCAGGAACAATATTGACTTATGGTCCCTACAGGTAGGCACAAATCTTATTTGGACACGTGCATAATATCAAAATTGCATTATTCAGCCTAAATCCATATGTATGCAGGGAACAGGTAAATTTTTAGGCATAGTAGCATAAGCCTATGTATTGCAAAATAAGCATAATGCCTGGATAGTCTACGCCTGAAAGTTGGCGCAACAATTACTGAAACCATTAAACAATTTAAGTATTGAAAACATGGCGTTGAACAATTTAAAATTATTTGAACTGTTTATAAAGTCAACCACACCAAAGTTTTTCACGGAAGTGAAAATTCTTCCTGAGAAGTTGACATTGATCAGCAAATGGGGCTGCGATGGATCATCCGGACAAAGCGTTTATAAGCAAAGGATATCTTCCGATGACGCTACAATATCGGATGGAAATATGTTTATGGCATCTGTTGTTCATTTGCGGCTAAAATCGGATGATTCCCTACACTGGAAAAATCCACGTCCGTCATCAGTGCATTATTGCCGACCACTAATGTTTCAGTTTGCAAGGGAATCGGCAGAACTCATAAGGACTACGGTGAAGGACATTGAAGAACAAATAAGCAAGATTAAGCCTACAAAGCTGCAAATTGGAGAAGGAAAATATATTGAATGCAATTACGAGTTCGTAAACGAACTGACAGGAACAACCTCAACAATGTCATGCCCGATTTGCAAAAAGAGTCAGAAGAACTTTTTTCAATTCAATTCAATTTATTTCATATATAATATGTTACATCTCAATTTTATATAATTAGTTGTAAAGAGTTTAAGATTAGTATCTTTTTCTGCTTAATTATAACATATTTCAATTAGTTATCATATACATATATATAGACAGAATTATTTTGGAGGTAAAAATTTAGCAAAAACCTATTTAAACCCCTTTTTTCGTTTTATTTTTATATTTTTTTTTATCGATTTTTTACTATTATTTGTCAGAAGAACTTTGGTAATTTAAACGATTCTACAAATGAGGAGAATTACGAATATGGAATGTCACCAATGCACGCAAGGATAAGGTGTATGGAATTCTTGCTAAAACTGGCATATACCCTACCACAAGAGGAGGAAAACTTCGATGAAAATACATCAATAAAGGATAAGGAGAAGATCAGAAAGAAGCAAATACAGGAGGCTTTTTTAAACAAGTTGGACTAAAAGTAGACTGTCCCAAGCACGGATACGGTAACTCAAACGATGGAAACACTTCTAGGAGATTTTTTGAAAATGATGAGGCAGTAACTAGAATCATTGGAATTGACAATCAAATCGTGAAAAGATTGGGAACGATCTTGGATGTTTTAAACTGCAAAGAAAATGTAAATTCTACAAAATATGGAGAGTATGCGTCGAAAACTGCATCTTTTTTAGCAGAAATGTATCCACAGAAGAAGTTGACCCCGACCGTCCATAAAATATTGGCGCATGGCAAAGATATAATTGAGTACCAGTCTTTGCCAACTGGAGAGCTTTCTGAAGAAGCACAGGAGTCTCTTAACAAATTTTATAAAAAATATAGATTGCAGAACACATTCAAAGCATCAAGGGTAAGGCAAAATGAGGACCTCTTCAACATGTTGGCAGCATCTTCCGATCCACTTATTTCTTCCCTGCGGCATGTGAAGTCACGAATAGAGTTACAAAATAATTATAGTTTAGAAATGGTTAGTCTTTTAGATATACCTTCTCCTACGAATTGTGATGAATATTTTACAGAAAATTGAAAAAATAAATTTAAAAAAAAAAATTAATTTTTTTTTAATTTGTTGGGTAATAATTTAAAACATAAAACCCTAAAGAAAAAAAATAAAAACAATCTAAAAATGTAAAAATAATTTTTTTTAGTTACCACAAAATTGATTTTTCTACTAATTTTAACTTTGATAACCCATAAGTAGGCCCCTACAAAGCGTAGTACCCTTTCCAAACGCTCATTTCATAGGCTGAACAGTTATCTATCATATGCTGTTTAAACTGTTCAATTATCTTATTCGGTTCAAAAGATATGATTTTTGCAACGAAAAAACTCAAATGGCGCCACTGTGCGTCGATTTAAAAAAAAATATTTAACTTTAAATGTAAATATGTACTTTAATGCAAGTAAAAAGTTTTTTTTAGATGCCATTCTTGTTTAAAAGCACCAAGAGACGTGCAAGTTTTAAAATGCATATAAATAATAGAGTATTTCAAAACGTCAGGGCGTGATATTATAACCAGTATTGGGCAAAATACATACATTTACATACGAAACATATAATAAGGGGTTTCATGAAATCGCTAAAAATTGTCCTTTGTACAAATGGGAAAACTTGCGAGACTCATTTAATGAAGCCCCTTTTTAAACTTTTTTTAAATTTTAAGCAATTATGTCAGCTTGTGAGAAACGTCAATACAAAAAAATAAATTAAAATATAAAAATAAAAGTTAAAATTTTTGTCTAATAAGTGAAATTTTTTTTTTTTTTAATTCATACAGAAAGCCAAAAGTCTTATTTGATCAGACTATTCCAAGAATTTGTTGTTTGTGATATGATATTCAAGTATAAAGCAGACCATACACGATCCAATTCAATTGTCAACTGAGTCGGTTGTTGTCCAAATCAAAGCGTGTATGGCTTTGTCAGTTGATTAGTTTGACGGTTGTCGAGTTGGTTGAAGAAAAATCAAAAGATTTTGATTTTTTCAAGTTGACTACTAAGTCTTTCAATTCGATTGTACTGTGTGTGCTCAAGTCTCTTGATCAGCTGTCAAAATGTATGTAAAAAAAAATCTAAATTTGACAGATGAATTAAAATCTTTCAATTCAGTTGAAGAAGTGTTTGGCCAAGTATCAATTCAGTTGACAACTGAAAATGCACAATTGCACAGCGCAAATTAACGAGTTAAAATTGTTGGGTTACGAAGTTTGTGCAAATGAATTCTCAAACAATTGTTGACAGTTCATTATTGTTGGCATAAAAATTACAGACTTTTGCGAGACTTTTACGCGATATCATGAAAACCCTAAATACTTATATGTCGGATATTTAAAAAACAAAATACATACATTTAAGTTGTGTATTTAAAATACATAAAATAATAAGATGTACTTTTTTATTATTAAAAAATGTACAATACATATACACAGATATGTAATAGTCAGTTAAGTAACAGCTCCAGCGCAAAACATGTACATATTTCCTTTCATGAACACTAGTTTTGTTTAAAATTTAAGGTTGTTTTTTAAGCCCGATAAAAGTAACGAAAGGGTTAGCGAACTGTCATACTGCGCTCACTTTTCGACATTTTTGATCAGTATACTCTGGCAAATCATCATGAATAGATTCACGCTTGCACAACGCTACCACGCTACCCAAATTTACTTTGATAATCAGTCAGCGATTCGACTTCGTGATTTTAATGGCGCGCCAAATATTTAATTTTTTGTGCTATTTTTTTACAATTCCATTTTTTAAAAACAACCTTTAGCACTAGACAAGCAGCCTTTTCTTAGAAAATAAATAAAGCAGACTAAAGAAAATAATATTTTTATGGGTCCTTATGAGCATAAGCAGGTATTTATTTAAATGTATAAGCATTTTTTTATAATATTCCTCTGAGGCATAAATTGTAAGATTTTGAATTCTGTGCCTCTCATCTGTCGTAATGGCCTCTGATAACCACCGCATTTCGTAACTGGGATGATTCATGGGTCGATTGCGGATGGCAACACAACTTCAGTTGCGTTGTTAAAAAGCACCGCAACCGACATTTAAATTGGTGTTCGGTACGGCAATATTGTTAAATTACAAAAAAGTTATCGAAAATTATATTGGGACAGTTTGGCCACTAAAAATAAATATAACAAATTGAAAAACTAACAAAAAAGTGATTTAAAGTGAATAAAAAATTAAATAAAATGAAGTTAAAAAAATATGATTAGTTCGTGGGCCTATTTTTCGCGGACCAAGAGGAGGCAGTAAATGTGGCATCTATATAAGAGATATATCAAAGCCTCTACCGTTTGTTATTGAAGCTCCTTAGTATTTTAGAGCTCAGAGCTGTTTGTCCAAAACACCTGTCCTTCAGAATTTAATGCCAGCTCCATCTGTAAAAGCTCGGCTGCAGCCTGTTCAATCGGGGCCAAACTTATTCCTCTGACGGTTCTCCGTTGGTAGTGCATTTTTTATTGTGCCAGATTTTTTTCTTTAATTTTGCCTTTTAATGTATCCAAACTCGTTGCCAAACCTAAGGCCCAACCATAATATGCATAAGTTAGCTTAAAGGACTGTCAAAAATTAACGAAAAGCCTGTCAAATGCATAAGCAATTCACTATCCTACATAATCGTACGATTCATTCACACGAAAATCTGATGGAATTCTATCCGACATTAAAAAAATGTCTGCAAAATCTGCTGTCAACGCCACACTATCCACAAACAAGATGCAAACTCAAATGACTCATATACTTTATTAGAACATGCAACTATGAAAATTTTCATAAACATTTGCAAGTCGGACAGGCTTGTCAAAAAAATCTGTCACTCAATTCATTTTTAGCCACACTGTCATACATTATGAGCACACACGATTTTTTTGACATATCGTGCGACTAAATAGGATAGTGAATACCGGCCTTTAGTAAGTACAAGTAAGAACACACGTCTGGAAGTATAGTCACCACCTAAGAATATGTATCAAGATGGTTGTGAGATTGAATTAAAATTTGTGTGATGAAAATGAACTATCACAATACACATAATTAAAATATGAAACGAAAACTATTTTTGAGGAATGATATTCTGGACTGAAATCATGAATTCTGGACTAGTTGCAATAAGATTTGGCACTGCATGTTTTTCAAAAGAGTTATTTATAATAAAATTAATAAAATAATTTTTATGACATTAACATGGTTTAAGTAGATTTTGAAAGGCGAACCTTATATAGAGAGCTACCGTCATTATAATGTTTTCATTAAAGTTACAACAAATATAAAAAAGCCAAAATTTTTTAAAAAAAAAATGTATTGTTATTACATCGAGCTTTAAGAAGGATTTCTATGTATATATGTTTGTACCTCTACGTCATTGAACACGAATTGTATTTAAAATTTAAATCATAAAATGCTTACCTTTTAATTATAAGTAACCTTTCAGTTTTAAAAATGTTAAAGAAATTAAACAAATTTAAATAGAAAATATGTTTTATAATTTTTTTAGGATTAAGCAATAATCTTGCCAAATTTAATTCTGCTAACTCAAATTTATTATGCATATACTAAATTTTTGATCCTAAGTAGGGAAATACATATTATACATATACTAAATTTTAGATCATTAGTATGGAAATACATTATAGAGTGCATAGTAAGATTATATTTACAATTAATTCCTTAACATTTCTGTCCGCATTCAAATTACTATTCTATTTCCTAATAATATTACGAGGTGAAGTTAAGCATGAAAGAGTGTACATACAGTATAATAAATAACAACAAAAAATAGTTTGTTTTCAACCAGTTTTTTGTTTCTGTTTGTCACTATTTTTTATTGTTATTTTTTTAGTTTGTTAATTTTTTATAAACAAATGATGGTCTGAACAATTAACCGGCAAAAAATTAAATTAAAATTCTCTTTTGACAAAGGTAATTTGAGCACATGGTACATACATACATAGAAAAAAGTACATATTAATTATTTCATGAAATCAGCACAAAATAAGTTTTGAGCTAAATTTTTTAGGACTTTAAAAATTAAGTTAATTTAACAAATGTGTTCTAACTAAAAAATGTGTTAAAATTATAAATAAAATTTTGCGAATACCTATTTTAAGATAACTTTAGAAATGGGTTTTGCTTATACATATGTAGGTACCTATGTCATTTTTTATTGTAGAATAAAAATAATTTAAATAGGCATACCTATGCACATAATTATATTTACTAGTGGTTTCCCTATAGTCGGAATTCGACCATAAATTATTTTGTAAATATGAAGAAAAAATAGTACATCTAAGTATATATGTATGAATTTACATGTTTCGAGCATTAATTTGTTCCGTCTTAGTCAATCGATTCAGCGAGGGACCAACATTCCTTTCATGTTACCTTCCACGCGATTGCGTGAATGTTAAGTTGAATTTTGTAAGTTCAATATAAAAAGTATCAGAAAGTACCAATTGAACAACGAAAATGTATCAAAAAGTCTCCTCTTACAGATTCTCATCTACTCAGGACATTGCTTGTTTAATTTTATGTTCTTATGACTAATATTGACCAAAATTTATTAAAGTTCCAGATGTAAAACGAAAAAGTACCAAAAAGCCCCCCTTACATATTCTTATTTACTCAGGACTATGCATGTTTAATTGTTTCTTTAAAGGTCCAATATAAGCAAAAATTTAAGAGGTACCAGATGAACAACAAAAAAGTACCAAGATTTATCATCTTATAGATTACTCAGGACCCTGCACCTATAATATTATGTTTCTAAATTCAATATTATAGAAAATTAAAGAATTAGGTACCAAGTAAAAGCATTTCCCCATTTTTATACTTTTCCCCCATTGAGGTTCGGTTGACAAATAAAGGAGGAAAGTGCTCTTAACTGGTTTGCCTTTGCCGACTTATAAAGTCGAAATATTCGAAAACCGGATTCTGAAAAATGTCGAATAATAGAAAAAACTAATTGGAAAAAACAAATTTTTTAATTATGTATGTGTTTTGCATATGTGTTAGTAGCAAATTTTAACGCTTATAACATTGAAAATATTGAACGGATTTTAATAATATATTGTAAATATATGTATGTACTTCTGTAGGTAAATACCTTCAAAATTGTGTAATATTTTGTTCTAGTCGTTGGGAAAACAGAGGAAGAAAGTGTTCGTAACGGTTTTGCCTTTGCCGATTTATGTATATATAAGAAAGAAGATAAAAAATTTGTAGACATATACCTATAAATTATTTATAGACAAATAACAACTTTTTTCTTCCCAACATAATGATTTTGGCACATTAGCGTCCATACCTTTCAAGCTACGAGGAAAAAATTTGGCACAACAGCAGGTATTAAATATTAAAACAGAGCTAAATCGATTTGTTATTTCACCTGGCCCTAAAAAAAACCAAATTTAGGCTTTCAATACGATTAGGTCCACAAACAAAATTAAGCTCAAATATTCTCTATATATGAGATTTGTTTAGCACTTTTACTTGTTTTGTTTCAACAATTAGTTCCTAACTTTGGCGATATTAAAGCTACCTTACCTTTTTTAATATTCGCATTTTTGAAAAATAATTTTATCCCTTATTTTAAAAAATATATCTATTAGCATTCACTTTATTAAGTTCTTTTTAAACAGAAGAATATATGGTATGGCGATTTTTTACTTCTACAATTTTTAACGGATGCTCTTGATTTAAGTAATTTTGTTAAATAATTTTGAAAAATAAGTTTTTTTAAATTTCCAATTTTTTACAGTTTTAGTGAATGAACCCGCTTTAATAGAATTTAATTATTTTATTTTTCTAATTTCGTGGATATTTTTAAAGTGAGCAAAATATTTTTATTTGTAATTTTTTTTCGTTCATAATGATGGTCACAATTTCGTCTTTCTTCTTCTATCTTATTTTTCCCAATTCTCCAACGGTACCAAAATAATACTTTGAGATTAATTGTATATATGTATCTAACAAAACAATTCATAACGATTTATTTAGTCCAAAAATTAAAGAAGATATCAAGAATTTTAGCGCACATTATCTTGAACGATTTAATAATCATTGTAACCCATCGGCAATATCATTACTAGACGATACTTATGAAGTGAGAAGACTTAAGCGATATAATATTCTTGATTTACCCTCCCGATAACCTTATGTTTACGCTTATATGGACTTTTTTCAAAATAATTAAAAATTGTTTCTATTATTAAATATGTTAATTATAGATTTTATTTTTGTTTATATATATTTCATACTAGTATGTCTATCCGTTGGGAGAAATCTCCCCGCTCTCTCTCGAAAAAAAAAATGTCTATCAAACTTTATTGCTACAATGTTGTTGTCCTAGCTGGAGCACAACAACAAATGAATCATGGTAAACTCGTTGCTACAACAAGTACAACAACACAAAAACAACAGGCCAAATTGTTTTTGAATTTTAAACCGAGACGTCAACAAAAGCAACACTGTGCCTTCAAAATAAAAACACATTGAAAAAAAAAAAACAAAACACGTAAAGGAAAAAATGGCGCACACTAACTATGTGTAAGCAAACATGAAAAAATGTAAACAAACATGAAAATATTTTGACGTTTGGGTTCTAACTGGTGTAAACAGCTGACAAACATATGGGCCAACGAGTCTACCTTGTGTAGTTGTACCGTGGCATGCATTGTTATTTTAATTTGCTTATTATCCAATATGGGATAGATTGTAAAGTTTGTTATGAAAAAAAAAATTATTTATCCCAAAGTATTCTATATATATTTTCCTTTAATTTTTTGAACAAAAATGTGCCCCGGTAGGCTAGCTGGTAGTGAGCTAGTCTATCAGTACCGGGGTTGCGGGTTCGATTCACGCCAGAGACTCTGGTCTCCTGCAGACAAGCGAAAAGCTTCGCGGGATTTAGTGTAGGAATAATATATAAAAATAAAAAAAAATAAAAAATTTTTGAAAAATTCAGTCTACTTCAACATCAGCAACAATTTGTATAACGTTGTAAGTGACGTTTATAACATGGACCAATTAGTAGGCCTGCGCAAAACTACAACAACGCAGCAATAGAAAAACAACACGCATTTTGTTTGTGTAAATTATGTTAAAGATGTCAAAACCCAATGCATTAGTTTGTGTAAAAAATGGACAAGATGTCAAAACAATTGCACGATGAAAACACAACTCTGAAAAATTAGGCGGCGTTTCGAGCGACCTACTAATTGGGCCATGGTTTATAATAACATTTTCTTGATTAAAATTGAGTGTGCTTGTGAAAAAATGGTTTGCTTTATTGTGAACACCAAGAGAAAAATTTGCTGTAAATGTGTATCTGGCCTAATTGTAGAAATTAAATTTTTAATTAAAATTTCTACATCTTTTCTAGTTATAATTCAGAAATAGTCAATTGTAATTCCGATTAGCCAATTGAAATTCAGAAAGCGTCAGTTAGCATTAGTTAATTGAAATTCGGAAGGCGTCAATTGTTATTCAGATTAGTCGGTTGTAATTCAGAAAGAATCAATTGTAATTCAGAAAATGATAAATGTATGTAATAAAAAATTCACTAAAAATACGCCAGATATTATAGATCATGGAACGACCAACACAACTGGGGGTGATTGCGCTCGTGCTGTGCAACACTACACAGTCCACCAGCAATGAATAACGTTTTTACAAACTTAGGAATGCATTTAGCTCTTCAGTGCACATTTTGTTGTTATAATAAAATTAAAGTAAATAATAAGTATTGTGGAACTGTTTATGGTTTATAATCCAAAGTTTTAAATTTTAATCAGGCCCTTTGTCCATCAGAAAAAAGAAAACATAAGAAACAAAAAATGTGCTTTAAACTTCAAGAAGAATTCTTGACAAATAGTATGAAAAGATAACAAAAGTAAAGGAAAAAAACATGTTAATCAATTGAAAAAAGAAAATCATTCAAAACAACAAATTTCGATCCACCAAGTAAAATACCATTTGGTTTAAAGATTGATGTTTGAGATATTGTGGTTACTATCGAAACATGACCAATAAACCTATCCGTATGTTCAATCCCGCATTCAGTCAATGATGAAAAATTATCAATATATTTTAATTCGTTTCTTGTTGTAAATATTTTAATGAAGAAAGAAATTTTATGAACTTACACCTGATTAAAATATTAAAATTTGGAATAAAAATAAATCGTAAATAATACTTGTTTTTTACACTTTCTGATTTACTATCGACACATTTTGATTTAAAATTTACTTATCTGAATTACAATTGACGCTTTCTGAATTACAATTGACGCTACCTGATTTACAATTGGCTATTATGAATTACAATTGACGCTTTCTAAATAACAATTGACTAATCTGAATTACAATTGTCGCTGAGTACCCTTAGGAAATTTCACGGAGGGACACTCGCGCATTTTAGGTAAAATTAGAGCTAGTGGTTAATAATGCGGGAACTAGGGTCGATTTTGGGCATAGGTACGGGGGTCTACATTAAGGACCTGTACATCAGAAGGTCAAATAGACTTCCTAACGACTGCAGTATATTTCAGGCGGAGGCTCTGGCGATTTTTATGGCCGTAGAAATGGTGCGGAGCAAGACTACCAGGGGTTATATGTGGACAGCCAGGCGGCTCTTTGAACCTTGATGGGCTGTTATGTGAACTCTAAGATAGTGGATCATTGCAGGAGGGCTCTAGCAGAAATCTTAGGGGATTATGTGGTAAGGTTGTGCTGGGTACTTGTTCACTGCAAAAGCACCGGCAACGAGATAGCTGATAAGTAGGTGAGACTGGGCTCGGAAATGGAGGATACATACTGTTTGGAGGCAGTCAGGCCTCCAATGGTTTTCTATTTGGGGGATAGATATTATCACGAGCCCGTGTATGAAATGCAGGCTGAAGGTGGGATCTGTCTTGTCGGATATATGTAGGTTGTGTGAGGACCCAAAGGAGTTGGGGACAGTTGAGTACTTTCTGTGCCACTGCCCCAGGCTACAGAACAGCAGACTGAGATGGCTAGGTAGTAGATGCGCGAATTGGGGTGAAAATCTGACGGGATTCGTAATGGGAATGACATGGCTGCGCAACAGGAGACTGGGGAATGGGTACATGAAGGGCGATTTTTACCTTCCAATACTTTTTCTATTTCTGTGCTTTCACTCTTTATTGCTCTTTTTCTTTTCTGACTAGAATCACTAACTAAGGCGTCACAATGGACCATATTGGTATCCGGGTGAGGGTGAGAAGTTTCCTTCGCACCAGCCTTTCTACCTTATCTAACTTAAAACTGACACTTTCTGAATTATAATTTAAGAAGCTGTAGTATTGTTTGTCTACTCTTCTTTTTAGTTTATGTTTACAGAAGTCCACGTTTTGTGTTGTGATAAGTGTACATTTTATTAAATTTTTTTATAATATTAATTAAAACTAAAGAATAGATTGACCATAATTTAATATAAATAAGCTAAACACGTATTTATTATATCACGTTCAGCGGCACAATTTGATATTTGTTTAAAAAAATAATTTTTGTAGGTATGTAACGAATACCGATACCGATGCCGATATATTGGCGATACTTCACGTTTGCCGATGTATCGGTATCGGCGATATTTTACTGTCAGTATGCCGATACTTTTTTATAGTTTTTTTGAATAAAGAATTTAATTTTCAATGCTTATTTTTTGCATAACAACTAATAGCAAAATATCAAACAGAATAATATTTTATTTCTTTGGATTCTTAAGCTGGAGGTCGGTCCACGCCACGCGCTTTTCCTTTTTTCGAAACCGCATGCTAAAGTAGAAAGTAATCCTACTTCATGCTTTCGATATGTGTATGTATTTTCCGCGGTTGTTGTGTAACATGTCAATACAATTTTACACTTCGACTTTTTGGGCATAAACGCATTGAACGCTTGGTGTGGACCTGCGGCATCAGCCGTTTTGTTTTTCACCAGAATGGTAAAACGTTTTCCATTGATAAATCATGTATGTATTTGTACGTTTTAAGAATTTTT
Organism: Pollenia amentaria; assembly: GCA_943735925.1. NCBI lineage: Eukaryota > Metazoa > Arthropoda > Insecta > Diptera > Polleniidae > Pollenia > Pollenia amentaria. Next base: position 57,916,744 of record OX031006.1, read on the forward strand.
AATGATTTTAAAAAAAAAATTATTTCGCGACAAATTTTGGGTTACTTAAGAGATTACAAAATCCATAAGCAAATCCACTGCTACATTTTCTGATGCTATTTTGCTAGTAAACAGTCTTCGAACATTATTAGAAAATACGATAAATGAATAAACATGCAGAATAGTTCAGAGTCCCATAAATTGGCGATTTTTGTAGCATTAGCTCTGAATGAAAGATTTGAGGGCTTAGAGAGTAATGAAATCTTTTGTTTATATAATTATAATTATCTATTCTTTACCTTCGATACAAAGCTAGAAAATTTAAAAGACAATAGATCGAAAAAACATCTTATTGGGCACTGCATTCCGAAAGTTTTAGAAACACGGTCACAGCTACATTTAGTAAAAGTTCTGATAAGTCTACAAGAACTGACCTCTGGAGCGTTTGTGAAAATCTTAGAAGAAAATTTGGAGAAGAATGATCCTCTGTCCATCCTACGCAGTGGTTCAGCTAAATAATATGTCTAAATATACCTAAGATCTTCTTATTTTTCTAGAGACGCGTTTGTTTACTGGCGGTATTAAATATTATACTCAAAATTTAAGACCATGGCGCAGAAATACTTAAGTTGTCAAATGGGTTCATTCACTTCTGTGAGACGATTTCTTACTCCACGTCTGCTTCAAGTTGTGAAATTATCTCCGTAAAAGTTGAGAATACTTTGGAATATTAATAATTAATTTGGAATATTAATAATGGCATACACTAATGGTTTTCATGATATCGCTTAAAATTGCCATTTGTGCAAATGGTTAAACTTGCGAGACTTGTTTCATGAAGAACCTTTTTAATATTTTTGTAATTTTAAACAATTAATATCAGTTTGTAAGAAACGTCATTGCAAAAAAATTTTTAAATATAAAAATAAAAGTTGAAATTTGTGATTAAAATGTGGAATTTGTTTTTAAAAATGCATTATTAGCGCCAAAAGACAAATTTGTCCAAATTATTGGAAGAGTTTATTGCTTGTGATTATAAACACTTGAATTTTTCATCGAAAACGACGGTAAGCATTACAAAAATCCGTTTACATACATATATAAATGCACAATTGAACAGCGCAAGTTTGCGAGTCACAATTGTTGGGCAAAACTACAAAGTTTGTGTAAAATAATTCTCATACAATTTTTGACAGTTCATTTGCGAGGGCGTAAAAATGAAAAGTTTGCACAGATTGCGAGCCTTTTAAGCGATATCATGAAAACATTTACTGTTTTTTTGTTTAAAAACATCAATTCATAAAAAACTAAATTGGATATGAAATCTATTTTAAGGAAAATTTGTATGGAAATTTAGTTTTAAAATACGTTTGATATCTATTTTATTTTTTATGAATACGGCAGTAATAATTCTGTATAATAATGAAATTACTCTACTTGAGTTCTGTTAATTTTGCCTTGAATTTAACTGCCAGGCCCACAATGTCGACAAGAACATTTCTTTCGCATTTTTATATTGAAAACAATAATAAAAAATTTAAATTTATTTTTGTTTTCAATATAAACATAAGAAAGAAATATTCTTGTCGACATTGTGGGCCAGGCAATTAATTTAATATTCGTATCGGTATCGGTATCGTATCGGCAAAAAAGCGTATCGTTACCAGAGAATGACAAAAGTATCATTTTAAGTACTCTTTTAGTATTAGTGAGAAAACATGTATGGGCAAGTATGGGTAAAGATCAAAACCATACACATACATACCATTACCCATAACAAGTTGAAGTTAAATATGTATAGGTATACGCTGGCAATGTGTATTTGTATATTCATTCTTCTTTTAGAAAGTACATGCAGATATAAATAAAACTTGTATTGGCTATCTGCAATACCCATAAGAATAAATAAGTATGTGTATTTACGTATGTATAACGTAAGTATACACAGAGTATGTATAACGTCTCAGAGATGGCAAATGCAATTTTAAAAATTTTGGAATTAGGCAGAAATTCAATTTTGGGTTCTTATACAACTTTGACTACCCGTATTAAAATGAAATGTTTGAATTATAAATCGTTACAGAACGGCGTCTAAATGTATTGAGTGGCGATTACTCTCTTTCTTATTAGCACAACATACAAATCAATACTTACATACATAAAAAACAATATCTTCCGTATCGTGTCACCTCTCTATGCTATGTGCGTGTGACAGCGACATGTGCACAAGTGCAAAAAAATTATTTATTTTTACATGTTAAAAACCTTTAAGCATCCGCATAATTTTTTTACACTTGTCGCTGTCACACGCACATAGCATAGAGAGGTGACACGAGACGGAAGATATTGTTTTTTATGTATGTAAGTATTGATTTGTATGTTGTGCTAATAAGAAAGAGTGTGACCGCCCCTCAATACATTTAGACGCCGTTCTGTAACGATTTATAATTCAAACGTTTCATTTTATGTTTATTTTCGCATAGTTTTTGCAGAAACCAAAGTAGTTCTCGGTTTAAAAATAGCGTACTGCCGTCTCAAAAATTTTTATTTGTGCCGTAAGAGTTAACCCTTCTTTAATTTTTTTTTCTTTAATTTCGAAAATACCAATTTAGGATATAAAAATTAAACGTTTTATATATTATAGCGTTTGCCTAATGGTCAAAATTCGACTATAAATTTTTATGTAAATATGAAGAAAACATAGTACATAGTCTTAGTTGATCGATTTGGCGATGGACCAACCTCCGGTTCATATTTTATCTTCCACGTGAGTTTATCTATTTTGTAAGTTCAATATAAAAATATCAATTGAAAAACAAAAAAGTATCAAAAAGTCTTCTCTTATAGATTCTAATCCGCTCAGGACATTGCATGTTTATAATTTTATTTTTATGTATGTAGACATACATTGGCACTGCTGATGTTACAAAAAATTTTATTTTATGTATCAAAAAAATATGTACATAGTCCCATACCTGGCTAGTGATCAAAGCACATTTTTGCTAAAACATTTCATACAAAAATTTTTTTTTCATATTTACGCAGTAGTGCCAAAAATACTGAAGGTACCCATGTATATTTTCTTACACATAGATATTTTATATGTATGGCAGATAACCAAAACACATTAATGGGTATTGAATAATATCTGCATAACATTCATGTATTTAAGTTTACTGAATGTGGTTGCGTGAAATATTGCCGTGAACAAGTATAAGTAATACACATATTTTTTGCAAGGCACAACCATAGCTGTTGTTATTATTTGTGTTATAACTATGGATATACACAATAACCTAAAGCGTGGGTAAATATCTCTGTATATTATTCTTATGGGTACTTGTTGTCATTCTTTGATCGTTACCTCCCTAAATTTTTGACGTATTAGGAGACATACATATGTACATAGATTACACTACATATTTCCATTTATGTTATAATGTTGTATTTGTTGGCGTAGTGCTGCCACCTGCATTATTTCGTTATGTTTCAAACCAGTAAATTACCGCTATTTCATTCATAAGAAAATAAAAAAATATCTGGTATCATTTTTCCTGGTACTTATTTGACCATTGACCAGGGCTGCCAACTTAAATTTCGGTTTGCATGCATTAATGGCCAATTTTCACGATTAATATTAAAACACATTATTACACACATACGATGCAACATTTTTCGAAACACGTGTTACAACTTTCAGTTTCAGTTTTTACCGCAGACGATGACACTAAAAACGAAACATTAGTATGGCGTGTTTTGTGAATGTACTGCTATAAAATGAAAAAAAAAGTATATATATTTTGTTTGTATGCCTATCATATTTTATGTCCCATAAATTTTTAAAAATTTTATATTCAATTATAATTGGTTTTTCAATTCTTACAATTTGCAATTGTTGCTATTTTCCGAGTTCTTTCTTCATATTTTTTTTATCAGAGAGTTGCAAAAGCACCTCATACAACAACTGCTCTCAACAAAATGAGAAAGGAAAAACAGTCAACATCGCATTGGAAACATAAAATATCGAAAATTTTGGATATTTGAGAAACCAAAAAGGTAACAAGAATTTCAACTAGAAACATCCCCACACACGTAGCAACATTTACTGAAACATGCCCATGTTTCGACAAATGTTGCCTCGTCTGTGGGTAACTTTAAAATCGATTTAAATACAAAATTCTCTTCTTCACTTACCCTGCAGCCAGTCTTTCTTGATAGTCTTTTAAATATACTGTTTGTCATAATTTGTAAAAATTTAAGGCTGTGACGTAGGCTGCACGCAATTTTTGAGCAATTTACTTTCAAAAAAACCATTTATAAAGACAAACGAAAAATTTGCTCAACAACCTTTTAATCAGCTGTTTTCTTGAACGTTAATGGAATCGCTACTTGAAGGAGAATTTTATAAGCAAGTTCGTTTCAATTTTTAAAAGTACGGGTGTATTGGTATAAAAATGTGAGTTGATCAAAACTTGAAAGGCAAAACTTGATCGTGTAACACTCATGTAAAGACTCGACTGAAACTTAATTCACCGATTTGGTATATTTAAATTCAACTTAAGTTCCTTGGTAATACCTTGGCAAGCTGGCCTCAATATCTTAACAATACAACAACAACAGGCAAAGCAGTAACATGCAGCTGTTTTTGAGGTCACCTTTTAAATAAATACACTTTTTTATGATATTTTTTTTTATTTAGTAGTGCTACCATACTTTTATATTAATTATATAAGACTTTAAAAAAAAACTCAAACAAATCAATCTGTATTTAAACACGATTTAAGTTTATATTAAAATAACATAATATCATTTAAAATACTATCCTGAAAGTTGGTAATAAATCTGTTTAATTAAATTACTCAAGATAAGTAAAAACAATTATGCCCATTTCAATGCATCGACAAACTGCCTGTTACTAAATCTCAAAATTTTTTCAATATACCGACAAAAACATTATTGAAAATTGGGAGCAAGCTGATTGAATTTATATGTATGTACGACAAATAACTAATTGGCCGATGAGGTCGAGTTAGGTTTTCGACAGAAAAGAAGCAAATGAGACATTGAGAAAAAAAAATTCCTTAATTTGTAGTTTTTCATTGGAGAAAAAGATAACCGCCTTTAAACTTGACTACAAATTTGGCAGCTTTCTGACTGGAATTCTTTATTAAGATTTTTTATTATGTGTTATAGTATATGACAAAAAAAAAGAAAAACAAAAAAAAACATTTGACTTTATAAGACATACTTTCTGCAAGTTCTGCAGCTATTATACCATTGATTTCGTAAAAAATACCATATCAAAGCAACACAATGTATGATTCGTACAATAACTCCCTCTAAAGAAAGCCATACCTAAACAAGAGCGGAACGCGTTTTCTAGCTGTCAAAAATCCTCATGCCCCTACAATTTGTATGAAGCATCCTTAAATAGCACGGCGTCAACGCTTTGCAATTGGTAAATCCGATTTCGACATCGCTTTAAAATAAGCCGGGTTGCTATATTTGTTGTTTTGACAGCCCTGTTTTTTCGTTTAATAATAAATATTTAATGGCAAATTAGCAATTTTAGGTCAAACCAGCGGTTTTAATTCCATTTCGTATTTCTTTTATGAGGGTTTTAGTAAGCACGAAAGTTAACACTACTGTTTGTGACACAACGCGACGCTCTTGTGTAGGTATGGCCATGATGAAATAAACAGGTGGCATAACTACGCCAGATGATGATTTTTTGCTCTTGTATTGTTTGTCTAATCTTATGTCAAAGTTTTGTTTATGTTTACAAAAAGTCCACGTTTAGTGCTGTGATTATTGTATTGTATTATTTAAATTTAAATTAAATAAGATAGTAACCAAAGTGAAATAAAAATTGGCTAAAAATTAATTTATTTCATTGCGTTCGGCGGCAAAATTTGATTTTAGCTTAATATAATTTTTGACGTATACGGAGACTTATTTTTAATTTTTGTTGTAATGTTGTATTTGTTGCCGTAGCGCTGCCACCTACTTATTCCACCATGGGTATGGCCAAGGTGAATTCATGTATACGGTGGTGTCGATCCTACAACAAGAAACAACACCAAAAACACAACAATATATTTTTTTGTTGCTTTCGTTGATCGATATGTCAAAAACACAAGCAACTTTTGAAATTTCTCTCTCTAAGTAAGAAAAAAAGTAGCACAGCTGTGCTATCAACGCCACCTGATAAATGAATTCGCTTTAGGTATGGCATATCAGCGTAAAAGCTACGCGGAAGAAAACGTTCCGCCTTCCGCTCTTGTTAAACAATACATTTTCTCATTACCACATTTGTGGTGTTCAGAGTGACCAAATCTAAACAAATTTTACAGCTTAATCTGGCATTATACATCCCCAAAAAGTGCTAAAAATGCTTTTAAAAAAGGTAAAAATAATGCTAACATTTTTTAAAGATTTCTGTTAAAAAATTTATTATCAGTATGAAATTTTATTCGAAGCAAAATACATTTTAGTGACTTATTTTTAACGAAATTTAAATATATGGTTATATTTAAACAAGTAGACAGATTTTGGTAAAGCATCTGATACACATTAATATAAAGCACATGTAGTGGAAATTAAATTTTAAATTTAGTGTCCCGCAAACCCCTGATACAGGCTAAATTTAAACAATTTATTTCTATTATATGCAAATTGTTTTAAATCACTTAATTTTATAGCTTATTGTTTTTATAGTTTAAGAAAAGTTGAAGCTTTAGAATTATTATTTTTTTAGCGTTTTAGAGCAAACTATTTTTTATACACGTTTTCCTCAAGAGCCCAAGAGTTGAAGGTTTCCCTCTCACGTTCAACATGAATAAATTCAAGACGAATGTTCACAAGCACTACTCCCTAACAAAAAAAAAAAAATTCTTGTACTTTAATATATATCGTAAAAGGTATCAAGAGGCAAATAATATTTAAAATCAACATGATAGGGGCATACATTATATTCCCTGAATATTATATTTCTTTTACCAAGATGGGTAAGATGTTTCTTAACATAAGAATTATCCCTTTTCATACGAAATTATTTTAGTTACAACTATTTTCAGTCAAAATTTATAGAAATCAATAGAACTATTCGTCCAAATTTCTAAAATTGATAAGGTTAAAAAAAGCTAAAAATATTTTCGAAAAATGCTAAATGAAATAAATATTTTGCAGCCAAATAAAAATTTTTAATGCTAAATTTAGCTGCAAAAATGCCAAAATGGCCACACTGGTAGTGTTATCAACAATCAAAAAATTCTTCAATTTTGTAAAAAATATATTAAATTTTCACTTGCCTGCTTGCTTTGCGATCATTGTACCAAATTTCTCTAAATAAATATAGTAAATTTTAGGTTTAGCATACCATCCGACCAAAAACAATGCCCGACCAAATTTGATCAAAAAAGACGAAGAACGACAACCCTGGCATTGGCTGACTTTTCTTATTGCATTGTTTGCTCTTTCTATATCTCACCAATTGTCTAACAAGAAAACCAAATTATTGTGAATGATTGTATATTATTTTGCGAAGAAAAACTCGCATAAAAGTGACAGAATTTATGTTGGGGCTCTTAGTGGAGGGAAGTAGTTATAAATTTATTAAAAATATATAAATTGTTAGTTAATAAACAAAAAATAGAAACTGGCGAAATTAACCAATTAAAGAAAAAAAAACGGGAAATACTAAAAAAAAACAATGACCACTTTAAAATATCAATCTACAACGAGTATCCAGCCAGTAACTTAAATACTTTTTATTGTGGTCATTGTACAAAAAGAGGAAAATCGAAAAAAAATTCTAATTTATTTTTGGATAATGCATATAAGTGAAAAGTCAAAAATCTAGATCATTTCAATTTCCTATGGTGAAGGGGTGACGAAAACTATTGTTTGTATTTTTGTTAAGTGGCGTTTTGTACAAAAAAATTTGAAACAAGTAAACGTGAATATTAACAAATTTATATTTTTTAAAATAGAAAAAATAAAAAACGACTAAAAACATGGAAAACGAACGTTTGCGTATAACTTTGGATAATCCCAACAAAGTTTATATAGCCGGCCAAACAATAAAGGGCGAGATTTGGTTTAATTTAACCAAGCGTACAAAAATTCGGGGTAAGTAGTGTTTGTTGTTCTCTTAGAAATTAAAATAAGAAATGTAAAAATGATAGCTTTTTAGTTACTTCGCGATTGAACTTTCATTAGTTTCAACATTAAATGGTCTAATTTTATTGTGTGGTCAGTTTTTTTTAATTTATTTTTCCTTTACTACATTAGTTCTCAATGACATTTGTGCAAAACAAAGAAAAAAAATTTCATCTTGTGTTGTTAAATGTTTGTTTGTAAGTTTAAACTTTAAACAAACCGCTCCTTGATTTTTTTTGTTTTATAGCTTTATTGTTTTGCGACCGTGTCCATATAAAATGTTGTTTTCATTTATTTTTAATACCTATTTCATTCATCATGGTTACACAAGAAGAAAGAATTCCTTTATTTTTAAAATGCCAATCTTTAAAGTACATGTTTGTTTTTGTTGTGTTTTTTTCCAATTTTTCAGTTTATACAGTAAAGCAGGGATGGGAATTTCGGTACTATTTTTTTAATTCATTATAGGTTTATAAGTAACGTGGTACTACCATGACTATTTTTCGTGCCATATAAAATTGACAATTTGCATCTTAAATAACTTGTTATTTAAATTTAATGCTTAAAAGTTATGTGATCAAATGTTGAATTTTTAAAGATCAAAAGCAGGTTTGTAACGAATATACCGATATATCGGCGATATTTCAGATTTTCCGATATATCGGTATCGGCGGTATTTTGTTTTGGAGTATTTTTGAACAAAAAATTTAATTTTCTATGCATATGATTTGTACCTATAGCAACTAACACAAATGCCACATTAAAAACCAAAGCATAAAATTAAAACAGAATAATGAAATTGTTTCATAAAATCAATAAATGCATCAACGGAGATGGGGAATAGTCGAAAAATGTAATTGCTGACTTAGCATTAGCTATAAAAAAAATATTTGAGGCTTTAGAAAATAACGGAATTTATTGTTTATCTACAATTCTTGACCGAATATTTCAAATACAATTCCCATCAATCTTTAAAAAAAACTCTTATTGATCTACTTACCATGTCTCTGCACTCCGGAAGTGTTAAAAACCCGGTCACACTTACAAGTGGTACAAGTTCTGATAAGTCTAAAAGAACTTAGCATTTAGAGACTCTGAGAATGATGAGCATCTTTTTCATCATCATCCTGTGCTGTGATTCTTTTAAAGAAGAAGTCAAAAGATACCTTAGATCTTCTGATTTTTCTAGAGGCGCATATCCGCTTGTTTACGGCCGCAATGATATGTTTAAACCAAACTTAAAGAAAATATAGCAAAAGTTCTTAAATTCTCAAATTAGTTCTGTCGCATCTGAGAGACAATTTTCCACTGCAGGTCTGCTTTAAAAGGACTTACCAAATCGCAGTAAAAATTGTAAAACTTGGTTTTTTTTTATAAAAAAATCTTATTCAATTTCTTCTAACCCTGTTAGTTTTGTAAAAATTTTTATTTTTAACATGAATTCAGAACTAAATATTTGTTTTTAAAATCTTATGACATTTTATTTATCTGATTGTAATTATCTCTTAAAGGCCGGTATTCACTATCCTACATAATCGTACGATTCATTCACACGAAAATCTGACGGAATTCTATCCGACATAAAAAAAATGTCTGCAAAATCTGCTGTCAATGCCACACTATCCCACAAAAAAGATGCAAACTCAAATGACTCATCAACTTTACAAGAAAATGCAACTCTGATCGCATATAATCTATCATTTTATGAAAATTTTTAAAACATTTCCAAGTCGGACAGACTTGTCAAAAAAATCTGTCACTCAATTCATTTTTAAGCCACACTGTCATACATTATGAGCACACACGATTTTTTTGACATATCGTGCGACTAAATAGGATAGTGAATACCGGCCTTAAGCTGTAATTTTGTATAATGAAAAAAAAACACTACTTGAGTTTTGAATTCAAATTCAATATCCGTATCGGTACGATATCGGCGATATTTCATTTTGAGTATAGAGTATCAAGAAGGCGTATTGTAACATCAAAAATCAAAAGTAAACAATATTTCGTTCATTGCTAACCAAAGACTTGATTAAGCAAAATTTTGAAAATATTAAAGAAAATGGAGTGTACAACACATCAGCTTTATATTTGAAATCAATAAGTATGTATTATATTTTTTCTTAAAATTACATTTTTATTCGACATTTAGAAATCAATATAAGCTGCCCGTTTTTTAGAAAAAACTCGTGTAAGAAATAAAAACAAAGAATTGTGTTTGTTTTAAATATAACGGGCTTTCCATTTAGAGGTTTCAAACCGGCAGCCTGGCATGGCTGCCAGCTTTTAAATATCTGTCATCTTAAGTGTCATTTATTTAGTGAAATGTGAAATATGGATCGTTTAACAACCAAAGAAAGGGTAAAAATAGTTAAAACTTACTACTTTTTATGTACTGCAATTGGAGATTATGAACTGGACGATATATAGTTTCAACAAGAAGGCGATTCGAGCCACACAACACAGCCGATTTAAGATTTATATCACGGGAAGTTTCCAGAAAGCGTAATTTCAAGTGTTGGCGACGTCAATTGGCCACCGGATCATGCGATTTAATGACATTAGACTTAATTGTGGAGCTGCGTCAAAGACCGTGTCTACGTGGATAATCCCCTAACGTTGGACCATTTGAAAACTAACATTCGTCAGATTGTCGCCAGAATACTGTCCGAAGGGGGTCAAAAGGATCGACTGCTTTAACCAATCTAAAGGCGGTAATTTAAATTATAGTAAACTAATCCCAAAATCATACGAGTAGCTTTATGTGTGTATTTAACCTCACTTTTGAAACCGAAAAATCATTTACCCGTTATAAGTATTTACATTTCAGCATAGTTATTGGTGCTGAAACTTAAAAAACTATTACTTCTATGTTGTGGCGTATGTAAATTTTAATTGAACGTTTTCCTATGATGATATTCGAATAATATCGGAACAAAATAAAAATATATTACATATCTTGAAAATTTTCATCTATTATAATTATTGTACCTAAAAATTCAAGTGAACAATTTTGAACCACAAAATCTATATATATAAAAATAAGTCCGTATATGTACGTCGCCGAACTAATCATAAACGCGTCGTGCGATTTCAACCAATACACTACGTAGGCAGTGGCCCATATATGGTTTATATGAAGTTTGGTTGAAATCCGATAACGCATGTGTGTGCGGTGCTTATGTGAAGTGAGTGTGTTTTTGCCGCAGGCATTTTTTATTAAAAACAAGTGTGTTTCTTTTCTTATTTTGTTTTGCCGTGCGAAGCAGGCAACGGGCCCGCTAGTAATTTATAAAATAGGATTTATGGCTGCAGGGTTACGGCAAAAAAATCTAGAAAGAGAACACTAGCCGATGTAAATAGACAAAGAGAGAAATAAATCTAGTTTACACTTTTACACAAGTCTTACGTATTCCACAATACTTTGGGAGATATGCATCTAATGAGTTTTGTTGCTACTCCCGTAAAATCTAATTGAATATTACAATATGCATTCACGCATGAAACAATACTTTTATTTGCAACCTTGATCAAATGAGAAGTATTATTGTTTAGAAAAATTTCAAAAAAAGGCTGAAGTCGTAGGGGATGTCAATTTTTTTTCGTAATATTTGTAATTTTCATAACATATTACATATACACTATTACACTTTTACATATTAGTTGAGTTTTTGATATGTATTAATACAAAGTATAATAGCGTAAACTAGCCTTTACACCAAGTCTACAACTGATATGAAATGCTAACACTAACATTATATAAGTGCTAATATAGACTTATCATGTGAAAGCTCTTTCATAGCATTATTTATTAACATCATTTGATGGCTAGTAGAGAACTTTGGTTTAATAAAAAAAATGTTAACGATTTTGTATTAAAAGTACTTTTTTTTTATCATGTTGGTAAAAAAATCTGAAATTACATTTTCCACCCCTGCAGTGAAAAAATGATTTTGTGTAGAGTTGGTGTTAAGGGTTGCCAATAATCAGTTAAATATTTTCCAGATTGTTTTTATTTATTTGCCAAAATAAGTCAGATCACAGGTCACACAAAATATTAACATTTGAGTTTGAATTAGTTTTAATTAAATCTTCATTGCATTTTTCCTTGCACTGCTTATATTCACAAGGCCGTATATGGGCCTGTGGGCTTGGTTATGTTTGTAGTCTAACAACAATTCTACCAAATTATAATTAAAAACTCCCATGATGTTTTTTTTCCTTATTCCAATTTTTACAAAGGAATTTAAACAAAAAAAAATGGGAGAAGGGGAATAACTCCCAGAATTTTTATTTCTAATTCGGTTGAATAGGTATAAAATCTATTAAAAAACGGGATTTACACTTTAATATTTTATTTTCAACTACTGTGGAATATGTTTAATGATTTATTTTTTTCCCTTTATTTGTTTTTCAAAAATGTAATTTCAAAACACAAAATTTATTGCTGTTTTCACAACACAAGTAATTGAACTTGTAGTAAAATTTATATGAAAAACACTCAAAAAAACTGAGTGCTATTCATATAAATTTTACTACACGTTCAATCACTTGTGCTGTGAAAACAGCACATAAATTCATTTTTTATTTTTTTTTTCTATTACAACGTAGATACGCTTTTGCATTTACGTCAGCTATTGTGTGCCTTTATATAGAATATTATACGTTTTAATTGACAATGTATCTACGTCATCAGCTACTACGTTCATACGGTGCAATTGAGCTCCTACGTTAATTCCTAAAACACATTTCAACTAAATTTTGACAATAAAAATCAAATTAGTTAAAAATTTAATTATAAATTGGTGAGAACATATTCATTGAATTGTAAATTCTCCGTTAGTCTTGCTCTTTTTCCCATTTTTAAAATTTTATTAAATAGGGAAAATTGTAGACCGGATTAAAAACTAAAACTCCAGGAAAGTTTTTATTCATAATTGGCTTGATAATATTTACATCTCTACGTTTAAGAAAATATGTTCTATCTTTTTTGTTTGAAATCACTAAATATATATTTATACTAGCATTTAACCTGCTTCTTCGTCCGAGTCTTCATTTCTTTCGTATACATATTTATTTGCCAAAGTTTACGTCTTTAGGTTTTTAAAAAAAAAGTACCAATATATTTCATGCACTCAGGACATTGCACTTATTATAATTTTATGTTTCTCACCACATGTAGAATGAAAAAGTCAAAAGATAAATTTAATTTCCCGTATTTGCCCTTTTTCATACTTTTTCCCCATATCTATATATCAATGAATGGAGAATGTTTTGTAAAAAAGTACTAAAAATTGGTACGATTTTCACAACTTAAACATTAGAATTTTCTAAAAATTACCAAATTTATATTTTTATTTTTAGATCTCTTTTAGTTTATGATATACTAGCTGACCCGGCAAACGTTGTTTTGCCTAGAAAAGTATTGTTTTTTGTGTATATTTAAAATACAGATACAGAATCAGGTACAGATAATATTCGGTGCAGATAATTTATCTTTATTTACAAAAAAAAAAAAAAAAAAAAAGAATATGAAAATGTGAATTATAAGTAAACTATTGAATAAGTTAAGAGAATATCATTGAAGCTCTTTGTGATAAACACTATTTTTCGTTTTGTTGTCAGGTGCGAAAATGAACAAAGAGGATGGCTTTCCGACACGGGAACATGCGATATAGAGTTGACCGTGTGAAAAACAGTCGTTCTCCAAATTTAGGCCACAAACACTCAATGATTGCTCTTGGGATTTGTTGTTTGTCATGGCGAATGCGAGACGAATTGGAAATTGGATTCGTTTAAACTCGAATGGCATATCGGTTAGGATCATTGGAATTCTCGGAATGAGAACTTCCTCTCCTTTAAACTTTCCTTTTAGTATTCTAGCTGACCCGGCAAACGTTGTTTTAACTAGAAAAGTATTGTTTTTGTGTATATTTAAAATACAGATACAGAAACAGGTACAATACTTTTCTAGGCAAAACAACGTTTGCCGAGTCATTTTCAGTGGCGCCACCTGTCTGAAATTGGTCATATCAACTTATAAACCTTCGCCGGCTCATGCTCAACAACTTTGCTAAAGATCATAACATCGTCAAATGCAGAGTTTACGATTTGATTCATACTGAGTAATTTTCAATGGCGCCACGTATTTTAGATTTGCTATTTTTCTTACTTGGTCAGAGGCCATTCCGAATTAGTACTAATCATCGAAATCGGTCCAGCCGTTCTTTAGTTATAAACGTAGTAACTAACGCCACTTTCTTTTATATATATAGATGAGGTTAGCGAACTTTCAAGTTTTTATACGTCTTTAGCCCCTAAACATTCGAATTTCCAAAAATCCCACATAAGTGAATCGATTTGGCGAGAGACCCACCTCCGGTAAAATTTAACTTGTAAGCTTCAGGCGTTTAGGCTGTACGATGATTAAACAGTTATTCAGTAACGTTGCAATTTTATATCTATAGATACCTATACTGAATTTAATTTATATCATTCTAAATTATTTAAACTTCTAATTTAATTTGCGGTAAAATGAATGACTTTTTGAATTAGGTCATTGCATTGCGGTTTTATTAAGTTGTAATTATTTTTTTTATGCTTAAATGAACGAATAACGTGGAAACATTAAATAAGAACGTGATAAAATTAGCTTTTTACAAAAAGTTGAATATATTTGAAATGAAAATTTTTGAAACAGAATCTTTTAAATTCCCAAAAATGAAAATATTAAACAGAATTGTTTCTCTTTTATTATATAAAGTTATACAGTACTTTTCCTTTATAGTCACTACCGTTTTTAGTCACATTAGCGATATAGGACATTTGATCTATTTATTCTGCCGTTATAAGTAAATTTAATATAAAGTATTTACGTTATAGTCCATTTAGCGATCTAAGCACATTTGCCATATATACTACTTATCAGCGGCTATCTAAGGCAAAAGTAAATCAAATTATTGGCGTTATAGTCACATTAGCATGATTTACTTAGTTCTTTTTAATTAAATCGCTTAATTTCACCGCATTCGATAGCGAGTAAACTATCGTATTGAGTAAACTCGTATTTTTCTGCATACGATACACTGAAGTATCGAATTTAAACTCGAGAGATGTAATGTCATTGGTTTCTCGATATCGAATGCTATCGTCTTCACATAACTTGATTATATTCGAATTTGGTCTTATGCCTCATAGTGGCATCTATGCGAATTATGCTTATAGTCATATTAGCGATATATTCCAAGATTTGTCTGCAACTAAAGAATGAGACTATAAGCGACAAGTACTGTAGTTATATATTATGAAAATTATAGCCAGCATTGTATTTATTGGACGAAAAAGCAAAATTTAATTAAGGCGCTGATATAAATAAAATTTCTGACAGTCTGAGGATAAGGAAGAGGTGTTATAACGCCTCAAAATTGCGGAATATTACTGAAACCTAATAAACTGCGTTAAACAAAAATATCAAACAAAATTCATGCAATATGTTTATACCTACTTCATGTAATGCTTTTTTTCTTTTTATTATATTTTTTATAATCTTTGTTTAACTTACAGCAGTGTTTCGATTAAACACTTGCATTTATTTAAAAACGTATAGCACAAGTATGCTCATGAAAACAATATCACGCGTGCGAGAGTGAGCTTGATGGAAAAATGAGACTAGCTTACATGTTAAAAATTTCCAAGTAATGTACGAATTCTAATTCACTGACTTAATTTACTTTTGAGAACTTACAAAATTTAGATGTATTCAAATTGGAAATATGTGTTTTTAAATAATTATCAAAATTTAAACAGATCTTTTTAGTGTAAAATAATAAAAGTTTGATGTAACTAGCTTGTTAAGAATATTTAGAAATTGAAGGTTTATGTGATATGCTATACTTATGGATGTAAGTTTAGCAGAATCGCGAGAAAGTTAACCGAAATGTCCTAAGGGTTGTTAACTTTTTCGAATTTTTAGCTTTTCTAAGCAATTTAAAGTGTAAAAATATGAATTAATAAACATAGATTTTTCAGAAATAACACTTAATTGATTTCAATGACTTAGTGGTCATTGTTACAAAAAATAAACTAAGATCTAATTTGTACCGGCTGGTTTCAAGTTCACAATTGTTCTTAAACTTCAATTAATAATTATACAATCAGTCATCTGACGCTTTTGGTGAAGGGAGTTCTTCACAAATTTGCAGAAAACGAATTCTGTGTATTTTCTAAAAATTTGAAAGCCGGCCATTACTCACATTAATTTTTTTTCAGGTTGCAGTAACTCGAACTCGTGCTTAGCTAATAATATTGAAATTGGAACAGTCATTCAGAAATTACGTTTTCGTTGCTTCAAGCAAAACATTTGTACAAACTTGCTTTAAGATCAGCAGATTTCGGTCGATGTAATGCTTTCCTGTTTTATATGTGTCCTCCAAAGACTCGAGAATTTTGAGACGTTTCGTTTTTATTATTGAGATGGTTTCTTCAGATATAGAATAGTTTTTCTTTAATGCATTTTTCAATTTTGTTTAAACTCTCCACTTTTGGCTTAATCTTATCTGATTTTTTAGGTTTTGTACTTACTTTGTTATATTTCGGATTATTAATACATAAATATTTTTGAACAACCGGGCGTGATAATACAAATTATATTTATGATCGCGTCAGCCTTCCTGGCTACATTTCATATTGTTA
Organism: Pollenia amentaria; assembly: GCA_943735925.1. Lineage (NCBI taxonomy): Eukaryota > Metazoa > Arthropoda > Insecta > Diptera > Polleniidae > Pollenia > Pollenia amentaria. The sequence continues at coordinate 57,933,577 of OX031006.1, forward strand.
AGTCCTAGTTAGCTGACAGTAACAGTAACGTTACAAATCAGCTGCTTCATTTTTTGTATGTAAAGCCATTAGAACGATTTTAGTTAGCAGTAAGATGTTCTTAACCTAACTAATCTGTAGAAAATAGACTTTTCGTACTTTTTACTGTACGGAAAATTTATTTTGCTCACATAAAAATCTCACTAAAAATACCATAGATGAATGCAAAAAAATCTGTTATTGGCAACTCTTTCACAAAATTTTTTACATTCGAGAGAGAAGTGGTTTTCCCGTCATTCACAATATGTTCTTACGCTACACACTTGCATAGGCAATGTATAATTAAAAACTAATGCGTAACAATTTTGATAGTACATATTACTATTTTAATTAATTTGCTTACAAGTCAAATGAGAAGCGAAACTTTAATATAAGCATTTCTTCGCATTTTAGTGCGAACACCATTTGTTTGTAAATTATAACTCCCATATTCATAAAAAATATTTTTGATTAATAAAAGCCTTATTAAACAAATTTCCATAGAAAATTCGTTCCATAAACCTGCTATAATCCGTAAATGTTTCTTGTGAATATGGGGGTAAGTGTTTAACAACAATATCACTTTCAATCAAAACAACAACCCTTATCATTGCTTGTTTTTATTTTTATTTATGCCTATCTATAAAGAAGACACAACAAGCACTTAAAAATAAATATATTATTAAATGTTTATGCCTACATTTCGTACATGTTTAATCACCAAATAAAATATATCCATACATACTAACAATAAGAAAATCAAATCTCAATATTATAGGTCATAAAATTGACTTATTTCTTACTATTCGCAAGAAAATTTTAAAAACCAAACTAACAAATGTACTCTTATTATTTTTCATTTTAATATTATTTAGAACATTCATTTGAGCTTTATGTATATTTAAAACATTTACGGCCAATTCCACCAAGTTTAATTTAATTAACTTTCAGTCAGGGACCGCAAATAACAGTTATTCAGTCAATTTAAACTTAAAATTCTTCATGTTAGAGTAAACGGGCCCCAATTCCAATATAAATTCGAATAATCTACGGTGATCTTAAAAAAGATCTCAACTCCTCAGTTATGAATTATTTTCCATGTTAAAAATAAACGGTCGAATAAAACTTAAAAAGAGAGTTTTATTTTTTCCGTCTTAAATAAAGCTCATTTAAGGAGTTTTATTTTTTCCGTCTTAAATAAAACTCATAAAATTATACTCTTTTGAAGAGTTTATGTTGATAAAAAGAAACAAAAATTTCCAAATTCAATTTGTTAAATTTGTTTACTAATTAAACTAATTATCACAATTATTTATTGAATCAAATCGGATTATTTTTCCAATAAACTAACTGCAAAATAAATTGTTTGAATATGAGTTTTTTTTTCTGATGGAAAAGTTTTATTTTATGCTTTTAGGCTTAACAAAACTCCACAAATCAGTTTTATTTTATAACGGCGAAATAAAACTCTTTAAAAGGGTTTTATTTTATGACAGTAAATTAAAACTCTTTTTTAAGATTTTTTAAAACAGTTATTTTTACGTTAAAAATAACTGTTTAAAAATAAGTTTTTTGATATCAGTTATAATCGTTGCGGTCCCTGCTTTCAGTTATGACTGTCAAAATCATATTGGTAAGGGAAATTGGGGCGTAAATGTTATTTTTTTTTTGTTAAATTTGTTTAAACATACTAAACTCGGCTGGCTTTCAAAGTTTTAGTTTTTTCATTTAGAAATTCTTCCACTTTTGGCCAAATTTCTGCAGTTGTAGTTCCTTTAAAGTTCGTTACGAGATCATGTTTTGCATAATAATCCACAACAGGTTTCATCATTTCTTCATAAATTTTTAATCGTTGAGCAACAATTTCTGGTTTGTCATCGTCTCTTTGCACTAAATCTTCACCAGTTTCGTCATCTTTGCCGAACACTTTGGGTTCATTAAATCCAATATTATAAACACGACCAGAAGGTAAATGTATCCATCTTCCCTTCACTCTTTCTATGATAACTTTATGAGGCACTTCTAAGTTAATAACTGCATCTAATTGCTCTAAATCGCCTAAACGTTGAGCCTGTACGACGGTGCGGGGGAAACCATCTAACATCCATGATTTATTACCCACCTCATTCAAACAGCCCATAACAAATTTTACTATTATATCATCGGGCACTAATTTACCTTGATCAATATATACTTTGGCTTTTTTGCCTAATTCAGTGTTATTAATTACATTTAAACGTAATATATCACCAGGTGAAATGTGTGCAAAACTAAATTTATCAACAATGCGCTTTGAAATAGTGCCTTTACCCGAAGCAGGTGCTCCCAAAATGACAACGCGAAATAGTTTAGATAACATAGTGTGTGTGTTACAATATTCGACCAGCGAAAACACAAAATGTTATTTTAGTAATATTTAAAACAAGACTGGAAAAAGAAAAAGAAATTTTTTTTGGAGCGATAAGAAAGTATAAAAATAGTAAAATATATCGCACTTGTTCAACAATCCCGTATTAACTCAAAATATAAATATTTTTAGTAGAAGCAAAACAATTTTTTATTTTACATTAAGGAACTATGAAAAAGAATTTTTAAACCAACCGTTTCATTACCAAAAAGTTGACAAAATAGCACGATATTTATACAGCGGTTAGATATGAAGATTACGTGCCGATTTTTTTCCATGAAATGCAGAAATAAAAACTTCGAGTTAATACACTATTGTTGAACCAGTGCGATATGTAGATTATATTTGGATTTTGTTATTGCATATAAACATTCATTTTATATTAGGCAGGAAACTATAAAGTAGGTTATATAGACTTCTGAATACCTTAAGGTGATTTGAATTTTATATAAGTTTTTTAAATTTACTTTCTAATTAAAAAAAACCAGGGTTAAGGAAAATATTTTTATGGACAAATTTGTATCTTAATACAATTTCATAAGAATATTATGAAAAAAATTTATTGGAATTTTTATGTTATATTTGGCCATTGATTCCGTAAAGAAACCAATACTAATAATCAGGAATTGTGTTTGTCTCTTTTATTTGATTCCATTAGGATAAAACTCATCATATGTAAATATCTTTATATATAAAATATAAATTATATGTACATATGTAAATATCTTTTTATACAAAAACATGAAGGGATTGAAGGGAATCTTGAATACCAATATAGGTATAGCCTAATTCCTTAAATAGTTTTTAGTTAATTAAATAAGTTTGTTAATTTAATAAAAACTTATTTTAAATTTAATAATTAGTTTTGTGGTTATTTTATTGAATTGCTTGTTAATGATTGTTAATCCAAATTTCGATCATTTTAATTAGGCTTAAGTTCATCGAATTTAATTTTCATTAAATTATTTTTATGAAGACAGAAATTTAACAACATGAAATTAATTAAAATTTATTGATAATTTTTCATTTTTGACTGCGCTGAGAATTGAACCCAGGCTTTCACAGACAGGTTGCCCTGACTTGTTTCGATTGTAACCACACAATCTCTTCGGAGGGGTTTGCCGTTATTACTCACACCGCCATTGAAGACGGGTGACGTCAATAGTCAAACATCAATCTTTAAACCAAAATGGTATTTTACCTTGGTAGATCGAAATTTGCTTTGAATGAATGATTATCTATTTAATTGATTTACATGTTCTTCCTAACCTCTGTTTTTCGTACTTTTTGTCAAGAATTCTTCTTAAAATGCAAAGTACATTTTTGTTTTTAATGTTTTTGTCTTTCTTTTTTTCTTGTTGACCTTTTTCAGAACAACTTGAAGGACAAATGTAAACATAGCTCGTGCATAGCTGTTAACAATAATTAGTAAATTAAATTTATTTAAAAAAATGTTTTTAATGATTTAATAATTAATATTCCTTGAAATTCTCTTGAATGGTATCTTTACCTCAAAAAAAAAAAAAAAAAAAAAAAAAAAAAAAAAAACAATCTTTTGATAAGTTTGTAAAAATGTTGTTGAAATTATAAACTTATACATATGTTTTATTTTTTATCATAAGAATAACAGAGTGTTTGTACAGAATAATTGTATCCAATATATGTATGTATATTTCGATATGTTAAAAATTGAATGATAGAATTAATAAACTTCCCACATTTTTGGATGCTAAATGGAAAGCTACTAAACTTTAAAACGACCAGCGAAAAATTCGATAACTTGAAAAAAATTCTATGATTCGAAAAAGCAAAAAACCAAAAAAATAAAAATTTTTATACATACCTAGATAATAACATAAATTGCTGAAATCCTAACAAAAAGTTTAAAAAATTGCTAATTAATCGTGAAAAACGTTCAGAAATCGAAAGATAATCTGCTATCAAACACAAAAGTACAAACATATTTAATTGAAAGCAAAAAAAAAGTCGACTAAACTTAAAAATTAATCAATGCATATACATACATAGCTAAAAAATCTGAATTTGGCAAAAATACTAGCGGTTTTCACCCTTTATAGTACAGTCCCTGGTAGACCTTGTTAATCTTATTAATTTAGTTAAAGTACTAACATTTACAACACTGCAACAACAAAATGTATTAGACTAAAATTGACTACGCTGTGGTAGAAAAATCAAGCAAAAATCTGTAGTAAACACGTGTGTTAATTTACCATAATAACACAGTCGACAACTTTTTCTGTCTCTTTCTCTCACTCAGCAAATTTATTAATTTACAATACATACGAAAAAACACACACGCTTTGCTATATAAAATCGTATTTAATAATGCAGAGAGTTGTAAACCTAATACATACAATATTTGAAAACCGCTTCTAATTTAAAACAAAATGCCTATTCAAAATGTTGAGACTTTTCCATGATTTTACCCCGTCCCTATACAAATGTCTACATCTTAATGTGAATGGGAATCAGTCCACATTTACTGCTTTGAATTTTTTGTACATGCTTTTTATTAAGATAAAACAAAGACCATGGTTGGGTTTGTCAAGCTATATGTTCGTACATACTTTCCTAATTGTTTATGTCAAAAAGGACCAGCACAAATACCTATGTATATAGGAAACATATTCTTTTCAAGCATAAATTACGGTAAAAAAATGGTTGCAATACCAGTTAACAATTTTTTTTATTTTTTTTTAACAAAAATAGATATTAATGGACAGGTATGATAGATAGAATTTTGGATCTTTTTGCTTTATTAAATCCATACTTTACTACAGGTAGAGGAAACGCAAAAAAGATTTATTGAAAAGAATTTTTGATAGATGCCTATGTACATAGGTATTAATTTTAATTTATTTCTTATATATATTTTATTATAAAAAAAATCTAATAATATAATAAAACCAAGGTGGTACATTCGCCAAACATTTCGATTTAGTTTTCTTCCTTGCTGTAGGGTGTTTGTATTATTAAGCTTTTTTTCTCGTTAAATCAACAACAAAAGCTCAAAGTCCATTTAACTCATTTCTTTACATAGGTACATACCTATCAATATTTTAAAATTAAAGTTGACTTCAGCTCAAGTAAGACATACATTGTGAAAACAAGCGTTTCGATTTCACTTTTTAATAACAAAACGAACATAAAAAGACCAAGTGGACGTACAAAAGCATATATTAATGTGATGTTCTTTATAGATTTTTCAATTAAGAAAAATCACCCACCCAGCTTCTTGTAAAGACAAATAATTCTATAATTTATATAGTTTTTTTATTATCTAAGTCGAATGATGATGCCACAAAAATGCTTATGTAAAATTTGAACAACCCATACAAACTATACAGTCAGAAATAATATTATTTTAGTAAACAATGAACATGTGTATTGGAATCATGATTTTTTTTTCATTTTCTTAGGGACTTTTTAGTCAAAATGTATCCAAAAGTTATTATTTTTGTAAAGTTCTATGTAGTTAGTTTAAATTTTTTGTTTACCTGTTCGTGTTAGTTTTTATCGTAGATTTCTTAACCTTATTCAAAACTTTTTTTATTTAGCTGTGAAACTAGTCGGAGCGAAGTTTAAATCTTTAACTTTACACGCAATATTACCAAAAATACCAAATAGAGCTTTAATTATTTAGTTTGAATGTCAATATTACCACCAGCAGACGACTACTACTGTTATGGTATTTACAAATATTTTTCACTAGACTTTAGTTCCTGTATATTTTTGTTGTGTTTTGATAAGATTATTTGTTATTGTTTGAGAATAAATTGCAAAATTATTCTCTTTCACACCCTTACCGACAGTGATGCCAACTTCGATCTTAGCGGGCTACATTTAGTTTTTTTTAATAACTGAAACGTGAATATTGTTTTAGCCCCAACCATAATATGCATGAGATCGCTTAAGTCAACTTAAGCAATTGTGCAAATACATTTTTTTTCAGTATTTATTTATTGAATCTTTATATATTAAATATGAACTAACAATAATTAATAATATCTTATCCTAATACTTACTTTATGTCCTGCCAGTGCCAGACAACAAATTTCGCCATCACGGTTTCTGTTCACATAGTATGTAGGTGCTTATCGCTCATCTGATATGGTGAGTGCTGCAGCGTCTCTTCTCCTTAAGCGATTGTAGCCGCCACAATTTAAAATATTTCTAGCTAGTGGATTTGGGTGCAGTTCAAGCCTTTTAAAATATTTTACTGCATATTTCGTAATCATAGGTATTATTAATGTCACATTGAAGTCCTTGGCTGACTTGTTAACATATGTACCAGGGAGCCGCTGTGACTATTCGACATCGAGAACCGAAATAAGGCTGAATATGTTGCCTATTATATGATGTAACTGAAACAGGCCGAACGATGTTTACCATTCAGTTTGACATAAAATGTTGCCAGAGAATGCGGCCTTGAAATAAAATCTATTTAATTTTGAGAATGTTTTTTCGAATGCTCTCACATGTATACACCTATTCTTTTAACAACGCTACCATAATTTCATTCAATTTTATACATTGTCTAAACAAAGAAAAATAAAAAGAAAAGAACAAATAAGAGAGAATTTGAAGTTACTGCCGACAAAGGCGAATTCACCTTGCTACCGATGTTTTAATTATGGACCAAGGCGAATTTAAAAAGTAAAGTGCAACAAGAAAATAAAAAGAAAAGAAAAAATAAGAGAGAATTTGAAGTTACTACCGACCAAGGCGAATTCACCTTGCTACCGACGTTTTAATTATGGACCAAGGCGAATTTAAAAAGTTAAGTGCAACCACGGTGGAATAAGTAGGTGGCAGCGCTACGGCAACAAATACAACATTACAACAAAAATGAGAAATATGTAAGTCTCCGTACACGTCAAAAATTATATTAAACAAATTTTGCCGCCGAACGCAATGCAATAAATTAGTTTTTACCCAATTTTTATTTCACTTTGGTTACTATCTTATATAATTTTAATTTAAATAATCAAAATTTTTAATACAATACAATAATCACAGCACAAAACGTGGACTTTTTGTAAACATAAACAAAACTTGGACATAAGACTAGACAAACAATACAAGAGCAAAAAATCGTCATCTGGCGTAGTAATGCCACCTGTTTATTTCATCATGAGTGCAACTCGTTAGCAGTTTATCAGCTGTATCCACGGCGAATTCAAAATATAATTCACAAACGTCATATAATACTTTTTGTTTTGCTTATGTTTTGTGCCAAAGTAACCAAAAAAATTTCTGAGAAAAATGTTTGCCTTGGTCAGCTTTTTTTGACAACAAGCAATTAAATTGCAAAAACAAAATACATGTGGCCTTTTGTAGTTGTAGAATTGCACTTACCTTCTTAAATTCGCCTTGTTATTGACTTTAGAATATTTGCCTGAAGTTGGTCAAATGTCAATTGCTTAAGCAAAGTGCCAAACTGAACGTTCATTCCGTACGGAATCAGCTGTTTGTGCATTGTTAAAAAAATAAAATAAAATAAACAATAAAATAAAAAGTATGTACAACAAACACAAATTTTTCCTTATAAAACGTTGCTTGCAAATTAAATAAAACATAAAATAAACAATTTTTGGTACTTTTTAATTTGAAGTAAATATGTATTTGCAAGAAAAATAAATATGTATGGGAAAAATATGCAACATAGATCTTAAGTTTTTGTTAGTACATTATGGCCAACGACTTTTCTTTAATTTTTGACTACAGAATTCGATATCGATCGAAATTACAAAGCAATTTAAATGGAAATTACGACTGATATCGAATGCTGTAATTTGGCCCTAACATCCAAATCTTATCCGTTTTTTGATGTTTTTACAAGCATAGGTTTTTAAATTAAAACAGTTTTCACAACCAGAAAAGAAAAAACTTAACCTACCGCAGCAAAAGAAAAAACGAATGCCGTTATTTGCCCTTTGGTTCATAGTCATACATATACAATTGGTAACCATCCATGCATATAACTTTATAGTTCTGCAATAAAATATTATATTAATGTTATGAGGACTGTTTGTGGCAATTATTTATTTAACAATAAAATTAGAAATAAAATGTCGACGAATAAAAGCAACAGCCTAATTTATATGAAATACAATATGTACTCTAAAGCTGGAGGTCCACACCACGCGTTACACGCCTTTTCGCAGTCTACGCAGCTGTCAAAAAAGTAGAATCTGTGTAGTTGTATGTAACAAGTTTCATGCACATTAGCCTAGGATGCATTGAGGCGTTGAACGCGAAAAGTAGGGTTACTTTCTACTTTTGCAAGCGTCACAAGCAGCGTTCGAATAAATCAGCTGATTTTGACAAATGAAATTTTATTTTTACTTGTGGTGATGCCGCATCAGAAGCGTTGCATGTAACTTGAAACGTAGAACGCAAGTAAGGTATAAAACGCATGCAATGCGTGGAGGCTAAAACGCGTGGTGTGGACCTCCAGCTTAAACGTGAGGAGCAACAAAAGCAGGTTTGGGCGGATCAGTACGGTCTTAATACGTATGTGTGTCACACGTGGATGACTGCTTGTTCCACCACGGATGACATCGGGACGCAATTAGCAGTATCAAAGGAAACAAATCTCTATGTTTTGGCGGAATCTCTGCTTAGCTGTTGAAATCCGAAGCGCATAGGGGTGCTAAAATAATCTAGGTTTTGACGGAATCTCTGCTTAGCTGTTAAAATCCGAAGCGCATAGGGGTGCTGAAATAATCTATACCCCATCGGCTCTTGTAGAATAAAATATGGAAACTGTTAAGTGGAACGTGTCACCACTTCTAATTATATAGCTTATGACACGATCCTTGGAATAGCACTCGAAAACGGGAAGGGGGTAGTGAGGGGATGGCAGGGCAGCCTAAATGTTTACGCATACGTTGTTTGTTTACTGGCGCACAGCTACTCTGATATATCGCAAACATAGGTAACGCGGGCGTCGGAAGCAGGTTTAAAAATGAATGCCTTGAAAACAAAAACTACGTAGCAATGCAACCTCCAGGGATTAATTTGTAATTGGTGCAAGCAAAATAGAAGATATCAGCCAATTTTGTTATCTTGGGAGCAATGTGTCTAAGAAGGGAGGATCGGATGAACTTATTTCTAAATATTTGTTCAAGCTCCTCAGAAGTACCTGATAAAATATTCTTAAAAATTATTTCTAACGAAGCATATGGCCATGTTCTGGCAATCGCAAGATTTGAAATCGCAAAACGCTAGATTTATATTATGGTGTTCTGAAACTCCTGCATTTTGCTTGCGATCTACTATTGTTTTTGAAAATTATATTTTAGTTCCCTTGAGCATACTTTTACAATTTGATGTCAGCAAAATTCTTGCGATTGCGATTTACAGAACTCCTACTATGCGATTTCAAGTCAGAATTGCAAATGTTAAGCGTTTTGCGATTGTTAAAACATGCCTGATACATAAAGTCAGTCCCCATTTATATACGATTATTGTCGTAGCGATTATTGTTGTTTCTTCTTTGAAGAAGATCAAGGCGAATTCACTTACCAGGTGGCGTTGAAAGCACAGCTGTGCTACTTTTTTTTCTTACTTAGAGAGAGAAATGTCAAAAGTTGCTTGTGTTTTTGACATATCGATCAACGAAAGCAACAAAAAAATATATTGCTGTGTTTTTGGTGTTGTTACTTGTTGTAGTATCGACACCACCGTATACATGAATTCGCCTTGAAGAAGATCTTACATAGCGCGATTTTTCTCGTTACAAAGCTAAATGTAAAGTTTAACGGCGCTCTTTTTAAAGTACAGCTCTGCTTAAAAATACAATGCTTTCTAAAGTTACAAAACATTACCATGTTTCGACAAATGTTGCCTCGTGTGTGGGGATGTTTCTGGTTGAAATTCTTGTTACCGTTTTGGTTTCTCAAATATCAAACATTTTTGATATTTTATGTTTCCAAAAACAATGTTTCATCGTGTGTGGCGATGTTGACTGTTTTTTCTTTCTCATTCTGTTGAGAGCAGTTGTTGAGTGAGGTGCTTGTGTAACTCTCGGACAAAAAAATATCAAGAAATAAATCGGAAAATGGCAACAATTGCAAATTGTGAGAGTTGGAAAACAATTATAATTGAATATAAAATTTTTCCAAATTTTTGGGACATAAAATATGTTAGGTATACAAAGAAAATAAATAAATTGTTTTTATTGTGTTTTGTAGTTGTATATTCAAAAAACACGCAATACTGATGTTTCGTTTTTAGTGTAATCGTCTGTGGTAAAAACTGAAACATAAATAGTAACACGTGTTTTGACAAATGTTGCATCGTCTGTGGATCGGGCCACAAAACGGCTTAAATGAAATACTCGGATTTTTATAAGTTTGATTTGAATTAATTTGTTGGCAATTTGTAATTTCAACAACAAACTTTTTCTTGTTATAGAATTGGCTGAGCCCAAAGTAAATCGATTTCTAATCTTTGGTTTAAAAAAAATCCTTAAGCCAAATGTTTAGAAATGCAAAACATGAGAATTTCTAGTTTTAATACCATATTTTGGTTTACCAATTCACTCATACTTTTAAAAATTTAAACGAATTTGTTTTCATTTTCTCTTTCAAGTTGAGTGTTTCAATTTAAGTTAAAAAAAAAAAAAAAAAAAAAAAAAAAAAAAAAAAAAAAGGTTATTTTTTTAAACTTGCGTGAAGCTTACGTCATAGCTTTACATTTTTGAGAATTTTAACAAGCGGCATGTGTAAAAATCTTGAAAGCAACCCTTGATCGTTTGGCTGCTGGGTTAGAAATATAATTACTCGCTACGCTTCTCTACATATATATATATATGTATATATATAATAGTCAATTTGTATACTCTTTTTCATTCACTTTATAACAATTTTTTATGTAAGCGATTATTATTAAGCCATATATACTTTTCTTTACACATACCAAGGCAATATGAAACCTGATAATGTAAATAGATTTATAGTCTGTCGATTCTTCTTAAGTTTGAAACACGCGGTTCAGACCGTGATTTTTTCCAAGGGCTATCCAATAGGTCTGCTTACCGCTACAACTATACAACAGTAAAAAAAACAACAGGAATTTTGTTTGTGTAATTTTCCTCACGGCTGTCAAAATCTTACTACTACATAGGGAAAACAAAAGGAAAATCGTGTTTTGTATGCACGTATGTGTGGCAAAAAACAAAATACGTAAACAAAAATATACATGTATAAGCAAAATGTAAGCAACTTTTGACATGCACGCGGTTCAGACGGTGATTTTTTCCATGTTTTTTAAGACATGATTTTTGGTGTTTGTCGGCGAACGGTGTAGTGAAGCAAGCGGGGTAGAGAAAAAAACACGTTTTCTGATCTATGTGTCTCTTTTTATATTTTTCTTTGCACCCATTCGTATTTTTGTTATGTTGCTTCATTTTATTTTTTATTTCAATGTGGCAACATCCCTTTACAATACAAAACATGGAGCGCATTAAAATTGTTTGTTTTTATAAATAAGCAAGTAAAGAAGAATTACCTATAACGGGGAAAAAAATCAGCCCTAAAATCATGGGGAAAAAATCTTCGTTTGAATCTGTTGTGTTTTTGGAAGCAACTTTCAAAAGGAATTAAAAAAAGACATGATTTTTAAATCACGGTCTGAATCTAGTGATGGTTGAGGAATAAACCAAATAAACATCTGGCTCCTTAAGCAGACCTAATGGATAGACCTTGATTTTTTCCATGTTTTTTAAGACATGATTTTTGGTGTTTGTAGGCGAACGGTGTAGTGAAGCAAGCGGGGTAGAGAAAAAAACACATTTTTTGATCTGTGTCTCTTTTTATAATTTTCTTTGCTCCCATTCGTATTTTTGTTGTGTTGCTTCATTTTATTTTTTATTTCAATGTGGCAACATCTCTTTACAATACAAAACATGGAGCGCATTAAAATTGTTTGTTTTTATAAATAAGCAAGTAAAGAAGAATTACTAAAATCTTCGTTTGAATCTGTTGTGTTTTTGGAAGCAACTTTCAAAAGGAATTTAAAAAAAGACATGATTTTTAAATCACGGTCTGAATCTAGTGAAAGCTCTAACTAATAAAGTTTTGCAAATAGGCGAAAATAAGTGTAAGCTTTGTTTGGGAGGTGCCAATTCTGCTAAAAACTTCAAAAATTATAAAGCCTATTGCACCGTCCAGACCATCAGAAACATACTGTCAAGTTTTATTAAAATCGATCCGGTCTTTACATATATAATATTTTTTAACTAAACTGCAAATAAAATAGGCTTTTTAATAAATAAATACTTTGGTTACTTTTTTGCATATTGTTGCTTTATTTTTACATATTGGTTTTGGTTATTTTATGACGCTTTTTTGCATGAAAAGCATTCAAATGGCAACACTGCTGTGATAGTTGTTTTTACTGTGATTCTCTTTATTGTGAATGTGTATTAAGTGATGCCATTAGTTTACAAAATATAAAGTTAAGAAAAAGTCAACGAATTGAAAAAAAACAATCACAATCAAATCAATAATCTGGAAATCGATTTTTTATTTGGTACCCACAGACGATGCAACATTTGTCGAAACACGTGTTACTATTTATGTTTCAGCTTTTACCACAGACGATGACACTAAAAACGAAACATCAGAATTGAGTGTTTTTTTAATATACACTACAAAACACAAAAAACAATTAATTATTTTCTGTGTATACCAAACATATTTTATGTCCCAAAAATTTTATATTCAATTATAATTGTTTTCCAACTCTCACAATTTGCAATTGTTGTCATTTTCCGATTTCTTTCTTCATATTTTTTTGTCCGAGAGTTACAAAAGCACCTCACTCAACAACTGCTCTCAACAGAATGAGAAATAAAAAACAGTCAACATCGGCACACACGATGAAACATTGTGTTTGGAAACATTAAATATCAAAAATGTTTGATATTTGAGAAACCAAAAAGGTAACAAGAATTTCAACCAGAAACATCCCCACACACTTAGCAACATTTAGTAAAACATGCCAATGTTTCGACAAATTTGCCTCATGTATGGGTAACTTCAAATTGTAATAAATCTAAAGAAAACTTATAAGTGACCGCAGGTTTTTATGAATTTAGGAATCGTTTTGGCAAATATGAACAATCCTTAAAAATGTACATACCCATATCAAATAAAAATACGTGAACCTTACACTATAAAACGAGCAACTTGAGGAAAATAAAACCCTGCCATGATAAGTTTGGATTCTTTTTTTTTGGACATTTTCAAACAATAATTTGCGTTTACAAAGCAAACATCACAAACGAAGCATTTGGCCATAGTTCATGTTCCAATGTTTGTATAATGTTTAAATATTTTGGTTTATATATTCCTTTGAATTTGGTATAAAATTTTTGCAAAAATAAACGTTGTTTTTTTTTTCAAAATATAGAGACAGGAAGCAATTACAATTCTGTAACAAGAATGATATAAAAAGAGATTACGCCATGCGCATGTTTTCCCGTTAGATGACGTAGCTTAACCCAAGCTAGAGTTACCTATTCGTGTATGTTTCGTGACGTCATTTAACCCACCTGCGCAGAAAATTCAATTTTTGATTCGTGTTGTCGTAATCTTTCTTCTATCATTCTTGATTCTGTAATCTATATAAGAATGACTGACATCGAAAGAGACACAGAGAGAAAAACATACAGCCCAATTATTAATAAAAATTCCCTGGTAGTTTTTTCACTTCTCCCGGGAAATTTTTATAAATAATTGGGCTGATAACTTTGCCGAAAAGAATTATTTTATTGATTGTGTTAGCAGGAATTTCTTTAAACATATTGGTACTTAAAGCAATTTTCATCGCACACATAATTGCACAAATCGTATAGAATTTGAGAAAACGATTGTTTCCTAGATTAGTTTTCTAATTACAAAATTTTTTTAATTTATTCAGGCCACTTTCTCGAAGTTCAGTGGTGCGATTCTAACTTTTAACGATCCGACAATCGTAATTTTTGTCGACATATAAATTCGCTTGCAGTAACGATAGTGTCTACAAAATGTTAAAATAAACGAAAAGCACAGATGCGAATAAAAAAAAAAACAAATGCTCTGTAGAGTTGTGTAGTTCATGAACGACCTTGTAGTGTACCTCATAAGTCGCCACCGCATACCCTTAAACTACTCTTAAACCAACACTTACCAACCAAAAAATATCCGCTATTTTGGTTGTTTTTACTTTTTTAAAGAATATTATTATCTTGCGTTAAAGAACATTATAATATGTACTAGAAAAATGCTTCTTTTAAATTTTAATAAAATACGAGAAATGTATGAAAAAAGGATGTGGATTAGTTCGTGTTTTTACCTTTTGCTACATTTTTCATATATTTCCCGAGTTTTGGATGTAACATACATCTGGAAAATGTAAAGCAAGCATTTTCAAGTATTATAATGTTCTGAGGAATTCTGAACATAATTGATGATTGCTTTACTTAATTTCCCACAGTTTGGCAGCTATGGTGAAAAAAGTAAAAAAAATTTCGACATTTTAGCACATATAAAGAACTAGATGCAGTTTTATCGGTTTAGTTTGTTACGCATTTTTCTTCTTCTAGTCAATAGCTGCAATTGTGCAGAAGACAGGAAAATAAAATTTCAATTGGTTTCCGAGATACAGACATGAGAAAAATTGTATGTTCTTCGAACAAATCGAGTTTTAGCCAAAATATAAATGAACCATAAAATAGGGTTTGTTAGTTTCGATAAGTATTTTGAGATATTCCAAACGAGAAGTTTGCACTCGATGATTTCAAAAATGCCTCAGTGTCATTTCTTAAAAAATAAACAAAATCAAAAAATTTTAAAAGCAAGCGCTTATTTCACAAAAAGCAATAAATGAAGCAAATAAATGAAAATCGCTTATTTTTCTTAAAAAAACTTAGCTTTTCATATTTTATTTATTGAAACCTTTTTTAATTTAAAATGGTTTTCTTTTTTTCCCATTTTTTTTTAAAAAAAACTCCCACCGCGATTAATCTCATTAGGTTAGGTTAGGTTCCATGGACAGCCATCGAGAGACAGCTCACTTGGGTCCTTCAGCGGCCCCTTTGTGATACCCAGTGCCAATGCCCATCCTAAAGAGCAGTTATTCAGATGGCGTCACTGCAGAGTTAAGCCAATTCGTCTTCCTAATGAAAAGAAGAAGCAATCTTAGTTCTATTTTAGATAGATCCTCTAAACAGGAAAACACCGTCTCTCCCAGGTATTTTCCCTGTACCCGTAGCCCAGGGCATTGACAGAGAAAGTGAAGCACAGTCTCCTCTTCCTCCTCATCATGACAACTTCTACAGTAGTCATTGAATTCCAGATCCATTCTTCTAGCATGAGTCCAAACAGGACAGTGTCCAGTCATGACCGATACCACAGTCCTGATTTGGTCCCTATTGAACCTAAGTAGAGATTTGGTTCTCCGTTCATCATAGCCAGGCCGAAGTGCCCTGGATATGGAGCAAGTGGACTCACAGGTCCATCCCTCTTGCACAATTCTATAATTCTCGCGCAGAATGAGTAACTTACAGTGAGCCATTGGAAGGCCAATGAATTGATCAATGAATGTGTCATCCATGCGACCACCTTCCTTGGCCAGCTCATCTGCTATCTGGTTTCCCGGGCAGTCTGAGTGCCCTGGTATCCATACAAGCGTTAACCCTGAATGCTCAGCATCTCATTCAAAGACATCCGGCATTCCACAGTTAACCTAGATGTCGTGTAGACACCCGCAAGAGAAGCAATGGCTGCCTTGCTATCAGTAAATATGCGTATATCTCCCGATACGCGATAATACTTTAGCCAGTAGGCTGCCCGCTTTATAGCCGAGATTTCCGACTGCAGGACACTACATCCATCCGGCAGGCGAAAGAAGACTTACGCCCAGTTCCTCTATGTAGAAACCTCCGCCAACTCTTTCCCCCTTCCTTGAACCATCAGTGTATACCCGCAGGGCAGGTCCATGGAAGGCACCCATGACCGACAGCGCACTTTGTTGCGCTACATTTGTCGCGTACCTCGCATCAAAGAAAGGCTCCGGGGTGCAGTAGTCCACTCCCTCAGGGACAATCGAGCAATCAATTATCCTGGAGTGGCCATAGCCACGGTTCGACCAAACGTGTGCCACGTTCAACCGTATAGCCGAGCATAGAGCCATCTGTCTGGCCGTGATGTCCACCTGGAGTCAGTTTAGCATTGTAAAAAGCGCCCTGGTGGGAGTGGAGCGTATTGATCCTGTGATCATCAATGCGACCAGTGTGTGTACCTTCTCAAGCATCGAACGGTACCTGCCCTTGTCTAGCGCAGGCCACCGTACAACAACGCCGTAGTACAGAGTCGGCTTTACTACAGCCTCAAGGATCCAATTGACACACCTCGGGTCCATGCCCCAGTTCCTGCCGATTGCACCTCTGCACGCATATATAGCAACAATTGCCTTTTCCATCCTCGTCCGGATGTTTAGTCCCAACGACAGTTTGCTGTCCAAGATTACGCCGATACTTGGCACTATGAGAGAAACTAAGTTCAGTCCCATGTAGTCTCGGAAGTCTCATGACCTCGGTCCTATACTTCCTCGTGAAGAGTACCAGTTCCGTCTTAGACGGATTAACACCCAATCCGCATGATATGCTCCAGGTGCTAAGTACCTTTAATGCAGCCTCCATACACTGAGATATTATATTTATTATTATTATTAATCTCATTAATTAAAAATACAATTTAATTTAAGTTTAATTTATTTATTTCTTAACATTTGAAATGCTATAAATAAAGTACACACGCAATTATATATATATAATTTTACAAGCTACAAAATATAGTTACGAAATTTTATTAATAAATGTGTAAAAAACAATTCTTACCAATTGTTAGTTTTTTTAAGTATATTCTTATCACGATTAATTATATCCTGCTTGCGTTCTTTTTGGGCTTTACTTATAATTTCATCAATTTCCTCAATTGATGGACCATCATTTTTATCTTCAAATTTATCGTGTAACCATTTGCCATCCGATGTGGAAGGTGCAGCAGCGGGCACTCGTGGTTTAAAGTCGGGTCGCTGCCAACTGCGGTTACCAAATTTCGGAGCTGGGTATCTTCGAATAGGGCTGCGTGAGAAACGTCTTTCACGTGGAGAACGTCTATTAAAACGGGGTGAACGAGAGCGGCGATAGCGAGAGTTTGGTGATGGCGTGCCTCGTGGTACAAATGGGGAGGGCGAACGACGTGATTTGCCACTGGAATCCTGTCTGTGTCCAGGAAAACGTGAATTTGATCTAGAACGCGAACGAGAATTTGAGGAAGAGCTGCGATGACGCCGGTATCTGGGCTTACCACTGCCACCTCTGTTGCCATAAGTACGAGAAATTGATCTAGAACGTCTGCGGCTACTGCCACCACGGCTACGACTATTACTGCGACTACGTGAACGACTGCGCCGCCGAGGACGAGGTGAACGTGAAAATCTTTTTGTTCTAGGCGGCGAGGGTGTAGGGCTATTATGTAAAGCCGGCGTTGCCAAACGTATAAGTCCAAATTTATCCACCTTAACTGGTTTTTTAATCTGAAATGAAAATTTTGGTTGATCTACAACGGACGGTTTAGGGACCGATGGATAATTGTTTTTGCTAAAGTTAATAGATTTGTAAACATATGTTGAAGGAGTATTTAAAGTTGGCTTCATAGGTGGGGGCGGAGGTGTTTCCGATCTCTCACGCTGTTTTTGGGTACGAACAGCTGCCGAAGTAGATGATTCTGTTGAATTGGATTGGTGTAGTAACACTTGCCTCTTACGTATTTCCTGTATAGTATCCTCATACATTTTTAAATTACTATTTAAAGTATTTTCAATTTGCAAACCTCCACCCAAAAGGCTAAAAACCGGTAGAGATTTTGAAATTAAATTGCAGTTCTATTTAAAAATGAATATTTTATACTTGTAGGCTTCCTGAAAGTTAATTTTATCCAATATAGAGGCAGCATTCTTAGGAGATTTTGATTCCTTTTTAGATTTTTTGGATTTCTTAGATTTTTTTGATTTTTTCTTCTCCTTTTTATGTTTCATAGCCTTTTGTAAAAGTTTTTGAACTCTAGATTCAGTATCATCATCATCCAGCTAAAAAAGAAAAAAATTAAAAATTATATATGGATACATATGTATTTAAATGTGTTTTTATTCTAACTAACCTTAAACTCATTTGGTATAACAGGATAATTCATTGTTGATTTTTGATAAGTTGGATAAAATGAGTGATTATATTGTGATTGTGCGGTTTTTTGACTGGTCTCCATTGAAGCTCTATGCATAGCCAATTTTTTGCTCAAAGGTGATAGTGAAGGATCTTTAGTATTTCGTTCTTCTAAAAACATTTTTTTTAATATAAGATATTTGGAAATAATTTTAAAAACATACCCGAGGCCTCAGTGTCGGAATCAGAGGAGCCATCTGATGACTCTTCTTCATTACTAGATGATTGTATAGCAATAATTTGATTTTCAAAGTCTAAAATTTACAAAAATATAAATTTTTATTAAAAATAAAAAAAAGGCTTCAACATCAAATCTTACAAGTTTCAATTTTAACCTAAAAGGAGAATAATGTAATAATTAATTATTTCAATAAATCTGAAATTTACCATGTATTTGCTGTTGCAAAGAACTATCTGCAGCAGTTGTGAAGGGGGGTGGTATTTGTTTAGAAATTATAGGTTCTACAGTTGCTCCTGTTCGCTGCTGTATGGCTTCTAAGGAAAGTCTTGCTTGTTCGTGATTTGGTATAATATTTAAACAGTCTCTATATGCTTTAGCAGCTTCTTGTATACGATTATCATCCTCATAGCTACGTCCTAAAGCCACCAAAGTTTCTCCCATGTATTTGCGTGCATTAACGTGATAAGCATTTAGTTTGAGGGCCTTTTCAAAGTCTTCTACAGCCTTTAGAAAAGAACCTTTATTGGCATACAAAGCTCCTCGGGCCACTAAGCCCTCCACATTACGGGGATCTATATTTAAGGCTTTATTTAGACATTGAAAAGCTTCTACATGCTCGCCCACTTTAAAATATTCTATACCCTCGGCCACAGATCTACAATATTTTCGAGAAATCAACTAATATGGAAGTCAATTTAATGTTTTTTTTACTTACCTAAAAGCCCATTTACTGGCCTGAACTTGTCTTAATTCTTTGGCATATTCTTGTCGTGGAAAATCATATTTTAAATTCGTCATTAATGAAAAATTATCATTAACATCTAAGCCATTTAAGGTATATAAAACTTCATAGTTTGGATTTTCAAACTCTTTGGCTTTTTTAAGACATTCATCATATTTTTCTAATCCTTTTTCGGATAGTTTGCTAAAGTTTCAGTGTCGAGAACGTAAATACATATGTAAATTGACAATATAAGTTTAGGAAAAACGAAGTCGGTGGCTAAATATAGATAAATACATATCACGGAGTTACGAATTTTTGACAGTTGCGGTGTAGGAACTGTAACCCTTCGACTTCGTTCTCTTAAAGTTCATTTTATATTTAAACTTACCGATACAATTGCGGTATTTCCTCATAGGCTATCAAGCCTAATTTAATATTTTTATTTTTCGAAGCTGTGTGCATGACACTTAAAGTTAAGCGATCGGCATCTATAGAAAATTCAATAACCTCACAACGCAAATATTCCAAAGCATCGTTGCTCCGTGGTTTATTAGACTTTTCAGGTAATGAAATATCGCAAAGCTGGGGCGGCACTTGAGCCTGAAAATTAAAATAAATATTTAGCAATTTTTGTTGCCAATACTCGCTTCTTCAGTATTCTTAACTTTTTCTGTAAAAACTCAATTTCACGTTGCTGTAATTTTTTAAATGATATTATATCTTGAGTTGAAATGGAATCAAAGGCGAACAACAAGACAATAGTAATAAAACAAAACATATAACTTTAACATGTTGCAATAAATATTTTTTGCATTGAGGTACTTGTTATTATGTATTTTCAATAACAATGGCCCATAATCATAGTAAAACGCTAAAGTCGGTTATTTTAAAATTCAACTTTAAAATGAAAACATACTTTTATTATTTTGCTACTATAGGCGAAATTAAAGTATGTATGTTGTAAGTTGAACCGGGCTAAGCCGAATTCACCTTGATTAGGGACTATAAGTGTTCTATCCATAATATGTGTTCTATACAAAACATTAATAATTAAAAAATATCGGCCAATATCTTGTAACATAAACATTTTGAACTCTTTGGACCAACTTTTTTATTAGGCGAAGAACAGCTAATGCTGTTCTTTAAATGAGTTAAAAGCAGCATCATCTAGTTTTATATCGACTTTAACGTCAAAAGTATACTTTAGCTTGTCTATGAAACCCTAAAGTCAATTTTTTTAAGTTAAGCCGACTTTAGTTCTATTAAAGTATACTTTATTTTTGACTATAAATATTGGCCAATAACTTTAAATTTGTCGGTGAATGAAAATTACTTGTAATATGTATTAGATTTCTAGGCTTAAAAATAATTGTTATGTTAAAAATAATTGTTATAATTATTTTTAATTGCTATTGTTTTAGATTGTGATACGAATTTAAATTATATTGCGTTTAATTGTTACTAGCAATAAATACCTTATACAGCGTTTAGATTTGACAGTACTGGCAAGACAGTAAGAAAATACATATTAGTAGCCAAAAACACTACATGCTGTCTTCGTGACGCAGGCCTCCAGACAGTAGTTAAGACATTTTACTTTTAAAAAAATGTCTACCATGAATGTCGCAGTGCAAGTTCTAGCTAAACGTGTTTTATATGAACTTAACAAATTAAAAATAGCATTAAACAACTATTTCTTGTGAACATAGATAACTCTTAAGTAAAACATACAAAACCATAATTTATCAATTTTCTTTTAATTGTTGATTTTTTTACTTTTTCGAACAAAACTTCAAATTCTTGTCATCAAATATCAAATCACTGTCCATTTAACTGTCTGCAAAAATTACAAGACAGTAGACAAGACAGTTGGAAAAGTGTACATGTATTAGTGAAAAAGTTCGCATGTATTGCAACTGTCTTCCCATTACTGTAAGGCCCCAATTTAAACCAAAAACAAAGACAAAAATTATTTTAAATGTTGTTGCTGCTTTCTACAGAAATTCATATTGCGTTTTAAAATTTTCAACGCCACAAGATATCCAGCGTTTGGAATTTAAAAATTCAATATGAACTTCTGTAGAAAGGAACAACAAAATTTTAAAATATTTTTGACTTTGTTTTTGCCTTCAATATTAATTAAGGCGTTACGTTGCGTTTTACACAATTAGGGCCTTAATTTTCCTTAACGTGCATTTATAATAAAATTAAGGCCCACATGTTATTTCGAACTTTAGTTATATGTCAATTACGGATGGCAACTGAACTGAAGTTATGTTGCCAGCAGTGAAATCAAGCAACGGCGATCATGTTAAAATATACAAATTTTTTTTCTTTATTTTATATTTTAACATCAGCGGTGTTGCCTAATTTCGCTGCTGGCAACACAAATTCAGTTCAGTTGCCATCCGAAATAGACTCTAGTGTCTTCCGTTGAACTCAAGAAATTTGGGAATAAGTGATGGAAATATCAATTTTATTACTTACTTTTAATTTATACTCATGCAGTAATTTGCAATTCGGTTCCGACGTGCATACAGGTGTCACAATTATTTTTATCATTGATTTTGTTGTTGGCAGTTTGGAACGGGCTACAGTGGCATACATTATATCACCCGGTTTAATAGATTCCAAAATATGACGTTTAACATTATCCTGATTTTTTATAATAAACAGTTCATAAGGCGGTACATCGGCAACAAATTGTTTAGCTGAAATGTTTTTTTTTTAAATAGGTATAATTCGAATCACAAAATAAAAAAAGTAAATAGAAGGACTTGATACTTTACCACGTTACAGGTCAAAAGAAAAAAAAATAAAGTAATTTCAATTCTTTTTACCAAAATTGTTGGAACAAATAAATTAAAACTTTTTTGTAAAAATAAAAAAGGAAACCGAAACTTGAGAATAACAAATACTAACATTCTTCGTATGTACATAACTAAATATATTTATTTACCTTTTTCTAAATCCTCCTTAGGTTTTATCGACTGTACTAAAGATTTACTTAAATCTTTGTCATATAAATCCACTGCCTTTCGTGCCAAAAATTGATGCAATTTTAAGCGTTTGGCACGATCCTGAAATGTAAAATACTTTTGTCTATCCATGTAGATATTATAGTTGCCATCTTCGGGCACTCCCATTGTTTGTAAATCGCCGGATCCCCTCTCATCATCCCAAATCTTTTGCATAGGTTTGCCGTGGAAACATAAAGCTTTTTTAATCAAACCACTATCCATAATGATTTTTTTTCAACTAAAATGCAGAAAATATTAAATCATTTTGCTCCTAATTGAACAATTTGTATAATAATAATAATTAAACTTAACCTTTGTGGCCGTCAGACATCTTTTTCTGGCCCCACATAAATTTTATTGCTTACCCTTTCAAGAATGTAGCTTCTTTTCACCATTAAATATCATTAAAATTCCAATTCAACACTTTTAGACAATCTAAATTTAACAATTATACTTACTTCAGATTATTTACCTCGTTTTTAAACCAAAATTTGTATAGTTTTTGCCCAAAAAAAAATTAAATTTCACACCATATAATTTTGTCCTGCTGTATTTAAAGATTTTATGTATGTATTAAAATGACAGCTTGGTTAAGTATTCACATTGTGTTGTTGGTTTTTAATCACAATAGTTATACAATAGCACAGAGTTGTACAAAAGTGTACAAAATGTTCGTAATACAGAGAAGAGTATTAAAATTTGACCGTTAATTACACCATATTTGAATAATATATGCGTATTTATTTAAAGTGCAATATATTTTTTAAAGCTAACAAAAAGTAAACTAATTTTATAGAAAATGTTATAATGAACGAAAACAATTTGTTTTTTCAGCTATTAAAGTCCAAATTACCGGCAAGGGCAAATGTAAATGGATTGAAATATTACGAAAAAATTCCAATTCGAATAATGAAACGACGCGCAGCCTTTTCTATTCAAGCAAAGAAATCTATGCCCATAATGAAATTCCTTTATCGTTATTCGAGCCTCGCGGCATTGAATTAAGTGCTGGAGAACATTCATTTGATTTTTCGATGCCTTTGGAATGCTTTCTACCTTCAAGCTTTAAAGGCAGCCATGGTTCCATTAAATACAAACTTCGCATACTCATACAACGACCCTGGTCTTTTGATGAACGTCATTCTATACCCGTAACCATAATGAAAAATATGCCTTTACCTCCTGTGTATCGGCTAAACCCTACGCCATTGGAAAAACAAATTACTAAAACCATAAGCCTATTTGGTACACGTCCTATAAGTATGTTGGCTTTACTACCAGAAGACTTTGCGGTGCGAGGAGAGCCATTGCGAATTTGTGTTACGGTGACCAATAATAGCACAACTAATATAGAAAAATTACGTTTTTGTGTGTTACAATATATTTCCTATTACAGCCATGTCCCCTTAAGGATACAAAAAGTGGAAATTATTCCTATTGCGCATAAGGAAACGGGTTCCGTGCATAAGAAAAGTGAACGTTCTTTTGCCCATGAATTGTTAATACCCGAAGCGGCCCAACCTACCGATGATGAGTTATCAGGTGTTATACATATAACCTATGAGTTACGTGTAGAAGCTGTTTTAAGGGGTTTCTTTAAAAATCTTGTACTAAATCTTCCCTTTAAAATGTATACAAATGAGACTGAAGCGGCGGTACGTCTGGCGCCCAATATACCCCATCAACCTATGCCCCCCGAAATGTCTAATGGTGCTGGTAATCCTTTTGAACAATCTTCAAATTCTATAACTATGTATCCACCTTTAGATACATCAATAGGTTCACCCTCTCACTCTTCTCAGTACAGCAGTGAATCGAGTTCTTTGCATTCTACCACATCCGATTCATCAGCAGCCACTTTAAGCCCTGCAGTAGGTGGTACGGCTCTCTCTTATACGTCGGGATCATCTTCGCAATTCAATAGTCCTTCAAACCGTGCTAGTCTTCGCAGCAATTCAAATGTACCATATATGCCTTATTCCAGTAGTCCTCTCATGATCAATTCATATCCACCACCAGCTGGAAATATGCCACCATATCCCATATCAGACTCACCACAATACTCAATGATGACACAAGAACTTTCACATCAGGGTACACCAACTCCACCGCCAGCTATTAATAATTTAAATAGAAGTTCAACAATGTCGTCTCATTATGCCTCGGTATCGTCATCGACCTACATGTCAATGCGACCACAGCCAGGAGCACATGAATTGCGTAAGTATTGAAAACTTTCTTTAACTATTATAAATTGAAATTGCCATTAGTAAGCCTATCATGCTAATCAACGTCAGCTTTGTCAGTTTCTTTGTCTGTTGTGGGAATAACTCGGAAAACAATCACCCCTATCTATATCTATACTAATATTATAAAGCTGAAATGTTTGTATGTTTCTATGTTTGTAAGAGGAAATCCTTTTTAATTTTTAACAAATTGAAGAATTGAACCTCCTAACGGACATAGGCTATATAAGTTTGCACTCGAGTGCTTAGTATATGGTCCAGGGGCGCTATGCCTCATATACTCAGATAATATTAATTATCGTTTTCAATGTGATCTATTAAAGCAATGGTTTCCGTAGTCAAAAGATAAACAAATCCATTTTAATTTTTTTACGCTGTTCACCCTCAATTCCGGTTGCAGTCAATCTGTCCGCTCGAGCTTCCCCTGGCCGAATGCGAAAGTGACTTTACCGGCTTAATAGCTGAACCGATTTTGATGAAATTGGAAATATAGGCTTTTTATTTTTTTTGAACTGAACCACGAGGGGGACAAAGGGAGAATTATGTACTTCCTCTCCGAAAATATCTGACCAATGTTGATGAAATTTTAATCATAAATGGATCACCGTAAATAAAACAAAGGATTTTTTGTTTTTTCGAAGCTATTATAATTAGTAAAAAATTAACTCTGGGCGGGTAACGTTGTGAATAAAATTTCTCCCGAAATTTGTTATCTTTCCCCTAAAACATGTATGACGAAGAGTCAAATTTTTAGGGAAAAAAACTGTTCACTTTTTATTTACATAGGCGCGAATTTGTTTAGGCGACAGAATAGCTCTTGTTTATTTTTGTAAAGCAAGACAACTTGGTAAATTTTTTGCCCTCTGATATAGCGAAAAGAATTTAAGTCCAAATATTTCCTTTATATAATGTTTGTCTAAAATTTTTTTCACTAAATTAAGGTTTTTTTACCTAGTCCTTACACAAATGTCCTTCCGCATTAGGGTTACTTAGGACGAGCTTCTGAGATGAAATTTCGCTAGATATTGACCCATCCCTTAAACTGCCTTGAATAATAATACTGGAATAAACAAGTTGATAGGTCACAAAAAGCGAGATAGGTGTGATTTGGGAAAATATGTATGTGATTACCGATTTTATTTTTAATTATATTATTAAATATTGAATTAATTTTTTTTCTATATTCCAGCTCCTTCCTATGAAGAATTATTTGGCAGTGCTACGGCTCCTCCCGATACGCCCAAATGAGATTGTTTTTTAAATCTACAGTTTTATAGACAGAATTAGTAGGGCAACACAATACCACAAAAAGTATGGAACAAAGTTACTAAACCCACCCCGTTTTAAAAAATTATTCAATTTATTTGAGAACAAAAAATTAATGCAAATAATATTGAAAGGGATTAAAATATGCAAGATATTAAAAAATAGCCAATAGTTAAGGCACAAACCGTTGTTGTAGGCACAATTATATGAAATTGAAATTTATAATAAAAAATATGCAAACTTAAATAAAGCTTAATAGCACTTAAAGCTTTAAATTATTATTTGAAATACATAAGTTTTGATATACATACATACATACATATGTTAAAAGCAATGCGAAAAACTAATAAATATTAAAATATTTTTGATTGAATTTCAAAATAAAAGTAAAACAAAGCATCATTTACGGCAAATTTCACCAAATTCAGTTATAATGAACTACCAGTTATAACTGTCAAAACGTACTGTTAACTGGAAGTTAAAGAATAAGTTAGTTTTAACTGAACTTCGTGAAATTGTCCGTTAGTCGAAGAAAAAATTAAACATAAAAGTCTGTTAAAAATTAAAGTAGTTAAAATTTTTTCGCCCAGTAAAACAAATTAAAGTAAAATTGAAATTAATCATAAATAGGATTTTAAAAGCTTTTTATATGCCATAAATATTAACAAAATTTTGATCCAAAAATAATTTTATTTTAAAAGTGCAACCCTGTTTTTTAACAATATAGTTTTTTTATGTAAAATATATATGAAAATAAATAATTTTGAAACTAATGAATTTAAACTACATATTTCTACTAACTGCCGTCTTTATACAAATATTAAATACATTTTTATATGTAGTATACATTTTTTTAATTACATATTTATAATACTAATAACTTTTAATTTTTAAGCTATATTTTGAAAAAAATTTGATTTTAGTTTTATTTAAAACGCACATTTTACACTTAAAAGCAATGTCTGAGACTTATCACTGAAAAAATTCAGGTTAATTTTTTCCGTTCCGTTCACTTAGTTAAGTCACAAATTTTAGTTTTCTTTTTCACCTCAACATTATATTTATATTACAAATCTATATGTAAACATACGTACATACATTTTATATAAAACAATCTGATTTTTTAAAAATCACAATATACATATCGCACTGGTTCCTCTAAAGGGGGTTAACTCAAAATTTATAAATTTTCAGTAGAGACAAAAAACGGTTTTCTTGTTATATGTACTCTTATATCACAAAGGTGGATACAATTGCATTTTTTTTTTGACAAAATACTAGAGAAACTGTACATCGATTTCTTGCATAAAGTCGAAATTGAAAAATTTTGAGTTTACTATCTTTAGAGGAACCAGTGCGATATGTTTTTTTATTTAATTTTTTTTAACGAATCATCTGTGAGTTTATTTATTAATGTTTCATTTTTTATACACATACATTATAAGGAGATTCTTAACTTTTTTGCAATTCATTTTTATTCTTATTATGTAATTTATTTGTTTTTGATTATAAACATTATTTAAAAACTCGAATACCAATATATTTAAGAACAACATTTGTGAAAACAAATTGTTTTTGAAAATTTCAAAATTAATAATAATCTATATAATTTTTAAATTACCAAATTACCAAATTGTTATATTTACGCCTATTAAAATATTTAATAAAAAAAAATAATAAAAACAAAATAAATGAAAACTGTTGTATTTTGGTTAATTGCACTGTGAATTAGAATTTGACATGTTATTTCGAAAATGGAGGAGGTTGCAAAACATATATAAGCGTAACTCGAAATTTTTTAACAAAATTTCGAAATTTTTGTTTTTAAATATTTATAAAAGAAGTTCCAAACAAAACAACCCACAAATGATTAAAATATGTCTACAACTTTTGCTTTTAATCACAAAAGATGAAAAATGTTAATTAAATTTAAGAATTTCAAAAAGCGCCAGTTATGGGACTTTTTCTTCAATATATTTCTAGCCTGTATTGGTAATTTTTTATGAGAGGCCCCTAAAGAAATGAAGATAGCGGGTAGGAATGTCAGAAACAAATGGTTCTAGGGGCATCCTAGGCGCTGCGGGGGCCATTTTAAGAATTTCAGTAAAGCGCCATATTTTTATGGAAGCCCCCTAAAGGGTGGAGATATAGGGCAAGTATGTTTTGAGAAAATGTTTAGGATAAAAATGTTGAGGTTATTTTTCATAATGAACAAATAACCCAAATTTGGGGTCATATTTCATTTTCTTTTTATGGCAATTTTTCATTTTTTTTGAGGTGATTTTTCATTAAAAAAATGGGATCATATTGCATTATGAAATATAGCCCCAAATTTGGGGTCAATTTTAATATTTTTTGAGGCCATATTTCGCAGCGCCGAAAAATTTTATTTTAAAATTTTTATTTAATTAGAAGTTACTAAAAAAATATCATTTCTTATACAAAAATAATTGTAGGTCTAAATGGGTTAATATGTGTGATCATTTACTTTACAGAAACTTGCAACGAGAGAGTAAGTTTAAAATTTACCAAATTTTTCTCGCAATTACTCAAAAAAAAAAAAAAAAGGAAATGAACGTTTTATCAGCAAAAACTAGCGAGATAGGCATATAGACACTATTCAGCTGTACGATACGAGATTATTTCGGCCTGAATTCAATTGTTTTGAACAATGTACCCTTTCCACTATTGTGCTGTGGGTATAATGATTTCATGCATATGGACACCGCGACTGCTCTTGACGTCAAATTTTCAGCCAATTTTTCGAGAATTGCTGGCCACATGTCATGCATAAATTGAACAATGTTGCACTCTAAGGCTACAATTGTTGCTGGTTTATCAGCAATGGTTGCTGGATAATCAGCATACACGTTGGAGGCCAATTTACAGGCTCACTCCTCAAAACCAGATCATCCCCAAATTTTGATTTCAATAATTCGATTGCGGTTGCGTTCGGCGCTCATAAGGGCCGAAGATGCTCATTTCACGAATAATTTAAAAGAAAAGTTCAACTACCGACGAAACTAAAAGTATTCGCATATGCACAAAATTCTACATCACTAGGCAAAAAATAAATGTCAAATATGTAACGTTGCTTTTGTAGTGACGCGTTGAAATTAAACATTGTGAGCAACGCTGCCGTTTTTGGTTATTTCTAACCAAAATTGGCTATTTTTTCTTTCAATGTGGAGATGTGAATATTTTTTTCATTTTGGTTACATTTTTCTAAAATATAAAATACGTATGAATGTGTTTTTCTTGATACACTTTCAATTTACGTTTTTTAAAATATTTAACCTTTTTATTTACATGGGCGGTCAATTCGAAGGAAATTATATACGAATTCAAACAATGTGCACTTTGTACTACGATATTCTCGTTTTTTGATTCAAATGAACGGAAGTATTTTTATACTTTATCGTAAACAAAAAATCACTTTAAAAACAGCTAACAGATAGTTGTAAGGATTTTTGTTGGGAAAAAAATTGCCAGAAGTGATTTTAATATTAAAAACTGCCATGTTCTGAAATTGAAATCAAATGATGTTTTATTGATGGAGATTTCCAATTAATTTTTTAAATGCGCGTAGTTTTTCCTGATTTGAAGAGTGGTGAAGGTAAGTGGTACTAAAAGTAGAAAGTGCATATATCACGCGGAATTGATTTCAGACCATGACTGAAAAAGTACACAAAAGAAGTTTTAGTGTTTCTAAAAACATGAATATAAGTTAAATGTTCTAAAATTTCGTTATTTCCAATAGTATATATTAATATGTATATTGAAATGCACATAGGCATTGTAATGATTTTACAAAATAAATTGATATATAATTTATAATTTTATAACATATGAAATTTACTATAAGAAAATGGCGTGAATTTAAAATTTACAATTTTACTTATTATAATCTATCGATATGTATATTTATTTAATGTTTTTTAGATAATAATTTGGCAATATTTTTTATTTATAACAAAACAACCTTTGACTGTCAGTCATATACATTTTCCCCATTGAATTTACGTTCTGAAACACGAATTTGTTTAAATTCGTCATAATATAAAACAATGATTCATAAAATATTTAAAATAGAACAATTTTGAAACAGTAATAATAACAAGTATAATTTTAAAATACAACTTACAAACAAGAGAATTTCTCCTCTAAACACAAGAGCTGAGCATCAAAAGATGAAACGTGTGAATGTAGACTAATATTTTAACGGAAGCAAAATGGCGAAAAATATCTAAGTATATTGCGGTATCAATAATATGGCAATCCCGCAATGATAGAGATGATACCGCAACAACGGAAGGATACCGCACAAGCGGAATAAATAATTGCAAATTTTGCTTACGCACTAAAATATAAGAAAAATAATAATTTTTTTGTATGGGGAGTGCACGTATTCCCCTTCTAAACCTTTAACCCTTTCACGCTCAAAGTTGCTTATAAGCTTTCAAAGCTAATATTTCTTTGCACTTGCAATTTAAGGAATAACGGTAAATTGTATTGTTTTTGTTTATTAGTTTAAAGTAATAAAATGCAAAAACATCAAAAAATATGTAAACAAGCATTTAGTTGTGGACAAGAATCCAAAGTAAGTGCGTGTAAAAAATTTTTCTCCAAAAACAGAGTCACGTAAAACTGAAATATATTAGAATTTCGAAATTATAAAATTGTTTTATCGGAACTATGGCTGAAAGAAAAGGTAATTTTAGTTATAAAAGCAAAAACAAACAAAAAAAAAATTTTAGTGTAGAGGCTAGAATTTTTTGAAATTAGAAGTTGCTTAGAAGCAACTTTGGTCGTTAAGGGTATACAAAGTTTTATATGAATATGAGTAAATTGTAAGTGAAAGGCAGAGACACAAAGGATTGACTGATACATACATATATACAGCAAATCATCGATTTTGATTGGGACAAGTCATCTGATGAAGAGGATGTTATTGAAGATGAATATTTACCAGAAATATTGGAAAAAAAAACATTGAGGAAATAATTGCAAATGATCAGGAAATTGAGGTGGATATTATAGATCGAATTATTTCAAATAGCAAAACTGATAACATTGCAGAAAGCGCCGCTGCAAATCCTGTTGATAAAATGACAACAAAAATTTAAAATGGAGAAATAAGAGTATGGAGGTTGTTGACACTACTTGGAAGGAAGAACAAAACTCAGATGCCGTTGTCTTGAAGTCGCCTTTTGAATATTTTTCAGATTTTTTAGATGACGAGTTATTTGAATTGATCGCAGACCAAACCAACTTATATGCTCTTCAGGAGAAAGGTATAGAACTTAAATGCCAACCATTTGAAATTCGCTCTAAGCATATGCCTTTAGTTGATTTCCAGCTATATATAGCCCAATCGCTGTTAAGTGCGTCACCTACACTCTGCGCTGATATAACTCGAAAAAGAGGTCGCCCTTCTTTGAATAAATCTGACCTTCAACCCCAATCAAGTATGTCTTCAGCATCTGCTACTAGTGACTGTTCTGAAATAGGAAGAAGCTCTTCAAAAAAAAACGCAAATATACACCAGATCCCTCAAACACGATGCGCTATGACAAATTAGAGCATATGATAGTATGGGGTGAAAAAGGTCGTTGCAGTTTTTGTAACCCCGCAACGGCCTTATCAACATGCTCTAAATGTAAGGTCCATTTATGCAGTAATACAAATAAGAATTGTTTTTTATCCTATCATTACTAGTTTTCTTAATAAAATCGGAAGAATTTAGCTTTTCTTCCTAAAATAAAATAAAAAATTTATTTGTTTCTTTTAAAATTTTTATACCACTAATGCCCATTGTTGCTTCATATTTTTAACACCGTTTCATATTTTTAACACCGCCTGGAAAAAAGTGGACATGAAAGGGTTAAGATTTTGTGGGAACATACAGTTTGTTTTAAGAGTTAGACACATGAAACTTAGTGTGCCTCACTATTGTAGTTAAGGAGATATGACCTATATATGGACCAGTGTGCGGCTAATGTAGGCTTGCCAGACGGTGTGGATTTTTCTTGATATACAAACATTTTCAGCGGTCGTCAAGAATCAAGAAAAAATATGTCTTGTCAAGATTTTCTAGAGCCCAGCCAAAATTAGTTCCGAAATTCGTTTACAATTTTTCTTAAACAAAGCAAAAAGCAATTGAATATGTTTTCTTTATTCGAAACTAATAATTTGACAAAACTAAGAAGCTGATTTTAAACAGAAACACACATCAACACTTGTTTTCCCTCTATGCTCAACACTAATAACACAGCTTGAATCGGACACTTTTTTGTAATAAGCGTAGCACCCGGTTGGTTAACCTGTTTTGAGTTCGCTGAATCCAGTAATGCAAACAGTTTTTTAGATCTTAGTTAGATCTTATTTTAAATATAATCAAGTTTGAATAATATGATTGAACGTACATAGCCCTTAAACAAAACACCTAAGACCGTCTACAGATGGTCATCAAAAACAAGAGTATTGAACAAAACCTATTTTCTTCACGCCGTTACGATGCAAAAAATTTAAACGAGTATAAAATTATCAGTATAACGGTACCAATTGAATTTATATGATTTAAATAGTGTTTAAGGGAAATTCATTCTAGTCAGAAATTTGGTGCGAAAAGCCAAATAAATTACTTGTGAATTTAGTGAAAATTAAAATTAAAAAATAAAACCTTCCGGTTATTGAACTGAATTTAGATTTTTCTTGGTAAGTAGTTGGAATGTTTACTTTCATATTACGTAGCTATAATTTTAAAACAAATAAGAATATGGTTTGAATGTTGAGTTTTGTGAACACCGTCTGTAGACGGTCTTAGTAACCTAGTCGAAAAAAATTGATGTGGCGTTTTTTTACCGGAGTCAAAAATAATCGATGTTACTGCTTGTTTTTTGTAATAGCAACTTAGAGACCGTTAACCCTTTCAGGGTCAAAAATAATTTGTGGCGAGATAAAAATCTGAAAATTTGTATTTAAGGTAATGTGATGGCGCTGAAGTCAGGAAAAATAATAATTTTCGTCTCAGTAGCTCCCCTGGGTTTTAGGGAATGCCGAATATATTCCGAATATATAATTGACTTTCAAAGGCCCACAAAAGAACCTACAATTTATTTTTTCAATATTTTTACTTATTTACGCATGTATCAATACTTACAATTCTTTTTAGATATTGCCCGATCACCGAAATTATTATTTTTTTAAAGACAATGCGCTCAATAATAAGAAATGAAAGTCAATGTCTACTATAATAATAACTTAAAATATCACAAGTGTCTCTCTCTTTCAGATAAAACAAAAAAATATATAATTAACTGTACATTTTTATACAGTTAAAGGGCGCAGAAACAGGGGACAATGTAATGTCGAATAAATTCGTCAAAAACACTGGAAGGGTTAACATACAAGAAGTCGTCACAAGATGAAGAAAAATAGCTTTTCCATAGAACGAAAAAAATTAAAATTTCTTCGTTGAGTGGCCAAGTAGAAGCTAAATTTATGGACTCAATAGAAGATGATGATTTTGAAGACTTTGATGATAGCATTGAAGATCCGGACGATGATTTCATTCCTGAAAGTATTGAAGATACTGACTATGAGTGTAATGAAATTATTCCTGAAGTTGGTGATTCAGATGTCGATTCAAGCGTAATTCGGCGATACATTGGAGTCCTAATATTTATTTATGCCATTATTTCGCTACACCTATATTGAGTCACACTGGAGAGAATATGAATTTTGGCACATACCAGACTGTATGTCAAAAAATAGATTTGAACAACTAAAGAAGTATTTGTCATTTAACGATGAGTCTGACAGAGTTCAGAAGGGCAATTTAGGATACGATCCTATGTGTCGAAGAACAAATGTGTTCAACTAAAATGATACATCATTTACGTCATGCCCCATCCCTAGGGCGTGATATTTTTAGTGTTGTGTGATAGGCAGGGATACCGTACAGATTCGAAATATATCTTGGTGCTAAAACTGATGACAGATATTATTTTGCCCGATACACCAGATATTGGTTTAACAGGAAATGTTGTTATAAGTTAAGGCTCAGTTAAGTTGTAAATAAAACTACTGGTTGTGATGAGTTGTAATTTCGATGTTTTTGTCAACCGCAATATAGCAAAGTTGTAAACCATAATACAAAAATTAAGAAATTAAAACTCAACTGAGTTGAGTTGTGAACCGTAATAGGGGCCTAAATCTTTTCTATGAAAAATTGTGTATTGTTAAATTCCTTTCTTGTTCATATTTTTAATAGATTGTCGCAAACAGTGCCACATTTTAAGAACAACATAGTGTATTGTGACTTTTATACGTCTCTACCCCTCATAGTGTACCTTAGAGGTATTCACAGCATTGGCACTGTAAGAGAAAACCGAATTCCCAATTGTAAACTTCAAGGCCGTTGAAGTCAAAAAAGAGCCACGAGGTTAGTCTACGGAATTTGTTGGAAGTGTTTACTTACAGCCGTATTCATATCAGAGAATGACAACAAGTACCCATAAGAATAATATACAGAGGTATTTACCCACGCTTAACGTTATTGTGTATATCCATACTTATAACACAAATAATAACAACAGCTATGGTTGTGCGTCGCAAAAAATATGTGTATTACTTATACTTACGCACGGCAATATTTCTCACAACCACATTCAGTAAACTTAAATACATGAATGTATGCAGATATTATTCAATACCCATGAATGTGTTTTGGTTATCTGCCATACATATAAAATATCTATGTGTAAGAAAATATACATGGGTACTTTCAGTATTTTTGGCACTACTGCGTAAATATGAAAAAAAAATTTTGTATGAAATGTTTTAGCAAAAATGTGCTTTGATCACTAGCCAGGTATGGGACTATGTGCATATTTTTTTTTTATACATAAAATAAATTTTTTTTTGTAACATCAGCAGTGCCAATGTATGTCTACATACATAAAAATTATCTTCATTACGCATTATTGAAAACTATGATGAATTAAAATTTGATTTACAAAAATTAAAACAGCCTTTTTCTTTTTAGTGTACCAAAAGTAAGTATTTTTTCCCTCGTTTGCCCTCAATTGTACATTATTTGCTTGGATCTATCTATGTTTTGAATTTCATGAAAATCTGTTAGATAGTTTCGCAGAGGCAACAATTGCCCCCTGCCGCCCCTCGTGGTCCTAGTTTAAAAAAAAATGCATAGCTAATGTGGCCATATAAATAGGGATCTAACTATGTTCTAAATTTCTTTAAAATCTGTTGGATAGTTTCAGAGAAGCAGAAATTGCCACCCACCGCCCCTCGTGGTCCTAACTTTTCAATGTTTTTTTTTAACCATCAGTGAAAGTACCCCTTTCCAACTCATGTATTGGTTTGTAAATTGGTTGAGTGGTTCTCGAGTTATAAAACAGCTTTGAAAACAAAAAGCTTACCGCCTAAGTCAAATCTTAAAATTCTTAAAAAATTATCTCGCTATTTTCCTAAATAAAAACCCAGAATTGAATTTCTGCCTAATTCCAAAATTTTTAAAATTGCATTTGCCATCTCTGCGATGGTATACATACTCTGTGTATACTTACGTTATACATACGTAAATACACATATTTATTTAATCTTATGGGTATTGCAGATAGCCAATACAAGTTTTATTTATATCTGCATGTACTTTCTAAAAGAAGAATGAATATACAAATACACATTGCCAGCGTATACCTATACATATTTAATTCAACTTGTTATGGGTAATGGTATGTATGTGTATGGTTTTGATCTTTACCCATACATGCCCATACATGTTTTCTCACTAATACTAAAAGAGTACTTAAAATGATACTTTTGTCATTCTCTGATTCATATCAAAAAGTTAGCCACAGTTTGTACACTGTACAACGAGCTGCTAACTAGAATGCCGATTAAGCTTAGCAGCTTGTTAGCAGAGAATGACAAAAGTATCATTTTAAGTACTCTTTTAGTATTAGTGAGAAAACATGTATGGGCATGTATGGGTAAAGATCAAAACCATACACATACATACCATTACCCATAACAAGTTGAATTAAATATGTATAGGTATACGCTGGCAATGTGTATTTGTATATTCATTCTTCTTTTAGAAAGTACATGCAGATATAAATAAAACTTGTATTGGCTATCTGCAATACCCATAAGATTAAATAAATATGTGTATTTACGTATGTATAACGTAAGTATACACAGAGTATGTATACCATCGCAGAGATGGCAAATGCAATTTTAAAAATTTTGGAATTAGGCAGAAATTCAATTCTGGGTTTTTATTTAGGAAAATAGCGAGATAATTTTTTAAGAATTTTAAGATTTGACTTAGGCGGTAAGCTTTTTGTTTTCAAAGCTGTTTTATAACTCGAGAACCACTCAACCAATTTACAAACCAATACATGAGTTGGAAAGGGGTACTTTCACTGATGGTTAAAAAAAAACATTGAAAAGTTAGGACCACGAGGGGCGGTGGGTGGCAATTTCTGCTTCTCTGAAACTATCCAACAGATTTTAAAGAAATTTAGAACATAGTTAGATCCCTATTTATATGGCCACATTAGCTATGCATTTTTTTTTAAACTAGGACCACGAGGGGCGGCAGGGGGCAATTGTTGCCTCTGCGAAACTATCTAACAGATTTTCATGAAATTCAAAACATAGATAGATCCAAGCAAATAATGTACAATTGAGGGCAAACGAGGGAAAAAATACTTACTTTTGGTACACTAAAAAGAAAAAGGCTGTTTTAATTTTTGTAAATCAAATTTTAATTCATCATAGTTTTCAATAATGCGTAATGAAGATAATTTTTATGTATGTAGACATACATTGGCACTGCTGATGTTACAAAAAAAAATTTATTTTATGTATAAAAAAAAAATATGCACATAGTCCCATACCTGGCTAGTGATCAAAGCACATTTTTGCTAAAACATTTCATACAAAATTTTTTTTTCATATTTACGCAGTAGTGCCAAAAATACTGAAAGTACCCATGTATATTTTCTTACACATAGATATTTTATATGTATGGCAGATAACCAAAACACATTCATGGGTATTGAATAATATCTGCATACATTCATGTATTTAAGTTTACTGAATGTGGTTGTGAGAAATATTGCCGTGCGTAAGTATAAGTAATACACATATTTTTTGCGACGCACAACCATAGCTGTTGTTATTATTTGTGTTATAAGTATGGATATACACAATAACGTTAAGCGTGGGTAAATACCTCTGTATATTATTCTTATGGGTACTTGTTGTCATTCTCTGCTTGTTAGCACAGAGTTTATTAATAACAAATTTTATCCCTCTGCTAACTTTTAATAAATCAACTCTGAATATTAATGATGCCACATTATAATAATCATAAATGCACACGTTTTGCATTAATCATCGCTGGTTTTGTCATTTCATTTAATTTTTTTTTTATTTTCCCTCTTCATATAAAAATTTGAAATGTTTTTAAATTAAAATATATTTAAAAAAGGACTCTAAACTAAAAAAAAAACAGTTTATTAAAAAAACAAACAAAATTATTCAACATAAAACGGCTGTTTATCACAAGTTGGCAAACCTTGGCAGCTGGTTAACAAGAGTTTAGCAAATCGTTAGCCAGAGTTTGGTTAGTGTATTATGAATAAACTTTGTGCTAACTTCATGCCAAATTTTCGTTATGAATACGGCTGTTAGTGTCTACAGTTTTGTGGAAGGACACAAAAAATGTTAGACTTTGTTGACTAACCTGCTTTTCAACAAAGCAGTTTAGTCAACCAGCCATCTAAAACTATACGCTACAACCGTAAAAAAAAATCGGTGATTAAATCAACTGTCCACAGATCATCCATGAGTGTAAAGCGCACATAGGAGGTGTAGACTTAATGCATCCATATATGGGTCGCAATGGTCTCAAAATCAAAACTCAGGTCATGGCAACCAGACTATTTAATCATTTACTTGACATGACTATAACAAATGCTTTTGTGTTATACCGTAGAAATAACTCTGAAAACAAACAAAATTCGAATGATAATAAAAAAGTAAAAACCATGACAATGCTTGAATTTCGTTAGATCATTGCAAACGAGCTCTGCGTTTCCGATGAAAGACGTTCGGTCAGTCTCCAACATTTGTTGAAGAATACAATCAAAAGTTGTGCACCGATTGCAATGAAATAAAGCTCATTTCATTCGAAATATGTTGAACTACATGCTTTTAGACCCAAACTGTGATTTTTGTTGCACATTTATTTATTATGAATTTTTAAAGAACAAAAAAATTTTTTTTTTCTTAAATTTTTATTTGTTTTTTTAAAAACTTCAACGATATCTCTGAAATTACTGGCCAAATTTAAAACAATGTTAGTACGTCTTAAAGATAATATTGTTAGCGAATTTCGGTTTTTTTTCTTAAGGGAATATGATGCACCATTTTCATGTTATTTCAATATATGTGCTGAAAGTACCTTAATTTTGGACATAACGGTATATCTCTAAAACTGGAGCTGATAGAGAAAAATGAAGGTTAGATTTGGAATCAGCGACCTCAAATTAGTAAAAAAAATTACACAAAGTTCCCGGCCGCACAAAAAAGTTCAATTTTGTTCCGCAGTGTTATAGATAACATTTTTTTTCGAATATCAAATCATATCCTTAAATTCTTTATTTTTAATAAAAATCCAATTGAATTTGCAACATCTTGCCCAATCGAACGCATTGAAATCCAGTACATAAGAAAGCATCCGCATCACGAGTAACTCAACTTGAAACGAAAAAGGAAATATTAGAAAACTAATAAAAGTGGACAAGTGAAAAAATGACAACATGTGTAAATTACAACAAATTATAGTTTGGTTTTATTTTCAATTTCATTGATATTAAATAGGAGAATCAAATCAATCTAAAATACTTGAGAAAGAAGTAACATTTTTTTGAAAGTTGTACCGAAACTTAAATAGCCACTACCGATGATAATTTTAAAATGGCTTTTATTTATACTAAGGCGCTTGTTTTGTATATCTTTCTCAATATTGCGCTAAGAATTTTTTTGTGCTCATAAATATTTTGTATTTTTTTCTATTACAACATTTTAAATCTCCTAACAAGTAAGAAAACAGCTTAAACTTAAATTCGTCTGAATTTGATCTATTTACGAAAAATGTTGTATATCAATTTATAGTTATATTCGAGAGTGGGTCTGATCTAAAGTTAAATGTGACCCGCAACATTTACAACAGATTTTTGTTCGAAAACAAGTCGACTTCGATTACACATGAATTTTAACTATTTTTGTTATACAAATACACGTGCTTTCGGTTGAGGGGTTTTTCTATAGTTAAAAATAAACCTTTGCATGTACATGGTAGAGCATAAGTAACGTAATGATTTATTTGATAAATAAAGAATTTCTTTCTGATATTATTTGCCAGCATTTATTAAAATTTAGATGATAATCTGGTATTTATTAAAATTTACATTATAATCTGGAAGCCCATTGTTTGCTTCGACCTGACATGCTATTTCCTGAGCATTTCCCATAAATTTTCAGATCCCAGCGCCCTGACTTCATTTCCGATATTCGTCTTAAGCTGTTAAATGGTTCTGGGCTTATTATCATACACCTTACCCTTAAGGTAATACCAAAGAAAACAAAAATATGGGAGTCGTTAAATCGCGCGAAGGCGTTACTGGCCACCGCCTATATACAGTATCAGAAAAACGCCTATAATATCAGAAAAACGTTATATTATTAGATCACCAAAAAAGAGCATGTGGCCCCATTTTGTTGGAACCACAATTCTGTATTGTTTTATACCTCGAACATTGAAAACTTTTCAATTATTACACGCACAGAAAAAAATCTCGCAAATTTTTTTTCAATTAAACCATTTCATACGACCACAAATCACACTGTAAAATTTTTTGAAGGTCGGTCCATAATTTACACTAGATCCCATATAAACCATACTCCCGGAAAACAGTTTAGTATGCCTAAAACCGTAATATATAACGCTATCATATTAAAATTTGGTACGTCACAGTTTTATAGGATCAGAAATCACACTGTAAGATTTTTTGAAGATCGTTTCACAATTTACACTAGGCCCCAAATAAACCATACTCCCGGAAAACCGTTTAGTACGCCTAAAGCCGTAATAAATAATACTATCAAATTGAAGTTCGGTACGTCACAGTTTTATAGGACAAGAAATCACACTGCTAAATTTCGTGAAGATTTGTCCATAATTTACCATAGGCCCCATATAAACCCTACTCTCGAAAAAAACAGTTTATTGCGCCTAAAACCAAATAAATCCCACTTTGGGAAAATAATGAAATTCACCTAAAACCATCACATATATAGATATTGCGGTGAAATTTTTTACTTAAATTCATACGGCCAGAAAAACTATCATGCTAATTTGTGAAATTTACTGTTAACGCTAAAACTAATTACACTGCTGTATTGAAATTTATTCTAATTTATTTTTTGTAATACCAGAAATCAGTCTTCAGAATTTTGGGATGATTGGTCCATAATTTACCATAGGTCCAATACAAATAACGCTCCTAAAAATTATTTTAGTTCGGCTAAAACTTTTACGAATCATGATATTTTACTCAAGCCAGTTCAAAGTTCTAACAAGAAACGCATAAAATTTTCTTATTGTCGGTCAATAATTTAACTCAGGTCTAAACCGCAACCAATTTTAATGCTGACGTTTGTTTTTGTGAAGCTTAGTTAATAATATATGTATATGTATTTATCATATAGAGCCCACTCCTTACGGGTATCAAAGATTCGGCACAGCCGAATATAGCACTCTAACTTGTTTTTAACATAACTTCTTTCACGATTATTAATATAATATAATAAACTTAACAATATTATGTTTTAATAAAATAAAGCTACAACAATACACTTATTATTATGGTTAATTTAACCATATTATTGCCACCGAAAAATATATTATGGTTGAATTCATCCATCCTAAAGCAATTACCATATTATGGTTGTCTCCAAACATGTTATGATTATAATAACAAAAATATGTTTAAAATTATAATAGCGGAATTCACCCTTGATAGTAAAGTCCCTTGTAGACCTTGTTAATCTTATAATTTTAGTAAAAATACTAACATTTACAACACTGCAACAACAAAATGTATTAGACTAAAATTGACTACGCTGTGGTTGAAAAATCCCACAAAAAGCAGTAGTAAACAAAGTGTGTGAATTTACTACCAGAATAAAACAGTTGAAGAAACTTTATCTGTCTCTTTCTCTCATTCTGCAAATTCATTAATGTACAATGCTTACGAAAAAGACACTCACGCTTTGAAGTATAAAATCGTATTAAATATAACAGAGTTGTAAACTTAATACAAAGGGTGAATATCGCTAATGTCTTAAAACATTTGTATGGTAATTTTAAATTTAAAATAATAGGTATAAAAGCAACAAAATTATGATTGTTTAACTCTCTACAATAGTTGAATTCTTTTCAATTGCATACTTGCTTGGTTTGGTTAAAATTCTCAATCATTTTATTTTAATTTTTGATTAATATACATAAATTTACGTAGTAAAAGAATGCTTATTAAAGTCGTCAGTCACGTGTTGGAAAATGGATTAAAACTCTCTACAATAGTTGAATTCTTTTCAATTGCATACTTGCTTGGTTTGGTTAAAATTCTCAATCATTTTATTTTAATTTTTGATTAATATACATAAATTTACGTAGTAAAAGAATGCTTATTAAAGTCGTCAGTCACGTGTTGGAAAATGGATTAAAGTCGTCAGTCACGTGTTGGAAAATGGATTAAAGGGGATTATTTATGAAAGTGAAAAATAACACGTATCGTGAGTAAAAAACGAATTAAAATTATAACTTGACAATTAATAAACAAATTAAAAAAAATAGCTGAAATTAATAACCATAATATGGTTACCATTGACCATATTATTGTTAATTCTGACCATAATATCGTAACTTTTGTCCAAATTCTGGAAAATGTGGACCATATTATCTTTAATTTTGAACATAGTATGGTTGATTTTGACCATTATAATGGTTGATATTGACCAAAATATGGTTAATTTTGAAAAAATTATGGTGATTTTATTAATTAATT
Source organism: Pollenia amentaria (assembly GCA_943735925.1). NCBI lineage: Eukaryota > Metazoa > Arthropoda > Insecta > Diptera > Polleniidae > Pollenia > Pollenia amentaria. The sequence continues at coordinate 57,975,905 of OX031006.1, forward strand.
CATTTATTAATGATGTGCTAATAATCCCAATTTTTGAATGAAAATACTGAAATTTATTGTTGTGGGAAAGCTAGTTTCTATGCGCATTTCGCTGGTTGCTTAGGAAACTTTTTCCAAATACTTTAGAAAAGCTAAAAATATTATACAAGTAAGACTATAAAGTGATTAAGAATTTTAAAACACTCAGGTCTTAAATGTAACAATATCAAAGCTTCAACAAAGTCACAACAATAAACCGTCAATCTTTTCTTTCTTACATTTCCCTACAATTGGCTGGGTTTTTTCCAACACGAATTGTAGTTGTAAGAGGATAGAAAGAAAAAAACAAAATTAAAAAAAACAAGTTGCTTAAATAAAGCAGCTTGCCATTTCAGTTTTTTATTTGCCGGGCACATGCAAATTTATTATCAAAAATTATTTTCGGGAATGAAATATTTATCAAAAATTATTTTCGGGAATGAAATATTTTTTTTACCATATTATGGTTGGTTTTGGGCAAATTGCTGCTAATTTTAACCACATTATGGTTTTCCCACAAACATAAACATTATTAAAATCCAACCATTGTATGTTGCTCTAAGAATATGGTTACCTCACAACCATTTTTGTTGCGTGTACACTTGATGTTCAAAAATTATTCTTAAATTTAAGGTATCTCATGTTCTGGAACTTTGTTAATTCACGTGACCATTGAGAAGAAAATGGGCGCCGTCCCTCATTATTTAGTATGATCTTTGTGGCTAAATAATCAAATGATGACTTTCAAAGTAAAATTTAACAATTTTGGTTCTTTGTTCTGCGCTAAGTCCTTCCATCATAAATATCCCAAGTTTTTCAATGTTAAACTTTGCAAGAAAAAGGAAGAAAAAAAAACGTTAACAAAAAATTTATTGTCTTATTGAATCAGAATGTTACTTCTATGCCAACCTGTACAACAGCCTTTTTGCTATTTATTACAAATGGAATGACAAAATAAGTTTACCGCATTTCTTCTAGATTCGTGTCTGATTTTGAAAGAAAAACTATTCTATAACACTGCGTCCTAAATACATAGAACAACTTAACACACATCCAAAATGAAAACATCTGACAACTTATTGAGACCATGGTTGAAAACAAGAAAAAAAGTTTCTACAAAAACTCCAATTTATAATTTTTTTTATTTTTTTTTTGTTGTTGTTGGCAGCACATGTGTTATTAGGTGAAATTTAAGCAAGAAGAAAGTCAAATATGGTTACGCTTGATTAAATTTTAAGTATTCAACACAAACTTCCATTTATTTTTTCACTTTTGCTACTGTTTAATATAAATTTAAACTAATAAAAAAATAAAAAAGGCCTGTATGAGGTTTCGCACACTCTTTAAAAGGCGATGTTTCAGGTTTTTTGCTCTTCAACAACTTCAAACCGCTCAGCAGTAAAATGTTTATTGGTAAATTTTTTTTTCTTTTAGGGGCCATTGTTACGATGTTATTGTTAGTTGCCAAATTTTACATTTTTCTTCCAGTCAATTGGTTTGCGTATAAATTCGGTAACCAACGAAAATTAAGGTAATTTTTTTGTTGTTTTAGGGGGAAAAAATTGAAAGACAGAATGAAACTAATTTATTTATGTATGTACTTATATCGGCTTTTAATGGGCACCACTATCTGTATGAAATTGATGATGTTTAGTTAAATTTTATGCCAAGGGTTTTAGGAAATGAATGAAGACGTATTTTATGACCCTCTGATAAAGCCAACCTTTTGTTTTAAGTTCCCTTTATTCAATTAGGAGATTAATGCCAGGCATAACATGTTAACCCATTTTTCGCCGCATTCCTGTTGATTAATGTTGAAGTTAATAACGAAATAAGATCCTTAGAAACAATAAGAAAAAAACATGGAAAAAAGATGAAGAGTGCTGGTAATTTTATTCACCGGTCGGTATACTGATTAAGACCGTTTTAAAGACCAAACAATTTTGTGAATTACAAGTAATTAGACCAATACAGTATATTCAAGTGTATAGACTATTCCATGGTTCAGTGTATAGATAAGCCTTGAGTTTATTATATAGACTAATGTATAGTAAGTCAATCGCTCAAAAGGCCGCAAGAGAAACTTTTGGACTTATTTTAACCCTTTTCAAATCTTTTTCAAGCTTGACCAATTTTAAGTACCAAATAGTCTTTGTTAGTGTAGGTCCCGTTAACTAGATGATGAGCCAGCCAATATGGACAATATATAAACAATTTTTCTTAATCTAATACTACAGCGAATTTTTGAGAATTAAAGTTTATGTATTTTACACCATTCAACACCAAAATTTTGCTTTATATTTTGTTTTTAAACTGAAAGCGTTTTTCACGCATCTTAAATCTAACAATTAGCAACATTTTTGTTTAGCTCTTAAAAAAGTTAAATAAAAAAGGAAGAGACTTTATTTATTATATACTTAAAAGGAAAAAAGAATAATCTACAAAAAAGATGCGTAACTGTCCACAGCTGTTGCCTGTTTATTAACACAAATTAAAGGATTTTTCTCAAACTTGCAACATGTTACTGATTTGCTTTGAATAAATATGTATGTACATTAGAGTGCTACAAAAAAATGAACTTGTGAATTTTGACCGTCCCCCCATAGAATTGTTTTATACATTGTATATATACTTTGTGCAAAATTTAAGGATAATAGGATAACTTTAACTGGCGCCGCACAGTGGCTTAAAATCGTTTTTCATTGGCCAAAAATCTGTAACTTTTGAACCGATAGAGATACTTTTGCAATTTTTAGCAGTTGTTGAGAAATTTAAGGTCAAAGTTGAACTTTTGAAGTTTTTTAGCATTTAGTATAAAAAGGGGGATGTTTAAAAAAAATTTTGATCTATATAACTACCAAATTTCATTATGAAATCATTCATGTCAGATTTATACAATGTCAAACCTTAAATTTAAAATTATTATTTTTTTACTCATATTGAAAACTTTTTCATTCATTTACACTATAGATATAATAATTTTAATGTTTGACATTCCATGAATAGAGACATCACAAAGAAATTTTATGCAGACCGAAAAGATCTTAAAACAGTGGACTAAAAGGCATCCCCATTTTTGATTAAAAAATACCCCAAATTCCCAATCCCGGAAAAACGCTTTTAAGAAAATGATTTTTTTTCAAAAATGGCAATACTGTCACTATTTACATCTCGATATTGATCAGAATTTTCTAGAAAATTGTGGACATATTACAAAACATTACTGTTCTAATTTTATAAAAAAAATTTACAAATAGAATCTGGGAATTTTAGTTCTCATGTTGAGTATTATTTTTATTATTCTGTAACAGATATATACAATTTTTTTTATCAGCGAAAGAACATGACCATCTTTTGGTGAGATAGTAAAAAATTATTATTCATATGCTTTACCTTTATACACATATAAATTCGCCTCGAATATACCACTACACTTATAGAAAAATAAATTAGCATTTAATAATACAACAAACCATTGCTTAAAGTCTGATTTCCTACCAATAAAAAAAATGTTTAACCCACTATTGATAACAGTTTAATATTAATCATAATCCACCCGATTAAAAAGCACGAAATTTTAATCCACCAAAAAATTCCTTTGTATCCGAATATCTTTAAAGGCAAATAATCTCCTAACCTTAAAGCATATTTTTTGTAGGTCAGCAATCCATAAGTGCACATATTTTTGGCGAATTTTTTAAAAGTTTGAATATCCGAGGTTACCAATTTTAGAGGAACAAAAATCTCACTCTCGACCCCCTCAAAAGCTGCCCGAGTATGACAGTTCCAAGAATTGAATCAGTTGCAGAATTATTTTTCAAAACAAAACGTTCGTAAACCATTTATATTTCAGTAAAAAAAAGAGCAAAATATGTTGCGAGTAATTTTATTCAAATTAAAAAAAATGTTCTACAGACAGTTCCAAACAGTTGCAAGAATATATATGGGATTAAAGAGCACACTTTTAGCTTTCTGATGGTATGTAAACCTTTTTGAACCCTTTGGACTCTAACAACTTCTATTTCTCTAAAATTCGGATTCAACTAAAATATAGAGCCTGGGAAAACATTTAATAACACATCGGTATAAACGGTATAATAATACAACGAACCATTTTTAAAGACTGCCATTCCACTAATATAACAAAACAAATTTCAACCCATTATTGATAATAGTTTGCGAGAAATCATAATTTAATCCTAATCAAATTAAAAAAAATTACATATTTTCTATAATAACATAAAATATTCGTTTCCAGCTGCATGTTTGCGAGAAATCATAATTTAATCCTAATCAAATTAAAAAAAATTACATATTTTCTATAATAACATAAAATATTCGTTTCCAGCTGCATGCCACACCCACAATTACCAATATTTTGATCCAGTTGTTCAGTTACCTTAGCTCTAATATGTTTGCTATCGAATGGCATTAAAATTTTTAAAATCGGCGATGACAACAAATTGGAATTTTTGCCGATGAAATTGAATTTTTAGTCACGACGCTGAAGATTAAAGGTGCATTTACAAGGGGAAAAAATTAATTTTTTTTCCGGTTTTGTAAACATTTTGCCTTAAAATAATTACTTTTGCAATGAAATGTAAATGAATCGAAATTTCTACGTAAATAGTGTGCTAATAAGATGTAAAATTACACAGTTTGATTAAAAAAAGGTAAAAGTTAATAACATTTCCTTAGGACATTAAAGTGTCTCAGGCCACTTAAACAAGAAACGTAGGAACAATATCAACATATTATGAGAAATATTTGAATAAGAACTAATTTTTACTTAAAAAATATACTCGTATGTACTTGTCCTTGTAGGATAACGTAAACCTATTCGCAGGTATGACAAAAAAAAAATTTTTTTTTAACGGCAGTTTCAAAACTCTATTTTCATTACCTGTGAATTAAAAACACATTTTTTTGGCCATATTTTGGCGAATGAGCCCAACTTTCCTTACTGTTATGAATTTTAAGTAAAACTTATTTAGAATATTATAATCCAGATAATTTTATTATCATAAATGTTTTTGGGAATACAATTATTTATTAAATTAATTTGTTTGTTGTGCTTAATTCCCTTTTTTTAATAATTGATAAAAAAAAAATAAACACTGAAATTTATTGTTTGAGAATAAGCTGTTCCATGCGCATTTGACTGGTTGCTTAGGCCAGATTATCAGGAAACGTTCCCCTAAATAATTTAGAAAAGCCAAAGCTATCAGCAAACAAGACCAAATTAAAAACAAAAACAAATTGCTTTTATTGTTTTCGCAAGAAATCAAAATAAAAGCAATTTGCCAGTTCAGTTTTTTATGCACGTGCACTTGCAAAAAAAAATTTTTTTTGTTTAAGCTTTGATATCGTTGCAAATAAGACTTTTTGACTGTATGTAGGTAATTCTCATTCCCTCAATAGTCTTGCTTGCTAATAGCTTTGGCTTTTCTAAAATTATTTAGGAGAACGTTTCCTGATGATCTGGCCTAAGCAACCAGTGAAATGCGCATAGGAACAGCTTATCCTCCAACAATAAATTGCAGTATTTTTATCAATTATTTAAAAAGGGAATTAAGCACAACAAACAAAATCTTTTAATAAATAATAGTATTCCCACAAACAACTTTGATAATATTGAATAATTGTAATGGTATTGCTTTATTTGATTGGTTGACAGATTATTGCTCAGATTTTGTCAGACTTTCTGACTCTAAACCTTCTTTCCCTAATGGAAACTCATTCCTAGATCATTTTTTAATAAGTACAAATTTGGTTGATACGTTTAATGCTAATTCAGTTAAATCTCTTCCATCTTTTTCGGATCATTTTACTTTATATTTTCAATTAAAATTCTTGAGCTTTGAATTTGTTTTAAGACAACCACGTATATTTACTTCTTTCAGAAATACTAATTGGGACTCTTTTAAAAGTGAAGCAACTTCAAAAATAAATTTAAATTTTCCACCTTCGAACCTTAACTTATCAAATTTAGAAATTCACAATTTTGTTAAAGAGTTTTCTTCTGTTGTAAATGAAGTAACTGATAATCACTGTGAGAAAATCGAAATCAAAAACAAGCGGATTTTTATCTCGGATAGAATTAAGAATTTATATAAGTTAAAGCTTGCTTGGCAAAAGGAGTTAAGGCGGCTTTTTAGAAGAACTTTAGATAGGACACAGCCAAATTATCTTTTATTATCAAAGCAGATTCATCTGATTAAAATTATTATTAAAGAACAAGTTCAAATTGAACAAGCCGAAATTTTCAAAATTCGTCTTGTGGGTATCAAACCAGGTCCTACTGCATATAAAAAAATTTGCAATATCTTAGGAGTCTCTAAAAAGTCTGCATTTACAAAACTAATAGTGAACGACACAGAGATAACTGAAAATAATCAAAAATTGTTACATCTTCAAAATCATTTTTCTTCTATTTATTCATGTTTAGTGCCTGATAGGGATGTATCTGATGTTAAAAACACAATAAGACAAAATTTGTCCCAGATACCAAACACTTTGTTTAATTTCAATAATCAATTTCCATCAACGAATGTTCAAAATGATAGTTCATTAACTACCACTGATCAGATTTTGTCAAATTCTAAATCGTTAAATAATAAAAAATCCTTCGGCTTAGACGGTATTTCAAATTTCATCATCAGAAAACTTCCAGCCAAAGCTTTTGATTATTTAGCAATTATTTTCAATAATTGTATTAGCAATGGATACTTTCCAAATTCTTGGAAGATAGCAACAATTTGCCCAATCCCAAAAAAAACATAACAATTTTGAATTAGAAAATGTAAGACCAATTTCACTTTTATCCAACGTAGGGAAACTCTTTGAAAAGGTAATTCGAGTTAAGATGGATATAAATTTAGATACTTCATATATTCCAAATCATCAGTTTGGGTTTAAAAAATTTCACTCTACTAGTCATGCTTTACTAAAATTTCAAAATGATGTAGTGAATAATTTGAGAAAAAAATGTTGTACTATAGCGGTTTCCCTTGATATTGAAAAGGCTTTTGACCATTCTTATCACGATGGCATAATTTTTAAAATGATTAATATTGGCTTCGAACCTCACATTATTAAGTTAGTTCAAAATTTTTTAAAAAATAGAAAGTTTTGTGTACAATTACAAAACGAAAATTCTATGTATGGTAATATTTTTTGCGGTGTACTGCAAGGTTCTATTTTGGCTCCTCATTTGTACAACATTTTTATCTATGATTTGCCACATCAATTTGATTGTTGAACTGGTATTCTTTACGCTGATGATTCGCTACTTTACGCTCATGGAACTTCACCAAAGAATACATTGAGTTCTATTTCATCATATTTAAATTCGATTAATAATTTTTATAAATTATGGGGTATAAAGATAAATGCATCTAAAAGTGAAGCCATTTGTTTAAGGAATGCTTCTGGAAAATGCAAATATTTTGTGGTACCTGAGAGCAAGCAGCTTAGTTTGTCCCTTGATGGACAGGATACTCCTTATTACAATATTAAATATTTAGGTGTTCATTTTAATAAGCTTTTTAAGTTTAACCGTCATGCTAGAATTTGTCTTAACAAAGCCCGAAGAATCAAAATTTCTTTTGGAAAATTATTTAATAGCAGCTATTTACCAGAAAAGACAAAATTGTTAATTTATAAATTAAGTGTAAGGCCGGTTCTTATGTATGCATTCTCCATTTGGTTTTCATTCTCACCTTCGGTAATGAAGGAATTTTAAATTTTTGAAGGTAAAATTCTTAGACTTTGCGTTAACAAACACTTTGAGCGGGTTCATAGGAAAATTTCTAATGAATATATATATGATTTAGCTAAGGTTAAACCGTTATCCTCGTATGGTTTTGATTTAATGAAACGCTTTATTGACTCTTTACATAATTTGGATAATGTTTTAATTCAAAATGTCTTAAATGATCAAGTAGGATTCAATTGGCTCAATACCAACTATTACTCACCCTTAGGTTATGTGGAACATGAAACTATATGTGTAAATAACTTATTACCAAAATTTTACGTTTCAAAAATTACAGGTGCCCACAGGGGATAATTAATTTTTTTTTCTTTTATTATTTTTAGCTTTAAGTTTAGTTTTTAAGTCAATAAATTTTTACTTCCCCAAAATGTTGTGCCGGGAGCAAGCACTTTAAACCTCATTGTTAGTAATCTTTCACAAAACCTGATAAGTTTGTTACTGTAAAACAATAATATTTATTAATACAAAACATTATAGTTTTAAGTATTCTTTGTAATTTGACTTATATACTTTTTTTCTCTTATGTATGATTGTTTTGAAGTCTCAAATAAACTTAACTTAACTTGTAATTTGACTAAGAACACAAATTCGAATAAATATGAAAAAATGTATGTATGTGAAGAATTTGAAGGATCACAGATTAACGTCCTTTTCTCGTTTGGAGCGTTATTTAAGAAACTACAGCCATTTAAAGTTTTTTTTTACATATTTATATATAAAAAAATAGACTTTTGATAAATGATGTGAAGAATCACAGATAAACGTCCATTTCTCGATTGTAGCGGTGTTTAAGAAGTATTTTTTCATTTTTGTATGAAAAAATCGACTTTTAAAAAAATGTGAAGGATCACAAATAAAAGTCCACTTCTCGATTGTAGCGTTACTTAAGAAACTGTAGCAATTTTAATGTTACTTACATTTTTCTATGAAAAAAAAATCGACATTTGCTGAAAAACGTGAAGGATCACAAATAATTGTCCATTTCTCGATTGGAGCGTTACTTAAGAAACTACGGCAATTTAAAATTTTTTTACACTTTTGTATGAGAAAATCGACGTTTAATGAAAAATGTGAGGGATCACAGATAAACGTCCATTTCTCGATTGAAGCGTTACTTAAGAAACTACAGCAATTTCAAGTTTTTTAAATTTTTGTATGTAAAAATCGACTTTTAATGAAAAATCTGAAGGATCATGTTGAGTTTCATGTCAATTGGTTCCACCGTTTGGAAATGTAAAATTAATTACAAAAAATTATGATTCTGGCCCACCGCAATGGAACAAATGCACTGTGGAGGTGTGTACATTTGTCGTCTGCGTCTTCGTTTGCCTTGAACAATTAAAATGTAATCACAACAACGTCTTGAAAAACAAAAAAAATCTAAAAACAGCTGAAAATTTTTGAAAACACAAACCAGAACCGAAAGTGAAGAATTAAGTGTAATTGTGCAATTCTTTTAAATGTTTTTTTTTTTTGACGGATAGGCACATATTTTTTTATACATACAATACATCTACGCAATAGGGTTGTCAGAGTATGGGCTTTGGTATTTTGTTAGGGAGATGGGTTTTAATTTTGGGAGTTTTTGGGGATTTTAAGTTTTATTATAATTTTATTTTCGAAATTTTTTTATTTTGTATTCCATTTTCAATTCAATTTTAAAAACGGCATTTTTTTTTAAAATAAAACAAAAAATTGCCGGATATTTTTATGCAAAAGCGCTAATATGTACTGTATTTGCATTAGGGTTAATTCCAAAAGTAGTGTACATGAGCATTTTTTTTTTTTTTTTTTTTAAGGTTGAGGAATTCATTCTCTGAAATTGTTTACTTGCATTAAGATTTGTGCAGATTGCGAAATTACTTTTAGTTTCTTTAAAAAAAATTTGTTTTGCTTTTTTATTGCATTTTGGTGAAATATTTTCCGGAATGTCACTTTTTACAAAAATTTACAGAACTAAGAAATTAATGCAAAAATGTTAGAACAAAGCCTACTATCGCATTCGTTCACTTATTATTTACCAGCTTTGGATGTTTTTCTTAAAAAAAAACGGGTTAGTAATAGCAAAAAGTTATTTTTCGAAGAGATTCCAATTATTTTTTTTTCCTTTTATAATTCAAGAATTAAAAAAAAGTAATTTTTTTACAAAAATTTGTTTTTGTGCAGCTTACATTTAAAGTAACAAATTTGCTTCAAACAATTTGGAAGAAATTGTTGTATTTTGCTGGAAACTTGAAAAAATAAAAAGTGACAGGAATTTTTTGTGACAGTAAAGAAAATCCAATTTAAATTTCAAGTGTAACGAAAACTTAAACATTTATTCATTATTTTGTTTTTGGTTACTGTTTGTTTTTTCTTTTTTATAAAAACGAAACAAAAAATAAAAGTAATCCAATTATATTAACAAAAAATTCATGAACAAATCTATTCATCGGAATCTGTGAATATTTCATAAAAAATTGATTCCCGATTGGTTTTTTTTCTATTTGTTTTTATCTTTACATCAAAAGAACTACAGTATTGAAATCAATCAGAATTTTCGAGAAATAAGCTTTTAAAATAAAAAAAACCTTTTTACTTAAAAGTGACAGTAAAGAAATTTGTGATATTTTTTTTGTTTTTTTCTTCTAAAAAGTTATTTCACGGAAAATAAAAACAAGAAAAAGTGATCAAAACTTCGTAATATATTAATATACATTTTTATTTATTTTATTTTTTACGATTTTTTATTAAATAACTGTGTGACAGTACGGAAATTTTTAGCTGTACTTACCATCGTGCGATTATAAATTCACTTGAAAACACCAAATAATTGATTTTATTATTTTATTTTTTATCTTAATCAATTTATCACTTCTTGCACTTTTTAATAGCGATGCACATAAAGCAAACGAAACAGCTCAAGTAATGATTATGACTTAATTAAAAAAAATGTGACATTACGGAAAAAACGCAGAGACAAAGTAAAATTAGAACGTCAAAATGACATTGATAACATTTTTCAGGTAAAACCAGGAAAAAGCAATAAAAATAAATACAATCATTGAAAAACAGTTGAATTTTTTATTATTGTTCTATTGTTTTCAACTCTTTTTCCATGTTGCTTAATGAATAACATGTGTGGAGACAGGTATATTTGTATGTAATAGGCATGATATACAGTTAAAGCACCATTTGCACAATTTAGCAGAAAGTTTTACAATAATAACAACTACTTTTGTTTGTTGCTAATTATTTTAGAGCTTACTTGCCGTTTTTGTTTTTTTATTTTCTTTTACATGAAAGAAATAAAAAGCTTGAGACGAAAAAAAAGCATTGTGTTTGGAATTAACCCATTAGCAAGCAAAACTTTTTAAGCTGTGTATACTCCAAACTAAAAAATAAACCGGTTTTAACATAAATAAGAATGCAAAATTAAAGTTATACATCAACTATTGATCTTAGACCCTATAAAGTATATATATTCTGGGTCCTTATGACAAAGAGAAGTTCAATTCACGATGTCCGTCTGTCTGTTGAAACGAGGTTTATATATTTATGTCACATATATACGAAATTATTTCCTATTAAAATTTAGTCTGATCGGTCCACAAATGACTGAGATATGAAACCGACGATTGCCTCTAATTTTTCCCATACATTCCTTGATTTAGTTTTTTTAATTAAGTTTTTATGTGTATCTGGAGAACGGCAAGAGCCAAAGTTGCCAAGTTTGGAACAATTATCTTGGTTATCAATACACAACATCCTAAATAATGTGGGCGGAATTGGAGAAGTGGTCGGGGCACAAAATAGATACATTTCTCTCTCTAAAGAACGATATTAATAAAACTCTCAGTTATTATCGCAACATAGTGAAAGGTATATAAGATTTGGTATAGCCGAATATAGCACTATTACTGGATTTTTCTGGTTTCCTCACAGGCAGTTTCATCAAACCATTATAAGATAAATTTTGTGTGCGGTAAGTCGCTTACTCCTCTTGAGCGAAACAACTTTACCAAATAATGAACCGTTCCGATTCATGTTGGTGCCTGTATGCGCCAACGAGTCAGCTATTATAGTTTCCATATATGCCCTCTGTCCCATTTAAAGCTGACCATCGAATATCTCAACGTCTCATCCAGAGACGCCCGGCATTCTTGGACAATTCTCGATGTGATAAACACATTCTTATTCTTATGACCGCTTAACTGTCGGTTATAATGAGAATATATCTGCCAGATATCCCTTAATACTGAATGTGCTTTGCGGCTGTGCCCAGATGACATTACAAATAATTCGGTAGCCTTAGAGGAATGCTCCAGATCAACTACCCAGTGTAAATGCCAGAACTGAGACCAAACTGTATTTTAGATTCTGTATTGCATCCAAAGTATGTTATCCAAAATGCATACATATGTTGAAGACAGGATTAACGATTGGCTCAGGTGTGACATAGTCAGCATCCGCCTAACAATTATTGTCATACAGAATTTTAGCATGTCCGATGTTGAAATCTCTCCATGCTCTTGTAGCCGTTGGTCTTACTGCTGTGTTTGCAGCTAACCTTTTCGACGGATTGTCTGGTGGAAACCAGTTCAAGATTGTAAACACGGATATTTGGCAACTGAGCAGAGCTTCAGGGTGACAAATTGAGGAATTTTGTATCTCCTCGTGAAGAGTACCATTTTCCCTATTTAGAGTGGATTCCAAAAATTTAGTTAGTAGGGTAGGATCTTTACCCATAGCCTCAAACCGTTCACAGATGTGTTCTTTACATAAAGGATTTTATACATTCCTTTATATCTCTTTAAATTTTTTCAAATTAAATTGTAATGAAGAAAATTAAAATAAAAAATTCCAGAACTATAGGGCCGTTTATATAAATGTATGTAAATAAAAATATTTTTATAAATGTATACAATTTGATGGGTTTGTATGTGTTAAAAGTGTGATGTACTAAAATTAAGTTGTTGACATTAAACGGAAATGTTTTATAAGTAAGAAAAAAAAACTGTTAAAAAATAACAATGAAATATTGTTAAATCATTTCAAATCTCTACGCTTTTTTTTTTTAACGAAAAATGTGTACAAGCGAAGAATATAAATAAATCAAGAAAAATATGCAATAGTAAAATCAAAAATTAAATTAAAAAATAACCTTATAATATAATTACCGTATAACGAAATAAATATAGAATAATTGTAAAATATTTTAAATGAAAAATTGTCGCTTTGAAGCAGTGATGTTATACACTTTTTTGAAAAGTCCTTAACCGTCTTGAAAAAAATCCCCAGTTTTCCCTACGCGTTAAAGAAATTGTCTCTACAAAAGTCCCAAGAACTTTTTTTATTTTTATTTATTTATTTATTGAAATCCTGCTCAACAAGAATATATCTTATAATTATAGAGCAAGAGTATTGATGTTAATAGAAAAAAAGCCACAACAATTTAATAAATAAAAATTAAATTAAAATTAATAGAAAAAAAATTAAAGGTACAAAATTAAAACAAAATTAAAAGTACAAAATTAAAAAGTACAAAATTAAAAAGTACAAAATTAAATCAAAATTAAAACGTACAAGATAAAAGTAAAAAAATAAAGCAATAACAAATTATAAGTTCAAAATTAAAACAAATTTAAATTAAAAAATTAAAAGCGGAAAGTTATATGGCCTGTGGTCTATTTATTGAAGAAATTAAAAATTGCTCACTTGCTGAATGTTAGGAGGAAGAGAATTCCAAAGATTGATGAAAAATTGCCACTCCGATATAAGGCATCGATGCATAGGTATTATCAACCTTTTCCCTCTCAAGGATCTAGTGAATTGAATCATATTAAATAAGCAAGCTGGTACTTTACTGTAAATGATTTTATGCAAAAACATTAGCATTTTAATATTTATTAAGTTCTCAAATGAAACACCATAAAGACATTTTGAGAACGATGAAACTCTATCATGCCTTTGCAGTCTATAAACGTATCTTATAATGTTATTGTAAAGTACATTAAGTTTCCTCTTACTATTAGAGTCACACTTGCCGAATAGTTCACAGCCATACAAAAGTCCTGGAATTAAATACGACTTGGCCAGGAGCTTCCTTACGTTGAGCGGTGTAAAATATTGTGTAGCCCAAAGCGATCTTAACTTCTGGTAAGTCTGTGCCACTAGTGCATCAATATGACTTGACCAAGTCAAGTTGTTATTAAATACTACGCCTTAATTTTTCACTTTTTGAACAATCTCAATAGGCTGGTTGTTAATCAATACATTAATGCCGGTGATATGTTGGGATCCCCTATGTATTATCATAAATTTTGATTTTTGAGGATTAAGACACAAACCGTTTCTGTCTGCCCAGCGGAAAATTCTGTTCAGATCATGGTTGAGTTTTTCAACATTCTCCGCTACGGAGATTACTGGGCTACTGAGGTACACCTGAACATCATCAGCATACATGTGTATATTGCAGTTGTTGTGGCAAATCATTAGCGTATATGGAAAACAGCAATGGCCCCAATATTGAACCTTGAGGAACTCCCCTTGAGACTGCTATGGGCGTGGAAATATTATTATTGACACATAGAGACTGAAAACGGTTAGTGAGGTAAGAATATAACATTGATGTAGCCGTTGTTGAAAAGTTGAAGAGATTCTTCAGTTTCAAAGAAAGTATTTGATGATTAACCGTGTTAAACGCCTTAGAATGATCAAGAAGTACTAAAAAGTTCACTTTTCTATTATCGAGATCACGTCTTATGTTCTCAGTCACTTCAGTTAAAGCTGTTACGCAACTATGTTGATTTCGGAAACCAGACTGCTTGCATGTCATTAAGTGATTTCATTAATATATGTGGTCATTTGGGCACATAATAATTTCTCAAATGCTTTGGAAAGAAAACTCAATATTGAGATTGGCCTATATTCAGTGTTTGACTTAGGTATTGGAATTATCTTTGCATATTTCCATTTTTCAGGAAACGTACTTGTTGTTATAATGGTGTTGAAGAGATGTGTAATAAAGGGCAGAATCAACGGAAGTATAATTCTAATGAATTTCGGATGCATGTTATCGAAGCCAACTGCATTTGATTTGATTGAAACGAAGCTAGAAATCACATCTGTTTGATCGACACATGAGAACACGAATGGAATTTGGGTTTGATTAAAAGAAGAATCTACATTATTGTAGTCGTTCTGTATTCCTGAGACGTCTGCAGAATTTATGGGGAAATTGGTAAAAGCCTTGTTGAGTTCATCCGGGTCAAGTGTACAGCCACTGTTGCTACACTTCCTGCCAATTCCTATATCCTGAATAGTTTTCCAGGTATTTTTGGAACTTACTGCAGCACTGAACTTGTCGGAGTAGAATTTTGACTTTGCCATACGTATTTTTTTATTTGCGACTCTTCTGGCAATACAAAGAGCAGTTTTCAGACTCAACGTTCTAAAACGTTTCCAACGGGAGTAAGCCAAATCTCTGTTTTTAATCACTTGCAAAACTTCTGCAGTAAACCATGGTTTTTTATTTGTTGTAATTTTCTTCTGTTTAATAGGTACACTGCTATCGAAAAGAGTAGATATGTTTGATTCCAGAAAAGCCAGTTGATCATTAGCGGACGACAAGAAATAGGAATAGTCCCAGTTCAGAGAATAAAATGTTTCATAAAGAATATTAAAGTCGATGTTTTCAAAATCACGATATAGAAACACTTGATTTTCATGACGAAAATTAAAGTCATAAGTTAGGAATAGCAGGTCATGCTTAGAAAAACAGGGGGCAGCAAGTTGGTCATAGAAAAGAGCATTTGATAGGTTATCAACGAAAATGAGATCAAATAGAGTGCTACATGTTGAGGTAAAATGCGTGGGCACAGTTGTATTAATAGGGATAAGTCCTATGGCCCCCATGCTGTCCTTAAGCGAGGACTCTCTTAAAACATTTGAGTTGAAGTCACCAAGTATACATACATTATTGTAGCGCATAGTTAAGGTCTCCAGTTTGCTAAAGAAATCAGCGTAGGGCACGTCACGCCTTGGCCTATAAACGCATCCCACGAGCATTTTACTACTTTCCTTTGAAACTTCCACGAACACATATTCTTTGTTTTCACATTCTCCTGATTTAGATTGAAGCTTCCTTGTAATAGAGTTCTTGATAAAAATTGCAACTCCACCTTCCCTTCCTGTTCTGTCAAACCGAAAGACCTTGTAACCATGTAAGCATATTAAACTGTCTGGGATAGATTTATTTAGCCATGTATCAGAAACACACACCACATCAATATTTGACTCTTCAAAAATCAATCTGAATTCGTCGATCTTATTCATCAAGCTTTGGGCGTTAATGTGACATATATTTAATCCACTTTTCTGCTTCGCCAAAATTTTTACCATATGGAAAGTCACGTCTGTGGAATTATTACTACCACCTAAATTCATCATTAGAATGTGAGTTTACAAAGATACTAGCCCTGAAAGCAACGCAATTGTTCAATAAAACTATCCATAAAATCATACATGTAATTTTTGATATGCTATTTACTATAGATATAGTGAGTACAAAAAAGTGTATAATAAAAAATTAGTATAATAACTTATAAAAAAACATTGTTTAAGGCATCCAAGCTTTCAATGCAAGTAGGTTGGTCTTCCTGCGATTTTCTTATGTAAACAAGACCCCGGTAGGAATACGCCGAGTGCAAACGTTTCAGTCTTTTAAAGTTGAGTGCTTTTTAAAGAATTTTAAAATTACCATTTGTTAGGTTTTCATGAACGAAAAACTTTAGATTTCTATCATCTGGTTCAAAACCGAGGAGAGATAGATTTAAATTATTGTTCTCTTTTTTTTATTTATTAACCGCTTTAAGAACAAAATTTTAAATGATGCTATATCAATAAAAATAAAAGCATTTGTATTAAATATATTTATTTATAAACAAAGTTGTTTTTGGGAATACCATTATTTATTAAAAGTTTTTGTTTGTTGTGCTTAATTCCTTTTTTTAATAATTGATAAAAAATACTGAAATTTATTGTTGGGGGATAAGCTGTTCCTATGCGCATTTCACTGGTTACTTAGGCCAGATCATCAGGAAACGTTCTCCTAAATAATTTTAAAAAGCCAAAGCTATCAGCAAACAAGACTACAGAGGGAATGAGAATTACCTACAAACACTCAAAAAGTCTTTTTTGCAACGATATCAAAGCTTTAACAAAACACCAAACAATAAATCAGTGATGAGTTTATCTTTTCTTACATTCCCCACTACAATTATTTGGAATTCTCCCAACATTAATTGTAGTTGTAAGTGGGTAAATAAAAAACATACTAAAATCAAGAACAAAGTGCTTTTATTGTTTTCGCAAGAAATCAAAATAAATACTGTAGTCTTGTTTGATAGCTTTGGCTTTTCTAAAATTATTTAGGAGAACGTTTCCTGATATTTCTTATCAATTACTAAAAAAGGGAATTAAGCACAACAAACAAAACCTTTTAATAAATAATAGTATTCCCAAAAACAACTTTGATAAAAAATTTTTGCAAGTGCACGTGCATAAGAAACTGAACTGGCAAATTGTTTTTATTTTGATTTCTTGATAATTTTTTTTTTGTAAAAATCAACTAAATGAGTCTTCTCATACACTTTTCATGTTCTTTTGATATGTTCAAATAATAATTTTTTAAATATTTTGAATTGTTGTTTATTAGACACGCTAAATTAAAAAAAAAGAAAAAATAGAAACTTTCGCAGCAGCCGAACAAATAAAAAGATCGGCTTAAAAAGAAGCCCCACAATTATTGTCAATTAATGAAAATATGTTGAAATATGTAATCAAAATCCATAATGGTGCTGCTTTTATCGGAGAAAAAAATTAAAAACAAGGCGACTAAAAAAACCTATTTGAAATATATTGTAAAAATGCCGCAGTGGCGCACACGGTAGAACGGAAAGAATTCTGACGATGGGAGTGTGGTTATTCTCGAAACTTGTAAATTCGACCCGAGTTCAATCCTGTGTTCAGTCAAGAGTTATTAAAAAAAAAAATTTTTAATTCATTCCATGTTGTAAGTTCCTTCCTTCAATAAAAATAGTTTAATGAAAATAAATAATAATCCAAAAGAAAAAGAAAAAAATGATAATCCAAGAGTGATTGTCGAAAAACCAATGCACCCACAAAGAGTGACTGTTTGGTGCGGTTTATTGACTGGCAGCATCATCGGGCCGTATTTTTTCCTAAAAGACGCCGGTCAGGCAGTTACTGGGAATGGTGTTCGCTATCGTTAGATGATAACGACATTTTATGGCAGGAATTGGAAGATATGGATGTGGACGATACGTGGTTTCAACAATGAAAAGAAATGACAATAATTTCTCAAATAATTTGTGTTTTATTCAAAATCCACATCGGCCCTTAAAATTTAACCACCTTTTATAAAAACTAACATTAAATTACTCAAAAAGGGATCAGCAATTGTATCAAATGATGACATGATTTTCTAAGGTAATTGGTCGGTAGGGTACCATTTTCTCGCAACGAAAGTATCGTTTATGGTCGACAAATGAGGTCATATGCGGTTATTTTGCTGATTTCTAAAATATATTATACAAAATGCTAACTGGGTTATACATGCATACATACATATATAAATATAAACAAAAACAAAACGTAAAAAACAAGTGATATAAATTCACTCAAAATCATATTTATGTACATTTGGATTTTGCTTGGATACTAGAAAAATTAATTATTTGAACGTATAAATTTTGAATGGCGATTTCCTAACAATCGTAAGGATTACATTTTTTTTTAATAAGTTTCGGTACACTGGATGGTATAAAAATTTTTACAATCGTCTTGAAAAAATAGAGGTATCCATCTTTTACAAATTATCTGTTTGTTGCTGTGGAAAACAAAGTTCAAAAGATCTCCATTCTTGTAAAAGAGATTTTCAAAAACTTACGTTTAATTAAATTAGAGCTGAAATGGGGGCAAGCGATGACTCAAAGAAGTTTTATAATTTTTAATGTTGTCTTAACAACAATTTTATTAAGATGCTATCACAAATCGAAAAAGGCTGCAAAATGTATGCAGTTTTGCCACATTAATCAAAAGTCCCTAAATTTTATTGATTTCAAAAAGTCTGTCATTTTTGTCCCTACGGCTATTTTTTTTAGAAGAAAATCCTTACGAATAGGAAATTTTCCCTACGTATTACATCACTGCTTTGAAGCAAAACTTCTTTTCAGCAAAAATCACGAAGCCTGCCATTGCGATAAAAGGTTCTAAAAGTTGAACACGCTTTATATTATTTTGTTTAACTACACGCAAGTCTCACGTATTCCATAATAGCCTGTAAGATAGAAATCTAATGAGTTTTGTAGCGACTGTCGAAAAATCTTATTAAACATTACAGTTTGTATTCACACTAACACACATGAACAAGATTTTGTTAAAATGCAACCGTGATTAAATGAAAAGTATTATTGTTTAAAAAATTCCAAAAAAGGATGAAGTCGTATGGGATGTCTATTTTTTATTCTTAATACTTTTCATTTTCATTACAGAATGCATTCACACTATCACTCTTTTACATATAACTTGAGTTTTTGACATATATTATTACAAAGAATAATAGTGTTAGCTGGCCTTAAGAAAATATTCTTTTTTAATAATGTGACCCGATTTTATTAACCCATAAAAAACTGCCCTGCTCTTTCATTATTATATTTTTCTTCCAACAAATTTCAGTGACGTGTAAGTAAAATAAAGTCGCATATGCTTAGAAACAAACATTTCTATGTTAAATGCGTTTTTCTTTCTATTCTTTCTCAGTGAAATATTAATTTCTTTTCCAATACAAAAAGAAAAAAAAAAAAAAAATTGAACGTACATATTAACCATCAATATAAAGGAAATTGTGTCTGTTTCCATTAAAAATATTTTTCCAAAATACTTAATATTAGTTGTGTTTTGCATATTAACACCACAACAGTGAAGAGGGTATTATCGTTTGTGCTGATGCTTGTAGTACTTTAAAACTTAGTTTTTGAATCGATCTAATGATGTCTGACCATCCGTCCGGCTATATGTCCAGGTATACCTTGTGCGCAGAGTTAAGCTCGCGCTCTTGGAAGTACCTTTACTATAGAAAATGGTGAGAATCGGCCTATAATTTCATATGGGCAGTATACAAACCCCTTTCCGGAATAGAGTCCTTGTGCTCATAAGCCCTCTGATTATGTTTGTATCTAGATAAAATTTGGTCCAAACTTTTTTTATTGGAATCTAATCACCTTACCAAATTTTGTCAGAATCGGTTTATATTTGACTATAGCTCCCATACAAATACAACTACTGAAAATAGATTTAATGCCATAACTTCATTAAAAATTTCGGTATTGACATACAAATTGGCGACAATTGACTACTCAGTCACGAAAAAATGTTATGTGAGTAGTTCCAAAATTAAGCATAGGCCTTCTAAGTGATTTTTAGGAAAAATAGGCAAACAAATATACACAGAAAATTTTTTTTTTCTAATTCAAACAAAAAAATTGTAGAATCAAAACCTTTTTTGTTTGAAACAGGTCCTACAAAAAAATTTTGCATATTGAAACAATTTATTTTGCATTTCGTTTATTGAAAAAAAACTCGGATTTTTTTGAAACAAATAGTTTTTATTATAGTAATAATTTTTTCTGTGTAGATAAAGATATTTAAATAATATTTAACACAAGAAACTTTTATAGGAATTTTTCTTCTGGCGGGTATATGATTGCCCATGCAAAAGGATACACTTTCGAAAATATGTTTTTAAATACTCTGGTGTAGGGTATCATATAGACAGGCTTGACCGACTACACATTCTAATTTGTTTTAAAGTGGAATACAATTTTGTTAATTAGTATTATTTAATGAAATTTTACGATCAAGTAAAAATTTCACTAAAAACTACTGAGGTGGAAAAAAAACTCCTCTGTGTCCTCAAATAATCTACATATATCATCGGACAAGTCAGCTCCCATTCTTACCGTTATCATGCCTATCATACAGACCCTACTTCTTCCCAGAAGCGAATCCGAATCGGACTTTGTAAGCACCGGCCACAGCGCACGCGATATCCTGCAGTCCGTTTGGTTCCCCCAGACTCGATTAGTTCCGCTCAGAACCCATTCCCTAATCCTTCTAAAGTATAAGACCATTGGATGCCTGAATGCCTCCAAACAGCCAGGATCCTCCATCTCCGATCCCAGTCTCGCCTACTCATCAGCTATCTCGTTGCCGTAACGACGTACCATTCAACGAATCTCATGGCTCAGAAAAATACGCCACGAAATACTGTGAAAAAATACGGATCAAGAGCATATTGACATACAAATACGGAGGCGAAATTTTGAAAGCTCGGATATACCCTGCGAAAGGAATTCAATGATATAATTAATGTTGCCTTCATGTGAAATCCTCAAAAAAATGATTAGTCCACTTCCGAAAAATACTAGAAATTCTGGTTTCAAAGATTTAGTACAGCCTCTTTTTTGTTTTTATATATATGAGTATAATATATACAAAAAACTTTATTAAGAGTTGTCGTCCACTATGAGCCATTTTCCGAAAGTATTTACCAAAAATGTTCATACATTTAAAACAAAACACATAAATATTTATTGCTTTTTTAAATGCCTATTACGGTATTAAAAATGTTGTTTTAAATCAATAAGACCAATTTAAAAATAAATTTTCATCTATTAAATAAACATCAAATGAATTTTACATTTGAATTAATAAACATCAATTGTAAAAATCTCGCGTATTATCAATGTCATTATTGCCATCATCAGCATTTAATTTTATGCAAATTCGATACATACAGACACACACACATACATTTTCACTCGCGCACACATATTTGTTCATAAATAAAATATGCAAAATTTTCAAATATTTTCGATTTTTTTAAAAATTGGTCATTTAAATAATTTGGTATTTGTGTAAATGTAAAGAAAAACATGCGAAATACATGTGAAATACATGTAAAATACATGTGTTAAAATATTTAGCGTACACACAGACTTATATACAAAATATGTTTGCTAAAATAAATTCATATATGAAAATTATTGCATACATATATGCATATATTTATTTATGCATATATTTATAAATATATGTACAGATAACTTACTATAATTAAAAATACATGTAATTTAATACACATATAAAGGGTGTTGTTTTAAGCCCGATAAAACACACGAAACGATTAGCTGTCAACTAAAGTGTTATACTTTAGTCACTGTCTGACGTTTATGATCAGTATAATCTGGCAAAACATCATGAATAGATTTATACTTAAACAACGCTACAAAATTATTCAAATTTACTTTAAAAATCAGTCATCATTCATGTCTTAGCGAAGGCCTGTTAACAAACAGAATTGCCTTATATAGAGTAAAAACAATTCACAACAGACCCTACAGACTTCATAAAATCGAAAAAAATGCACTGCTTTAAGAGGATTACACACTGTTGGCATTATCGAACCTTAGCCGGAGCTTGCGGCACGTTCAATGGACCTTGATCAATAGTTTTGTGTTTAAAAGTATGGATGACATTAATCAACAGGATAGTGCTACGTGTCATTACGGCATCCGCAACCAACGACTTATTGAAATCAAAATTAAAGGTTAATATACACTGTTATAGTTTGTATTAAAACATGTCAAAAACTCAAGTAAAAGTCTTTTTTGAAATTTTTCTAAACAATAATAATTTTCATTAATAAGATTTTGTTTTTTGTGCTACATTCGCAATTTTAATTCTTGATAAATACACTGAAATTTATTGTTGGAGGATAAGCTAGTTCATATGCAGACCTTTCATATGGAGACCTTTTCGCAAAGACTTAAGAAAAGTTAAAAATATTATGCAAATAACATAAAACAAGAATCAAAATAAATTGCCTTATTTTTTTCGCAATAAATCAAAATACTTTTCATTTGATCAGCGTTTCATTTTAACAAAAGCATGTTCACAGAAGCAAAAATGTGCAAAAATTAAGTTAAAATTTGTAGAAATTAAATCTTCACTCAGCTTAGTTCCTTTCAAAATACAAAAATTTAATACGTGATATAAACAAATTTTGAATTGAATTTTTATTTATATATTTTATATATATGCAAAATTTTTATTTTTTCGAATTTATTTTATGAGCTAAACTTCAGTTGTGTATTTTATAAATCTTTTTTGTAATAGTTCTATTCCCTAAATTTTTTTTTATTTTTTTTTTTATTTAAGGAATACGAATTATTACAAAAAAGCTTTATAAAATGCATAACTGAAATTTAGCTCATAGAATAAATTGGAAAAAAAATGTTGAATATAATAAAGTAACTTATGAAAAGAAATAATTCCCAGATTCTATTTTATATATATTTATAAGTTCATATATATGTATGTGTATTTTTATATTATGTTTTTTAATAAATAGTAGCAAAACACATGCAGTGTAAGTGATTCTTTTTTACGATTTATAAAAAAGTTTTTTGATTGAAAAAAGTTTTTTTTTCAGAAATTAAGATTTTTGAAAAAAAAAAAACAATATGACAACACTGGACTTGTGTGCTACTGTATAGTACACTTTAGCCATGACTTTCTTTGCTTAAGAGTAATTAGCATACAACGTCTTACGGCTTGGCACCTCTAGATTATTTCCAAGGCTACGTGAAAATACTGGCTTATGCTAATACCCAGCAACGCCTTGGTGGTAAACGTTGTTCGAGTTATTAGTGATAAACGTTAAGCAAATTCGAAAAGTTGCTTTAAATTGAATATCCAGAGAGCGCTTTGTTAAGAAAGGGGCTCATATGGCATGAAATTATTTTCAAATGTTAAAGCGATGAATTGATCTTCCGAATAAAAACTATTTATTTGATTACATTTTTATTTTTTCTGTTATTTTTTTACAATTTTAAGTTCTATCGCCCTTTAAAAACACTCTTTAAACTTTTGGTTACAATTGTTTATAATTAAAATTGATGTTTTTTTATATTGTTGTAGTAATCGCTGTTGCAGTCGCAATGGTTAATATTGTTGCTTTTGCTGACATTGTTATCTGTTAAATATTATTTAGTTATTTAAAATTACAAAATACAAATTTGTTCAATAAAATTTTCCCTACACACAGGAATAAAAATAAATGAACTTGTGCATGTAGTTGTAGTCATTCAAAGAAAAGCATGTTATGCACATAATATTAATATTTATATGGCTAATGTAGGAGCAATTCTAATACGCTTAAAGAAATAAATTTGTATTTAAAAATTATTAAAAAACAATGGCGGAGTTCAGTGTTTGGTGCAAATGGTCTTGCGAAAGAGCAAATGCAAAATTGCGTAGCTTTTTTATGAAATATAACGGAAACTCTGTGTATTTTGTTGTTGGATTTAACAAAAAAGCTATGATATTTTGCATTTGCTCTTTCGCAATACCATTTGCACGAAATACTGAACTCCGCTAATGTTCATTTCCTTAACTTTCAAGCAAAAAGCACTAAATTTTGTTATCACAAAAAGTTTTGATGAAAATACATTTTGTCTTTACTTGGAAATTATAACAAAAAGTTGTGTATGCCGATTATAATAATAGAATGAAAGCTCTAATTACAGATAGCTAACCAATGCTCTCGTAGGCGGAGATCTCCCGTCAGCGGATAAAATTACGGCGACTTTCGGTATCCGTTTGCTAAGGCTTTATCGGTATTTCTAATTTCTCGGATATTTTCCTTCATAAACATTTTACTTCACTGCCGAGAGTTCCAGGACAAACAATATGTATGCGTTTAATCAAGCTTAATAAAAAAAAATTATTATTTATATTGCTTGGAACTTTAGAGTCTCGGACTTTAGGGTCCAACCGAAGTCACTTACCTTGACTTTTATTTCAAAGAACTTGATATCTTTCAGCAATTGCTTAAAATCAGAGGACTTGACATTTGTATTGTATAATTGTCATGATAAATGCCTACAGCACAAAACAACGTCTGGTGTACTGTTGGTCAGTAGTACTGGCGACAAAGTTAATAGTGCATCAAAACATTTTTACTATTGACATTTCCTACAGCTCCTTTATTGTATTTATCTGTCCATGGTCATGACTAATTTATATACAAGTTGATACTCTGATGATTTAAAAAGGAGAATAAAACTTAATTTTAAATCGAAAAATTGCCAAATATATGAAGAACTTTATTCTTGTGCTATTGTTATTATTTTTTAAAATTAAATATTACTTATACGTCTAAGTTTTATTTCACAAGCAAATTAAAGAGAAAAATAAAAATTGAATGTACAATAAACATTTAACACATAAAATCAACTATTTGCCTTTCAGAAATATTTTTAACTGTCCACATAATCCCATGTGTGTGAGTTTGTTCGTGTGTCACAAACGTGTGTGTTGGCATTTATTCATTATTTATCTTATGCAAATAATTTAATTGTATATTAATTTTAAACCATAATTATCAAATGCTTATTGGTTTAATAAACGCACGCATACAAACTTCATGTTTACCAATACATGTTGTTACCCATCAGGCATTTTTACCTGAAAAGAAAGTTAACATTAAGAGCCTTTATATCGTTAATATCGTCGCAAGAACAATGAAACTCTGGGATCACTCATATTCCATACCAAACGAAACTTTTAACTACACTTTCTCGAAAACAAGAAGTGCTAAAGGAAAAACGTCGATTTTTGGGCTGATTTTGTATGAAAATTTTAAACTAGATTTTCTCGAAAACAAGAAGCGCTAGAGAAAAAACAATGAAAATCTGGGATCGCTCACATTTCTTACCGAACGCCGATTATTGGGCTGATTTTGTGCGAAAAACTTTAAACACGATTTTTTAGGAAACTAGAAGCGCTAGAGCAAAAACAATCCAAATCTGAGATCATTCAGATTCCTTACCAAACGTCGATTTTTGAAGAGGATTGTTTATCGAAAAAAAATTGTCTTTGCAAATGTAAAATGAGTACAATCGTTTTTCTTTCGTACAGAAGTGAAAAAGATGACATAAATGTGAGGATGAAAATTTAATTGTAATGTACTTTAGTTTGGTAAAATGTATTAAATAACTTTTCATAATAAATTGGCATATGCCCGGCAAGTAAACAACTGTAATGGCAAGTTGCTTTATTAAGCAATTTGTTTTTTTTTTTTAATTTTGCTTGTTGTGGCTTTGTTGAAGCTTTGATATTGTTACAAGTAAGGCCTGAGTGTTTAAAATTCTTAGTTAATTTATTGTCTTATTTGTATAATATTTTTATCTTTTCTAAAGACTTTGGAAAACGATTCCTGACGAGCTGGCCTGAGCAACCAGCGAAATGCGCATAGAAACTAGCTTTCCCACAACAATTAATTTCAGTTTTGTTATCACAAATAAAAATTGGGAGTTTAGCATGTCATTAATAAATAAATTAATTAGTATTAAATCTTTGTTTATATTGTCCAAAAGTAGGGGAAACGTATTCCAATAATCGTTTTCTTATATGAATACCCTTATATGTGTATACCCACGCCACAATAATAGAGAGGGTATTATGTCTTTGAATTGAAGTGTGTAATACACAAACATATGTATATTTATACCACTTTCGACTCAGAATCACTTTGGAAGTCAATCTGACGACTTACGTCCGTCCAGCTGGCTAGTTGGTCTTTATAAAATCGGTCGATATCACAGTGATATAAGTTAGAACTTTCCAAATCGCAATGGGATGAAAGCAAAAGCAAATTAAAATTGACGTTTACCATAACAAAACCCTCAAGGCTTTTTTTAGTTCTGTGCTAGATTTTTTTTAATGCTTTTGAAGTTAGTGATTAAAAATTTGATAAAATAATGCTTATTTTTTATATTATCCTGGAAAGTTGTGGCATCTTACTGTTTTTGTGGTCGACGAGTGATATTTGATATTTATTTTTAACTAAAACTCACGCTAAGTGGCTTTGTCTACAAATTTAACTATTTCTTGTAGATTATCATAGAAAAAACGGTGTCTTTCCTTTTTTTAGGCTAAAAATCAATTTTTGTTGTTGGCTTCATTGGAAGATTATTTATCTTTTTGTTTTTATTATTATTATTTTATAATAATTTAATTATTTTTTAAAAGAATTTGGTTGTTGTGCTTAATTCCCTTATTTTTTAATAATTGATAAAAAAAAAATACTGAAATTTATTGTTGGATGATAAGCTGTTCCTATGCGCATTTCACTGGTTGCTTAGGCCAGATCATCAGGAAGCGTTCTCCTAAATAATTTTAGAAAGGCCAAAGCTATCAGCAAACAAGACTACAGAGGGAATGAGAATTACCTACAAACACTCAAAGAGTCTTTTTTGCAACGATATCAAAGCTTTAACAAAATACCAAACAATAAATCAGTGAAAAAGTTTATCTTTTCTTATTCTCATATCAAGTTATCATTATTTAGTTGTTATAAAAATGATTATTTTTCAGTGAACCATTTTCAAATTTATAATTGCGATAAACATTGACATGCTTCTAGTAACTATAATATTGTTGATATTAAATAAAAATAACAATATTTTGTGTACGATAACAAAACATTGTGACAATAAACATAGTGTAGTTGCCGTAACCATGCCCAACCATATTTTTTCTCTGCGTGTAGTAAATCATTCCTATGCAGATATTTTAAATATTTCTAATAAAGATATTTTAAACTCAACTCTTGAGAGAAGAATAAAATTTTCTTGTTCCATTATGCTGTGTAAGAATTTAAAACTTTAATAAAGTCATTTATGAAAAACTAATATTTTTGAGTTATGACGATATGAGAAGAACCGAAATTGGTGGTTCAAACGTGGACACTTTTCGAGCATTAGGGGGTGATTTTGGACGTCATAATCGACATACTGGGCAAGGAATTGGCAAGAGTATAAATAAATTTGAAGAGACTCAAAGCATTACAGATGTGGGCAGGGCTGTGCTTCATCGCACTGTGCACACTAGGCATATCGAGCCATAACTGCAAAAAAAGCTCAAGCGACAAAAACAAAATTTTACAGGACACAGTTTTTTTTTATTATATTTCATAAAAATTTTGTATGAAAATTGGCGCTTAAACTAAAATTGTTTTTGCTATAAAATCGGCTTCTGTGACCATGAGATTTTAGGAGATGATAAATAAGTCTTGCCAATAAATTCATTTATTAAAAAAAAACGAAAATTGAAAATGTTGTCGCTTAAGCTTTTTTTGCGGTTATGGCTCGATATAACTAAAATTGACGAAAAAGTTGGAATACCTCTACATGGCGGCAAATATTGTTAAAGTAGTGTATACTAGGGTGGGTCAAAAAAATTTTTTTTCTCGTAACGGCTTCTAATAGCGTAAATATATTGTATATTTGTCTGCATTAGACCGCTGTAAAATATTATTAATTTATTTTTAGTGTAAGAGCCCGCGCTTTGATCTTCATTTTGTTAAATTTGTTATATAACAGCAATATCATTGTATTGCAAAAAAGCATATTACTGTATCCTAACGATTCTTAAGTTCTCGAGGATTCAGACACAAGCAATTCATTAATTGAAAAGTATATATTCTTCCAGGAAATATTTTTGATAGAATACATATAAAATAATGCACAATAAAAAGATCAGTTTGGGCTTACTACGCGGACAGGGAAGGTCTGTTTATTTTTTTATTTGAACTGTTTTAACTTGTAAAAGTTATTATGGAAACAAGAAGCCAAGATTATTTCTGCACGAGATTCGAAAATCTAGAAGATATTAATTATAATGTTTTACCAACTTACGAATATGTTACGAAATACTAACAAGGAATACTACCAAAGAACCATCGTTTTTATATATTGCAAAACTTGTAGCTCAAAGGATAGAATGCGCTTGGAGAAAATCGTCTCTTCCTACAGTGTCAAAAACAATAGTCATACAAGTAATAAACAGTTATCATATAAATTACAAAAATCTCATAAAGTCGTTGAAAAAAATGTCCGTTTATTAGAAAGAAAATTTTCTCCGACGTAGCAGAGTTTTGTTTCATATTTGTTCCTGTAGATGTAAACAAATTGAGCTTTTTTTGATGTCCAAGGCAATATAAGGTACCCAAAGAAGAACAGGAGTTTTTGAGTGATGCGAGGGCGAGAAAGATGCGTATTGGAGGAGAAGTTTGAGATCTTCCAACTAAATTGCAAAAAAGAGCAGCCCAAGTACCAAATACAGAAAAAAATAAAAGTTACGACAAAATTAACCCAAAACAGCAGGAGTTATTTGTAAGTAATTTCAGTGCTTCTTGTGATGACTGTTTTAATTTATCTTCCACGTCAAAGGCAGAAAGAAAAAAAATATTAGTTTGTCTATATTGTCAAAAACTTGTAACCGCTACAGTGTTTCCGATAGCGCAGCGGCTGCTATTGCTGCGTCTGTATTGCAAGATATCTCTCCTAGCAGTCAACCAATTGATAAATCAAAAATACGACGGGAAAGAAAAAAAGTACGTAATGAATATATTCAAGACCAGAAGCAGCTTGACCTACTCGCTTTATACTTTGACGGCCAAAAAGATAAGACGCTTAATATTATTTAAAAGGGAGCTAGGAAATATAGACAAATACTGATTGAGGAACGTGTATCTGTTAAGGAGCCCGATTTAGTTTATGTTGGCTATGCAACACCAGATCGAAGTACTTCTAAAAATATTGAAATGCCAATTATTGCCCTTCCTTCGTCTCAAAATATTAATAAAGAAAATTTGATGGCAATTGGTGGTGATAGTACAGTCACTAACACTGGGAAATTTACTGGAGTAATAAGAGAATTGGCAAAAAAAAAAAAACTTCAGCGCCCACTGCAATGACATTTGAATGAATTGCCATTAAAGCATCTATTAAACAAGCTATTTGGTTTTACCAAGGGACCTTAATAGAAAACGTGTTATTAAAAATTTGTTCAGTTTTAATTAATAATAATAAATAATTTAAAGTAAATAATATATTAAAATTTAAAAATGGCTTTTCTTAAAGTACTTAATTCTTAGGAGCTCCGGCGCGGGCTCAAGATGTGACTTTTTTAAACACTTAGCATTTTTTATTTGTTTTAACGTAAGACAACAAAATATTGCTATTAGAATATGATTCGAGAAGTTTTATTTTTTCTCATACATCAGTGACCCACCCTAGTGTACAAAACTTTTTAATTTGGGTTGAAAACTGTTCCGCACCAAACGTGATTTCTAAAAAAAAACACAGAGTTTTTATTTTACTATTTTTATTTTAAAATACAAAGTACGTTCTGCGCAGAGGTTGCTTCGCTGAAGTTCCCGAATAGCTGATGGGGCTTTCGAAAGAAAACTACCCTTTAGAAAACCTTAATTTCTTGTGAAAACAAATAAAGTATTTGTGAGTAAACCATGTATTACAAAATGTCAGAATACGAATAAAAATTAAAAGGGAGAATGAAGAAAATATTTGTTAGTATGTTGTACGATCGCGGTGCTACGCCATGACAATCCTCAAAATTAAAAGAAGCCAAGTATTTCGTCTTACCTAAGAATTTGAGGACGGAAAGAACACTATTTGATCTTTAAGCTATGGTGCCGAATGTTCAGCAGACAGTTAATTTAAATAAGAAATGAATTTAAATTAAAAAAAAAATTGTTCACTTATGTTCCACATTGTATTAAAATCCACATTTGAAACACATTTGAAATTACGTTTGAAAGAAAGTGGGAAATAAGTGCATTTCTTAATTTGTAAAAAAATTTCCCCTTGTGTTGAGAATGCTATGATGTTGAAATCATTATCAAACGTTTGTCGTTTGAGAAAAGGTTTGATTTCAAATCACTTATAATTTGAAATCTAACCCCCCGTGTTTGTTGGGTGCTAGCGGAATATTTATTATATTTGTATGTGCATATATTTGCTTGAATGTGTATCTGCGTTCGTATTTATTTGTATTTGTAGGCATACGTGTATTTACTTTTGCAGCCAACAAATCTAAAAAAAAGTTATTTTAAAAATAATATTATGAATTTTAATAGTATTTTGCTTGGTTTTATTAAAACACCGAAACGCTGACGTCTTTGGTGGTTTATGTCGACATTTTACACATACACAACTTTATAATATAATTTCAATTTATTTTTGTAGGTTTATTTGTCTTTACATTATTTGCAAAAGGACTTTTTATGAATTTACAGGTAACTAAAATAGTAATACACGCTTTTTATTTGAAAAATTATTTCTAAATTAGGTTTCCTAAATATGGAACTCACCTAAAAATGACATTTAATGGTTGTCTAAATTCTTTACTATAAATTTAAATAAAGTTAAGATTATTGATGAAAATATTTTACTACTTGTATTTTATATAAAATATAAATTATATTTTGATATTATAAAAAAAAAAATAATCGATCTTGAAACAAATAAATAAATTTTCGGCTTAAATGATAGAATTATTTATACGTGGCGATTTTTTAGCCAGCTTGGCGATGACAATTTGTGTTTGACTACTTCGCGATATTAAAAACTATATATTTTGCTTAAAACAGTTGGCGAGGCGAAAAGAAAAGCTTCTATTTTTATATTTTTTTACGGCCTAGTTATAAAAAATAAAGCTTGTCAATAAAGGATTTATTTTTTATAACTTAGGCCGTTAAATTTTAATTTGGAATACGAATAAAATTCTTTTAAGTGACAAATTAATTTATACTTGATCACATTTAAAGTCTTAATTATAAAAAATTTTTCATAAAAGGTTTCTAAAATGAAATTATTATTCAAATATGTTAAATTAAGGTTTAATTAATCTAATCTAATTACTAATTAAATATTGTAATGAAGAAAAAAAAATAAAATAAAATACTTTTGCGATTGAAAATTGTTTATAATAGGAATACTTCGAATGTGTATTTAGCGAATACGAAAGCGAATAATCGAATTATATTTTTGCGAATGCGAATACATACAAAATCTTTAAAATTCTTATGCAAATAAATTTTTATTTTTGTTTAACCACAATACATACCGCACACTGAATCATAAACAGTTACAACTCAAAATTCAAAAATGTTCAGGAGAGGCAAAAAACTGTTTTTAAAAGCATGAATGTATTTTTATATGTATTTTTTCCAGTGACATAAACGAAATATTCGTGATATTTAGAGATTTGCTTTGTAAACTGGTTTATGAAATAAAATTATGATTGTCGACATTCGCGGACAATCAGCGATTACAAGAGCAGAGTCTTGAAACGTATGCAAATTTTTTTCTTGTAATGTCGTGGCGATTAATTGGCGTTAACCATCAAAAGGCAATGAAGACCTACCATCCATTCGTAGAGGGAAATACGAGTATATAAGAACACATCGCAGTCTTGGGTGCCTATGGAAATCTATAGGACCACAGGATAGAATATCAACAAGGCATACTAGGACAATCATTCATATCATCCGAAATTTATACGATTACTCACAAAAGTTAATGGCCCAACGCGCCACAAGCAGTTAAGGATATTTATATAGATCCACTAATACTCCTAGTGCAAAAAAGATGTGCATAATAATATTAAAAAATAAAGACTAGAACTGTTAACATTAGTTGTGAATCTATGGTCCCAAAAGAACTACCTATTCAATAGTTCTAAGATCAGTAGGGGAATTTCAATAAGAATCACATGCTTAATGTATATATCACAACGCATTGTCTGGCCTAGAGTTGGCCAGAAGTACGGCTGAAAAAATCAACCGTAATTCATTACAGATTGTCATTTTTGCGAATTCGAGTGCCACCGAAAATTGCAAAAATAAGCGAATAGTTCGCAAATCCGAACCAATCATAATCACCGAATTTGTAATAAAATCTGACAACCAGTATGGCCATTTTGGCATTTTTGCAGGATAATTCTTATCTTAAGAAACTACTTTCCTGTCTTGATAAAAGAAATATAGAATATTCAGGGAATATAAGAAATGCTCTTATTAAGGTACGTTCAGACTAATGAAATATTTGACGAAAATATTTGTTCTGATATTTGCTTCAAACTGTGTGAAAAAAAAATATTTTGTTTAATGTTCAAACTAAGCTGAAATATTTGATAATTTTTGTTTGATGAAACAGTTGGCAAACAGTGTTAAATAAAATAAATTAATTCATGTTTGCCATGCGTTCAGACTAAAAGAAATATTTGCATCAAATAATTATTTAATGAAAGTGTTCAAAAATAAAAATATATTTCTGAAATAGTAAAAATAAGCGCAAAAGCTAATTTATTTATTTTATTCTGTGGATCAGCATCTCTTATAGTGTTAGAACAGGAGAATGTAAAAGAAAAAAAGTGGAAGCCACTGGGTAACGGGAACGTGGTTAAAATTTGCGAAAAATTGCAAACCTGGAAACAAACCCTTAAATATATTTGAAGTCGCTAAATCAGTTAAAAAACAAAATGTCGGGAAAAATTTTTTTTTGCAAAAATAGCGAAAATTCGCGAAAAATTTAGATATTTCAAACAAGCCATAAAATTTATTATAAGTGCCTTAAACTATAAGGAATGGCAAAAATTCGATAACAATTGCTAAATTAGCGGAAATTCGGAAAAATTTGCTAATAGCGGTATGAAAGCAAAGCATTATAATTATTAAAAATCGTTAAAGCTCTAAAGATTCACAGTGAAAAATCGCTTCTTCGCGAGCATGGCTAAAATTCGCGAAAAATTGCAAACTTGGAAACAAACCCTAAAATATATTTGAAATTGCTAAATCGGTTAAAAAACAAAATGTAGGGGAAAAACAAAAAAAAAATCTTGCAAAAATAGCGAAAATTCGCGAACCATTTTAATATTTCAAATAAGCCATAAAATTTAGTAAAAGTGCCTAAAACTATAAAGAATGGCAAAAATTCTATAAAAATTGCTAAATTAGGGGTAATTCGCAAAAACTTGCTAATAGCGTACGATAGCAAAGTCTAATAATTATAAAAAATCTTTAAAATTGTACAGAATCCGAAAACTTACAGGAAAAATTGCTTCTATCCGGAACATGGCAAAAATTATTTGTCGTTGTTTGCTCTTACAATTTTTTTGTAATATCAAATAAATGTTTGCTCAAAAATTACTAAAATATTTGATTTTTTGTGTTCACACTATGTTCACATTGGACAAATATTTGTTTGCCGGCAAATACATTTATTTGCTCAAAATCAGCTGTTATTTTATTTGATACTCAAAAATATTTTGTGTTCAGACTACGTTAATGAAATATTTGATATTTGCTTTCAAATATTTCATCAGTCTGAACGTACCTTTATTTTGATTGTCAATATTATTTGCCTTTTAAAATTACGATATAAAAGTACAAGGAAATTTCACTTTGTATTTAGATACAAATTCAATTGTGTAAATGTTTGAAAAAATTGTTTGCCCTAAACTGCTGAAAAAATAATAGTTCTAAAGCTTCAACTTTTGGTAAACTATAAAAAATTAAATGATTTTAAAAATTTGCATATCATAGAAATAAATCGTTTAAATTTTGCATGTACCCCCACCACCACAAGTGGTGAATGAGGGTATACTAAGTTTGTCATTCCGTGTGAAACTTTTTTATTATACATCTAAAACTCCCACAAAGTATATATATTCTGGCTCCTTGAGTAATTCTAAGTCGATTTAGCTATGTCCGTCTGTCTGTCTGTCCGTCTGTCCGTCGGTTGAAAACACGCTCCAATCCGTCCATAATTTATCCTAGACCCCATATAAAACCTACACCCGGAAAACAGTTTATTATGCCTAAAAACAAATAAAGCCCACATTGGGAAAATAATTAAATTCGCCTTAAACCGTCATAGATATAGATATTGCGGTAAAATTTTTTCCAACTTAGATTCATATGGCCAGAAAAAATATCATTCAATTTTGTGATATACGGTCCATAATTTACCTTAGATATTAAGCGGTGGCATGCCATAACGTCCAGTGTCATAACGTCCATCAAAGAAATGTCGTAGCGTCCGCGGACATTTTGACACTTTGCAAAGTGTCATAATGTCCACACCTTAACTTATAATGAAAAATATTAAAATGTGTAAAATTTGTTTTGAAAAACCGTGCATAAGTAAAATAATGTTGCATACGTACAGGCAACATTCTTTTAAAGAACATTTATCTATGAGTGGTCATTTTCTCGTATATTGTTTCTAACATTAAAAATATACTATGAAAAGTTGGATACATCATTTTGGTATTAGAGTTTTATTTTGAATAAGTAAATGAACTGGGTGCCTAAGCCATATACAACGATTTACAACATGATTTCACTATGGTGAATAGATATACACGTTACAAACGGTACATGTAAATATGGGTTTAAGTGTGTGTGCAATAGAATTCATTTATAAACTATTTGTTAATCAAAATATCAATAAAATTTTATCTTAATCACTTTCAGTCTTTCCTCGTTAACTTTCTGACCATTAAATTTTTATGCAAATTATTTTTCCCCCATTTGAGTTTTTTGCTTGGGATCTTTTTATAGATGGTCGGTTTTTTATTACAGTCCAATTTTATGCATAATTATTTATTTGTATATTTTATTTATAGATAACAACTAAATACATTAATATGTATATGATTCCATATTTTTTGTAGCGTTGTTAGAGTCATTTTGTGCGTGTTTTGGCATAATAAATGAAAAAAAAAAATTTTAGGAATGAGGATATTTGTTTTTTAAACTGGCCCTCAAAATATTGGATTGAAAAGAAATTCTAGACATTTACCTCTTTATTCATAAAAATATTTCTGATTTATAAAAGGTTTATTAAACAAATTATTATAGAAAATTCGATTTATAAATCTATAATAAACATGAAATTATTTTTAAAAATAAGTTCTTTAAAATACATATATATTAAAATAAAATCTTATTAAAATTTGATTTCTAAACTCTCAATAAAACTTAAGTTTTAAATAAATTTAATATTCTATATAGAACCTTTCTTTGTAAAAATGTTTGAGTGTTGGTTATAAAATATTTTCCAGGAAATATTTTCACATAAATATACACCTAATTAACAAACGCTAAGCTCTAAAACAAATAACAATAATAATTACAGAAATTGCAACAACTTTTAAAGCAAATATCCCCACAAACATACCTCAATAGAGAAGTTTATGTGTACACTAACACATACACTCTCACCGTACAATCTATAGAATCTAAAGTTACAACAAAAACAACAATAATTAAAGACAATTTATACATTATCTATAAAATTTATTAATGCAGCAAATAGACCAAAAATATACAAACATTTATGTTCTGTTTTCTGAGTAAAGTAAAAAGGGCTTAAGATACAAAGTTAGTAAAAAAATTTTTAGTATAGATAAGACAGACTAGAGTAGAGATTTCAATAGAATCTCTACTCAAGTAAAACTTAAACTTCGGATAAAAATATTTAGGCAATTCACAAAGTGTTCTATGGTGTCGTGTTAGTTGTATTTTCCATAATTTAATGAATGTGACATTAATTAAATTATAGCAAATACAGCCAATATAACGTAATAGAATACTTTGTGAACTGCCTTATAGGTTTGATGATAAATAAATTATTATACAATTTATATAGTAAATACGACTATATATTAGAACACAGCATTTACTATAGAATAGACTACAGACTAAACTTTAGAATCAGCAATGGATTTGACTTATAAATTGACTGTCGATACGATTATAAATTATACTATAGATTAAGTTCTACTCGTAGATTAGCCTACGGAATAAACTGCAAATTTTTGTTTAGACTACAGATTATAATTCAGACTGTACTGCAGACAATACTATAGACTTGGATATAAACGAAACTCTCGATGAAGCTATAGGCAGGACTCTAGTCGAAACTGTAGACAGAACTATAGAGAGAATTCAATGGGTACTACACAAGCGGCTAGATGATTTTGATTAGGCCGATGACATCTGTCTCCTATCACACACGTTCATCGACATGTTTCGAAAGCTAAGGCCCCTAGATGCAGCGACAGCGAAAGCAAGATTAAAAATAAACATACGCAAAACTAAATCCATGCGTGTGAACACCGACAACAGGCAGTCCCTTCTCATGAATGGCATGGTGCTTGAGGATATCAACATCTTCTGCTATCTCGGCAGTATTATCAGCAACAATGGAGGATCTAGTGCGGATATAGTAAACCGTATAAACTGTGCGGTCCTTTGGCGTTCTGCGTCCCTTATGGAAGGCTTCCCATATATCAAGAAAAACGAAAATCAACTTATTTAACTCCAGTGTAAAGTCAACCCTATTGTATGGATGTGAGACTTGGAATGCTGCTGCCCGCGACATAACTTCACTTCAAGTTTTCACCAACAAATATCTGAGGAGAATTTTGAAAATATTTTGGCCAAATGTGATATCCAACTTCGACCTATGGACAGCCACAAATCAAGTTCTGCTGCACACCGAAATTCTGAGGCGTAAGTGGAACTGGTGGGGTCATACACAACGTAAACCAGCGGATGACCTAACACGGGCAGACATTGATTGGAATCCACAGGGTACTAGAAGAAGATGAATACTTCCCGCACGTGGAGAAGACAGTTGGACTCTGAAGTAGAAACTACAAGAGAAATCCTAGAACGAGATTAAACTAATAGCTTGTAACAGATCCCAATGGAATACATCTGTAATGGCCCTGTGCTCCAATTTGGAGCGACGGGAATAAATATATTCCATTAGACGAAACTAAAGTCGAGACATTTAACAACGTATATGCATTAGAGAGGGAGAGAGGGAGAGAGAGAGAGAAAGACATATCCATACTTTGAATCAGTTATGATTTGTAAATTTTAGCATTCTCATTATTTTCAAATTGAGAAAACTGGCTTTTAAACGTTATTCTCAAATGTTTTTCATATATGAATTTTAATATATAATATGTAGCACATGAATGAAAAATATTTTTTTTTAATTTAAATTCATTTCTTATTTAAAAAAAACTGTAAGCTAAACATTTGAGATCATAGCTTTAAGATGAAATAGGGGTCTTTCCGTCCTCAAATTTTTGGAAAGACGAAATACTTGGCTCCTTTTTGTCTTAAGCATTGTTATGGCGTAATTTTTCTCTAATTGTAAAACACATTTAACTTTAATCGCCATTTTTTATTGTATACGTGTGTTTTTTGCTAAAGTGTTGCCAAGTTTTTTATTTTTTATTTCAGAATAACTTTTGATAATACATAATTTAATGTCAAATTGATAAAACATTGTATGTGAAATGTTTTTATTCAATTCATTAAAATCAATCAATTGAAAAGGGCGGCGTGCAAAATGACCCCAGGAAATATGCAATTTTTTGCATTTTTAATGAAATGAAAAATTACCCCAATATTACGGAATAAAAAAATCACAATTTTCAATTTGGGGCTATTCTTCATTTACTATTATAAATTGTAAGTTTTAAGAAATGAAAAATGACACCAAAAAATTTTGTAAAATTTTATATAAAAATTACTAGGAATAATATCAAAATCCCGATTTCTTATACCATAGAGGAGAAAATAATTGCGCCAGGCCGAAGGCCCAACCATGCTATCTATCTATCGTGCGATTTTTAAAACCAAAACTGTATAATTATTTAAGTTATTAAAAATCAGGATTTTGAAATTCTGGATTTTTAAACTTGGGATTTTAAGTTTAGGCCAAACCAAATTTTTAATATAACTTTCTTTGTGTTTTTTTTAATGTTAACTATCTTTGGGGGTTAAATTATAAAAATTTGAGGTCATTTTTCATAATAAAGAATTAACCTAAATTTGGGGTCATATTTTATTTCCTTTTTAGGGCTATTTTTCATTTTTTGTGGGGTAATTGTTCATTAAAAAATGGGTTCATATTGCATTATGAAAAATAGCCCCAAATTTGAGGTCAACTTTAATTTTTGTTTTGGGGTCATATTTCTGGGGCCGTGTTTCGCAGCGCCTTGAAAAAGTGTTTGCCATTGTGTTTGATGCAAATTATAAAGTCAATTCATATCAAAGGTTTGACTTCGTGTTTGATGGGTAATTCCAAATTGACAACATATGTTTTAAGCCAAAAATGTGCATGAGTGCGTTCAATATTCTTTATTTTATATAGAAACGATTTTGACAATTTGGAATTTTCTGTAAACATAAAAAATTGAGAGAGCAACGAGTTAAAACTGTTAAATGTGCCATGGTCGAGACTTAAGACATAATATAGGATGAGACTATAGATACGACTAAGCCGAAACTATAACCGAAGAGTTAAGATAATGCTGTTAATGAAACTATAAATGAGAAAATTGACAAGACGAAACTTTAGACAGAATATTAGACACGACTATAGATCACACTTTAAACTAAAGTATAGACGGTACAATAGACGAAACTATAAACGAGACCATAGATGATACTATATGCAAAACTAGAAACGAGATTAAAAAAGAAACCATTAACGAGTATTTTTAGTAAAATTTTAAAGCGAACTAAAGGCGAGATTATCGAAAAAACTTAAGACAAGATTATAGACAAAGCATTAGACATGACTATAATTTTTTTTATTTTTAACATTTTATTGGAACAATGTCTTTAGTACCTTTATATATAACCGGACAAATTATTTAAAATATTAATTTTGTGTATTGGTATTGGTAAATAACTTAGTGCTTGTATACCTATTGCATATTTCCAGGTATAAGTTCATGCAGTCGAACATTCAATAACACGAGTACAAGTTTAAATAACACAAGTGCATACCCATAACATGATAGCCGTTAGTAGAATTTGTAAAATTTTTAGAATTTCGAATTAAAAAGCAAATGTTGGAACAATAACGATAATAAAAATTCTACATGATTCAAATATAATATGCAAATTTAAATAAAAATGTGAACGGAAATTTTTGTTACCGGAAGCACATACACTGAAGCCCCGATTTGCGTCGTTAATTATTTATTGATTGGTTCAAAAATATAAATTTTTAGCAAGAAATTCTATTTATTGTAAAAAAGTGATAGGGTGAGGTTTTACTATATTTATTACTGCAAGTTGGCTTATTTATTATATAAAATAAGTAAAAATATATTTGTGTATTTGAAAAAAAAAAATATAAAAATATATTAAGAAAAAATATATTTTTATAACAACATAATACAAATTAATTTATTTCGTTTATCCATATTCACATAAACATTAAAAAAAACCTGCGATTCACTTGAGCTATCTTTAAATGATGAAATTTTAGCACTATCTCTGTTGCAAATTGTTCTTCCTGCTGAAGGTGCTAAACCAACGGTTCTGTCTACGTCAGCTTTTTCATCCGACTTGAAACTTTTTAATACGTCTAATTTTAGTTCCAAACTAATGCATTTTCTTTTCTTTGAACTAATTTTTCCACAGCACTTCTTATTAAGAACTAAATTCTAACTTCCTAGCACGCAACTCTGCTTAGAGTAACTTACCTAACAGAATAAAATTGGAATTCGCCTTTTTACACGCAAATAGAACAATACTTCATATGTGATTATGACTTCAGTGAAAAAAATTCAATCGTATATAGCGACACAAATCGGAATCAAAACGACGCAAAGCGAATTTAACCAATTTTTAAAAAGCGATGCAAATCAAAACGAAGCAAATATGACAGACGCAAATCGGGGCTATAGTGTACCTGAGCGACGATTAACGGTTTTTGAGAAACAATATGCTCGAGCTAAACATTTTTAACGTACATTGATAGAAA
The DNA here is from genome assembly GCA_943735925.1 of Pollenia amentaria. Lineage (NCBI taxonomy): Eukaryota > Metazoa > Arthropoda > Insecta > Diptera > Polleniidae > Pollenia > Pollenia amentaria. The sequence continues at coordinate 58,016,498 of OX031006.1, forward strand.
TGGCGTCATAACACTGATGTATTTTGATATCGGTACTGTGACACGTGTCTTTTCATCATTGTGATGTCAGGCTTAACATCACTTGGCCAAATTGTCATCAGGGTCAAAAATTGAAATTGTGTCATCAATGGAATGATACAACGGCATCACAGAAATTAAGAATCGGAGTCAGTTTAATAAAACATGTAATCAGTCCGATCAATCAGAAACATTGTAGAAAGGTGTTAATAGTCATTGGGATTGACTTAAGTCAAAGTGAGGGAATATTATTTATTATTTACTTACCCGTTAGACATGTTTATTTCACTTTTGTTGTATTCCGCCCTTTGTTTATAGAAGAACTCTTAATTTTAAGACATCAGCAGCATGTCCGATATGGTTTCGTAACAATTCTAATTTAAAAATTTGATGTATTTAAATAAATAATTAAAAAATAGAACATGGGAATTTTTGCTACTAATTTTCCTTTTTAAACATGAAAATAATGTTAATATACACAAAATTTTGCATCGAATTGATGTCACTGTAGTCATAGCATAGATGACGCATAAAATACGACAAAATTTTATGATGACGTTCATAATTGGATTGATTTAAATTTTTGCCTCATTGATGCCACAATTCTGATGTTAGGGCATCATCAATATGAAGATGAATTTTTCTATGAGTGTACAGTGCTAGTAGAATATTTTGCAAACAAATCTGTCAAAGCTTAGTGAATTATTTTATTATATATGGAATTTTGTATTGTGTGTAGGTTTTGAACTTTTTTGTAGTTTGCGACTATATCTCACTTCTGTGCCGTAATACCAGGTTTAAGTTTAAAGCATTCATTCTGCTACAATCAATTGTGTCCCTGCATTTCAGGTGCATATGTATGAACGTACGTATATGCCTACATAAAATTACTAAAACGGAAAAGCCTTTTCATTAGGTGTATAAAAATTTCTAAACTTTCCCAAAATATATTATGTAGATTTTTTTTCTATACGTTTGCGTTCACTTCTGTTGCATTTTGTGCTGCTAATTAAATTTCTAACAGAAATTAAGGTACTCTCAATATTGATTATAACAAACGAAACAATTTTGTATGAGAGGCTAAAAATTGTAGAAAAAATATTTCATACTAAATAAAAATAGACTGATTTTATTTAAATATTTGTACATAGATGCATAATTATGAATGCAACACCAAAAATAAAAATTAATTGAATATTAAAATATTGAAAATTTATTTAGTTTAGCACACTTGAGTGAGATTTAGTGCTCTTGAAAATTAAATAATTGTCTGGTTGTAATCTACATAAATAGATGAAAATTTAATGCAAAAACTTGAAAGTTATTCAATTAAAATTTAAATAAGTGTAATTTTTTTTAAACTAAATGGTGGTTGGTGGAAAAAATACTAAATTACTTTTACCAACCAAATGATGTAAGAGAGGAAAAACTGAACATCAACCGCAATTAACTCAACTACGAATTGCAAAAATATATTTTATCACTTTTAAAGTAAATTTATATTGCAATTTTCTTTTCGTCATTAAACAAAACATAGTTTAAATTATGAGAAACAGCTGACCAACAGTCAAACTAGTCAGCCCGTAAGTCATTCATTCCTTCATTTAGCAATTCCTTTATTGAGCCTGGCCATTATTTCTGTCAACCTTAAAGCAATTTGTAGTAAAAACACTTAACTTTTGCTGCGTTATTATTTTTATTATGATTATTAAAAAACAGTTAAATGCAGACATGAAGAAGACAATTGTTTGGCACCACTTTACACAGAACAAGAGAGTGAGCACTTCAATACATGCAAACAATATATATACATCCAACAATACAAACAAACATATACAGACAACAGGGGAGTTACCGACTATAATTTTAATGCAATAATAATGTAATAATGAATAAAATTATAAATTATATTATACACAACTCAACAATAACAATAAACAGCAACAAGAAAAAAAAACAGTAGCAACAACGACATCAACGAAAACAAAAGATCCATACAAATACACACATACATTACAAAAGAGCACGAAGAGTTGAAGAAGAAGAAAAAAAAAATACCGGAAATAAAAAACACACTGTAAAAATGAAGTTGCACTCAACAGTGAAATATTAAAAAAAATAAAAAAATATAACAGAATTATAGGAACAACAACCATTAAAGAGCAGTTAAGTACTTCACACAATAATTATTACATATTTACTTGCAGTATACATCTACTCGTATGTTCGTGAATTGACAGAGGGCGCGTTTCCCTTCCTTGTCGTCGTTTTGAAAACCTAATGGCAAGGGTATATTTAGTTTCCGGGCATATGCCCCTAAAATATAATCCCTGTCAAAAAAGCCATAGTAAATTTTTAGACGGCATTTATACGATGTATTTTCTGACAGTTATGTTTTATTCATTCTCTTTTGAACATGCCTCCAATATTTTGCGATTTCATGATGTCTTTCCCAACAATTCTGTTTTTATGTCTAATTGTCCAATCTTCAAATTAAAAAAAAACATGAAAAATCATATTAACTGGCTGTTTGTAGAACGCGAGCGTAAAAATGACTCGCTTAACTTACATACAAAACAAAATTTCAAAATTTGCCAAACAGACACGAAATGAGTATTAATGTTTGTTACTGCCTGTTTGTAGAACGCGAGCGTAAAAGTGACTCACTTAACTTACATTCAAAACAAAAACAAAATTTCAAAATATATTCAAAACAAAATTTCAAAATGTGTTTTTGTTTTTAATGTAAGTTAAGTGAGTCACTTTTACGCTCGCGTTCTACAAACAGGCAGTAACAAACATTAATACTCATTTCGTGTCTGTTCTCTACTCCGATTGCCAACAAACAAAACAAACGTGTTTGTTAGACGTGTCTGAGAAGACATCATATAAATGATGTCTTTCCCTCTTTTGCTTTTGAACTGTATAGATAAATGAAAATTAAATTTAATTGAACTTTAGCCTCATTAAAAATATGAATATTTGGATTAAAAACTGTATAGATAATTATGAAAGGGATAAAATTTATTCGAAGTCGGGCTTATAAGATCAACTGACGTGAAGCCTTACAAAAATTATTTCTGTTACCTTGATATCAAGAGCATTATTCAAGCTGAAAATGGCACTCCCGTCTTTTACCACAATCATAGACGAGCTAATATTAAAGCGGTTAACTGCAATTTAGAACTAATGGATATACGATTCAGTACAAGTCAGTGATGGAAAATTCAGTACTATGTTACTATTTTCAGTACCTTTTCTATTCATAAATACCACAGTACCCCTACGTGAGTTTTAGTACTATTTGCTTGATGTGCTTCTTTGTTTAGAAATCCAGCAATGCTATTTTTTTTTAAACATTGACAACATTACCAACATACCATAACATACAGGGTACACATACCATTTATTGTTTTTTTTGTTCATGGTTTTTGTTGCAAAAATATTAATATTCTTCAAGCACCATTGTCATCTTAAATGCGTTTTAAAAACATCGTTTCCATGACATTATAATATAGTATATATGTATTTACTATTTATAGTCACCAATTGTTTACAAACATATTTTGAACACCACTAGAAAATATGTAATAAACTTTTTGTTCAGGAATTAAGAACAAAAAAAAAAAAGATGCTTTGAAACTGAAAAAAATTCCAGTTCAATGGGTTAAAATTAAAACATTTCTACAAAGTATATGTTCATATGTACATATGCATTAACATTTATATTTATATCAGAATGAATTAATTTTTAGTTTTTTAACCAAGATTTAAAATTTTTTTTTAAATGAATTAATTTTTTTTGGTATTTTTAAGTATATTTTGCAAGAAAAAATTAGGTTTTATAATAAATACCAAAATGTTTAATAATGCACTCTTTTGCTTAGTGGTCAGTACCATCTCAATTTTCTAATTTTCCATCACTGGTACAAGTATATCTCGCAAAGATATGCACTTAGTGCAAAAGTATACGAAGTCAAAAAAATTTTGGTGGTTATTCGAATAATTAATAAAATATTTTTTTTCTTTCAATTTTATCGTTTGACACAACGTTTGCAAGAAAAAAATTTTTTTTTTCTTTTTATAGAAGCAATGTTTTTTTTTATATATTTTCATTTCAATTAAGAATGTAAATATAACATATTATTCTTGTTAGTAAAATTCACATTTGTAAAAACCAAATTATAATTTTAACAACAATACTAGAGCGCTCGATTGGAGACATTGTATATAAATAAAATGTTATTGTTAACTAGTGTTTATTTTAGTATAAATATCTATTTTTGCTGGCGAATAAACAAATAAAAAAAAAAAAAAATTATTATTTCTGTTGGCGTGAAGCGTAGTGCTTCTGTAATTATTAAATGTGATAGTAGCAATCTGACCAATAATAGGCTCTAAAGTGGACCTTTCTAAATCGGTACACCATACTTATGCCTCTTCCAGTAGGGTGCCCCGGTAGGCTAGTTGGTAGTGAGCTAGTCTATAAGCCCGGGATTATCATAGGACAAAAAAAAAAAAAAACATAATTACCATTGAGCACTCAACTGGCGTTCTTTGGATTTAATCGCCAGATTTTTCTTTTGTCAAATTGCAATAAGTGCCGTATTTGGGTACTGTCATAAATTCAATTCCTTTAGACATGTCCTTGTATATCTGCTTAAAACACACTGCGCGTACTTAGAAGAATCTCTTAAGAGTAGCGATAGTGAATCCAAGTGAATACCTGATACAGGAGACAGGATTCAAGAGCATTTGTCTAAGGCCAATTTTTAAGATAAGAGGATAAGATTTTCCCCTTCTGAAGTGTCCTTATTTGCTAAGAATAGAGTTATTATTTTCATACATAATGTCTGTCTGGTCAAGGGTAAAGGCCAACCATAATATAAGTTAACTTAAAGAACGGCCAAAAATTAACGAAAAGTCTGTCAAATTCATAAGTAAATTAAAAGAGACTTAAAGTTGGCCATAATGTACTTACATAAACTTAAGATCCATGTTGCATATTTGTGTAGTATATTGCTTTCTTGCAAGTACTTCAAATAAAGAAGTGACAAAAATTACAGCCCTGTATTTGTTTATTTTATCTTTTATTTAATTTGCCAGCAACGTTATAAAAAGAAAAAAAAAAATTGGTGATTGTTGTAAATACTTATTAATAAAAAAGGGATACAAAATTAAAATATCTAAAATTCCTCTTTTTCTATATTCTTGTTTTTCTTCATCCATTTCAATTTATTTAATTTTTTTGCAACAACGCACAAACAGCTGATTTAGAAGGAAAGAAGCGATCAGGACCAATTGTCACTTTATGATGCAGGCCTGTTATATCTTCCAGTGTTTTATGGATGAATAATGATTCCCTCTTTAAAGCCGGTACGATGTAGGAAATGTTAAGAACAGATATTAAGTGTAACCACTAGGGAGATCGATTATTCGGCTTTTTTTCAATAACCGGTTTTCGAATATTACGAATAGTTGCTATTTTAAAAAACCCGGTTTTCGGGTAAGCATTTTTTAAATAACCGGTTAACCGGTTTAAATTCGAATACATAAAAACAAAAAAAATCAAATTAGTTTTTGTAATAAAACATTAATTTGAATAAAAAAAAAACAATTTGCAAAGGTAAGGAACCAACAAAATACATAGATATCACTTAGATCAGACCTAACAAATATTTGACGATTAAATCCAAGAAAAGTGGGACCAGTAAATTGATCAAACTTTAGCTTAATTTTCAACAATTTTTTATTGATTTACTAAACTTTATTTGTAAAAAGATATTTGTTTAATGTAATTTAGAAACTGTTGAATGATATTTGATCTAGACAAACGTTTTACAAAAGCAAATAAATTATAGGAATTTAATAAAGTTATTATTTGAAATATTCTCCCAAATTTATTTTGAATGAGTTTTAATTTGTTGGTGGTTAAGCATGTCTATATAAATCAACCATATTTTGGAAAAGTTGCAAACAGGACCTCTTAGCAAGGATTATTTATTTCAAACTATTTTGCTTCAGCATTATAGAAACGAATAGTAAAATGAACATGCTTTTTGTGGGAAATATTTGTCAATTCGTCGACTACAATTTAAGACCTTCCATGACATTGTTTGATTTCTTCAATTTTGTGTTTTAGTTTTTGGTGTTTTAATAAATAAAACTGGTAGAAATTTTTCCAATATCGTTGATTCCGCCGGAATGTTGTAGTTTTCAGTATGAAGAGATGCTAGAACTACGTAAGAGAGGACATTTCGTCTCGGCAACACAATGGGCTAATATTTCACCAATGATTTTTATAATCGCTTTTATAAGCGATTTGTATTTGCAGTGTTAATATGTAATGTTTTTTGACCTTTGTGACAATTTGTTTTAACACTCTTCAATAAAAGTTTAAGTTTGACCAATATTAAATTAGAAAATACTTAAATTACGGGTACATCTACAACAGGAGTAAGGAAAATGTATATTAATTACACATTATTAAAATAACCGGTTTATTATACCAAAATAACCGGTTTATTCGATATTCGAAAAATAGGCATTTTAAAATAACCGACTTGGGCAAAGCTAAAATAACCGGTTAAAACCGGTCGAATAATAACCGTTCGATCTCCCTAGTAACCACCGAATAATTAATTTCGAGTTCCGAACATCTGGATCTGTAGACTTGTATGGTTGATTTTCAGCAAATAAATCTCTTTCAAATTCACATAATTCCTGATAAAGATAGTACTTCAGAGAAATATGTGCTTATCAGTACTTTTAGAGATTGACTAGACTTTATTTAAATAAACTGAATTTAAAAATAATGGCTCATACTGCTTGTCAAAATAACGTATATTTTAAAATAAAACCGGCTTTAAATACCTGTTCACATGCTTGTTCTAAAGTATACATAAGAAAAAGTCGACTTTATTTTTGACTATGATTATGGGCCAATATATTTTTATCCAAAAATATTTAGTAAATTAGTTTGTTTTCTGGATTTTTAATGTCCCTAGGAACTTATACAATTTTAAATTGTTCCTTAGAATGACGGGAAATTTTCGGTAAAGAATTTTGTCAAAAGTAGATAAGATTTACGCTTTTTATCGAGAATTAATTGACTGATAAAGTTTTTTTAATTGTTGCGACCCTTTAAAGATTTTCTTGCCTTATGGTTATATTTCACAAAGTTAGGCGATAAGGAATTAAATCGTGTACACCAGACCAGTAATTTGTATATTGAAAAAAATTTTAATATTTTAGTTAGGCTAAAGTTCATTAAATTTAATTTTCATTAAATTACTTTTATTAAGAAAGGAATTCTACAACATGAAATGAATTAATATTTATTGATCATATTTCTTTTTTGACAGAGCTGGGAATTGAACCCAGGTTTTTACGGACAGGTTGCCCTGACATGTTTTGATTGTAACCACACAATCTCTTCAGAGGGGTTTGCCTCTTAACACTCATCGCCATCGAAGGCGGTTTTGTTTTTTGAATGATTTTCTATTTTAATTAATTTACATGTATTAGTATTAATTAAATAACAAAAAAAATATTAATTGGTTTTATCGATTAAAATAAAATAATTTAAACTTGTAGAATTGTTGTTGGGAATTGCCAAAACCTGAGCTATATTTAATTATATCAATTAATTTGTTTATTGTTTGAAACGGCAAAGTTTTTTGATCATTTTTTTTAATTAAATTTAAAAATATCATTTTCTGAAAAAAAAGTTCACAATTTTTAATTTTTACAATTTTAAGTAATCAATATAATCATTTTGGTAATATGTGCCAAAATCAACAAATTGTTTGCATGATTCTGTAAATTTGGTGATTTGAAACAATTTTTAATTTTTTCTGTGTACCATGATAATTTTTAACTACAAATATTAGCATTGCTTAAATCCCACCATAGTATGTTGCCATCAGAATGTCATCGATCATATTTTTTCTGCGTGAATAGATAGAGTGGCAACTAGTATCATTTAATGCCACAAAACAATAAAGCCAAGTACTTTACAGAGGAACTTCCTAAAATTCCCGTATTAAAATTCCTTGATATTTAAAAAAAACATTTTTTATCCAGGGAATTGTGGGGAAATTTTTTCCAAGTACGAACACTAGCCGGGATCAAAAAAAAGTTAAGGTTAAATTATTAAGATAAAATACAGGGTGGCGCAGAATGAGCTATATGTTTAATATTTTTTTTTTATTATTTTTATTTTTTAAATACAGTATTTTATTGGGAAGTTTTTTTCAATAAGCTTTGAAAAATGATATCCTGTAAGCGATGTCCTTTTTCTGGTTCGAACATACATACGAGGTCTTTTTAACATATTATCCGTAACTTTCCCCCAAATTTTAGGTGTAACAACTTTGTTCGATTCAAATAGTTATTCATAACTAATTTACCAAGTCTTCTTTATAAAATTCTAAAAAAAAAACAGAAAAAATAATAATTAAAAAGTTATAAGGAATTCAAAACATATAGCTAATTCTGCGCCAGCCTGTATAATTTGGATAAACAATTTGTTATCAAATATTATTTTCGGGAATGAAATATTTTATTAATTAATTCATTTATTAATGATGTGCTAATAATCCCAATTTTTGAATGAAAACACTGAAATTTATTGTTGTGGGAAAGCTAGTTTCTATGCGCATTTCGCTGGTTGCTTAGGAAACTTTTTCCAAATACTTTAGAGAAGCTAAAAATATTATACAAGTAAGACTATAAAGTGAATAAGAATTTAAAAACACTCAGGTCTTACATGTTACAATATCAAAGCTTCAACAAAGACACAACAATAAACCGTCAATTTTTCTTTCTTACATTCCCCTACAATTGGCTGGTTTTTTTCCAACACGAATTGTAGTTGTAAGAGGATAGAAAGAAAAAAAAATTAAAAAAAAAATTGTTATTTGATTATTTTTGAGGATCTGTGGTGCGATTCACTAACTTTTAACGATCCGACAATCGTAATTTTTGTGGACATATATATTCTCTTGCAGTAATAGTGTGATTCTGTTATTTATTTTTAGCGATTGTAAACAGCTGTAGTTTTTGTAACATCTCTGTCTACAAAATGTTAAAATAAACGTAAAGCACAAAAGAGAATAAAGAAAAAACAATTGAAATTGTGCTTAGTTTACTGTTCTTATATTTTATTTTGTGAATTTTACATATAGAATTTTGTTTTTGTTCATAATTTGCTTTTTTGTACATTTTAAGTGTAAAATTTAGTTTTATTATATTAAAAAAAAACTGCTTATAGTAACAGCTGTCTTTAATCGACAGCGAATATCGTTAAAAATAAAACTAAATAGCAAATTCGATAAATTTTCGTTATATTTATTTTAACGATACGATTATCGTAAAAAAAGTTAGTGAATCGCACTACTGGTTTAGTTAGAATTGTTTAAGTTTCTGAGGTATATTTTTAAGAAGAAAAATAAAGTTTGTTGAAGTTAAACTTAATTTGCGATGTTTCTATTTCAATCGAAAATATAAAAATAATAAAAATATTTTGGTAAATGGGAAACGATTGCAAAAATGGTCCAATTTTCAACAAATCTATAAATAACACATTTTCTTAATTTCATATAACTTGACTTTTATAATACATATCAAGTTTTTAAAATTTTTATTTAAAAACACAGAAATTTTATAAGTATTTCTTAAGGCCGTTTTACACTATTACGCAAGTCCTAAGTATTTTAATGAAAATCTTTCCCTGATGTATTTATTGTTTAAAATTTTTCCAAAAAAACAATAACAAATTACCATGACAGGGCTGTTTTTTCCTCAAAATACGTTAAGCTATGTTCACACCTAATAAATATTTCACATCCTACACGTAACCCCTAGTTTCATTAAAAAATTATTTGCTTTTGCAAAACGTTTGGCTAGATCAAACTTCATTTAACAGTTTCTATATTACATTAATCAATTATCTTCTTACAAACACAGTTTAGTAAATCAAGAGAAATTGTTAAAAATAAAGCCAAAGTTTGATTAAATTACTGGTCATGTTTTTGTTGGATTTTTTCGTCAAATCTCTGTTAGGTCTGACCATACCTTAAGACTTGTGTGATAGTGTAAAGTAGTCTGTACTAATGTTTACTTTATCAGCCATGTCACAGAGTACAATTACGTTCGGAATTGAAGAAAACATATTTGTTTATTGATAGAAAGTATATTTTGATAGTTTTTTGGTCTTTGAGATACAGAAAACACCCATACCGTTCATGAAAACAAAAATGGTTTCATTCCGCAAAGTTTTTTCGTAATTTTCTGAAGCCCCAAAATACGGAATGAATTCCGTTTCCGAACGGAATTGTACTCTGTGACATGGCTGTATATATACTTTATTGTTACGTAGCGTATACGCGATATCTTGATAATAGGAAAAATAATATCTTACTCATACGTCTAGAACACCCCAGTATTGTAAATACATTTTTTTTTTATTTTAAACTATGCAACTGGGATATTAAGTTTAAACAAAATCTCTCATATTCATTAAAAATATTTTAGAGTACAGTCGATAATTGTGAATGTAACAAATAAAAAATATGTTAAAAATGGATATACGAATTTAAAGAACCACAAAGTGCTTTGTTTTAGAAACATTTCTCCCTTTTTCTTTTGAGAAATATGTTGTTTGTAAATTTAATCATTTGAAAAAATTTTTTTGTTAAAACAAACAAATGTTCGTAATTGAATTAAGCTACAGAAACAGAAAACGCTTTGAAATCATATGATTGCTTCAAAAAAACAAACACTAAAAACCAGATGAAGAAAGAAAAAGAAAATTCTCTATATATAATGAAATTTAGCCCCACTATTCAGTTAAATAAAATTTATATTATATATTCATAGTTTCCCAGCAAACACAGAAATACACCATATGTATTCCCAAACGTGTTGCCTGGATAAAAAACAAAATTCCAACAATAATCGATTTCGTATTGCGGAAGATACTTCTTTAAGGGGTCTGTGCACAGTCAAACTGCTTGGACGTTATATTCGCCGTCATATCAAAATTTTTTGATTTTCGGTGTTACACATACTTACCTATTTTCACAAATACTGCCATAGCGCTTGATGACACATTTTGACCGTTTTCCCTTTAGGGAAGAAACGTGTCTCGATAGTAATACTCCTAAGCAATACGAAAGCGCTTCTGCTAGATGATAAACTAGCAATATCGCCAGATAACCACTTAGAAGAAAATAGGAAGATGTCGCCAAAATATCATTAGGGTGATAAAAAGAAAATGTTGCATTTTGCAACTGAGCAAAATAGCATAGTTGCACTTATTTGACGTGAGCAACCTATTTTGTCTGCACCTCCAATTTTCAGCTTTTCCGAAAAAAAATTTGTAAGCGCACCTTCAATTTTGCAATAACACAAGAGGCACGCGATTCTTTTAAAAAAAATTTATCATAAATTTGAGCCGTAAGTTTCTTGAAAAAAAAAATTATTAATTTTATTAATAAAAAAAAATTACGTTAAAAAGGTATTCCTGCATTGTTGTTTAGTGTAGAGTGGAATTTATGAGTACTTTTGAAGCACTTTGATTATTTTGGCAATGCCGTAAAAAATTGCACAACTCTTATACTTTTACTCTGATAATCTTGCACTTACCAAGACCCTGATAATTTTGCATAATTTGTGCGAAATAATGTCCTGGTTTTTGTTATGTTTCAGCACTTTTGCTTTTTCGCAAGAGTGCAACTTTTGATTTTAATACCTTTAAAGTAAAATAATGGTTGTTTTTCTTAAAAACGCGTCGGAGCACTATAGGAAATTTTTCCATTTTTTTTGGCCAAAACTAATTTTTAGCCAGACGGCTGGACCACATTAACTTAATTTTATTGATTCGTTCTTTGGAACTCCCTCCCTTTTAGAGCCCATACATTTTTTTCACGCACTGTCACGGGCAAAAGGTTGGTCACACGTGCTCAAGCGCTCTCACGGAAAAAACATTTTTATATTGCCACACACGCTTGCTAATGCTTGAAAAAAAATTGGTCACACGCGCTCACGTGCGAAAGTTCTAAAACACTTCTATTGAAACCATTACTTTTTTGTTCCCACATAAAAGAAACTTTTGTTTTATAGAAAGTCTAATTGCAAAAGTTTGTTTCCTAGTTCTAAGTTCTTAATTAAATTAATGAACAACATAAATTAAAAAAACATGATTCTCAATTTTCCATCTTCTCTCTCAGAATATTGGTCGTCTTCCTGCGGGTCTTTTTCTACGAATCTTACACCATCTATAACTGAGATTTCAACAAAATACTCGCGACAGCTCTTATAAATCTTGCTTAAATTGTTCGGAATACCTGCTTCTAACAATATATGATATAAAGTTGTCATAAACAGCTGCCCGTTTGTCAGCTTCGCTACGTTTTACTCTCCATTAATAAAATAACTCTGAATTTGACACACTTAAGTTACCTAGAAAAATACGCTTTTTAAAGAGATTTGCAAGTATTTGCAGCTAAAGTTAAAAATTTATGGAGGATGTTTTATTGCCCTAGAGAAAAAATTAAGTTTTATAACTATCAATTGCAATAATTTTTCTTAAGTGCCAAGTGAATTTCCAATTTATAGTTATATTTATTAGTTTTCAACCCACTTTAATCCTACCGATAAAACCGTACTTATATAAGAATTCCCCAGTATTTCATTACATATAAAAAAATACTCATTTTCGACATTAGTTTTCATTTTTATTTTCCTGTAGTCATGAGTTATTTCCCAGTAAACAAAGATTGTGTTTTTTGAAGCACTTAAGAGAAAAGCGCTTCAATAAGAGAGATCTTATACAGCAGTAAAGCATAACGAATTAAATAAACAAAATAGCTGCTATTTTAGTGCTGATAACAAAGAGGGTTTTAAAGCTTACGAAAATAATTGAAAAAGGCATTTAAGCAAGTAAAAGCAAAAAAATAAAGAAATATGTTAATATAGTAAGCTCTTAAAAAGGCACTTTAGGAGTGCTTTGTTTGCATGTTTTATAATGTTAAAAAAAGCGCTTAATATCAGCAGAAAATAATCCTCCAAACCGGGAACACCCCATACAAAAATTAGGCATCCCATCAGCAGGTTTTAAGCGATTTGAGGTATTAATTCATACATAAGACCTGCTCCTTTTGGAGCACATTTTTTACTCGGTAACAAATCACATATATTTGTATATATAAAGTAATGGTAAATCCACCTTGAAGAAAAAAATACACACAGATGCCTATTTTGGTATGTTTTAAGTGTACTAAATTTAAAGAAATATCAAAATAAAAAAATTTTTTTTTTTACTTTTTACCGACCAAAAAAAAAATATCATACAAAATTCACAGTGTTAAAAGAGACAGAAACACATTAAAATTCTCACTTTAAGTAAATTTTAGAAGAGTAAAGATAACAAAAACAATTTTGGTAAATTTTGTTTTTGTTTTAATGTAAATTTTCCCTCCTTCGACGCGTTTTCAAGAATAGCACCCAATATAAACTGCAAAAATTCTGAAAGAATAGAGAATAAAAAAGTACGAGTATTACTTGGTTACAGAAACGAACAAACTTAATTATTATTTACCCCACCCACGACACTTGAGTTAAATCTTTCTTCGTTTTCCGTACAAAATTTGTCCATAAATTTTACAGTTTATCTTTTGCTTTGTTCTCTAATAGCTTTAAAGTTTATAAACGTGGAGATTTCGCCTTTTTTTTTATAAAGTTTTTGATATAGATACATAAAATGTATGGGTTTTGGTTCGCAAAACCCTTACCTTTGATCGTCGTAATACACGTTTTTCTTCAAGAGCCCATCCTTTTGTGGTCGATTGGCTGGTGAATCGTACAACGCATTACAGAGAAAATTCGTTTTTTGTCCGGACTGTTCTTGGGAATAACCTTCCTGCTGAAGTCTTCTCTCTCACTTTCAACATGAATAAATTCAAGTTGAATGTTCACAAGCACTACTCCCTCTTCCCTCCTTCCCATTACCTATTTTCCTAGTTCCAACACAATGCAACGCATTAGTAGGGGTCATCCACTGAGTGCTGGTCCTAAACAAAAAAATTAAAAAGGGCGTAACAACAAAAAAAATCGACATAGAGTTTTTGATTGATTTTTGTTCGTTTTATTAAACTACATGTTCAACTACATGTTTGGATCCCAGCCTTGTTGTTATTCATTTTGTAAAGTTTTTTTTCTACTCTTGTAAAGTGTTGCTACGCCCTTTTGCATTTTATGTGACGATACAGATGTATGCATGTACATTAGAGCGACTCCAAAAAAAGTGATTTTGTTACCCCTCTGAAAATAAAGGTTGATATGTTTTATGATGATTCCCAAAATATTTTGGTTCTAGCGTTGACCATCCGTGAGCTGCACCATTTCTAAAAAAGGTCTTTTTTCAGTTTTCGATTTTTTTTGTACTTTGCTCCACGACGACATAAATAAAATTTGTTATTATTGAAAAGGGTTTTTGAAGCAGCATCCAATGGTATATAAAACTTGACCACTTGTGACCTACTAATTGAGATATTAAGCTAAATACATATTATCGTTTCGGGTTTTCATACAAATTCTACGTATGTGGAAGTAATGTTCTGCTTTTCTAATTGAATCTGTTTTAAGATAATGTTAATATACTTTTTTTTTGTAATTATTCACAAAAAACGCGAAAATCGCGATATATTTTATCTATTTTATATTTTTCATATATAGGCAATATGGGTATCAAATTGTTTGATTTTACAATTATAATAACCTGGTGATAAGCAAAAGATCCGTTATATACCATTGGATGCTGCTTCAAAAACTCTTTTCGATGATAACAAATTTTATTTATGTCGTCTTGGAGCAAAGTACAAAAAAATTCGAAAAACTGAAAAAAAATCCCTTTTTTAAAAATGGTCCAGCTCACGGATGGTCAACGCAAGAACCAAAATATTTTGGGAATCATCATAAAACATATCAACCTTTATTTTCAGGGGGGTAACTAAAACACTTTTTTCGGCTCCATACAACTTGAGTCGGTCTAATGTACATATAATAATAATTAATTAAAATAAAATTTTTTTTGTCTACATATTTTGTAGTTTTTTTTTTTAAACTATAAAAGGAATATATTATTGTAAATTATTCATTCGACCATCCATTATATTATTTTTAATTTCTATTTATTTAAGCTTATGATCAATTTTTAAAAAAGTTAATCTTTATTTAATTTCGAATTTTCGTAACTCCGTTGTGTTACGTCTTCAGGATTGAAACATGTTTTAAAAACAATTACATAAAAAACAAATTAACAAAATTTCTTAAAATAAAAAATTGATAGCATTTGAAAAAATTTTTTATGCTAACAAAATATTTAAACATTATCTATTACAGTTTAAAAATGTACTTAGTTTCCGTTTCTATTTTTATTAACTAAATGTCTATAACTATGGGCTACACTATCTGTATCTGTCTTATAATTGATTCTTAATAAATTTGGAACCTTTATTATTTGAAGTATTTCTAACATATAACGTCTCTTGTAATTACTCTCTGTGTTTAAAATTGTTACATTCTCAAACTCTAGATAATGATTTAAATTAGCACAGTGGGTTGCTAATTATGTTTGTTGTAATGTAATATTGTGTTTATATTTCTGATCTGATTTATGTCCAGCAATTCTCGTTTTTAGTTTATTTTTTGTTGTTCCCACGTATAACTTATCACATTGTCCATTATTATTTCCCCTACAAGGTATTTTTTAAACTACATTTAACCTATCTAACTTTTGTATATTATCATTAGTTCTTGTAAAAAAATCTGCCTAATGTTTTATATGACCTATGTGCCACTTTAAAATTATTAGTATTATAGATGTTAGAGTTTTCCTACCGTTCCGACATTTTCGGTATATAAGTCAATGATTTATAAACCTTCGGTTCGTTCGAAGAACTTTTACTATTTTAATTTTTGTTTATGTATAGTCCTATTAAATTAGTTATAAGTTTCATCGGAAAACTATTATCTGTTAAGATATTTATAATCTTTCTCTTATTCTCCCTATGGAATTTTACATCACTTATTGTTAATACTCTTTCTATTAGATTTTTAGCTGTATTTATGATCATCTTTTTAGGGTGTTTTGAAACATAATTTATTATTCTTCCTGAAGATGTAGGTTTCTGATACCAGTCCATTAATTATTTATCCCCTTTTCTTATTATTAATGTATCTAAATAAGAAAGCTTAGAATTATATTCCTTCTCAATTGTGAATCTAATATTTTGATGAAAAGAGTTAATGTTGTAAGAATATATTCTATTTCACATTCTGAAATAATGCAAAACAAATCATCAATATATTTTGTTATGATTTTCGGTTTAAGAGCCAATTGTCTAATACATGTATCTAATAACTCTTCCATAACAATATCAGCTACAACTTGTGATGCTGGTGATCCCATAGGAAGTCCCTTTTGTTGGGTATATATATCCCCACTTAATTGTCCCATTTTTCCTCTATTATATACTTAGCTAGATCCACTGGTACACATAAAAATAATGGTCCTAGACCCACCTCTTCACTTTCTGATCACATTGCACTCTTGCAAACGCATTTGTTTATCTTGAAAATTGGTTCCCTCAAGACAAAAACTTTGATATATTATACCTCAAGATCCGACTATAAATGCCAAAGATATAATGGCAAAAATTATTTTTCTTTAAAACTGCCTTGCAAAATTTTGTACGGTGTACGGAGACTTTTTTAACATTATGCGCAAAGTACAGATCGCAATTTGGAGATAATTCCATTTGATTTGGTACACATTTTTCGATAGCCATAAGAACGAAGCCTATTAAAAACGGTAAGAATACGTCCTTAACTTAACATGGCCCCATGTTAATGCTATTAAACTATTTTATTATGTTGGCAGAAAGATGAAGTTTGGTCCAAATTTTTAAAATCGGTACATATTTGACATAGCTCCCCTACAAATGCTCCTCCCGAAAATAGCTTTAAGTGCCATAACTTCCTTATAAATGTTGGAATTAACCCATTACCGCTCACTGTCGCCATATAAGGATACTTGTTCAGCTGATGACAACGCTAAGAAAAACCGGTATGTTTGTCAATGTTAGAAAAAATATCTCATCTAAAAGCTTTAAAAAATTGTGGCAAAGCGTAGAAGGTGCCGTATAAACTACAAGTGTTGTTTTCAGTAGTTTACATTACAGACTATAATTTGGTTTACTTTGTTGATTTAAAATTTGTTGCTTGTTTGTGCTAAATGGCTTAATATAAAAAAAGTATTAATTATTTGTTGTCTGAGAAGTGTGTAAATGATTTTAAGATCATTTGGTAAAAGAAAAAGTGTAACGTTTTATTGTCAGGTATGATTTTGTAAAGCTGTCCCAGTTGAGGAAAATGTCGTTATAAATAAAACAAATAGTTTTTTTTAATTTTTAAATATATGAAATATGACCAATCGCAATATTTTTATAGGCCAAAACGATTTTTTTCGACTTGAGCAGGCTGTTCAATACAAAAAGGAAAACTATAATGCTGAATATGATAATTAAGTTGTGACACCTGATGCCGCTTTCATAAGTGATGAAGACGAAGAAAATGAAGAAGACTTATTCATCCCTATCGTGAATAAAAAGTTAACAGCTCTTTTCCCGGAAATTTTGCTTTTTCTCATACATTTTATGCCGAACGATGTGGCGGTAAAAATTAAGCTTGTGTGTCTAAGGCGAAAATCACAATTCTAGTATAGATTGTAATGACAGTGACGATGAGCAATTTTCTAATTTTTAAAGAAAAGTTACAGGGCAGAAAATATCAGGGTATCTTTGGAAACGTAAAGAGATGGCGTAGGACTCGAAAAGAAAATGCTGACTTTATTATGCCAAGGTTATTTAGAATTTCAACCAGAGATTGGAAGGTTTCAACCAATTTGATCAATTTATTAGCCTTTACAGAGACTCCGTTATAGAAATGAAGTGTTGGTGATGTATTTTTATGTATCTCGTAGATTTGTATATAAGTAACGCTTTGCGGTTATATGTTTTGTTAAATAGAGCTGATAATACAACTTCTATGGACCAAATGTCGTATAACAGAATTATTACTGGGGCCTATTTGCAGCATTCATTTTCTAGAAAACGTCCAAATTCTGTAGCAGTAGATAATGCTGATTGTAAAAACAATATCCATTATCCCGAAAGGATAGCAAATAAGTTGCAATGTGTTGTTTCGCGTTGCAAGTACCTATGTAGACGCAAACTAGGCACAAAAATACTTCGTGTAGAACGTAATTGGTTTGGTAAAAATTCATACCTAAAGCGCCCATTGTCCCCATGTGTTTCTCAATGAATTTTTTTTAATTTATCTATACTAAAGAAATAAATAACAATAAAAATAGTTTTTTACTAGCGTTAATGGAACGCTAGCAAGCTACTCTGTCATGACGAAATTTTGTAGTGGTAGGACGAAAAAATCTCACATATGTGTTGATATTTAGATAATATTTGGCACAAAGAACTGTTATATGAATCTTAACCACATAGCATAATGTTGCTTGGCCGTGTCCATGTTTAGCCAAGGATCCCATATCTGGTATAATCTCGAAAATTTGTGTTATACATTATTTTCTTATTGGTTTAAACTGAGATGGTTTTTATGGTAACTGGAAAAAGTCCTTTAAAATTAAAATTTTATCGCAACTAAATTATATCATTTATTTATTTATTGTTTTTTTCTGCGTATATATGAATATCATTTTGCAACAATTTACATTTATTTAACCTGTGTTTTTGACATGTAAAAAAATAAATAATAATAAAAACATAATAACAACAATGAATACTTATAATTACAATAACAATGAGAGACAATGACAATAACAATAAGACCAACATCAACTTATAATAATAAAACTACCATATAAATATCATTTATAAACATTTTTTTGTTATTTACCACAAACACTTGTGCACGAAACTTTACGCATACATATATGAACTTATACATATACATATGTACTTATGTAAAAAAAAACATAGTTATGTGCACTATTACATCTGTAATACAGTTTGCTTTAAAGACCTCTATTTAAAGACCATATTCATTAAGGTATGGCTAGTATTGTGGTAATGTTTATGTTGGAAATAACAGTTACAAGAAAAAATACATTTTCATTATGGCTCGTGTCCGTAATAGACGGAAGTTATCTTTATTCGTTCTAGTCTCAAATATATCAAACTTTTAAAATTAAGGCCCTTATCAAATAACATCAAAATTACAAAACATTTATGACATTGTTGTGCTTTCAATGTTATTGTTTGGCGTTGCGCTGCGTTTTACATGATTAAGGCCTCAATTTTAAAAGTTTGATATATCTGATTTCATTTCATTTTACATTTCTCCATTTCAGATTAACTCAATTTGAACCATGGAAAGGTACACAATCGAGCAACGCGTTAAAGTTATTCAGGCTTTTTATGAAAATGGGCGATCAAATCAAAATGCATATCGTGAAAATCATCTTCAGTGATGAGGCACATTTTCACCTCAGTGGATTCATTAATAAGCAGAATTGCCGCATTTGGGCGAATAATAATCCAAGAGTGATTGCCGAAAAACCAATGCACCCACAAAGAGTAACTGTTTGGTGCGGTTTATGGGCTGGCGGCTCCCTCGGGTCCAAAATGAGGCCGGTCAGGCAATTACTGTGAATGGTGTTCGCTATCGTGAGATGATAACGAACTTTTTATGGCCCGAATTGGAAGACATGGATGTAGACGATATGTTGTTTCAACAGAATGGTGCCACTTGCCACACAGCTAACGAAACAATTGCTCTTTTGCGCGACAAATTCAATGGCCGTGTTATCTTAAGTGGTGGCGATGTCAATTGACCGCCCAGATCATATGATTTGACACCGTTGACCTTCATTCTTTGGGGTTATTTGAACGAAAAGGTGTACGTCGATAAGCCAACAACTGTTCAAGAGCTAAAAGATGAGATTATTCGGCACATTAACGGCATAGAACTTCAATTATGCCTCAGCGTCATCGAACATTTGAACCATCGAATGGATGTATGCTGCCGAGGTCGCGGCGGAAATTTGGCCGATATTTCCATACATAATTGAACCATACCAATATCAGCATAATAAAAAGAAATGACAATAATTTCCTAAATATGTTGTGTTTTATTCAAACTAAACAACGGCCCTCAGTGATGTCAGATGGAATTTTAAAAATTCCCTACGTTTTGATAAAAAAAATCCCCACATTTCCCTACAACAGCAAATTTTTCCCCCTACAATTTTCCCTACCTTATATTAGTTATAGGTAAACTCAAAAATTATAAATACACTAAACACAAAACAAAAACATAAATTTTAAATAAATTTCAGGTAGCTTAAAGTAAAAAACCAAAAAAAAATTTATAAAATAACATACAGTTTATCATTTTTGACTGTAAGTGAGACTGAAGAATACATATGGAATGTAAAACCTCGTGACTCAGTTTATCTCTTTTTTTCGCGCGGATGTCAGTAACAATTAAAAATATCCTCTCAGCATCTGCATTGGCATGTGGTAAACTCAGCAGAATTTTGGATAATTTTGAGTGGCAAGGGAATACTAAATTGTCATTGATATTCTTAGTCTTTGACCAAAATGAATCCAAATCCATCTTTGAAATATAATTTATTTCTTGTTCTGAAAAATTATATTCTAGGGTTACCCATTATTGAGTAACTAGTAATCTGTAGTATATTTTACCGTGTGCAAGTTAGTCCCCTTCAAGACTAGGCAAGTTACTTGCGCAACTCTTAATTTGTTGATGTCAAGGATAAGGTCGCGGTAAGGGGGACAAATTGAGTACATACTTTGTTGTACTCGGCAAGTTACTTGCGCAACTAACTTGCCGAGTCTGAAAGGTGGCTTATAAAAATGCAATAATTGCTTGATACTCAAAAACAATTATTAAATAACAAAGTAGCCATATTGTAATTATTGAAGCGATATGCTTTTATACCACAGAGGTTTTTTCAGAAGTCAGTTAGATTATATTTGAATTTACATACAAAGAAAAAAATCCCTACATTTGGACGAAAATAAAAAATCTGTCTTTTTTCCCTACAGTCTGATTTTTGGAGAAAAATCCCTACAAGTAGGGAATTTTCCCTACATCTGACATTACTGACGGCCCTTAAAATTTAACCACTCTAAGTTTAACCGTTCAAGCAGAGTTGCACACATGCATGCGCACATTTTCCCCTTAGCGCTTTTTTTTAAAAAGGGCGCTAAATTAGCATTTTAGCAATTTTTTGTTAAAATTTTTTGAAATTATAGATACCCAACATTTTTTTAACTCTTATTTCCATACATTAAAATTAAGGAACATTTAACCAAAATTTATCACCGTTTCTCCTATACTTCTGTTATATTGTATATTGAAATGTATAGTATAAAACTACATACATACATATTGTCTGGTGGTTATTGGTATGCCGCTTGTCATAAATCAATTGTATAGATTAGGTGTGTCCTCTTTTTAAATCCTTAATTTATTTTATTAATATCTAGAATATACATTCATATGTATCATATCCACACTTTAAGTCTTCGGCTATTTTTGTGCTATGAAGTAAATGAACAAAGTAAAAGCAAGAAGATAAATATTTGTTATAATTATGGTGCATGCTCTGTCTAAGGAATTTAGATCAAAATATTTTATTTTGTTTTTTCATATAGAAGACTAATTTTTATACAAAAATTGTAAAGAACGCAAGAATTTTCAAATTGCTTGTTAAGTGTTTCTTTATATTATAAATTTTTTTTGATATATTTCATATAAATTATATTTCTTTACTTAATGTTTTCGGCAATCGAAAGTCGGGGAAGAGAGAACTTTATTATGTGGTTTTACTTGACCTTACCGTGCTGAATCCAATTCTTTTCACAGTTTGATTCAATCAAGTCTAGTTCATGGCTACTTTTATTCGTAATACACCTGGATTTCCGATAAATGATAAAAATTTAAAGTTTTGGGCTTTATACTTTTTTTTAATGAGTTTAATGAGTACTAAATTTCCAACTTTTATTTTTGATAAAAACACCCATAACAATAAATTTCAGTGTTTTTATAAAAAATAACAATTGGGAATTTAGCACGTCATTAATAAATTAATAATAATAAATATTGCATTCCCGAAAATAACTTTTGATAATACGTGGCGTTAATTTTTAAAATAGGAAAAATATTATTTAAATGACTCAAAGACAATTTTATTCCTAATCATTTTGTTAATGATCACAATCGCATAAATCGTTCTCAATTTATGATAAAATGTATTAGCATAACCGCCTTATTTCGGGCGAAATATTGGTCTAGCCTATAAAAAAAACTAGACATCATAGAAAAGACTAAAAACGGATATGAGATTAGCGCTTTAAAATACACATATTTCATATATTTTTATTTAAAACGATTTTTTTGCCAAAAATTTCATAAAGTTTCTTATTTAAATTTTATTTAGCGCTTTTTAGCGCATTTTTGGGGGCACTGCGCTTTTTGATCAGAATAAGTTCACACCCCGCCTTCAAGTCTTAACTTCTTAGAAGAGAGAGGAAAATAAATGGCATTTTCCTTTTCCTTCTTTCCAAAATGCTCAAGACTTGACGCCTAAAGCTTGAAGAGTGTGAACCAGCACATAGAAAAAATAGACCCCGGCAATGTATTACAAATGTGGCAATAGTTCTCATCTAATGGCTTGTGCTATGACACCAACACACAGAGAAAATATATGGTTTGGCATGATTACGGCAACTATACTATGTTTATTGTAACAATATATTGTTGTACACAAAATATTTTTATTTTTATTTAATATCAATAATATTATAGTCACTGTAAACATGTCAAAGTTTATCGCAATTATAAATGTATGTTTGGTTCACTGAAAAATAATCTTTTTATAACAACTCACTTAATGATAACTTTGAAAACATATTATTTTCCTCACAACCATTTAATGATATTTAATAGCCATAACATGATAACTTTCTATTCGTGTACTCACAATATGTTTCAGTTGCAAACAGAATATATTTACTCTAATAATATTTTGTTATCGCCATTTGTAAAAAAATTTTGCATCAGTTGTGTCGCTTGTTTTACATATGGCTATCGAATTATTTATTTGTTATTCAGTGGTTAAACATTTAAAAAAAAAATACCCATTAAAAAAAAGTTTAAGGAAATTAAGGCCCTAATCATGTAAAACGCATCGCAACGTCAAAAAATAACATTGAAAGCACAAACAATGTAAAAAATATTTTGTAATTTTGTTGTTGCTTCCTACAGAAATTCAAATTGCGTTTGGAAATTTCAAACGCTCCATTGCTTGTGGTGTTGAAATTTTTAAAACGGTACATGAATTTCTGTAGAAAGCAACAACAAAATAATAATATATTTATGACATTGTTTGTGCTTTCAATGTTATTCTTTGACGTTGCGATGCGTTTTACATGATTAGGAGCTAAAAAATAAAGAAATTGTAGGTACTCGTTCATAAAAAAAATTGTAAAGTGTCACAAAATAAAATATCAATGCTAAAAAAAATTTTATTATTGTTTGAAAATGGTGCAAAAATATTGACCCCTGCTTTGTGTTATTTAAGAGAAAAAGAATAAAAATTCTAAAAAATAATTTATAAATAATTGCGACCTACGACAAAAATTTGATGTGAAATATCTGTAACAGTTTTAAGTTAAGGTTGCCAGTAAGTAAATAAGCATAAATATTTATTAAAAATGTTTTTCGGTTTTAGATTGAATCTACATATTATTATGATTAACATGATAATAATATGATTACTTCTTAACTTATTATGATTAATGTGATCATAATTTGATTACTTCTTAACTTAATATGATTAACATAATAATAATATGATTACAATAAATTGTAATATGACGTAAAAAAACAAATAAGGATTAAGGGAAAGATATTATGATGTAATATTACGAATATATTTGGTCATAATATGATTCAACAATAATTCTAATATGTTGACTACAATCATGAATCGTATCATAATATGTTGCTCTTAGAATATGTTTACCACAACCATGTTATTTCTTTGCGTGTATGATTCCTTTCAAAGGACGAACCAAATTCCTTTGTATGCAAACAAACTCTTTTATTATAGGACGGCTATATTTTATATTTAAACAGAGGGTAAATTACAAAATATCTAATTTATTTGTATTGTAATTTCGATCCATATTGAATTCCGAAATTTGCCCCAGAACTTTTTGTAATATCATTCGATAGTTTCTTCAATAGTTCGTTTTTATTTATATTATTTGACATTGTATGGGGAAAATTTCACAACTATTACCAATGTACATACATATAACATAAAGTGCAATGTAAACCGGCTTATATAGAATTAGGTGAAATATGAACCGATTCATATTTCAGTTCAATGTTAACCGGTTTATATACAAATAAGATCAATGTGAAGCGTTTCATATACGAATAGAATTAATTAAATATGAGCCAGTTGATTTTGACAGAATCATTAAGTATTTGCATTAATTTGAATTAGTTCATATAGGAATTTATTGCATACAAACCTGATTCATATAGAATCTAATTCAATATAAATCGGTAGAGAATTTATTTTAATATCAACCAGTTTTTTCATAGTTATATGCAATAAGAAACAGTATTATGGGAATTGCGTTTAAGTTGAACCGGTACGGAATTTAACTTAATTTGAACAGCTTTAAATAAATTTTGAATTAACATGAATTACTGTATATAAAATTCAGTTCACGTTTAAACACATCAAAATATGTAAGCCCAATGAAAAACTTGGCAGGTTTATAGGGCAGAAATTAAAAAGTTCCACTGACTATCTCGCTTACGGAAGGCCTGAAAATTATATGGCGATATTAATCAATTCATTTTTGAAATAAAAAGCGCTTAATTCAACGCATATAAAAACTAGTGAGTGCAAGGATCATCTTTAAACACTGAATTTAAAATTTGTAACATTCTTGACTGGTTGATTCATCATCGCACAGCCTTAAAGTCTGAAGCTTAAAAAATATAAATTTGAACTGCAGGTTATTCTTTCGCCAGATCAATCAACTAAGCAGGGATTTTTGGAAATTCGAATGTTTAGGGGGAAAAACGTGTAAATTCGGTAGAGATACAAAAGTAATTTAATACTTATCGTTGGTTAATAAAAATATAAGCGGACAGGTGTCTGGTACTTCTTTGACTCTTTTGGGGATTCAATGGGTAAAAGTTTCATTTTGAAGTTTTTTGTCACCCCAACTTTTTTTTAATCCTTAAACATAAAAATAAAAATTATATCATATTAAATATTATATTAGATATTATTATATAGATATTATATTAGATATTGGGAATTATTTCTTTTTTATAAGCAACTTTATTATATTCAACATTATTTATTTTTCGAATTTATTCTATGAGTTAAATTTTAGTTATGTATTTTATAAAGATTTTTGTAATAGTTCTACAAGAATGAAAATTTAAGGAATATCATATTCGTAACTTAACTAAAAAATACAAATAGTGATTTGCTACTCTTGAAAATTCAAACGTATAAGACGGTAAAAACGTACCTTTTTTTGGTACTTTATTTCCATTCGTTGACATATACATACGTATTAATGTATAGGCTTCCAGTACAAGACTGAAATTTGTGATACTGCAATGGGGAAAAAAAGTATCGAAAGGGGAAATTCGGGAAATTTTATTTATTAATTTTACTTTTTTGTTCTACGTGTGGTACTTTTGAAATTTTCTATAATATAGAATATTAGAAACTCAAAATTATAAGTGCAGGGTCCTGAGCGAATTAAATCCTAGAAGATGAAACATGTTGGTACTTTTTTGTTAAAGCCTGGAATAAAAACTTTGGCATATAAATATTGCCACAAAAGAAATCATAAATTATCCTTTCATATTCTCCCTTCGTAGTAAGGAGATGCCATGATCCTTCCAATGTCTTATTGCGTAGTATATAAATGTGCGCTTACCTTTCAAAATGCACCACTAGTCCTTCACAAAATAAGAAAGTTTTTTCATAAAAGAGATCTCGTAATATTATTGCTTTTAAGAAGGAAAAAATGCAACCGTATTATGCTCCTGAGTATTTCCAAGTTTTTTTTCTTCTTTTTTCAAATTTTACTTATTTTAGGTTTATGCAGTTGTGTTTTTTCCCCTCCTCTCTAAACCAGTTTTATTCAAAGTGTTTACATTTAGCTGTGTTTGTTTTTTAAAGATTTCTGTTATTTTTATCCTCTTCTCATGAGTTTTGGTTATCGCTAACAATATTTGTTTTTGTATTTGCATATTTTTTCATGGTACAGTTATTTGTGTGACTTTAAAAGTATTGGCTTTATTGTGTTTGCTTTTTTTTTTTTTTTTGGTTATTGAATTTTTTGGTTATGCTCAAAGCTTTTGTAAATAAAGATAACAACAACCCTGTAGGAAATGTCAATAGTGAAACTGTACTGATGCATTATTAACTTTGTCACCAATACTACTGACAAACTGTAGATCAGACAATGATTTGTGCTTTAGACATATCATATGATTGTCATTGAAAATCCACTACAAATTTTATAACTATTGAATAAGTAGTCATTGTGGAACTATATGGAGACATTGGTACCAGAGATTCACCAGTTCATTTTAATTGTTCTACACTATATTTTTAAATATTTTTTTTTTAGATTTTTGCACTTAAAATATAAGTGAATTAGGCAATTAATTTGATAGATATACCACAATTTTTTTGCCAATTTCGAATAGCACTAAAACGTTGCGTTTTATTATCAAGTACATCCGAAAAATAATTGAAAAAGAGTTGGGACCCACATTTAGCCCTCTACCGCAGCATCAATATTTTGAAAATGAGATCAAATCCATAAATTTGTAAAGCACCATATAATGCAAC
Source organism: Pollenia amentaria (assembly GCA_943735925.1). Taxonomy (NCBI): domain Eukaryota; kingdom Metazoa; phylum Arthropoda; class Insecta; order Diptera; family Polleniidae; genus Pollenia; species Pollenia amentaria. The sequence continues at coordinate 58,043,547 of OX031006.1, forward strand.
ATTAGACATTTATTTTAGTTGTTATAAGGGTGCCGCGGTAGGCTAGTTGGTAGTGAGCTAGTCTATTAATACGGGGGTTGCGGGTTTGATTCCTGCCAGAGACTCTGCTCTCCTGCATACAAGCGTAGAGCTTTGCGGGATTAGCATAAAAAACAATTTTTATACATAAAACCACAATTTTTATACATAAAAGGCCAAGTTTCAGACAAACTTAAGATCAGACCAATTCTTGACTTTGTCATTTTTGTCATATCTACATATATACATTAGGGTATTCATTTAATCGGGCTTTTGCTTTAATCGGTTAAACGCTCGATTAATTAACCTAGGTTTTAGTTTAATCGGTAAATATTGTAATTGATCGGTTAACCGATGAATAAGGTTTTTTTTTTATAATTATTAAGTAATTTCAATAAATAAAAATGCATAAATTATTTATTATTTTGAGTTTATTAGTTAAAGAAAACAATAAAATAACAAACATAGTTAGTTTTTGAACTGAAGCGAGCAAACAATAATTCATAAATTTGTAATGCATATATTTTAATTAATACAAAAATATTATGTATTAATTAAAAAATAAACTGTAAGATAATTTTATTAGTTATTTCAATAGTTTAAGGACACTTTAAAAGATAATCTTTTAGAAAAATAATTTGGCTTAAATGTTTACAGCAGTATTCATAACGAAAATTTGGAATGAAGTTAGCACAAAGTTCATTCATAATATACTTACAAAGCTGTGGTTAACGATATGCTAAGCTCTTGTAAACGAGCTGCCAAATGTTTGCCAACTTGTGAAAAACAGTGGCTTAATGTTAAATAATTTTATTTGTTTCTTTTTAACTCACTGTCTTTTTTATTTACAGTCCTTTTTAAATTTATTTTAATTTAAAAACATTTAAAATTCTTATATTGGGAAGGAAAAACAAAAAAAAAAAAAATGAATTGAAATGACAACACCAGCACTGATTAATGCAAAACGTGTTGCATTTTTGAGTAATATAATGTGGCATCATTAATATTCAGAGTTGATTTATTAAAAGTTAGCAGATGGCTAAAATTTGTTATAAATAAACTCTGTGCTAACAAGCTGCTAAGCTTAATCGGTATTTTAGTTAGTTTAGTTTTTTGTTATGAATACGGCTGTTAGAAAAGCGATTATTTTCTTTAGTTTTGATAAACCTTGACTTGGAAAAAATATACAAAATATCTTATTTCTCAGTCCTTTTTCTGGATTTCTCTAAACTTATAGATATTTCATTAAGCTATTAGAGTCCCATTTTAATTTTTTTTTTTAATTTTTAACGCTTCTAATTGTTTCGGTTAATTCTGATAAACGATTGATATGGGAAGATATGAGAGGAAACAAATAACTAAACGCATAAATATAATAATTACGTGAAACAAAAAGGTGTTGAAAGAAAACACTTATTGAAAATGAAGATCACTGAACACCTATTTTCTAAACAAATAAGGTACGTTCGTAAATGCATGACTGCGCTGTATTGATATATATATATATACTTCATTGATGTATATATAAACATTTGAAATCACTGATGCATTTACGAACGTATCCATACCTTTTATATGAGGCAAAGCAAATTATTAAAAATTCAAAAAATATGTAATAATACTACAAAAAGTTAAAAATTTTGTTACTTCGGTTAATCGACTGAAATTAATCGGTTTAATCGTTAATCGAAAATAGCCAATTTTAAATTAACCGATCAGATAATCGGGTAGTAAATAATCGGTTAACCGATTAACGGTTAACTGAATGAATACCCTAATATACATATTTAAAAACGTTTGTGCCGTAAGAGCCGCTGGACTGATTGACACAAAACTTGGACAATAAACTATCTTAGTCGGGAGCTTGGTTTCTCTTAAGTTTTATCCCCTGATTGGTGGCGCTGTCGCCGTGATATTCAAGTGTTTTTATTTATGGTACGATTAGGCTGAAATTCACAAAATATAATTATTAACTATTAACTTATTAAAAATAAGTTTCCTGATAAAATGTTGATGTTGACCCGGCAGATAGCGCTGGGGTCAATTTTTTATTTTTATTTAGAAAATCCCAAGCAGCGCCGGGGCCAGCTTTAAATAATACGTTGTGCAACCTCCTCCATTTTCGAAATAACGGTGTATCTCGAAAACAAGAGCTAAACAAAAAAACGGTTTGTACCACTGGATTCAGCTTACTCGTATTGGGCTAACCCACCCGGTGCCCCGCTTCACAGTTTTTTCAACTGGCACAGTGTAATTAGTCCTCCATATTTTCTTGATATTGGTTGTTGGCTAAGCAAGAACCTCTGCGTAGAAATTGTGGTACTCAGGGAAAATGTATTTGTAAAATTTTTTTATATCTGCGATTTTTTTATTATCAAAGTGGTTTTTGGGAATACTATTATTTATTAAAAGATTTTGTTTGTTGTGCTTAATTCCCTTTTTTAATAATTGATAAAAAAAATACTGAAATTTATTGTTGGAGGATAAGCTGTTCCTATGCGCATTTCACTGGTTGCTTAGGCCAGATCATCAGGAAGCGTTCTCCTAAATAATTTTAGATAAGCCAAAGCCATCAGCAAACAAGACTACAGAGGGAATGAGAATTACCTACAAACACTCAAAAAGTTTTTTTTGCAACGATATCAAAGCTTTAACAAAATACCAAACAATAAATCAGTAATGAGTTTATCTTTTCTTACATTCCCCACTACAATTATTTGGAATTCTCCCAACACTAATTGTAGTTGTAAGTGGGTAAAGAAAAAAATATTAAAAACAAAAACAAAGTGCTTTTATTGTTTTCGCAAGAAATCAAAATAAAAACAATTCGCCAGTTCAGTTTTTTATGCACGTGCACTTGCAAAAATTTATTATCAAAGTTGTTTTTGGGAATACTGTTATTTATTAAAAGATTTTGTTTGTTGTGCGTAATTCCCTTTTTTAATAATTGATAAAAAAATACTGAATTTTACTGATTTTATTTTTATTGATTGGTTTTGTTTAACCATTTGGAAAAACAGCATTTGATGGTGAAGGTGGTCTGGTGCCCATCCTTTTAACCCTCCGTCTTACAAATTTTCGCATTTGTAACGCATTTAAAAAGGTCTGGCCAGCCTCATGAGTAAGACGAAGGGTTAAGTTGCTGAACAATCTATGGATTCACGTGTTGTAACAAGACCTAGTGTGGACTCGAAAAATATGAAATGTGACACCGCTGATTTAGCAAAAGTCTTTTTTTTTTGTCCCTGGCTATTGCTTTACCATAGGCATCCACGGATAGTGTGAGTTTCTTGTAATGCCTCGGCCACCATTTTTTATGTCTATCTTTAGCTTTGGGATTTCTTATTACCAAATATATTCTTTATATTAATCATTTATTCGAATGAGCTTCTATGAGTTGTATTTCAATTTATAAAGCTTTTTACAATAGTCGTATTCCCTGAATATTTTGCATATGACTTTATGACTTTTTGGAATGACTTTAAACACTACCAGAATATCTTGAATCTTAATGTTACATGTTTTTATTTAGCTTTTCCATGGTTAGCAATGGCGTAAATTTTGTATGTACAGAAAATTTTACAATTATCAGACACTAGCAGAATGTAATACATTTTCTGGCCTGTGACGGCCTTCGTCAGCATTCTTTGTGTCACAATGGATAGTGATACTTTATAAATTTCATGTATTTAACTCAACAATTTTAACAAATAGAATGTGGGAATTTTATTTTTTTCATAAATTATTTTTAATTATATTAACCATTTTTTCAAATGTGCTTTTATGAAGAATAATCTATGAAAAATAAAAAATTCCTACATTCTATTTGTTGAAATTGTTGAGTTAAATACATGAAATTTATAAAGTATCATGAAAGTATCAAATTTATAAAGTATGCAAAACTCGTACACCTCCTGTACTGGATTGTGTGAAAACACAGATTTTGTATATAATCATATAATCAAAATTATGTATGTATGTAATGATGCATATAGGGTGCCCCGGTAGGCTAGTTGGTAGTGAGCTAGCCTATAAGCGCCTGGGTTGCGGGTTCGATTCCCGCCAGAGACTCTGGTTTCTTTCCTGCAGACAAGCGTACAGCTTCGCGGGATTAGTGCATATAATATAATATGATGTATATTAAATAATGATGTATATAGTGATGCCTACAATCAAAATTATGTATCTGATGTACTGCATGACTTAAAAGTAACTATCAATTAGTGCGGACTTATGCCCAATTCGTACAGACTTGAATTTTCGGAATCTGTACAAGTGGACTTTTAATACTCACAAATATGTTATTTTCGCAGGGAATATGTAAAACCATTCGGCAAATGGTATGGCGTAAAAAAGTGTTACTCATTCCCCTTTCGCAGTCAATGGTTCGATTTTGTTGATCGGATAAAAATGTATTGAGACACAGTTTAATTTAAAAATGTTTTTTTGACGTTTTATGAAAAACTATCACTTTAAATTGCTCCATTGATATTAAAAAATCTACTGACTATATTTTTTCGGGCTGTAGATAATTTTGTGACTATCAAACGATGTATAAAATTTGTAAACCTAGACAAAAATTAAGAATGTTATAAGCCATTAGGTGGAAAAGTCGAATTTTTTCATACAGAATTGCTTTAATTTAGTTTAACGTATAAACATTTTTTTTGTTAAAAATAAATTTTGTGTATACATACATATAAGGGTGTTCAATTAATCGGCTATTTTTTGTAAGATTGAACGATTAATCGATATTTGGCATTTTTGACTTATTCGATTAAACGAATAAAATTTTAAAATTAATCGATTAATGGAATAATTCAAAATCTAGAAATTTTAAAAATTAAGAGATTTTTTTTTCGTTAATTTTAGAAAAAATTGGTACTTGAGTAAATAAACATTATTAATAACAAGTATTTTAATATTTTATTAACAAAAAAAAAACAAAACAAACGTAACATTTCATATCAAAAAATAACACATGTGTTGAGATAATATAATTTTATATGTACAAGCAATTAAACAGATCTTTTAAAATAATCTTTTAAAAATAAAATGTTGTTTAAATGTTTTGCTTAACTTGGAAGCCACACGATCAAGTTTTATCTATTATTATTATTCCTTTTAATTTGCTATACTCTCTCACTTTTTTTACTAACGCACTCACACTTTTTAAATTGACCACGAGATTGCTCTCACGTAAATACCTTTCCATTTGTTTGCCAATCTTACGTTCAATTTACCAACTGACCACAAATTAACTTTGGCGCTATCTTTGTAAAAAATATATTTCTTAAAAAATAAATGTGCTTTATTAAAAAAAATGTGTTCCAAAAAATTCTTGTGCTTTTTTTAAAAAATACGTTGAGTTGTTTCTTCGTTGGCGGCATTTTTAAAATGAAATTGACTATAAAATTTAGTGCAACCTGTGACACAGCTGTCAATTCAAACAAGTTTTGACAAACAGTTTTTGTGCGCAACTTGAAAGTGATTTATTGAACGTGTGGCTCCATGGTTAAAAATACTTTTTTGCATTTGTTTCACTAATAAGTAAAAATTAACGGATTACTGCATTATTTCAGTAATCAGTAAAAATTTGCTGGTCACTGAAAATTTTTTCAGTAAAAAGTACGCCCATCTATGTGAATTACTCACTACTCATGACTGTTTTTTTTTAATTCCAACGAACACATACATTTCGTTTCTTTATTTGACTTAAATTTTTAAAAAACTATACATTTGACAGAAAAACCATATATGTATTGTTATTCGATTAATCGGCATAAATTCTTTGATTAATCCTTTAATCGAATTAAGCAATTTTAAATTCATCGAACAATTAATCGTCTAAAATTGTTCGATTAATCGAACAAGAATTAATCGGCTGAACACCCTAATACATATAGATTGGCTCTTATTCGACCTTTAGAAATTTATATTAATTTTCTTATTACGCTTGAAGTTTTTTTTTTATATAACATTTAATTTATTTTATCCAATATATCTTCACTTCTTTGTATGACTTCTTCAGGCAAAAATTATGAAATTAACCATTTTAAGAGCCCTGGAGACTATCAACTAAACACATCAATCACATAGTTGTGTGCATGCAGTCGTTCTTTTTCGGCTACACATACGCGTTGTCGGCAATGCTTGATGAAAATCAAAAAGTCTTGATTTTTTTTATTTAATGGCTGATTATTTGAGAGTCTCCTGTTGTGATTGACAAACAAATTGTATTTGCTTTGTGTTTGTTGTCATGAAAATTATAAATATTTTGTTTTTTTTTTGTACAAAATACAATTATTGATGTTCGTGTTTATTTGTATGTCTCCAAAAAGGCGTAAAATAAACGACGCTTACATATATGCACTGATTGATGGGCTTATTTGATCGTCTCCAGGGCCCTTTACAATTTTTTCAATAATGTCATTTACAAATTTCAAATCAAAAAAATTTATATTTAAAGGAAACTTTCTAAGGAAAGCTTAAGCTATTAAAGTGCAAAAAATTATTTAACTCTTGGTTCTGTTTTTATGTACTGAGTGTATGTATAATTTTGGGCTAAACTTAATTCTTAACATTGCTGGAACTTTTATTAGTTGTAACATTTGTAACATATAACGACGTTAATGATTCTTCTCTGTATTAAAAACGAATGTATTTTCGAAACCTGGATAGTGATTTAAATTAGCACAATGGGTTGATAATGCAGTTTTCTGTGATGAAATATAATTTCTATACTTTTGATCTGATTTATGTCCTGCAATTCTAGTTTTAAGTTTATTTTTTGTTGAGCTCACATGCACTTTGTTGCGTTGTCCATTATCATTTCTCTTACAGGGCATTTTATAAACTACATTTGACATTTCAAGCTTATTTATTTTATTTTTCATATTAGTGAATAATCTACCTATTATATTATAAGATTTACATATGGGCTATTTTATATATTTTTGTATCATAAATATTTGATTTTTCTTATTTTTCTGAAAATTTTGGTACATAAGTTAGTGACTTATAAATTTTTGGTCCTGTATTACAGTTGGAGTTATTTATTCTATGGTTATTATATTGTATTAATAAATTAAAAATTAATTCATTTGGAAAACTGTTTTCCCTTAATATTCTAGAAATTTTCTCCTTATTAGTCCTATGGAAACATGTATAAATTATTTGTAATACCCTTTCTTTGTTTATTAAATTTGTTAAATTAAAAAAAAATTCATAATATTGCTCAACCTTCCAGCCCTGGTAGAGTGCTAAAAGATGTGTCGGAAAAATTCATTGTGTGTTTTCCACAATTCAAGTGGTTGGACGTGCATAATTTGTTCTTATATATGGGAGATTTCATGTCAAGTGACCCAAATTTTTAAATCAATGTCTTCCGATTTGGATAAAATTTGGACCAAGGTTAGTCCTATTGTATTGTAGTTTAGACATAAATTTTCAACAAGATCGGTGGAAAAGTTTCTGAGTTAGAGGGGGTCAAAATTTGACATTTTGGTCAAACAGGTGTCCTTTCTCATCCATGTTACTTATTATCTATTGGTGTTAGCAAAATTTGTCCCAAACAAATTTGCTATTTCTTCAAGCTTTCGAAAAATTTTTTTTTAAAAATTTTTTTTTTAAAATGAAAACTTTTTTAATTTTTTTTTAAGCGGGTATTTTTTTTTTTTTGCTCAAAAGAATGCTTAGATCTTTTCCTTTAAGATAGTTCTGGTCGCGTTTTGGGCCGCGAGTGGGTTGTTTAAAAAAAAATAATTTCTAAGTCAAGACGAGGATTTTTAAATTTTTAGCATATGCACTATTTTGAATTTTTTCCTATTTGTGTGTAAGTGTTTCTAAAATCTTCAAAATAAAACTTAAAATAGCACTTGACCCCAAGTTTCCTGCAGGGAATATGCTCCCGCATTCACATACACTTCTACATTTTACAGTTAGCATTTGTTGATGTGTGTGTGTGTGTGTATGTGTAAGTGTGTTTCTTCCTGAAATTCTGTTGTTGTTTTAACAGGTTGTTTGAAGAAATTTCTTTTGTTAGTATTACAATTTTAGTGTGTGTGCGATTTTTTGTTCATCGTTTTTTTTTTACAAAAAGCTTTTGTAGGTGCCAGCTATTGTTTTTTGTATCGTAATTGTCACTGTTATTGCTTTTACACTTTGTTTTTTTTTTTTGTTACTTTTGCAAATGTCATTGTCGGTTTTGTTGTACTTGTTTATATCCCTAAGTGTGTATGTGTATGTGCAAGAGTATGTGGTTTAGGTATATGTATGTAATAGATTTTATTTTTCTTTAAAAATTGTTTTTTTTTTTGGTTGTCAATTTTTTATTTCAGTCATCATCTTTTGTAAGTTTTAAGGTTCTTTTTTGTTGCTGCTGCTGTTGTTTATTTGATTGTGGATTTTGTTTGTCATACTGATTGAAAAGTATTTGCATTTTTTGTTGTTATTGTTGAATTTTCTTTATGTTGATTTTAATACCAACACCATAAACATGCAAAAGTATGTTTGTGTATAAAATTCTATTTACATTATCAGTATTCGTACATACACACACACATACACATCAACTCATCATCGCATGTATGCGGATGTACATTTGTGGAAGTGGTGGCATTGTTTAGCTTTATTGCATTGTATTCTATTGATATGTTGGCAATACATTTTCAATTACATATATTTTTTCTGTTCTTGTAGTCGTCGTTAGTTTTTGTTGGCTGTAGTTAGTTGTTGGCATTGACATTTGATATTGTTTATATTTTTTGCCATATTTATGACATCTTTTGTTTTAGCCACATATCGACATTTTTACATTTCTTTGTTTTTTTTTTTGTTGCATTGTTTTGTTTACTTTACGATTTAGTTTATTTTTTAAGGAGAAAAGTAGGTTTCAAAACAGGATGGCAAAAAAATTAATACTCAAACAAAAAATAGTGGGCCTGTTCCAAAATGCATCACTGCGCTGCATCTGATTCGTGATTAGTTTACGATGCTCACGCAAGTGAGATGCTCAGCATCAGCCTGTTTGCTGTGCAGTTTGGTTATATTTTTGAACATAATATGCATCAGCCATTTTTGTAAATCGTATTTTAGATTTATTTGCGCATTATCAGTTTTTGCTGTGTTTTCGAACAGCTGATATTTGCAGTGATGCCAGATAATGCTTTTAGGAACTCGCAGCGTATTTGATGCAGAGCAGTGATGCACTTCCGAACAGGACCAGTATTATACAAAAAAAATTCTTTAGAAAGTAGTTCCATCCAGATTTTTTTTATAGAAAATGGTCTTCTACAAAAAACTTCTATATTTCTGTATACAAAATTCTTTTTATAAAAAAGTCTTATACAATAAATTTTTTATACTTATAAAATATTAAAAAAAATTTGCTAGAAAATAGTCTATACAGAAAGTATAAAAAATGGTTTTATACAGAAAATTGTCTTTAAGACTAATACTTATAAAAAAAATTGTATATAGAAAAAAGTCTTATGCAGAAAATGTTATACGGAAAAAAGTCTTAAATAAAAACTTTTCTATGAAAAAAAGTGTTATACACAAAATTTTCTATTGAAAATAGATTTATACACAATTTTTTTAATAAAAGCCGTCTTAAACATATATTTTTAAAGAAAATTGTTTTATAGAGAACATTTTCTGAAGAAAATAGTTCAACAAACAATTCTCTATAGAAAAATGCCTATTACAGAAAATATTTCTATAAAAAAATAGTCTTATTCACATTTTTTTTATAAAAACAGTCTTATAAAGAAGAAAAAAATATAATACAATACATATTTGCAGAAAATAGTCATATACAGGAAATCTTCTATAGAAAAAAGTTTTGTATAGCAAACTACACACCTACATATACATAAATATATATATATATATATATATGTATATGTTTATGTATATGTAAGTATTTTAGTTCATATTTACGTATTCCTTGTTTTGTTTCTTAATTTTTTAGTCCTACTGTTGTTATGCATGTTTTTAGATATTTTTCTATATTTAGTTAGTTTGGTTTATGTATATTGATGAAAAAAAAGAATCGAAATAGAAAACTTTTTTATGATTTATTATTGATGTCAAATGCATAAATTTGATTATTTCAAAATTTATTGCTGTTTATTTAAAACTAAATTTTACTTTTAGGTTTCTTTCTAAAAAACAAAAAGTTTTAATATTTTCTAACAATTCCTTATATAAAATGTGAATGTCTTATTTAAATTTTATAAGTAAATTACTTAAGTTATTTAAGGACATTAACTAAAGTAATTAAGATAAACTTTAAATTGTGGTTTTAAATTTTTAAAATAACGTAATTTGTTGAAAGAATGATTTTAAATAAGAAAAAAATGAAGATTAAAAAAACTGTTTAAATATGGGTATTTTTGTAAATGGAACGTTAATAGTACTATTATAGTAAATATACATGTATAAGTATGTGTGTTGTTTGTGAAAATATGCTTCAAAAGCATTCAGTTGTAGATTGTAAATGAATGCATTTTATTTTTATGTGGTCTAAATGCGTATACTCATACATCAGTATGCGTGTGTTTGTTTGAATGGGAGTGTATGTAGGTCCCTATGATTAAAGCCTTACTAGCACAAAGGAATTACCAACTCACAAACATACACACACATACATATACATACATACATACACATGCTCAAACAATAAAACTAACTTTCTGTCTGATTTGTGAGTGCAACCATTATAGAAACTTCTATTAAACGAAATAAAAAGTTTGCTTTATTTTTTTGATTTTCTTTCTGTAAAAGCAACATTTTATATTTCTTTGAGGGGATACACATGGATACATTTGGAATGTTAAAAAAAAAGAAAGAATATGTGTTAAAACAGATAGGTTTTGTAAAGTTTCTTTAACGTTTGTAGTAAAAAGAGATATTAAATCAATTGTTTGTTACAACCCATATAAAGATTATTTAAATATATAAAGAGTTAAATAAAAAAAAATCCATTAATATTTTTAATATAAAATAAAGCAAATATATCCTTTTACTATTACACTTCATCTTATATAATAAAGTCTTCGAATGTTAGTTTAAAGGTGCGTCTTCTTAGATTTTTCTTATTATTCTTACCAAGTAATGCTTGAAAAATATATATAAAAAAAACCTATTAAATTTGTTGTAGAAAAAATTTATTTCCTATATAAATTCCAGTTAATACTCATATACATAGTTGCCAGGTTAAATGTGTTGAAAATCGTAAAATTTCTCGGGCAAAATCGTCAAATTTACTTTCTTAACAGTGTTGCCAGGGGAGGTATAAAAAGTTAAACTTTTCTTTTAAAAAAGTTACGTTTTTTCGTCAAAAGTTACGTTTTGAAATACTCCTTGAATTAATAGGACATTTATTTGAATTTTATGCAATAAACATTTTTATTCAATACTAGCCGTTCGCGCGGCGTTGCCCGGCAAAAATGAATTCTCCACTAACTATAAAGAAATATAAAACCCGTGTGTTAAATTGTGTGTAGATTGATTTACACAGGTTTAAATTTCATCAAAATCGAAATTGCCCATCTGTCCCTTCATATTCCTAGCTTTGAAAAACATATAAGCCCTGAGTGTTTTAATTACGCTGATCTATCTATTCAAATTTCATCAAAATTGATTATATATTTTCGGAGTGGCAGATATTCTCCGTATGTGTGCTCTTGGTCGCTTTCGCATTCGGTCAGGGGACGGTCAAGCGGAGAGAAAGACTAGAGACGGAATGGAGGGTGAACAGTCTACTTATGTTTAAATTGCTTTTTTTTTCTTTTCATTACGGCAACTATTGCTTAAATAGATCTTTTCTTAAGCGATAATTAATATTTTCTGAATAAGTGAGTACCTAAGTTAGTACCAGTTAGAGAAGTACAAAGTACCAATAAATCTCACTTACAGATTCTCACGCACTCAGCCACTTGCATGTTTAATTGATGTTTCTATGTCCAATATTCAAAAAGTATCAGTTAAAGACCAAAAAAGTACTTTTCATTTCATATTAAATTTTTGCTTCTAGGTCCAATACTAATGAAAATTAAAAAAAGTTCCAGTTAAAAAACAAATAACTACCGAAAAGCCCTGTTACAGATTCTCATCTACTCAGGGCCTTGCACGTTTAATTTTATTAATTTTTTTCATAGGTCCAATATTAACGAAAATAAAAAACTAACAGTTAAAGAACGAAAAAGTACCAAATGTATCCCTTTAAAGATTCTCATTCACTCAGGACCTTCAATGCTTAATTTCATGTTTTTAGTCCAATACTAACGGAAATTCTTAAAGTACCAGTTAAAGACCTAAAAAGTCCCAAAAAGTTCTCCCATAGAGGAACATCACTCAGGATATTACATGTTAAATTTTTCTAGGTCTAATATTAACAGTAATTAAAATAGTACTAGTTGTTCAACCAAAAAGCTAAAGAAAGAAATTTAATATTCCGTATTTCCCCTTTTAGGTACGTTTTTTCTCCCCATCTAAGTATCAAAAAATTTCAATATTATAAAGGGAGCCCATTTAATACGTATTTAAATACCATTGAATGGAGAAAAATACATTGTATAAAAAAGTACCAACAATAGTTACGAACTGCACTCCTTAAACTTTCGAATTTTTAAAAAGTACCAAATCTGAATTTTTTTGGAAAAGTTTCAAACGTGATATAATGTTTATTTTTAGGTTTCTTGGTTTAAAAGATAGACGGGGTGGCAAAAAGTACCAACATTTAGGTTTTACCCGTTTACTCAATAAGCGGGCCGAATTTCAAAAAGTACTAGACACCTGTCCGCTTATTTTTCTAAAGAACAACGATAAATATTAAATTTTTTCTGTCTCTTTTAGTTTTGAAGATATGATTGAGGTTAGAATAGGAGGCATAGCGCCCCTGGACCCTGGTGAGATATGACTGCTTTGCAATTAAGGAGCGATATGTACATTAATATAATTTCATATTTACTTGTAGTAAATATTTTTTTGTTTGTTTTTTTTCCGTTTAATAAATTAATTGAGCTTAAAAATTCCAAAGTTTTGTTTTGTTGGGAATTTGGATAAATAAAGTTTGGCCTCGGCTTCGGTTGACCGAAATTAGCAAATTTTACCGAACTTCTTCATCGGTCCTAAAAAAGCGACTTCGGTCGTACACTACTTATTTCCTTTAATATATATATTACCAAATAGTCGCAGGCGTATTTTAAATTCTCCAACCACGATAAGGGTGATTGTTCCACATCCAAGTGCCTTACCGTTGAGCATCACATTTCTTCCTGTTTCTTGAGACTCAAACTAATAAAGTAGCTTAGATATTCTTAAAATGATAAAAATATTTCAGGTCTTTATTGAAATTATTCAAAAATTGTTTCTAATCTTATTGGAAAATGGACTTAGAAAAGCGATTAATAATATGCAACCTTAGTTTCCTCAAAAGTAGTGCTGGTGCTAAGATGTCGAACTAGTAGGTTAGTTTAGGTTCCATGGGCAACCATCGAGAGACAGCTCACTTGGGTCTTTCAACGGTCGCTTTGTGATAGCCAGCGCCAATGCCCATCCCAAAGAGCAGTTACTCAGATGGCGCCACTACACAGTTGAGCCAATTCGTCTTCCTAATGAAGAGAAGAAGCAATCTTAGTTTTATTTTAGATAGATCCTCCAAGCAGGAAAACACCGGCTCTCCCAGGTATTTTTTCCTGACAGAGAAAGTGAAGCACCCTCTTCCTCCTAATCATGACAACTTCTGCAGTAGTCATTGAATTCCAGACCCATTCTCATGAGTCCCAACAGGCCAGTGTCCAGTCATAACCGACACCACAGTCCTGATTTGATCCCTATTGAAGCTAAGTAGAGATTTGGTTCTCCGTTCATCATATCCAGGCCATAGTGCTCTGGATATGGAGCAGGTCCATCCCTCTTGCGGAATTCTATAATACTCGCGCCGAATGAGTGACTTACAGTGAGCCATTCTCGAACTAGTAGAAAAGTTTTCTTTTGAAATATCGTAAAATTTTTGAACCCCAAAGTCGTTAGCATATAAATAAATCGTCAAATCTGGCAACCGTGCTCATATATACTTACGACTATACATTATTCAGCCTATGGTTAGCTTAGGTTTTAGTAAAATTAACTTTATACTTTTAGGCTGGATTTTTGAGTTCTCCGTTAAACTAGGTTTAGTTAATCTTAAAACAGATTTGTGCCGCCATTGTCAAGTTTGTACACAAAATTTTGACCGAACATCTTAGATTTGCTTAATATGTTGGTCTATAATGAAATAATAAAAAAATCACACTTCGTCGGCAAAATCCGAGTGTGAGAGTACGTTAAACTAAGTTTAAGCTTAATCCACATTTAAAAACCCGGCCTTTGTATAAACTAACATACAAAGTAATAGATACTAAAACTAAGACGAAAACAACAACAACAAAAAAGTATCTAAGAAATTTTTATAATATTTATAAGCAGGAAATTGTAATAAAAGTAATCGCAGTGAGAATAAGTAAAAACTAACTAAAGAACTATTTTGTTTCATTAGAGTTAAAGTAGAATAAAAGGGATGAAAATGGATTTAATGTTCAGATGGAGTATTACATTGTAAGTCGTTAAAACCGTTAAAATGAAATAGAGTTAATCCATTTGAAGGCTATGAACATTTATTAATTTCAACAGATATTAAATGATGTGCCCCACATGTTCTGCTAATGGCGATAAAGGAAAAAACCATTAAATATAACCTCAACCGAGTAGTTAAAATCCAAAACTAGACCAAATGAAGGACTGTCACAATTTTTCCGAGTCGGAAAAACAAAATAGTATACAATTTTAAAATTGTGACAGATAAATAAAAAACTGATCATAGGAAAAATAAAAAATATCAACGTTCTAATATTGTGCTTATAATTATGCATCAACTAAAAATCAAATACTTTGTTTCTTCTATCAATATTTTTCTGCTCATGTCATAAATTTTCCTACTGATTGATTTGAAATGTTTAAAACTTTTTTATTTGTACAGATGAAAATTCGAATTCGATAAGTAAGGCAATGGTGGTTTTCACCCTTTGTGTTAAGTTTACAGCTCTGTCATATTTTCTACGATTTTAAACGTCAAAGTGTGAGTGTGTTTTTAGTGTGTATTATAGTCAAATAATCTGTCGAGCGAGAGATAGAAACAGAGATAGAGATAGTCTCGCCCAGTGATGGAAAAGTCAGTACTATGGTACTATTTTCAGTACTTTTTCCTTTCAAAAATACCACGATACCCCACGTCCGTTTTAGTACTCTTTTTGTTATACTTCTTTGCTTAGAAACTTAGCGTTGCTATTTTTTTAACATTGACAACCAGGGCTGTGGAGTCGTCACCAAAAAGTACTAACTCCTACTCCAACAGCTGAAATTTCAACTCCGACTCCTTATCTTACCTTAATGCTAAATGTATATGAGACTGGTCCTTATTTGACTTTAAACTTTTTTTTTAATGCAGTACCTTTTAGATGGTTAAATATAGCAAGAAAATTATTCCGTAAAAATTTCGAATCAATATTTTAAATATTCAATCGCCAATTTCGTAGTATTTTTATTTTGGAAAATATTTTTTTTCAAACGACTTACTTTACATATGTACATACATATTTTTGAACAATTTCTTATTCAAATTTTTATTACTTATTCGTTTGCCACATTACTAATTTAATATTATTTAAAAAAAAAATGTTATGATATATACTTATATTAAAATTCCTCTCTTCATAAGGATAATTTAATGAAAATAAAACAATATGAATCAAAACTTGTATTAAAAATCATAATCGGTTCAATTAACCACAAGAAAACTAATTATTATAAAGCTATGGCGCCAGGTCTATGTTTAAAAATTTATATATCCTTCAGGCAGTGAAAAAAATTCAATATAAAAAGAGAAAAAACACAAAAATGAACTTTGGTATTCAAGAAAAATTCTTGATAAAAGTACTAAAAAACACAAGTAAGGAAGAGGCGTAAATAAATTAAAAACTTGATTATCAATTACAGCGGACTTCGATCCACCAAAAAGTTGCGTTGGTTAAAAGATTGATGTTTGACTATAGACTGACAGCCATCGTAGTAGCGGAAAGGTTGAAAACGCAAAAACTCTGTTGAAGAGAATGCGGTTATTCTCGAAACATGTGAATTCGGCCCGAATTCGAGCCCCAGCTCAGTCAAAAATAAAAAAGATCAATAAAATTTTAACTCATTTTGTGTTGTGAAATTCCTTTCTTCATTAGAATAATTTAATGAAAATTTAATTCGACGAACTTAAGCCTGATTAATAAAATTAAAATTTGGTTTAAAACCCATAAACATGTCAATTAACCCCAAGAAAACTTCAATTCATTTTTATTGATTCAAATATTTAGCATAATTTTTTTTTATAAAAATTCAGAAGACTATCATATTGTAAGCAAATTTAAAAATTTTTTTGTTTTAATCTTAGCCGATTTTCTTCATTTTACGATTTAGCAGATTTTATCATATTTTTTTTTTTCAAGTTTTGGCAAATCCTTATCAAAAGGTTATGGCTGTGTGCTTGTTGATTAGATATCCTCATCAGAATTTTGCTGTTGAAATTGAGCAGCTCGGTCCATAAATGGCTGAGATATGGGCAAAAAAATTATGTATTTTCGTTTTTTATTTTTAAGTTTATTTTCCAAAAAAAAATATGTTTGAAAAAAGTACCAAAAGGTTGAAAAAATTACTATTTTGCTTGGTGGTCAGTACCACAGGAATTTTTCAATTTTCCATCACTGGTCTCGCCTACTTTTTATTCTGGTAAATTAAACACACGTTTTAACTACACTTAATTAAAGTTAAATACATTTTGTACAAGACTACTTTACTACCATTAGGGAAAAGCGCTAATGTTTGATGCTCTGAGATTTCGAACTGGTGAAAAAGGAGTACTAAAAATGTACACAATTTAGAATTTTTTTAAGGACCAATTTTTATTTCATAAAAAGGAAACAGGTTGTTCCCACTTGCTTGAAAAAATATGCAGATCAGTTGCATAAAAGACTTTTTTGATTAGATAAATATTATTTTTGTAAGAGATGATGGATGACAAAAGTAAAAAATTAACATATGAGGACATTATGAATCCAGCAATCAGTAAAGAAATAAAAAAAATATTTTATAAAGGGTGGTTAAATTTTAAAGGCCCATGTTACGTTTGAATAAAATACAAATTATTTAGGCAATTATTGTCATTTCTTTTTATTATGATAATATTGGTATGGTTTAATTATGTATGGAATAAAATATCAGCCAAATGGCCGCCGCGACCTCGGCTGTACACCTCAATCCGATGGTCCAAATTTTCGATGACGCTGATGCATAATTGAGGTTCTATGCCGTTAATGTGCCGAATTATCTCATCCTTTAGCCCTTGAATTCTTGCTGGCTTATCGACGTACACCTTTTCTTTCAAATTACCCCAAAGAAAGAAGTCCAACGGTGTCAAATCACACGATCTTGGCGGCCAATTGTCATCGCCACCACGTTAGATAACACGGCCATTGAATTTGTCGCGCAAAATAGCCATTGTTTCGTTAGCTGTGTGGCAAGTGGCACCGTCCTGTCGAAACCACATATCGTCCACATCCATATCTTCCAAATCGGGCCATAAAAAGTTCGTGATCATCTCACGATAGCGAACACCATTCACAGTAACTGTGGGTGCATTGGTTTTTCGACACTCTTGGGTTATCACTCGCCCAAATGCGGCAATTCTGCTTGTTAACGGATCCACTGAGGACGATTATGCTGATTAAAAAATCACGAAGGTAAACAAAATGCATTTTGATTTGAACGCCCATTTTCATAATAATCCTAAATAACTTTAACGCGTTGCTCGATTGTGTATTTTTCATGGTTCAAATTGAGTTAGTCCAACATTGAGAAATGTCAAATAAAATGCAGAAAAAAACTTGACGTTTAGGTGTGGTTCACATTCAACATCGGCCCTTAAAATTTAACCACCCGTTATTTAGACAAAAAAAAACCGTTAAGGATGTTTCAGATTTTATTTTTTAGCCCTAAGTATGTTTTGGCAATTATAAGTATGTATATATATTAGAGCGACTCAAAAAAAAGTGGTTTTGTTACCCATCTGAAAATTAAGGTTGATATGTTTTATAATGTTTCCCAAAATATTTTTGTTCTAGCGTTGACCATCCGTGAGCTGGACCATTTTTAAAAAAGGTCTTTTTTCAGTTTTTCGAATTTTTTTGTACTTCGCTTCAAGACGACATAAATAAAATTTGGTATTATCGAAAAGAGTTTTTGAAGCAGCATCCAATGGTATATAACGGATCTTTTGCTTATTACCAGGTTATTATAATTGTAAAATCAAACAATTTGATACCCATATTGCCTATATATGAAAAATATAAAATAGATAAAATATATCGCGATTTTCGCGTTTTATGTGAATAATTACAAAAAAAAGTATATTAACATTATCTTAAAATAGATTCAATTTGAAAAGGAGAACATTACTTCCACATACGTAGAATTTGTATGAAAACCCGAAACGAAAATATGTATTTAGCTTAATATCTCAATTAGTACCCAGCAAATACTTGGTAATCACTTGCAATTACTGAACAACTTACTTTTCAATGACAACTTCATACCATTTGCATTACATAGAAGTAGTTAAGTAATGACTGACATATAATCTGATACATAAGCAGTTGCTTATTAGCTGATTAACGAAATTTATAATTAATTCATAATAAAATTTATTTGAGGTTTTATTTATTCAAATCTAATACAAATTGATTTAAAATACATATTTGTTCTTACATTTTTTTTTATTTCTTATAAATGACAAACCATTTGTGATAGATTTAAATTCAATCCAAATTCATAGAATCGAGCAAATTGTTGATTTTGCACCTGTTACCAAAATGATTATATCGATTGCTTAAAATTGTAAAAATGGAAAATTGTGAATATTTTTTTTTTTCAATAAATTATATTTTTAATTTTAATTAAAAAAATTATCAAAAAACTTTGCCATTTCAAACATTATGTTAATTTATTTAACTAAATTTTGACAATTCCCAACAACAATCCTACAAGTTTAAATTATTTTATTTAAACAAAAAAGTCAAATTATATTTTTTGATATTTAATTAATATTTTAATTAAAAATTTATTTCAAAATAACTTAAATATTAATTAAATCAAAAGTATATTATTAATTTTATTTCAACTAAAAAAATAATTGATTCAACTAATTAAATTTAAATAGTTTTTGAACCATTTTTTTAAGTGATAACAACTTTTTTCTGTGTATGAAAAATTTAAATACTTAATGGATGTCCTTAATGAAGTTTAGTAAAATTTTGCATTTGAAAGTAAATTAAATTTAAAAGCACAATTTGTGTGACAAATTCAGTTTTGTTGATACCAATGTTAAGTACCTATTTGTAAGCGTACGTGGTAATGACTTATTTAACTCCCTATTTGTAAGCGAGGGTGTTAAGCACTTGCCTCTAATGACATCACCGTGTTAAAATAATAAGTTAAAATGCCAATGTAAAAGTAGTGAAGAGTAGTTATAATAGCTTTTTAACTCATTACTTTTCAATGTAAGTTTTTGCTGGGTAGGTCGCAAGCGGTCAAGTTTTATATACCATTGGATGCTGCTTCAAAAACTCTTTTCGATGATATCAAATTTTATTTATGTCGTCTTGGAGCAAAGTACAAAAATATTCGAAAACTGATAAACGACCTTTTTTAGAAATGGTGCAGCTCACGGATGGTCAACGCTAGAACCAAAATATTTTGGGAATCATCATAAAACATATCAACCTTTATTTTCAGAGGGGTAACTAAAACACTTTTTTCGGCTCCATACAACTTGAGTCGGTCTAATATATATATATATCGTTACTTAAATTTAGAAAAGACGTATGTATTTAACATATACACGTTTTTTGAGTTTGAGGCAAAAAACTTGATAAAAAGAATATATAAAAAAGCTTATGTATAGTTTTAGAACTATAAGAAATGAAGGAAAGGTCCTACATTTCTTTTAGTTCTAAAGACGTCTATAAGCTTTTTATATTCTTTTTTTTTATCAAGTTTTATGTCTCAAGCCTAAAAAAACTTGTTATGTTAGATACGCCTTTTCTAAATAAAATAAACGATATGAATGTTTGAAGGTATAGGGAATTTTGGGTTAGGGGGGTTGATTTAAAATAACACATTTTTCTTTCTTGAAGTCTATAGTTTTTAGAGGGCAGATTCAATTAGTTTAATTTATAATATTTACAATATATTTTATTTAAATTTTAAGGAAAGAACTTAAGTTATACTTTTAAAAGTTACGCTGAAACTGGGGCGAACGACGAATTATTCGTAACGAATATTCGTCGTCAGAAATAGAACACATTGGTGTATATGAAAAGATTTCAATTCTTCGCCTATAACGAACTTTGCGATATTTCTATTTCTTACGCACACAAACGACAAATAAATTTTTTAATTAAATATCTATATATAAATCGGCAAAGGCAAAACATTCACCATTTAAAAAGTATTTACTTACTTAAGTGCGCAAAATCTGAAGGTGTAAAAAAGGGTAAATTCGGTAATCTCACATCCCCAAGACTTTAAGAGATACAAAATTAATTTGTACTTATCGTTGTTCATTAGAAAATTAAGTGGACATGTATACTTTTATGGAATTCGGTCCATTTGGAAGTTTTTTGTGACCCCATGTATCTTTTAAGCCAATAAATAAAGATGAAAACATATGCGTAACATATAAATTTGACATTTTTTCTAAATTATTTTGGTACTTTTTTTCAAAATATTTTTCTCTATGTATTGACATATCCGTATTAAGTTATGCGCTCCAACTAAATAATAATAAATGACATCAATTTCCTAAATAATTTGTGTTTTATTCAAAATCAACATCGGCCCTTAAAATTTAACCACCCGTTACAATATTGATTTTTTTGATAATTCAATGGGGAGAAAAAAAGTATCAAAAAGGGGAAATACGGGAAATTGAATTTCTTTCTTTTACTTCTATGGTAGTTTTAAAATTAAATATAATATTGAACTTAGAAACCAAAAATTAAAGGTGCAGGGTCCTGAGTGAATAAGAATCTGTAAAAAGAAGATTTTGATACTTTTTCGATCTACAATTGGTACTTTTTTGATTTTCGTAAATATTTAACCCAGACAGATAAAATTAAACATGCAATGTCCTAAATGGTTGAGAACTTCTTTTTCTTCAACTGGTCCGTTTTTAATTTCCGTTAGTATCAGACCTAGCAACATAAAATAAACATTCAAGGTCCTGATTTAATGAGAATCTTTTTGGTACTTTTTCGTTCTTTAACTGGTACTTTTGGAATTTTTATTAAACTGCACCTAGAAACATAAAATTCAACATGCAGTGTTTAGAGAGATTGAGAAACTATATGAGGAGACTTTTTGGTACTTTTTGATTTTGTTTCGGTACTTTCTGATTTTTTTTATCTTATTGAACTCACAAAACTAAATTAAATATTTACGAACTTGAGTGGAAGATAATATATGGACCGGAGATTAGTCCCGACAAATCGATTCACTAAGACGAAAAAAATAAATGGCCGAAACAAGTAGGTTCATATATACTTAATTAAATATTTTCTCCATATTTGCATAAATAACGGTTTTCGAATTTCGACCACATGGCAAACACTAGTACAACAATATTATGTTTTAAGCTATTTTTTTTTGTAACTTTTTTTGAAATATGGTCACGTCATGATTTGATAAATGTAAACCAATAAATAATAAAAATTAATTTACAAAAAACTTTTAATAATTGGTGCTATTAAAAAAAGAAGAAAATTTATACATAGCATTGAAATAATTAAAAAAGAAGTTATGAAAAACAAAGACTTATATAATCTGTCGTCTAAGGTATTTATTTTAAAAAATTCCAAAAAATTATAAATGCGTTAATACCTGGGGGCAAGGCGAATTCATACAAGTGACCTTGGCTTGTAACGTAAGCAACAGCTGATAACTAACCATACCATCAAAATGGTATACCGTTCTGTTGGTTCTGGGGAATCTTTTATTAATTCTATAATTTTCACTTAGAATTATGAAATTTAAAACGTTTTCATATTAATTTCAAAACACACAATTTAAAATTAAAAACAAAATAAAATGTACGTTTGAATTGTTTACTACACTGTTGTATTATTTTGACACTACGTTAAAGTATTTTACAGTGTTGTATCCGTTTTCAAAATAATACCACCTGATATGAATTCTCCTTGCTGGGGGCTTATTCTGTATTGCGATCCGAAATTCAATGCGACTCGAAAATATATAGATGCGAATAATTGCTTTTCTGTGTTACGATGTTCGTATTTAAAATGCTTAAAAGTAGAAAGTCTATATTCTGTAATGCAAAAGCAAATGTCAAAATCGCAAGACTTATACGACGGCAAAACAGCATTCGCAAGCACAAAAATGTAAGTGATAAATAATATTTGATTTAATCTCAGAATTTTTTCTTTTTCATAACTTACTTTATTATATTCAACATTTTTTATTATTCGAATTTATTCTATTAGCTAAATTTCAGTTGTAGAACTATTACAAAAAGCTTTATAAAATAGAATAAATTCGAATAATAAAAAATGTTGAATATTTGATTTATTTATTCTCAAAATTAAACAATAAATTATATACTTTTTTAATATGTGGCACTATTTTCTAGGCTATCGGCCCAAAAAATAATATATCTACTTTAATTGCATTTAATAATAAACTTTTAATTAGGGAAAAAAATCAATAAGACCTGTTCAAAAATTTGTTTGGCAAATTATGGAACTTTTAAAAAATTTAAGTAAATTTATTTTGTATCAAAACTACACAACATTTTTTTTATATTAAATTTGAAGTTTTTTTCTTCTATTTTTTGACCAGTATTGCCATGATTGGAAGTAAAATTTGAATGAGAATAGGAAAGTCTTATAGAATGACAACTTTTTCGCATCGCATTTCACTTGCGCATCGCATTGACTTTTGCATTGCCTAATAAGACAGGGGCCTTATTATATCGTGCACTTATTATATCTTATTTGACGAAACTTACGCAACGAATTCTTTCCGACGAATTCGTCATGCTAGGCAAAGTTTGTTGTATGTTCCAGTTGTATTTATACCATAAGTACTTATTTATAAGCTTTTTTATTAAATTATTTATCACGTTTAAGGCACGTTTTTTGGTATGTAAAATGTTTAAATTTTTAGTTTCTGGCTTTAAATGATGGATACGTTAAAAGTTAATAATTTCACAAAATAATTTTCAGACGTTTAAGATTAGGTATAAAAACATCGCAAGACGTTCTTGCACTTCGGTTCATCGTAATGGTTCAATGTTTTTATCGCCAATAAGAATTCAACGCAAAAATTACTTAATTTTATGAATAAACAGCATTTAATAATTTGTGCTCTTTAATATACGTGCTCCTTTTAAATATTTCTTATAACTTTTCGCAAAATTTTTGGGTGTAATGGAGATTATTTCATTTTGAATGTTGGTTGTTAGGCTTTTTCCAATACATATACCCAAAGCAAACTGTCAGGAGTGGTTAATCCGGCAAACGTGGATGCCAGTTTAATTGTATTGTCTCTGTACCTCTGTACCTCTGAAGCCTGAATACTGCAATTCTGCTTGTTACCGAAACTATTTAATAGGAAATGGGTTTCATGGCTCATTATCAAATTGTGAATACAATGGATTTATTTACGAAAAAAATAAAATTCAGTTATTTGGTACGTTATTTTATTGTAAAGCTATTCATAGTAAATTTGCAAAAAAATACATATATTTTTTAAATTAAGTCTTTAACTCCGATACCAGTAACCACCCATTATCAACACATGGTCATCAACTATTTGCATAGAAAAAAGCCAAAATTACTATTCATAAAGTCATAAACTAACATTCAGCTGGAATATTATTTAAACGTGAAACATTTTTCAAACTAAGTGAAAAGAAAACTGTTATAACAGTGTTAGATACAACTCTATAATTATGCTGTCGCCTTATACTTCGTTATATGATCATTATAATGCATTTTATTTATTGTTAGCCAAGTTTAAACAAATACAAACTCACGTTTATACTAGCAACCCCATTATTAAGGTTATTGTAGTAAACAAACAATGGTGAAAGAAACGTTAATAGCAGTGTATAAAGCAAGATGGGAAGGTGTGTATAAAGAAGTTGAAAATTGTATTAAATTGACTTTTTACATTATTTTATTCTTTCGTTTTTTTACTTAATCTCTATCCATAATTCTGGATAAAAAAAAGGGTTTGGAACTTTTATGACTTGATTACATTTCACCTTATAGTCTTAGCTCATACTTTCTCAGGTGTTGTAAAATGTAGAGTTGAGTGGTTTTATATAGTAATTTTGCAATATAAAACAAATTTCTTTTTTTCTTCTTAAACACTCGTTGCAGTTTTTAACGAAGAAGTACTAGCAAACAAATTAATGTAATTCAGCCATAAAGCGAATGTTTGAGCTGGTAATGCTAAACATTTAGTAGAAGTATGAATGGCTAGTTACCTTGCAAATTATTTACCACTAAAAAGTTTAGAAATATACTGATTGATTTGACTTTTCGTTTTGAATTCTATAGTTTATATTGCAATTGTTATATGGATTGAAGTTAATTTTATTATATCAATTTATCTGTTTACTGTCCATTTAATACACAGTGATAAAATTAAAAAAAAAGTAGCATAGTAAATAAAATATTCAAACTTATTAGACAATTAAACAAGCAACAGGTTATTAGTAAAAGTCTACACAGAAAGAAAAACCTCGTACTAAATTTAAGTTTTTTCTGCTTACTTTTGGTACGAGTTGTTATTAAGAATTTAAGTACGAACTTCACGAAAAAGTTCTTAAGACAATCGAAAGTGGGATAACTTTCGAAGAATAATATGTGTGCATAATAGAAACAACAACAACACTAGAAAAGGAGTGAAACATTATTTTCATGTTTTGTATAGAAACAACAACAACACTACAACTACACTTGCTATTGACACCACTTCGGCTTGATTTAAGTACGGATGAATTGGTTTTTATTTTCAGTGTCGCCTATTCAGTTATTGTAACTTAAGATACCCAGTTATAGCGCAGAATATCAGGGCAGACAACATTGAGTTTTGAAAAGTTTCAGCACATTAATCACATTGAACCTCAATTAGTTATGTCCAGAGTCATTGAAAATATGGACCATCGGATAGTGGTATGCCATATTTTAAAATAATTCTCCGAAAATTTTTTGTTTTATTTACAATTAACATCTTATTCGCTTTTATTTGTATAATATTTTCAGCTTTTCTAAAGTCTTTGAAAAAGGGTTACCTGATGATCTGGCCTAAGCAACCAGTGAAATGCGCATAAAAATTAGATTTCCCTCAACAATAAATTTCAGTGTATTTATCAGAAATAAAAATTGGAAATTTAGCACATCACAGAGAAATTTTATTAATCGTTCGTTTTGGTTGGACCACCACTTAGTACGCCAATCGACTCGAAATCACTTTTTGAATCGATTAAACGATGTCCATCAGTCCGTCCGGCTGGCAAGCTGTCCATGTAAACGTTGTGCGCAAAGAGCAGGTCGCAATTTTGGAAATAATGATTAGATTTAGAACATACACGCAGAGGAAAATATCGTTGGGCATGGTTACGGCAACTACACTATGTTTATTGTAACAATATATTGTTGTACACAAAATAATATCAACAATATTTTAGTTACTGTAAACTTTTCAATGTTTATCGCAATTTATAATTTAAGTATGGTTCAATGGAAAAATAATAATTTTTATAGCAACTAAATAATGATAGCTTTGAAAAATATTGACCATTGTTTTGTGTTATGTAAGAGAAAAAGAAGGAAAATTCTATAAAATAATTTATAAATAATTGCGACCTACGACAAAAACAGGTTAAAAATATTATGTTTAAAGTTGCATCATATTATGATGTGAAATATCTGTAACAGTTTTACGTTAAGGTTGCTAGTAAGTAAAAAATCATATTTAAAAAGCATGATTAACATGATAATAATATGATTACTTGTTAACTTATTATGATTAACATGACAATAATATGATTT
The DNA here is from genome assembly GCA_943735925.1 of Pollenia amentaria. Classification (NCBI taxonomy): domain Eukaryota; kingdom Metazoa; phylum Arthropoda; class Insecta; order Diptera; family Polleniidae; genus Pollenia; species Pollenia amentaria. The sequence continues at coordinate 58,069,787 of OX031006.1, forward strand.
TGCGTGTATGCTCTAATTGTCACAAGAACTAATTTTGTATAGCCCCCATACAAGCTTCTTGCCAGAATATGGTCTTTGGGCCCATAGACCTTCTTTTTATGCGGGTATTTAGATAAAATTTTGTCCAAACTTTTTCTATGGCAGCCTAATTTATTTTGAAGAATTTAGTTGCAAATACTTTCCCGAAAATATCTTTTAATGCAATCACTCTCTTATAAATGTTGGTATTACAATTAATTTTGGCGGCAATAACTCTGACGATAGCTTCTTTGTCGTTTGTATTGGTAGGTATATAATTGAGCATATGTAGGTCCTGTATGACATCGCTAAAACTACTTGAAGACAAAAAATTCCATATAGATAAAGATATCTAAATAATATTCGGCACAAAGAACATTTACATTACTCTTAAGCTCATAATATAATTTTGTTCTGGCGGATGCATGATTGCCCATGGGTCCCAAATAGGGCATACTCTCGAAAATTTGTATATAAATACCAACGGTGGTGTAGGGTATTATATGATCGGGCTTGAATGCCTATATTTTTTATCCTTTCATAAGATATTTCTTAATTTTAAAGAAAAATTTCAACAAACAAGCTATTCTTCATACTAAAACATTTTGCTGATTCAATGAGTAAATGTATGTTCACACTTATTTAATATTTGACGTCCTACACGTAACCACTACTTTTATGAAAAAAATTTTTTGCTTTGGTAAGAGCAACCATCATTTAACAGTTTCCAAATTACATTAAACAATTATCTTCTTACAAATAAAGTTTAGTGAATCAATAAGCATTGTTCAAAATAAAGCTAATTTTAGTTCAATTTGCCGGTCACGCTTTTTTGAATTTGTTAGTCAAATATTTGATAAATGTTAAAAACCTTAAGAAATTTATAAAAATTTTATTTTCTATACTATTAACTAATTATATCAAATTATAAAAACCAACTTATTTAAGAATTTTTCTTTTTTTTAAACAAAGGATAATTTTTACATTATCATTTATATGCAAGTGCAAATACAGCTGGAATACTCGTAAAACATATGCAGTTATGGTCTGCTATATCTTTGTCTAGTTATAACCAAATGTGCGTGTAATTATTTACTTAATTTTATGAAAAATTGTAGATTTTTGCTATAAAACTCTACAAAAAATCCACTTTTACACTTACACAAGCACACAATTTTATTCCGCTAATTATACTTTCGAAATAGAGAAAAAAATTTATAACACGCCAATATTAACAGCCAAAACTTTCATGCGAAATAAGGGAATTGAAAACATGAAAAAACAGGATGAAATAGAAAACTAGAAAAACATATTTTACTTATTCATTAGAAAGGAGAAGAAAGAAATAAGAGGAAAAAACCAGTAAGAGTGCTACACCGGGCTGTTGCGTATCTTTGACACCCTTTGCTATACATTTTAATTATATAAAATTATACTTGATTATGATTTTTTTTATGTATAACTTATAAATTTACAACAATTGGCAAATCATTTGTGTCTTTAATATCTTTTATGTCATATTTTACATTTATTCCGACTTTGTCATCAACCGAAATAGTGTAAAGAACCGCTTTGAGGATATCGAATTTTTCTGCCAACAAAGCATCAATTGTGGGAAGTTTTGCTTAAATTCTTAAATATGACAAAAAAAACTTGCAGTTGAGGCCCATCAAAGGTTATCCCGAATACCGATTTAAACTTGCGAAAGATGGTTTGTGACATTCAAAAGGCCTTTAAACAAGGAGCATTAAAATCGCCCAAGTCAGTCAAAAAAAGTACTCAGATGATGGCTTGAAAGCATTATATCATGAATTTTGTTTTCAAACTCTGAACTTGCAAAATAATTGGGTGCCACTCTGTCAGCAACTTCAAAACGCTTTCAGGCAGCAGGATTCATTAAAAGCAAACAATTGGAGCTTAGGCCGAGGGACGTAGAAATACAATTTAACATGTTCGAAATGGTGCTTAAACGTTAGAAAACGAACTAGTTTTTGCATCGAATGATTAATCCTGGATAAATCCTGGCTAACCAGCCGAATCAATGCCAATGCTGGCGCTTGTGTAACACCCAATTTTCACGAGGACCTTTACAGCGTCGTTTTTTCTTCATTCCCTTTTCAAGCAACTTGCAAAAATCCTTTGCGTTTATGCAATGATTTTGGTTGCGTTTACTGTAGGGCCTTCATTATCCGTAATTCGACTAACCGGCAGCATAAATTAACCGGGAAATAAAATGAATTTGTTGGCATTGATTTACATTTCTTTGCAACGGTTGCCCCTATTAAAATTACTTTTTTCCCAATATTTTTTAAATATTTACATTATATTTTTACATAAAAAATTTCTAATTCAGAATGTTGTCGGTCCCGCCTGTTATGAATAATCGAGGTCTCACTGTATTTTCAACCTGATACTTCAAAGTAAGAAAAAGAATAAAACGGTGCAAGAAGAAGTTTAAAAAGAAATATAAAAAGCGTCATAAAAAATACAAATAGAGTCTCTTTGTTTATCCCTCTTTCTTCTCTTCACGCAGAGAAAAAATATATTTAAATATGGTCACCTCCAACAAAACTATTTTTAAAGAAAATTTTAAACATATTATGTTTAATTTAACCATATTATTGTCAGCAACAACCATATTATTGTTAAATTAGTCCTCCATCAAGAAGGCACAATCATATTACGGTTGCCTCTAAACATGTTTATGGTTAAATATGACAATAATTTGTTTTTAAAATAACAATAATATTTTCCTATTTTCCAAGAGCAACATTCTATGGTTGAAAATCAACCATGCTATTATAAATGCTAAACATATTTTAGTTATTATTAACCAAAACTTGTTCGGAGGCAACCATAATATAGTTGTGCCTTCTTGATGGAGGACTAATTTAACCATAATATGGTTGTCGATGACAATCATATGGTTAAAATAACAATAGTATGTTTGCAATTTTATTTAAAAATAGTTTTGTTGGAGGTGACCATATACATATAAACATATTTTTTCTCTGGGTGTACACCGTTTGCCAACAAACGAAAAACGACGTCGCAAAAGCGGCGTCGTAAAAGCTCCCCCATGAAAATTGGGAGTAGGGCTCTGTGTTTCGTACCACCTGAAGCCAAAGAGTACACCAGACGTGAAAAAACTGACATGTGAAAAAGGCTGAAATCAGTTGCGTAGCCAGCTTTCAAAGAAAGAGAAAGAGAGTGTTTTTCAGTAGTAAAGTGTAAAACTGTAGCGGCGGCCTGTTTCACAAATCAACACAAGTTGCGTGATCAAGACAAAAAAAAAAACACAAGCCACGTTAAACAAAAGAATTAGTTCAATAAACGCTTTGTTTTGTGCAAAAGAATTTATGTAGTAATTTTATTTTGTTTTGTTATGTTATTTACTTTATTAAATATTAATAACTTGTGTTGTGGTCAACTTAAAAGTTAAAAATACAACAGTTTTGCAAATAAATCTCAATTAAAGAAATTTATGTTCATTGTATTGTGGCATAAAAGATGGTACAAAGAGCAATGCAAAAAGGGCAGCTTTCGAAGAAAGAGAAAAAATACAATACCTTCCTTATCGTGTCACCTCTGTGTGTACTCTGTGCTTGAAGCATCCCAAAACGGACCAGGCGATTACAGAAAAACTGTCCTAAGCACTTTTACTTTGTTTAACGAAATCTTCGGCAAAAACACGAGTATGCCACTAGACATAAAACCGTTATATTCCATCTTACCAACGCACGGTCGCCTGTTGCAAAACTATAAGAAACTAGTGGGTGGGAAGTTCTATCGAAGGCACCTTCCGTGTTAACTCACTTCCTGCGTCACTGACTGCGTAGCACAAAAAAATGTTAGTGCTTTATTCCTCGCAGATTCCAAATTCTATGAACCGATTTATATTTTAAGGTCCAGAATCAGAAAGTATTTTCAAGACCCGGCTTTTCGACAGCCTCACTTTCCATATATGCACTTTTTAGGCAAAATAGCCATAAATATTACGTATGAATTATCCTTTAAATATCCTTTGCTCCAATATCGTCAGAACTTAAAAACATTAGTTTTACATAAAACGACTTAAAAGTTTTAAATTTACAAAGAACATAATGGAAAAAGAATATTTTGTTCTTCTCTCAAGAGTTGAGTTTATAGCATATTAATAAGAAATACTTACAATATCTTCAATAAAATGATTTACTAAGCATTGGTGATATTAAGTAAAAATGTAAGAGTTTTGCAAATGAGCAATATGTATGTAATATTTCCTTTATATATTTTCCTTTCTTTTAATTGTATAATTTTAAGATATTGAAAAATTCAGAATAAAATTATTTGTGCCTTAATCCATAATTTTAATTATTTCTTTTAGAAACAACATTCTAGACGCGGCCATTTCATATTATTCATTTGCTTCTAACATATCGCTTATTTACTTTAATAGTGACATCCCTCAAAAAATAAATTTTAGAGTTAGTGATGCATAATTGTTTACTATGTTTTGCTTTGTATTATGTATTAAATTCATCTCTATATCTTTTATACCTTTTCCGTTTACTATTGAAGTAAATGGCCGATATATCCTGCAAGGCGCCTGCGGCAATGTTTATTCCAAAAGGCATTACCTTGTAATTTTCATTAAATACTGAAATGAACAAAGTTTCCGCTCTGGCTGCTACTTATACAAAATTTTGAAAATAGTCCATTCTTTTTCAGTATAAGGTCTAAATCCTAATAGATTTTAATGCCCAAAGATATCTAATCCATTTTTCGTAAGGTAAATTTGCCTTCTTGTCCTATTTCGCAATTGAGTAAACTAAATTATTTAAAAAAATCTGGTTTCAAAACTGTAAAATTTCTAGCCTTGATTTCTGTTTTTAATACTTTTCCAATTGGGATTTACGTTATCTGAGAACAACAAAATAAGCTAATGATATTTTGTTGTCTTTGATTAAATTGATTTTTGTTTTTCTAATTTCCAATGGTTCCTTTTTAGTTATTAATCACAACAGTTGTCTTAAATGAATACTTCTTGGTATTACACACGAATTGAGAAACTTAATATACCCATAAACCCCTACTCACCAACTTATTGTATGCAATCAATGGTAATAAAAACTTGTGCTCTTATTTCATCTATTTTAAATGGAACAATCATATCACAACAACAATGGAAACTAAATCGAAACCCCTTCCATTTCTCACGCAGACCCTTTTAAAACACGTTCAAATGTTATGAATAACATATTGGCATACACTTTTACAAAAACACACACACGCTGTAATAGAGAACTCACTAATACAATGATAAAATTGCAACAATTTTTAGAAAATAACATCATGCAATCTGTAACTGTGGCTGTGTGTATATATATGGTTTAATATATTTGTATGTATGTATGTGATTTTTTAATGAAACTTCATAAACTAACGAAAGTTTAACAAAATTTATGATGGTGAACTCGCACAGAACTCAAAATAGTCTACAGCAATACTTTAATTTAAATATTCCAAAAAAATTTTTAGGTACATACAACATACTTTTTTTTATTCTAATTAAAAAAATATATTTTTGACCTAAATATTTTTACAAAAAAGTAGATGTAGGGCAAAAATATATTTTTTTTTAATTAGCATACAAAAAAGTTTCGACTTCCTTGTTTGTTTTGCATTGCCGCTTTCATTCAAAGTAAATATTTTCAAATAAATTATTGTACCCTCAGCTGGACTCTGCGCGGTTTTTGTGCTCAAGTATCGCGAGAGGCATTAACCATTTTGCATTCTGCATGTACCGAAAACACATTTTTCGATATGGCCACTCTTAACAAAAATATTTTTAACCATATTTTTGTCATCGCCAACAATATTATGATTAAATTAGTACTCTTTTTAGAAGCATATTATGGTTGCCTCCAGTTAATAACCACAGTAATATGTTTATGCTAAGATATGTTCAGCAACTTTGTAGAAAATGTTACGGCAAATATTTTTTGTGAAACATAGAAAATAGATAGATTTTAAAAAACATCCCTAACAACAGCGTAGACATGAATAAATTGTTCGATTGAGCGATTGTAAAACTTATTGAAGATATTTTGCAAAAAAAGTTCGAAAAAGTTCGTCTCATATGACTGGAAATCATAACGTTAAATTTCGTGAGATCGGTCCATAATTTACCCTAGGCCCCATATAAGCTCTACTCTCGGAAAACACTTTATTACGCCTAAAGCCATATAATGTCCCCTTTGGGAAAATAATTAAGTTCGCCTAAAACCGTAGCAGATATAGATATTGCGTTAAAATTTGTTCCAACTTAGCTTCAAATGGCCAGAAAAAATGTCATGCAATTTTGTGATATACGGTCCACATTTAACCTTAGAACCCATATAAAGAGGCTTTCTGAATTCTACTGTAAACGCTAACACAAGTTTCACTGCTGTATTGATATTTATTCTAATTTATGCTTTTTTATACCAGAAATCACTCTTCAAAATTTTGGGGTGATTGATTCATTATTTACCATGAGTCCAATATAAATTCCCCTCCTGAAAATTAATTTAATTCGGCTAAAACTGTTACGAGTCATGATATTTTGTTCAAGCTAGGACAAATTCTCTAAAAAGAAAAGTATAAAACTTTCTGATTGTAGGTCAATCAATTAATTTAGGTCTAATAGTACGTTTCCACTTACATGTTTTGGGCGACAAAACCAGTTTTGCTGTAAAACAAGTGTTTTGCTACTTGTTTTCTTATACATTTTTCATGCTCGAAAACCCCAAACAAAAACTAGTTTTGCTCCAAAACATATCGAAAATTTTTGAAAATCATGAATACAACTCTGAGTTATCCATTATTGATGATTGACAAATTCGAAAAAGTGACATATTTACCAAAATAACCAGACTTTTTAAAAAGGTTAATGCAACTTTCCAGCTGATTTTTTATATTGCAACGTAAAATAATGAACTGATATAATAGAAAGGTAGTAAATGATGTGCTTTTATATACGTACAATGTACGTACAATTTCGTACATATGTATATGTATATCTGTGTATTACAAACAAACAAGGAAATTCTATGCAAAAAACAACACATATTTTGTTTGGCTTTCATGTTTGTTTACAACATAAATGTCACATTAATTTCGAAAATTCGAAAGCCAAAACGACTTTAACATAATGGAAGACAAGTTTTGCTTAAAACAAGTTGTTTTGCTCATAGTGGAAACATAGTATAAGCCGCAACCAATTTTAATGCCGAAGTCCGTTTCCTGAAATATTCGAACTGTTGGTGAAGGGTATCAAAGATTCGGCACAGCCAAAAATAACACTCTAACTAGTTTTTCTTTAATATAAATTTTTATTTATGCAATTAAAACTTTAATAATCACACTAGTTGGGAATAGAGCACAACAAGATTTTGTATCTTATTAATGAAAAATTATGTATTCCCAAGAATAACTTTGATCATCACACTAAATAGATTTTTCAGTGTTTAATATAAGCCAACTAATATTTTGTCTACTTGGCTTATCTTGGATTAGTGCAATTTAATGGCGATTTCTTTTCTGAGAAATATGTTGCATAAATGGTACATGCTCTATCTCTTTTGTGTAGAGCATGTACCATTTATGCAACATTTTTCTCAGAAAAGAAATCGCCATAAACCTAATTTCCTGATTGGCATTTAATGAGTGTGATGTAAAATAATAGACCGATATTATTTAGTTTCAATACCGTTACTTGGCTTATTAAGTTTATTTTCTCCATATTCCGTCTTTCAGTGTGGCCTTTGTAATGGCAAAGCGTTTATATCATGGAAGTGTGTATGGGAACTAATGAAACATTGGGTCGATCTGACTTCATTTACAAAACGAAAATAAAAAATAGCCTATTTTATAATTCAATTGTTATGTCATTTATTGTGACAAATTATCTAGTTAAAAAGGTAACTCGAATTAGGGCTAAGTTAACTGTGGTAGAAAATTTTTTAATAAATAAGAAAAACACATATTTTTGCTATTTGAGTTTTATCTCTCTGAATAAAAAATTTCAGTCGTTATCAAGGACCGGAAAACGTTTTTTTTTTATGTTTTTAAAAAAATATTTATCATTGGTGTTCGAAAAATATTTTAAATTGTACAATAACCAAAAATAGATAAAAATATTTTGTTTGATATTGTTTCTTAAAGTTCAAAATAATAAAGTTCTTAAAAAAAACGTTTTTGAGAAAAATATTTTTTTTTGTTCTTTTGTACAAAAAATTAAGAACCGAAAACTTAATTTTTTCTTTTTAAAAATTTAAAAATCATGCGTACAAAATAATTTTTTTTTTTTTTCATCAGTTTAAAAAAATAAAAGCAAACACAAAAAAAAGATATTTATTTTTTCAGTACAATATTATTTTGTACATGAAAAAAAAAGAACCGAAAACTAAAAATTGAATTTTTTTAATTGACAAAATTTAAACTCATACGTACAAAATTATAGTAAAAAATATAAAGCTAATAAATAATAAGTAGTTATAACATGATAAAGATTATCCTAGAACTAAATAGTAATCTTATCAATTACCTTGATGTTGAGTTTGAGCAACAATAAATTTTCTACATGCTCAGAACTTAAATTCCTTCTATTTTAGATCATAATAATTGGCAAAGCACTGAAGGCTGTCTCCACAGATACCTGTGTTGCGGGTACAGCTAATGCAACAGCAGCTAGTTTTGATAATTAAGAATCTCTAAGGATTTTTTGCATTTGCAATTTTAAACACAATTTTATATTATAATTTTAATAAAATTCTCAATTTTAACTTCAAATTGAGTTTTTATTGTTAGTTTCTAAAAACAAAAAAAAATATTTTTCTCAAAAAAAGGTTTTTTTAAGAACTTTATTATTTTGAACTTAGAAGAACAAAAAACACAAAATAATTTTTTTTTTTTTTTTATTGTACAGTTGAAAACATGTTTTGAACACCAATGATAAATATTTAAAAAAAAAAAAAAAAAAAAAAAATTAAAAAAACGTTTTTGTGTATTTTTCAAATTTTTGTTTTTTTGTTTCTTTTCATGTACAAAACACATATTGTACTTAAAAAATAAATATCTTTTTTGTGTTTCCTATTTTTTTTTTAACTGATAGAAAAAAAAAATTTATTTTGTACGCATGAGTTTTGAATTTTTCAAATGAAAAACTTAAATTTTAAGTTTTCGGTTCTTAATTTCTGATGCCTGGTCGTTATATTACAAACAATATACCCATGGGCAGACGAACGTATATGTATATATACATATACATATATAGAAATAAGAATCAGAAAATCTGTAAAGTAAGTATATTCTGGGTAGTGTTGCAAGTTTAAGACGATCTAGCTATATACATAGATATATATATATATATTTTCTGATTCTTATTTCAACACATAGGAAAAAATATGGTTGGAAAAATCCTATGATCGTAGGCAACCATAAAATAGTTCCATATTGTTTTGTTATATAAACATATTAATGTTTTATTTAATTATATTGTGATCAGATGTGGACATATGATGTTTAAATTTGACCTGATCATACACAGAAAAAAGTGTTTTATCAATTAACAAAAGGGTTTAAAAACTATTTAAATTTAATTAATGTGATAATTGAATCAATTTTTTTTTAGTGGAAATAAAATTAAAAATTTAATTTTGGATTAATTAACATCTTAGTTGTTTTGAAATACATTTTCAATTAAAATTTTAATTAAATAACAAAAAATCTTAATTGACTTTTTTCGTTTAAAATAAAATAATTTAAACATGTAGAATTGTTGTTGGGAATTGTCAATATTTATTTAAATAAATTAACACATTGTTTGAAATGGCAAAGTATTTTTTTTATCATTTTTTTAATTAAAATTAAAAATATCAATCATTAAAGAAAAAAAAATATTCACAATTTTACAATTTTTAGTAATCAATATAACCACTTTGGTAATAGGTGAAAAATCAACAAATTGTTTGCTTGATGTTATGAATTTGGTATAAATTTGGTGGTTGGAGAAATTTAATAACTTTTTCCGTGTAATATGGTTAATATAATAATATAACATTGCTAAGTATTATAAAGTCACTTTTTACTATAATATATTGATTAATAGTATTATGGTTATTTATTTCGGATATTTTCTTATAAAGGGTGGCCTAAAATAGCCGAAGGGGTTAGAATTCCATATAACTTTTTTAATTATTATTTTTCTTTGGTTTTCAGCATTTTGTGAAGAAAACTTGGGAAATTAAGTAGGAATAACTTTCAATCGAACAAAAATAGTAACACTCGAAATTTTGCGAAAAGTTATGTTAAATATGCTAAAAACAGCACGTATATATGTGCGAAACAGAAAAAAACACCACTTGCCAGATATAATTTTTCATAATTAAATTAAAAATATTTTCCATATACTTACTGTTTTTTTAAAATTTTTTTTTAATAATTATATCTTAAATAAAGAGTTATAATTAACTCAAGCCCCTTCCGTCACCTTGGGCCACCCTGTATGTTTTTCGTTATTGTCAAGTTTTAATTATTTTTTGCGTTTGTTTATTGCTTTTTTAAGTGTTTCTTTCAATCATGAGTGACAGTTCTGCACAAGTTTTCGTTTGCTTGCTTGTGTTATGGTCACTCTACTAATGAAAAGGGGTTGGCAATATATGAAAAGGGATTTTTTTTTAGATCAGAACCGTTGTCGAATAAAAAGAAGAAAGAAAAAAACAAGTAGAAGAAGCGAAATAGATGTATAAAAAAAAATATTGTTTATATATTTACAATTGCTGAAAACTTGATTTTCATTAAATTATTTTTATGAAGGAAGGAATTTTACAACATAAAAATTATTACAATTTATTTTTCATTTGACTGCCGTGGGGCTCGAACTCCCGTTCACGGACTGGTTGATCTGACGCGTTTCGATAGTAGCCACACTATCTCTTCAGAGGTTTTTGCCGTTTTACCCTCACTGTCATTGAAGGCGACTGGCAATTTGTAGCAAAACATCAATCTGTTAACCAAATTGGTAGATAATTTTTCATTCACGGCAGTCAAGAATAAGAAATTATCAATAAATTTTAATTAATTACATGTTGTAAAATTCCTTCCTTCATAAAAATAATTTAATGAAAATTAAATTTAATAAACTTTATTTAGCCTAATTAAAAATACGAAAATTTGCATTAAGAACCATAAAACAGTTCAACAAAATAATCAAAATACAAAATATTGATGAAAATATGTTTGAAGATAGTGGAAGCTAGCGTCTTCGAGGTTACTTAGGGATACAGATACAAAGATGTCAGCCTTTTGTATCTTCTTACCTTGGGAGTGTGACAAGTGGTCGTCGGCATCAAAAGGAAAAATACAACATTTTAAAAGAGTAAACAAATTTATGAAAATTTATTGAAGAGATTTTTTTAAGTGTGGCTTAAAATTTAATTGCAAAATATCAAACATAAGTTTTGAACAATTGAAACTAAAATTGAAAAAAAATAACATTCTAAACGAAATTAAAACTTAATAAAAGTCCTTAATCAAATGAACACCATCACGTTCAAAAAAAACTTGAGGCGTAATTAAGTAAAATTTTAAACATAATGTCTTATTGAAATAAGTGCCAAAGACGGAGTTAAGTCAATAAAATAATAAAAAAAAACCCAGCTAAAAATTTTAATAAGAAAGACTTTGGCTGGGTTTTTGAGATCTTGGTTAAACTAGGTTTAGTTAATCTGAAAAAGATTTGTGCCGCCATTGCCAAGCTTGTATACAAAATTTTGACGGAAATCATTCGGCGGAAAAATTCAAGTTTCAGAGTACGTTAAAGTAGGTTTAAACTTAATCCACATCTCAAATACCCGATATTATTTAACTAAATTAATTTTAAAGAAAGAAAACTTAAACCTAATTTTTAATCCAAAACTGAAGGTTCCTCATCTCCTAGGGCGCTACCATCTTCCCTTGTCCCACGAGCATGAGTTTAGCCAGCGGAAAGCAGCACCAAGCCCTGGGATATACCGGTATCTGCCTTGATTTCAGTCCTTTAGGACATTTAAAGCCTAAAGTGTGCGGTTAGGATTAGCTCAAGCCTAGGTTTTTGGTCTCGGTAGGGTTAATTAACCCGTTGATTAATTTCCCTTGAAAGAAACAAAAGTTAAAGTTTAAAAACTAGGGAGAAATACATACATATGGTGACGGTTTATTCTAATCCTACCATAAAATTAGGACATCCGAACAAAATTACGGACTGACGGCAGACCTTTAGAGAATTATTCTGGAGGCGGCAGGAATATAAATATTTAATTATCTTTGCTAAAGGAAAGAAAGAACAATTTTACCGCTTTTTATGAATGTTTTTTATACATATACATATATAATTGTTTAAGGAATGAACATTTCCCTTAATAAATGTTTGTTCAATTTAATATATTTAAATTAAATTAATAATGAATACGGGGCTTAAAGTTTAGAAGTTTTTTTTATTAGGTGTTCAAACAGAATTGAAGGTTTAACTTCAGACAACAATCCTAAAGCCCATTATTAAAACGTCGGCAGTAACTTAAAATGTTATCTCATTTTATTATTTTGATTTGAATAAGTGCCTATATGTGAGAGCATTAGAAAAAACGTTCTCAAAATAAAATTTATTTTATTTTAAGACGGCATTCTACGACAAATATTTATGTCAAATTGTATAAAAAAACGTGGTCTCGACACAATTCTGTTTGAACACTAATTCCGTAAATTAGTTTATAAAGTAAATTTTCCTTTTTTTGTACATTTATTATCATAAAGTTGTTTTTGGGAATACATAATTTTTTTCATTTCACTGGTTGCTTAGGCCAGATCATTAGGAAAAGTTCTCCTAAATAACTAGCGGGCCCGTTGCCTGCTTCGCACGGCAAAACAAAATAAGAAAATAAACACACTTGTTTTTAATAAAGTTGGTTTTGTTCCCTATTATTCAACTTTTAATTCTAGTTTCTTACAATCTTAGACTATGTATCACTTAAGCTATCTTAGTGCTCTTTCGTAGACAACATTTTTGGTTTTGCCATGAGTTGTTGTGTAGATAAAGAGAACTGAAGGCTTGCCAACACGTGAGCACGAAACATATAACTGGCCGTGTGAAAAGCAAGGATATTCTAAATCAATTCCGCACAATTCCAACGATTGCCCTTTCGCTTTATTTATTGTAATAGCAAAGGCAAGACGCAAAGGGAATTGGAGCCGCTTGAATTCAAATAGTAAATCGTTGGAATCGGTCATGCCGTTCTCCAGTTATGCGCTTAATAGAAAAAGTGGGCGTAAAAGTAGGCGTGGTAAATTTTTCTTTCGATGAAAACTTAAAGTTGATTAATACGAACATTTGAAAGAAAAATTAGTCAACTCGTAATTTTAGAAAAGCCAAAGCTATAAGCAAACAAGACTACAGAGGGAATGAGAATTACCTACATACACTCAAAAAGTCTTTTTTGCGACGATATCAAAGCATAAACAAAATACCAAACAATAAATCAGTGATGAGTTTATCTTTTCTTACATTCCCCACTACAATTATTTGGAATTCTCCCAACATTAATTGTAGTTGTAAGTGGGTAAAGAAAAAACAAATTAAAAACAAAAACAAGGTGTTTTTATTGTTTTCGCAAGAAATCCAAATAAGAACAATTTGCCAGTTCAGTTTTTTATGCACGTGCACTTGCAAAAATTTATTTTCAAAAAGTCGTTTTTGGGAATACATAATTTTTTTTCATTAAAAGATTTTATTTGTTGTGCTTAATTCCATTTTTTTATAATTGATAAAAATACTTAAATTTATTGTTGGAGAATAAGCTGTTCCTATGGGCATTTCACTGGTTGCTTAGGCCAGACCATCAGGAAATGTTCTCCTAAATAATTTAAGAAAAGCCAAAGCTATCAGCAAACCATAATAATAATAAAAGCTTTTAATGAAAAAAAAAAAAAAAAAATATGTATTCCCAAAAACATCTTTAATTTTGTCATTTTGTAGCAGACTCAATACATTAAATATACACTAATTATAATTTTTTAATTTTCTTTTGTTTGTAAATGAGAACTATTGTATTTCCTTTGAATTTAACTTTATATTAAAATTTTTTTTTTCAATAAAACTATGAATTTATGTAACGTATTAAAATTAAGCTTACCTTATTTTTGATCATGATGAGTTGGTAAAATTTTTAAAGGATGTCGCGGGGAGTTTCAGTCTCCAGAGGGAGGGCCAATCCTGGCACAATATCAGCCTGAGATGTGAAGAGTGTTTAAGAAGGTTTCCTCGATTTTTTATAGCTACTTCGAGCTACGATACATTTTCATAGCTGGTATGAAGTATTTTCTTTTGTACCCGGGTTTAACATCAGCTGGTCGGCAAGAACCACCCCCATCCGTCGAGCTTATGCCGCGCAAACAGCCAGCATACCAGCAACGCCGACACTCTGGCCTCACTTTACACTGGTTGCTTTAGTAAAAAGCAACCAGCTGGTTATTCCCGTCACGTACAGTACACTAGTGTGGCCGCTAATTTTGGTCAGTCAACCGTCAACCACAAATTATGCTGTGATTGACTGTTGACTGATTGTATTTTTGTCACTTAAGCTCGATAGTGTGTACCCTATAAGCAATCCTAAAAATTTACAATGAAATAAATAAGTATGTAATCCATTTTATAGCCCGCTGTTATCTTCGCCAGAATTCTTTTTTTTCACTGACACTGGCAGGAATAATAATGATCGATAAAAAACAAATATTTGAGAATTTAAGGAAACCAAGCTAGTGATTGAAAACCATTCAACAACTACATATCACAAAACATTTTTATCAATCGTCATTTAAAAATGTTCGTATGTTAGCTATCTCCATTAAAAATGTGAGATATATATATATTATATATTACTTTAGATTTTTTTTTAACAATTTCCAAAAGTACCCAAAATAAAAATTTTTTATTAAAAAAAATTATGCGTGTAGACATTAAGTAAAATTTTATTTCACTGTGCTTTATTACAATATCATGTAATCATAAAATGCCTGAGGGGAGGTTGAAGTGAACGTTGCGAAAACGCAATGCAGGGCCTTAGTGGGTTAAGTTTTGTTCTATCATGTACAGAGCCTTTTTAGAGGACATGTTTCGGGATTTCACCTTATAGCGACTTTCTTCCACTTTCAGTGTTTATGATTATTAAAACAAACGGTTTCAGCATGTTGCATATGACATGAACAAACCATTATACCAGCCATTGACAATAATAGAGAAATGTGATTATAAAAAACCACTTGAAAATGAAACGAAAAACAGAAATTCATATGGAAAGAAATTGGTTAGATGTAACAACATAATTATGGTTGTAATAAACAACGGCAACAATAACTACAACAAAATTAACAATACTACAAAAAATAAAACAAATCTCATATAATGATTTGGCATGAATGTAGAGATAGTTAGGGGAACAAAAATAGCTGGATATAAAAATTTAGGATAGTCTTAAGTCAAACAACAAATAGTTTTGGCTTTTTACTGAACGCTAAATTTGTTATGTATATATTTTAAAGTTGCTTTGGAAAGGAAAGGAGGTTAAAACTGCAGATTATGAAGTGCAGCAGTTTCTAAACTTAAAGCCATGTTTGGTTTACAAAGACTTTTGAATTTCACTAAAACTGTAGCAATCTCTCAAGCTAATTTGGAGAGAATTTTAATTTAATTTCTACATTCTAAATATGTATCTGAGGAGTTTACGTTTTTCTTCAGAGATATGGGTAAAAATTTTCAACAAGTTTTAGGTCAGGCGGCTTTAAGAAAGATTTGGAAATTAAACAAAGAAGAGCTTAAAAATATATTTGTTCTAATAAAGCTCTTATTTCGGTATCTTCTAATATATCTTGATTAATGTTAAATTAGTGGTAAAACCATATCGGACCATATATTTTCTCTGGGTGTATACTGAGCGTTTTACGTAATCCAAAAGATAGTTGGTTAATTCCATGTCAAATCGACCAAGAGTGGGACCCAACCCCCTATCGATTTGAATGAAATTTGATGTGAAGGTTCTTTCATCCAATAAAGAACATATATTAACGAAAAAAAATTTTAAAATTTTTTTTGCAAATTCAGCCCCAAGTATTCTCTTTAAAATGACATACAAATCATCTTCGTATGTGCAGTAGTTTTTGAGATATTGAAAAAATAAACTCAACACCATTGGCTAATTCGGCGAAATTATGATATTTTGAATATGACGTAACTTTTTCAAAAAAATTTTTAAAATTTTTTTCGTTAATATATGTTCCTTATTGGATGAAATCGTAAATAGTTTTGAGAAAATGCTAAAAAAAAAGTGCTATGTGCTGGAAGCTTTTTTCATGCTGAGTTTAAAAAATTTTAGATATAGCATTCAGAATGCAAAATTGGCAACAGTTGGCAACATTTTTTAAAAACTTAGATCAAGGCGAATTCATACAGGTGACATTTTCGAGTCATCTGTTTATTGTTTATTTATTTGTGTGTATACTGACTGCCTAATAAATTTTGTGAAAAATTAGTTAAAATTTAAAATTGAACAAAACTCTAAATACTTAAACAAAACTTGTTTAAATTTTATAAAACAAAAAAAAGGGAATACAAATATAAAATCAAGGAGTAAAAAGTGCGTAAGGAATAAGTGGTGCCACAATAAATTTGCAATACAGGAAAAAGATTTACCTTCTAAGGAAATTGTGTATTTATTTATTTTATTAACAAAAAATTCCCTTGTTTATATTTTCAACAAATAATTTTGACATTCACTCTGACTTTTTACAAAAACAAAAAACAAATTATTTCTTTAAAAAAAAAGGGATAGCCTTGACTTAGATATAATATATTTTTTTTTATTTTGTTATTACATAATGGATATATAATTCAAAAATTAGTCAATTGTCTATTTTTTGTAGCATTTGGTAGATTTAGCTTATCACGAAATCCTGTCCATTCTTAAATGTATTTTTCAGCCAGGAAAGTTCTCTTCTGCCTCTCCCACGTCATCCTTCAATTTTGGCTCTTAGAATTTTTTGAAGAAATTTATATTTAGCCGTTCCTCATTATATCTCCTAAATACGACATTTTCCTATTCTTGACAGTTTTAATTAGTTGTCGGACCTGGATAATTTTTCTAAATATTTCGTTATTTGAAACGCGGCCAGTCCATTGGGTCTTTATTATACATCTGTATACAGACATTTCGAAAGCTTCTTATCTCTTCTCATCCGTTGCCCTAATTGTCCTCTACAGCATATACCACACATGGACCACATACAAAATTTGATAAACCGTGACTTTGTTGCCAGACTAATATCATGGCTGGTCAATACCTTGCTGTATTTAAAAAATCAATCTCTTAACATCTCTACCTAACATTTTTTTTTCTTTGATGTGTCCCATTGATGATTTATTAGGATTCCAAGATACTCTTTGATACAGTTATTCCACGTTCGATTTTTACGTTCCTTATATTTACTTTCGTGCTGATGGTGTGAATTTTTTTTTTTTATATACATATGTAGGTTCTAAAGGCAGAATTAGTTTGTACGATCTGTTCTGTTACGAATCAGCTGTTTTGTTTCTGTTCATTTGAAAGTCTGTATGTATTAGTTCGATGTGATATGAAATATCTGTAATTTTTTATTTAAAGCTAGAAATATTGGTTTTAATTAATGTTTTTTTTTAAAATTTACGTATTTTTGACACAAAATAATAGTTTTTTATTTTTTACGAAAAGTTTTTATTACAATTTCAATGCTTTTCTTTTTAAAAGCAGATGATTCCTTTCAGAGAAAAGGTAATTGCAAAATATTTGCTACAGAAAGGAACGAAACAGAACGGCAACGGAAATTAACAACTAATGAGGCCTTAGGTCCATATGATTCACTTACAGAGGTTAGTTTTTCTATTAGCTTCTGTAGGCCAGTTTTAGTGCTTGCCAATTACGTGGTGTCGTTAGCATATCTTATGTTATTAATAATCATTCCGCTTACTTTTACTCCCATTCTTTCTCTTTCAATTGATTCGTGAAATATTTTGTCTAAATACGAGTATATGTTGAAAAACAAGGGTAATAGTATATACCCCTGTCTTACACCCTTTGAGAATGAAATTTTTTCCGAGGGTTGACCATTTATTAAAATTCGCGCCAACTGGCAACAGTAAACATGTCCTAATAAATCTCCAATAATTCTCATGGTACAATAATTTGTCATTAATATATTTTTAATTTTTTTTTCAAGTTTTCTGATTGGAAAAAAAACTGGTCACTAATAGAAAAACTCTTGTGACAATATTTGTGGCGGTGTTGATAAAACTTTTCTTTGAATGCTTCGAATGGAAGTTCATCAATCCACCTTACCCCATTGGCTTTTGATACTAATTCAACTTTAATTTAATTCCTTGCCTAATTATGACAGAGTCAAGATACCGTAATTTTCCGTCTTTTTCTAGTTCAATTGTAAACGTAATTTGATCGTTGACCGTACTTAATCTTTGTAAACTATTATTAATTTTATCCGCCA
Source organism: Pollenia amentaria (assembly GCA_943735925.1). Classification (NCBI taxonomy): domain Eukaryota; kingdom Metazoa; phylum Arthropoda; class Insecta; order Diptera; family Polleniidae; genus Pollenia; species Pollenia amentaria. The sequence continues at coordinate 58,088,387 of OX031006.1, forward strand.
CAGATTACACACAGATGTGTCACGAGCCGGAAGAGTTTTTGTCTCTTTCTTAGAAAGCTGCCCTTTTTTCATTTCTGTTTGAACCATCTTTTATGCCGCAATACAATGAACACAAGTTTATTTAGTTGAGATTTATTTGCAAAACTGTTGTAAAAATTAACTTTTAAGTTTACCGTAACACTAGTAAATAATATTTAAGTAAGTAAATAACATTATAAAACTGCAATATTACTAAATACATTTTTTTGCGCCAAAATAAAACGTTTTGTGGAACTAATGCTTTTGTTAAACGTGGTGTGTGTTTTGTTATTTTGGTTTTGACACGAAATTTGTGTGGATTGTAGCGGCCTGTTTATACACATTGCCACTTCTCTACCGAAAGCTGCCCTCGCAACTGATTCTTTTTCACACGACACTTTTTACATATCTGTGTAATCTGTGTTATCCGCTCCGACAACTGCCAAAAAGGTCATCAACATATTTGATAATTATTCCCGGCTTATTTTCCATTTTTTTTCCAAAGCTACGTCAAAAAGTTCTTCCATTAAAATGTCAGCTATCATCGGTGAGGTGAGGCCCATTGGCATTCCTTTCTTTTGTTCATACAATTTTTTCTTATTTCAAATTAAGCATTTAATGAGCTGCTTTTATTTAACCCTTAACTGTTCAATTCTTTATGAATACTTTTTTGAAAAAAAAAAATAAAACTGTAATAATTGTTGTTTTTATTTTTCATGGCTCAATTTTCCTTTTCTCTTGCAATTTGTTTTATATTTTGCAATTTATTGGCAGTAATAAAAAAAATGAATTTCAAGTAATATTATTTTCTTAATGGAGAAATTATTTTACTTTTCATATATTAAATTTATTTAAAAAAGAATTTTTAACTTTAAAAATATTTTTTGCAGAAATAGATTTATTAGAAAAAATTATATCTATTTTACACAACTTTAGATCTTATTTATCATAGTTAAATTTTTTTTTTTTTTTTATTAAAACCAACATTTAAATTATGTACTTATCTTATAACAATTACACTATGAAACAAATTTGAAGTTTGTCACGTCCTTTGATGATCATAGTATTTTTTGATGTGTTATGATCCCATTACTACAAAAACAGTCGAAACTTAAAATCCTATGTACATATACATATAAACATTTAAAACAAATTGTTGTTTTTTCTAAAATTTGCTGTTTTTGAAAAGGCTGTTCCAACGATTTTATCATAACTTAACAAGGTGTTAACCAATTTTATTCAAGAAACGCCTGATGGTTTGAAATATATTTATGTATATGTTGTACTAACGTTTTTTTATATACTCGATGGTTTCGGAATAATTCAGATCGCAATGATGAAACATATTATAAAATTAAGTCAAACCCATAAAAAAAATATGAGCCCACAAAACCAATCAATTCTTATTCCTTTTAATTTTTCTTGTTGCATAGTGTTATTTATTGGAAAATTTATTAAAATATAAAATAAACACAGAGAAAGAAGCGTATTTAATACAATAAAGTAAAAAAAATCGATATAAATTTTATAGTCTCCCAGAGGTGCAATTAATAGTTGTGTTGCGTTATTTGCATAAAAAACTTTGTAGTGGAAAAAACCTCCAACATCAAACTCAGATGTTGGGAGGATGTGTTGGGTGGTGGAAAAAGTTTTTTGTTTAATAAATTTGACATTGATTAATGAATATTTTTATTTATTATCGAAAACTGACATTCTGCTTAAATAATAATTGTAAATAGTTTACAGTGCACAATGGGATTGTAAGAGGGCTTTTAAACTAAACATAAAAACAAAACTTTAAAAAATATTATGAATTTTGTTAAGAATTGTTCAAATTCAATGTAGATATTTTGCGACTGCGGTTCAATGTCTGTAAATTACTTTTTATACCGATACCATAAGGATATTATGCGTTTGTGTAACATCTAAAAATATTTGTAGTAGGCCCACCATTTGATATACCGATCGACTAAGAATACATTTTTGTATCAATCCAAAGATGTCCCTCCGGCTGGATGTCTATGTAAACTGTGTGCGTAAAGCAGAGGTCGTAATGTCGAAGATAATATGATGAAATTTGGTACATGGGTTCTAATTGAAACACGGAGCAAGCCTTTTGAAAAAAACTGAGATAAAAGCTACCTTACAAACTTCTTTGCCAACTAGAGTCTTTGTGTCTTTTTTTGTATACTTTTCATTTTGTTGGTCTGTGTTATTTATTCCCTTCAACGAATAAAGGTGGGTGCCACTTTAAATGTTGAGGTATATCTGGTCTTGTAGATGAATCAATTGCTCAGGATAGGAATCTGCATTGGTATTGTAATGCCTGTCAAAAATTTAGTGCTGAGTTTTATTTATTTATAAGGATGGTTTTTATTAGTTGCAGTAATCGGATCCGAACTTTCATATGTTTGTCAGAATATTTTGCATCATCTACAATTGAACCAGTCATTGCGAAAAGGGCATGAGTCCATTAAACAAAATTTTTCAGAATGAATTTGAATGCTATTGTATTTCAACTTCCATGTTTAGTTCGTTTCGCTCCATATATTTTTTTTTATAAAAAAAAAAACATATTTTTGTTTATCCTGAAACATTAAAATTTATGAACTAATGCCCTTTTCGCAATGACAGGGCCAATTAATATCAATGACAGATATTTTTACTCTATTCCAGAATCAATAAACTGTAAATTATCGATCGTTCATTATCAAACGGCTTCAAAGTATATAAAACATTTGAAACTGTCGTATGTTGCAGCTTCTGCTTTAATTCCTAGCAGTATTCTTAAAAATTCTGGTAAGAGATGAAAACTGATATAAAGAATATATTTTCCAAAGAAGAATTTACTCAATTTCCCACAGTGTGACAGCTATAAGTCAAAATGGTGAAAAAGCTATAAAATATGAAAATGTCTCGACATTTTAACAATTTTGACGCACTTAATGCAGTTTTCTTAGGGAAAGTTGGTTTAAACTTTTTTCCCTGGTTTTAGCAAAAATATACATGCGGCTAGCTAAACTAGCAAAGCCTTAATGGATTTTGTTAGTTTCGATAAGTGCATAGAGAAATTCTATACGAGAAGAAGTTTGCAAGCGGTGACGACAAAAATGTTGTACTGTGTTATATAAATAAAAGAGAATATAAACAAGAAAAAAGATTACAATGAATACGAAATCAATTTTTAAAGATATTGAAAACGAAATTTTCGGTTTCAAAGAGTTTCATTTTCATACCTGATAACTTTAATTTATTGAGTATTAGTTAATAGAGATTTTGCCAACAGGCACCACACTGACATTGTTTAGACTGATTTCAGCAGGGCTTTTGATAAAGTTAATCATGCGTCATGTAATTGGTTTTAAAAGTAACTTCCTGAGCTGGATTAAATCATATTTGTTATGTAGAACTCAATCTGTTAAATTTAATGCTGAAGTTTCGAAAAAAATCAATGTAAAATCTGGAATCCCTCAGGGAAGCCACATTGGTTCAATTTTGTTCCTCCCTTTTTTTTAATGATTTGTTTGAATCAATTAAACTTTGTAATGGGTTTATGAATGCAGACGACGTAATATTATTTTTGAGTGTTAATAAAGATTTTTCTGTTTGATTTTTTATTACCAAAAATTTGTATAAATAAATGATTTTTTGTGTTTAATAAATTAATTGATCTCAAAAATTTCAAATTTTTTCCTTGTTGTGAATTTTGATAAGAAAAGTTCGGCCGAACTTGGGCATCGGCTTCGTCATCGGCCTAAAAGAGTGCCTGTAAACTAAGATTATTGAATTTAAAAAGGAAATGTAAAAAAAAAATCGAAATTATATTTGAATTTTTTACTGAATTATTAATTATGAAATGTACGAATTGTAAACCCTAGTCAATATAAATTATATTATCAAGGCGAATTCATTACAGGTGATCCTAAAAGCCCTGCAGCTAACTTTTTTTCTTTAGCTTTATAATTGTTGGATGTCAAAATTTTGTTTATTATCTTTGTTTCTGTTTTGATTTGTTTCGGTTTTTGACATTGTACAATGATTTTACAAAAACAAATTGCATGTGGTTTTTGTACGAGTTGTACTTGTTGTACTACCGAGATTACCCGTAATGAATTCTCCTTGTTATATTATAGCTTAAAAATCATTGGGAAAAAATCTATAAATATCTGTAGTTATAAAATGTAAATGAATTTGTGAACCCTTTTTAGTACTTACGGAATTATTTCAAACCTCTTCCTTCGGCTATCTGCGACCGAAGACATGTTAAATTCTAAAAATAAACTTATGTATCCTTCACTTCACACTTAGCAACAGAAGCGAACAGTTTCAACTTGAGCCTACGTAAATCTAACTTAAAACTATTTGACTAATTATTTAGCTTATATTTGGAAAAGAAATATTTTCTCTTTTATTTTCCTTTCCCAACTCCCTACAATTACAATCATTCATTTGAGTGATTATAATTACAGTCTTCATCAAAAGATTCTCCAACACCTTTAGCTCCCAACATTTCTTTAACCCTAAACAAAGATTGTTTAACGTTCTGTGTGGATAAAATTTGATACGTCGCAGTTCTATAGGTCAAGAAATCACATGGCAAAAATTCGTGAAGATCGGTCTGTAATTCATCATTCGTCCGCAAATGTTGAGGTTTGTGTGTAGCTGTTTGTTGGCATTTCCGAAGTATAATAGAGGGCCCATGATGCTGCCTTGTGGGACTCCAGCGTTAATTGGCTGAGGAGAACTTCAAAAATCGGCATCTTTAATAATAAATTGACGACCGACTAAGTATCTTTCTAACAGCTTGTGTATGTTTGCTGGTAAGTTTTTCTGCAATTTCAGTAATAATCCTTTATGCCAGACTTTCTTAAAAGCTTCACAGAAAAAAGTGTTTTATCAATTAAAAAAATGTTTTAAAATGTATTTAAATTTAATTAATGTGATAATTGAATCAATTATTTTTTTAGTTGAAAGAAAATTAAAAAATTAATTTTGATTTAATTAACATTTTAGTTGTTTTGAAATAAATTTTCAATTAAAATTTTAATTTAATAACAAAATATCTTAATTGACTTTTTTCGTTTAAAATAAAATTATTTAAACATGTAGAATTGTTGTTGGGAATTGTAAATATTTATTTAAATAAATTAACACATTGTTTGAAATGGCAAAATGTTTTGATCACTTTTTTAATTAAAATAAAAATATGATTTATTGAAAATATTTTTTCAAAATTTTAAAATTTTTAGTAATCAATATAATCATTTTGGTAATAGGTGCAAAACCAACTTGTTTGCTTGATATTATGAATTTAGAACAAATTTGGTGATTGGAGAAATTTAATAATTTTTTCTGTGTTGAGGCACTGCTGATCAATATTTTTTTCTTCAAAGACTTTTCTTATGACATTTGCTATTCGATGAGTTTGTTCAATTGTGCTGTGCTTCCTTCTAAAACCGAATTGATGGTTTGGAATACATATATTTCATTCATTTAAAATATTATCATATTCATTTAAAATCGGCGTTAATTTTGACACTAGTAGTTTCTCAAATAGCTTTGAGATATTAGATAATAAGCTAATAGGCCTGTCTGACTCAACTTTTGTGTGATGCTTTCCTGGCTTTGGTATCATGGTTACTAAGGAAATCTTCCATTCTTGAGGGTAGTAGTGAAGGCGTAAAATAGCATTAAAAATAATAAGAATAATTTTCTTTGCTATACTTGGTAGCTCGAAAAGCATTTTATTACTTATCTTATCAATACCGGGTGCCTTCTTTGTGTTAAACCCACAAATAGCCTTTTCGATTTCTCTAAGCTTGAATCTTAGGGGAATATCTGCTCTAACATTCACAGGCGATTTCCTTTTTCAATATCATTTCTTGCCCAACTTCCATTCAAGTTTTTCAATGGTGGCTTACAGGAAACTGGTATATTGAGACTTCTAGCTGCACGCCATAATGAGTATTCTGATTGTGGAGTTGCATTAAGTCCCTTAAGATATTTTTCCAGGAAAGCAGTTTTCTGAGACTGCAGTAAATTTCTTAGCCTTTTTGTGCACTCTATTAATAAACCTTTAAGTTGCGTTTCCTAGTTCTAAAAAATCCTCATGCCCATACAATTTGTATAAAGCATCCCTAAATAGCGCGGCGTCACCGCTTTGCAATTGGAAAATCCGATTTTGGCAGCGCGTTATAAAAAGCAGGGTCGTTTGTTGTTTTGACAACCCTATTTTTATCGTTTGATAATAAATTATGGCAAATTAGCTATTTATAGGTCAAACTAGCGGTCTTAATTCCATTTTTTTTATTTATATTACGAGGGTTTTAGTAAGCACGAAAGTTAACACTACTGTTTCTGACACAACGCTGACACTCTTGCTTAGGTATGGCATATCAGCGTAAAAGCTTCGCGGAAGAAAACTTTCCGCTCTTGTTTAGGTACGGCTCTTAGGAACTTACTTAACAAATCTTAAAACTAATTAACTAGAATGTAGTAAAACACAAGTGTTTTTGCATATGTGTTAAAGACCAACGCACATGCGTCTGACTTATCCTTATAAATATCCTTATAATTACTTCTGACACACACACACTAAGTTTTACCGAAAACTAAGATTACCTATTTAAGAAAATGGAGAAATAAACATTATTACTGCAGATGTTGGTATTTCTGTTTGTTCTTTTTTATTGATAACAGATATTTACCAATGAATGTCCTTGATAATCTAAAAACATACATGTAACATGTATGTGCATGTTCAACTAGTTTGAACAAATTTGATCAAATTAAGCTTTATATGTCTATGACCAGAACTAAAAGCATGAAGCTTTCTGATTGTCGGTGAATAATGTAACATATCGTCGGCTGATAATTTAATTGTCGTATGTGGATTCCGATAGTTTCGAGTAAATTGAGTTTGAAGTTTGAACTCTTATCAAATCCACATACGACATTTAAATAATAAATTAATTTTTTTGTCGTTTTATATGGAAATTTGTCGTATGTGGCAGTTACATACGACACTTAATTTGAAAATTCCTTCAGCAAATACCACATACGACAAACTCAACACTCCATATCTCGAAACCCGTATGAGGTATCGAAAAACTGATTATGCCAAATGACAGATCAGGTCGGAAAACCTAAGGAATCGATCTTAACTCAAAACCGCAAAAAATCCACATACGACATTTAAATTATCAACCGACGATATGTATTTAGGTCTAAACCGCAACCAATCGTAAGACTGACGACCGTTTTTTAAAGATTAATTAATAACACCGATATGATTTTTACTTTAAAAACTTAATGTACATATTTAGCTAAGAATATAAACTAAATGATAAGTGAGAAATTGAAGGCAAGACCAGGGACCTGAAATAACAGTTATTTTGAAATTTTAAAACAAAAAAAAGCATATAGAAGTAAATGCCGGCAAACTTATTCAAGTATACCATATGGATCCTTGTGAACTTTTCTATGATAATATATTATGATTTTTAAAGTTTTGATTTTTATTTTTTGATCAAAAATAACAGTTATTTTTAGATTTTTATTTTTTCTATCAAAAATAATAGTTATTTTATGATTTTTATTTTTTTCGATCAGAAATAACAGTTATTTTATGATTTTTATTTTTTTGAACAAAAATAACAATTATTTTTTGATTTTTATTTTTTCGAGCAAAAATAAAAGTTATTCTTTAAAGAAATGTACGTGTTATAATTATTGAGTTGTCTTTAAATATTTATTTTAATGCGCTTAAGAAATCCCAATGATGATCACACATTTAAATAAATATTTAAAGACAACTCAATAATTATAAAACGTACATTTCTTTAAAGAATAACTTTTATTTTTGCTCGAAAAAATAAAAATCAAAAAATAATTGTTATTTTTGTTCAAAAAAATAAAAATCATAAAATAACTGTTATTTCTGATCGAAAAAAATAAAAATCATAAAATAACTGTTATTTTTGATAGAAAAAATAAAAATCAAAAAATAACTGTTATTTTTGTTCAAAAAAATCAAAAAATAACTGTTATCATCTGCTTGTGTGGTGTTGTTGTAGTGGCTACAACAAATTTGAATAAGTTATATGAAATTAAAGCGCTCAGTTTGTAATTTTATTCTCAGAGTGGCAGTACCAACGAAAAGTTCAATCTTTTTTGTACTTGGTTTAAGAATTTTATACTTACTTTAAGAAATTCCGGGAATGATTTTGGAAAGTTATCCCATTTAGGATTGTTGTGAGTACGTTTTAGTGTTATTCGTACTTGAATTTTTGAGTACGACTCGTACTTAAAGTAAGTATAAAAAGCTTAATTTATCTCGAGTGTTTTTCTTTCTGTGTACCTACCAGTTATCTCCATTCCTTAAGGGGGCTCACATACATAATGTTCAATACAGACTAGAAATATATTGAAGAAAAAAGGGCCATAAATGCCCAGTTGTCGCCCCTATTGGGATATAATGTATGATCTCCTCAATTCGTTTTTTGTCCTTAATATTTTCTCGAGACATACTTGCCCTTTATCTCCACTTTTTAACGGGGGCTCCAATACAAATATTGCGTATTATAAAATGCTAAAATTAATTAAAATTATTCGTCTTTTGTGAATAAATTCAAAAATTGTTAACAGATTTTAATCGTTTATGGCTTGTTTGTTCGCAACTTCACTTTTTATATGTCTGGATTAAATAAGAAGATTAGCTACACTTTCTAATTTTTTATGAATTTTTAAAAAACAAAAATTTCAAAATGTTGCTAAAAAATATTTTTTTTTTTGCAAAAAAAAAAAATTTCTTTCTAACACGAATTTTTTGAGTTTGTTCAATAAACTAAACCGCTTTTGAGTTACGCGATCATATGTTGTGCAACCTTCTCCATTTTCGAAATAACGGTATTTCTCGAAAACCAGAGCTAACCTAAAAAAAAAAAAACGGTTAGCACCACTGGTACCCGAATTATGTTAAAACGCCAGGTCCCCGGCTTGTCTGTTTTTTTCAACTAGCACAGTGTAATTTATAGGTGGTATTTAGAACCCACCACGGCTGCCAGATTTGACGATTTTGGGGTGAAAAATGGCCCATTGACGATTTATACTCCAAATGTGACGATTTTTCAAATAACAAATTTTGTACTAATTTACAAAAGTTTTTAGTATTATTTCTTTTTTTCAACAACTTCTTGCATACTTTATCGATTCATTTTTCGTACTTTTTATGAATGATTAAATTTCTTATTTAAATCGCGCCTCTAATTTTAGATTCTTAAACTTTTGTAGCAAATTCGGGTATATGACATCCTACACAATACAAGGCAAGCAAAGTCATGCGTTGACACACTTTGAGAATTGACTTCTTATTATGGATTATTAAAAGCCTGAATTTTTTATATTTAAAAAACGCTTGCCGCTATTATTTAAGTTTGGTCTCTAAAAGTTAAAACCTGCATTTAAAGTCAATAACAGTGGGAATAGCAGTTTTATTTTTAACGATTTTTTAGACAAGAAATATACAAATCGTCACCTAAACAACAAAAAAACGAGATAACTTTATTTTTTTCCTCTTTGTTATCGATGTATTTTCCCTAATTGTACATTACTGCATTATAATCTTAATTTCTTAAAAAGTAGACATAGAGCATTTGCATGATAAGCCAGCGATATCTTAAATTAAATATAGTTTCATATAAAAAAGTAAGTTTGTAATATCTAAAAAGTGCAAAACATGTTGAATTTTAAATATTTGCAATTGAGTTATATTTCGTTTTGTTTGACATTACATGGGTAAATAATGACAACTCTGCCTAGTGATTGTACCTTATACTTATTATACTATGGTTACACGTGTGTATATACTTATAATACGTTATTTGGATCTCCATTAAAGATTTGATTTGCACTTATTTGATTAGTTTAAAAAAATAAAATTTTTTTAATGGCTGTGATGTAATTTTATATTCATACCTACTAGAGATGAGCGATATTTCTGTAACCGTGATTTAATCACTGTTACTGAAAAATCACGAATCACAGTTGTGACCAAATTTGTAATGTAGCAGGTGCTTGCTAAAGGGCATAATAAACCACACAAATTGCTTGGCAAACATGCACTTTGTCCTTGCTTCTGTTTGGCAATAAACGACACAATCTTATCTCGTACAAACATAAATTTTTCATTTTGGTTTTGTTTTCAATGCATGCAGACGACGATTGTGCTGCGGCAATAATAAAGAAAAATAATTTGGAGTAGAGAGTGCCTTAAGTAACAAGCTGTTTTGGGGAAACAATGCTACTAAAAAAATTAGAATTTACGACTGAAATTGATTTAACTGCTTCTTCTTCTACGTCTTTACTCTGCATAGTTTTCGCTGAAATGATTACTTTTAGCACTAGACACCACAAAAAGTTTGACAAATATCTAACATGTCTGCCAAATATTAAAAATTTTTAATATTTCTGCAAACATTGCTTCAAATGTTTGTCCAAACAGCAAACACCCTAATTAACAGCACAAAATATTTGTACAAACGTAAAATTGTGACATGTTTGCCAAGCTATTTGTGTGGTTTATTACGCCCTTAAGTCGTTCTTTTTGTATTTTGTTACATACAAAACATTATGATATTTCACTGTTTGTGTGGGTAATAGCGTTTTTTGAATGCAATGGCGTATAATGTTGTTGTTCCTTTCATTCTCTCTTCTATCTTATTAGTTTTTTTTTAAAGACAAAGTTTATTTGTTCAAGTATGTATGTATGTACATTAGGGGTATAACTTTTGAACAATTTTTTAAATTATCAAAAAATACCTATCCATGCCATATAGACCATGAAAATCTATGATGAGAAGTGGGGTCACTTTTTCGCGGGCATTAAAAAAGTTCCCCCCCCAAATCACTTTGAAGTTTAGTATTTGGATTTTTTTTTTTTTTTTGTTTATTAAAAATACAATATATAAACACAAACCATTCATTTATATTTTTATGCTATTTCACAAATAAGACTTATACCACCAATTATACTACATCCAAATAGTTAAAAGTATGTTAAAATAACACGGAAACTCTTTTTTTTTTTTAACAAAATGGAACCAACCTCACAATCCCAATTGTTTACTTTTATTTTCATTTGTTTGCAATCAAACTTGTGCAAGATATTTTTCAACATTGCAGAACAACATGGACTTTGAACTTAAAGTTTATTTCTTTCAACAAAGATAATTTTTAGTATCTGAGGTTAATATATAGTAGATGACTGTTTGTATGGTATTTAAAAAATAAAAATTCAAATATTATTATTTTTTGGAAGCTTTTAGAAAAAACGGTTTGGGGGGGAGGTTTTTTATTCAAATTGATCTCAAAAACTGTTTTCTTGATATATACATCAGTGGTCACCCCGTCGTGACAGGTATTTTTTTTTGGTTATACCCCTAATGTACATATTATGGTATTTATTCGGTTAACCGTTAATCGGTTAACCGATTAATTACTACCCGATTAACTGATCGGTTAATTTAAAATTGCCTATTTTCGATTAACGATGAAACCGATTAATTTCAGTCGATTAACCGATGTAACAAAATTTTTTAATTTTTGTAGTAGTATTACATATTTTTTTGTGTTTTTAATTATTTGCTTTAATGGATACGTTCGTAAATGCATCAGTGATTTCAAATGTTTATATATACATCAATTCAGCGCAGTGATGCATTTACGAACGTACCCTATTTGTTTAGAAAATATTTTTTTAAAGAAGGTGTTCTGTGATCTTCATTTTAAATAAGTGTTTGCTGTCAGCAGCTTTTTATTTCACATACTTTTTTATGTATGCGTTTAGTTATTTGTTTCTTCTCATATCTTCTCATATCAATCTTTTAACAGCATAAACCGAAATAATGCGAAGTCTGAAAAGTTTAAAAAAATTAAAACAGGAAAATCCAGGAAGAGGACTGAGAAATAAGATATTCTGTATTGTAGGTTGCTTTTGATTTCTCGAACTTCTACGATAAATAAAAGAATTTTATCAAAGTCAAATTTAATCAAAACTAAAGAAAATAAACGCTAGTTTATTTTTTAATTAATATAAATTCAAAAATATGAATTACATATAGTCAGTCAAAAAATTTTAGGCACAACATGTCTCAAAAGATATCTGTCAATACCTTTCCATCCGCTTAAATTTAAAATTTTTTTTTGTTATCTTTTTTTAAAAATTGATCGTTTTACTGTTAATTCAGCGCAAACAATTTTTCATATTGTATCATTTGTATCACACAACTCTTTGAAAACTAAAGGACATAAAAATCCACATAAAAAAGTGTAATGTAAGCGCAATGTGCTTACACTTTTTTTATGTGGATTTTGCTTTTATAACGGTAACTTTTCAGTTTGTTATGTATTAATTCGTTTTTCTGTAAAAGTTAATTGCACAATACAATTTTGCAATCGGTCAGAAATTTCCATAGACGTCCACAAAATTATTATAAATCTTCACGCGTAAGGATTATCATATCGCGAAATTAGTGTCATTGTACAAAGGCCACATACTAGTGTCAGAGACATTGTAAAATATCTAAGCAGATGTAAATGTAATGAACCAATCTCTTTTGAAAGTCATGTTGTGCCTAAACTTTACTGATTGACTGTACCCAGTAAAAAAAATTTGTGCTTTTTGAAGCACTTAAGTGAAAAAGCGCATAATCGAGCGCTTCAATAAGGGAGCTCTTATACAGCAGCAAATTATAACGAATTTAAGATACAAAAAGCTGCTATTTTAGTGCTGACAACGTGGAAGGTTTTAAAGCAAAAAAAAAAAATAAAAATATATTATGGTTTACAAAAACGATTGAATAAAAGGTGTTGTGTAAACACAATCGTGTGTTTAAACAAGTAAAAGCAAAATATTATTGAATATGTAGTGAAAAGCACGTTAGGAGTGCTTTATTTGCATGTTTTATTATGCTTAAAGAAGCGCTTATTGTCAGCAGAAAATAGTCCTCCAAACTGGGAACACCCCATACAAAAATCAGGCATCCCATCAGCAGGTTTGAAGCGATTTAAGGTTTGAATTCATACATAAAACCTGCTCCTTTTGGAGCACATTTTTTACTGGGTATTTATTAATTATTCTTTTTTTTCTCGTTTTAGTTCAAGAATTGTTATGTTTTTGATTTTCTTTTTTTACTAATAAGCTCCAAATAACAAATAATTTATGCATTTTTATATATTGAATTACTTAATTTATAAAAAAAACTTTATTAATCGGTTAACCGATCAATAACAAATTAACCGTTTAACCAAAACCTCGGTTAATTAATCGAGCGATTAAACGATTATAGCAAAAGCCCGATTAAATGAATACCCTTGTACATACATATATGCAAGTAAAAATCACAGGAGAGCTCATCCCTAATACTTACCTATTACAATTATTTTGAGTATAAAAATTAATCATAAACAAAAAAATTTATTTTCATTGGTTTTCTTTATTAAAATACTTTTATAATGTATGTATCTATATAAATCATTTTATAATTAATTACAATAATTCGTTTTTTTTAAATTTTTACATAAATATTACATAATTGCAAGTTAAAGGATAAATTTCGCAGAGTTTTCCAAAAATATTAAGAAGATTTTTAGTAGATATAATATTAAAATTAAGCAAAATTGTTGGATAGTTATGTTGCTTCTGGCTTTTCAATTAGACTATTGCAAAATTTATGTGTATAATAATGCTAGTTTTATACTAGTGTATTCGCGATGCATTAACCCTGCATGCTTAACCCTCCGTCGTGCACATGTATTTGGCCAGACATTTTACGAATTTAGCTGTGCTTTAAATATATTTCTAATTTAGCTATGGGTTTGAGTCCCCAGGCAGACTCTACAAATATTGTTAGCTATTGTTTTATGAAAAACCCATTCAAATAAGAAATTACAAAAAAGACAGACGTGTCTGGCCAGATACGCACATATGTTGTATGAAGAATAATGTACTTTATTTGCATTTTTTATTTTTCTTTGCCTTTGTTAATTCAAATCAAAGACAAACAGGGGTAATTCTATGTCAAATCGACCAAGAGTGGGACCCGACCGACGCCTTTCGATTTGAATGAAATTTGGTGTGAAGGTTCCTTTCATTTTATAAGGAACATATATTAACGAAAAAAAATTTACAAAAGTTAGAAAAAGTTGTCAGCTTTGTACATTGGGAGAAGAAAAAATTCGCCGACTAACTCGTTTTTTTTTTTTTTTTGTTTCAAGTGCTCGAATCCGGTACGCGTACAACATTATAACAAATATTTGTTTGAAATTAAACACAAAAATAAAATTTTTCTTGTTTTTTTCTGATAAAATTTTTTTTCCTGGGTAAGTGGCTAAGCATGTACTACACTCACAATATTCTGTACGTAAAATTAACTGAAATTTTAATATAAAATAAATGAATATTCAGATAAAAACCGGTCTACTTATTTTTCATTTATTTTTAACGAAAAGTTCAGTTAATTTTTACTGTCAAAAATTCAATCGCGAATTCCGTAAAAACAAATTAACTTTCAGTTATTTTATATGATTCAGTAATTATCAGTTATTTTATATAAGACATAAGCCATTTGAACACAGACTAATTAAATTATGAATTTATTAAGTTATTAAACATTTTATAGATGCAATTGATGTTGGTTAATTTACTTAGACCCATAATCATACATAAGATAAATATTTTGATAAATATATAGGTATATTAACTATAACAGAAGGTTATAACTAATTATAATCTCAAACATAATTTTAAGATAAAAAAAAAAATTATTTGTTAACAATGAAATGAAAATGAGTAACGAATATTTCAGTCGTTATCATAAATATTTTGTAAACATATTTTAAGATAAGAAATATTTGAAATGTAATGTGTTCAGTAACAAACATAAGATAATAAATATTCTGTAAACATTAGGGATATGGCTTTTTGACTTTTTTTCAAATAAAATGTTTCCTGTATCATAAAGTGATGAACTTTTACCTAAAATAATTAAAAAAGGCCAAAATACCTTTCTGGAAGCAAAAAAGGTCACCCCCAAAATAAAAATGATCATTTACGCGGCCTTAAGATCATTAATCTCTGTTGTTTGTTTTGATGGCCCGTAAATGATAATTTGATTTCCTATTTCTCTTTCTCTTACTATTTGTTTACAACTTACAACCTTACCCCCTCACACACACCACTTGACAGTACCACGTACTGAGAACAAAAACAATTAGAAAAAAAACTGTTACACTTCCATGCAAGCAGAGTTTAGGCAGTTTTAATGGTTGATTTTTGCAATCAGTTTGCTGGGAATAAAGATTGCGGTAAGAAGTGAAATAATTAAGTGATATTTTTAAGTTCACTAATTTTATTTTTTTGCCTTAGAAATAAATAAACTACACTACCATATTATATACCACATTACATTCTATCATCAGTGCCAGTGTTTTGTGCTTGTGAAAATTTATTTCTATTATTTTATCATATTATACGATGTCTCACAAAAAAAGTCATACTACCGTAACAAACAACAAGTAGACTTGGACTAAAAATTTGGTGAGATTTCAGGATTCCCACAGAAAAAGAGGAAACGTGGCTGTAGAAGAACATTCACTCGATACAAAATCTAGAATACCACTTCAATTGCAGATCGTAGGTAGATACCAGTTTCTTGGAGCATGTGTTAAAGGAAGAAAAGAAAGAATAGTTCAAATTTCTACGGAAATTATAAAATTGTGGGAAAATAAACTGAATTTTCCACATGTGTCTGATCAAGTGATAAGAGCAAAGCTTATGAAGGTGCTAAAGGTCTATGATGAATGTGTCAAGCGTGGAAACTATGTTGTTCTCAATGAATTATTTGACATTACGAAAGTGAATGGCCAGTGGTTATCCTCGGAAGATAAACGTCTATACCACCTACAAAAAGAAAGTAAAGGACAGGTGGGGTACTCAACTGGACAAGTGGCAAGTAAAGACACCATTCACCCTTCCAAGAGAAGAAAATTCCAGTCTGGAACAGCAATACCCTCAACATCACAAGTCATGTCTCCCACAGACAGTGGTACTGAATCTGAAAACAGCAAAAGTAAGAGTGAAGATAATGAAGAAGACGACAGTGATAAAGACGATGATTTGGACACTCAGATACAAACTAGAAAGCACTACAAAAGTAAATTTGCTGTAAATATGGTTATATCAAGTGGAGTTTCCACAAAGAAAGCTGCTAAAATATGCAATGAATTATCACAACAAGGTATTGATATTCCAACTCCAAGTCAATCAGGAATTTGCAAGTCCACATTTAAAGAAGCAGCTAAAATAAAAAAAGAAATGCTGGAACAACTTCAAATGGAACAGTGGTCCTTACACTTTGACGGCAAACGAATAGATGGTAACGAATATCAGGTAGTTGTACTTCATAATGAAAGAACTGACGTGAAACTTGATGCACTGCGTTTGAAAGATGGTAAAGCGGAAACTATTTTTATAGAAATTACCAAAGTTATTGATGAATACAATTTATGGAATTCTATTAAGATGATCATTACTGATACAACAAACGTCAATACTGGGAAAAGAAATGGAGTTGTTGTAAAGTTGCAACGTATGTTTGAATTAAAGGGTGTCACAATACCACAATTAATCGGTTGTCAGCATCATGTACTAGACAGGATTCTCCGTCTGGTGATGGACGAAGAACTTGGGGGTGATACCAAATCTCCAAACATTGAATACCCATTTGTGTCTGAACTGTTGAATAAGCATGATGAACTGAAAGATAAGTTTGTGAATGGAAATTCTTGATAAATCAGGGTGGAGAGAAGATATGAAGTTTTTGTACCATTTAACAAGAGTGTTCAGATTCTATGAAGAACAAAGGAACTTCCCTCTGATTCACTTTCAGAACATTCCTAACATGAGCAATGCTAGATGGAATTCAAGAGCCATTCTCGCCATTCTGGCATTCATTCTTATACCTGAAGCGAGAAGGAATTTGGAGAAGGTTTGCAGGTTCATTTCATATGAGTGGGCAGAACATTGGTTTTGTAGTCAGAAGTACAATAAGAATGACTTCAAGAATTTATCAGATGTATTGAAGCCTTACAAAAAGGCATTGCAGTCATTCAAAAATCACTGGAAGAAAGAGCCATCCGTCATGGACATACCACGAAGTAATCAGATAGCTTTCTGCTTCTTGCAGAAAGAAAGACAAACTAAGTAATAAGCGCTAGACTCTTTATCAGAAGAGAGCATCATGTGACCCCTGGAGGCTTTGTGTTAATTTTGTAATAAATTTATAATTATTTATCACATAATATTTTTTGTTATATCACATCACATGTTTCATAAATAAATAAAATAACAATAGGAGTACAACTATTTTACAACATCTTCGGCCCTTAACATTGAGAAACATTTACTGCACATATTGAAAATTCGCTTTTTTGGTTTGGGGATGATCTTTTTTCAAAATATGTTCAAATGAAACATCAATCCATTCTTTTCACATAAAAGTTCATCCAATTACGATACAAGCATACTAGGTTGCAAAAAAGTCATATCCCTAGTAAACATATTGGTAATTGTTCAATATTAGTTGAACATATTTTAAATTTATTTTTAATTATCATGAGTTGCTTCCGGTTCGTGTGGGTCTGTTAATCTCACGCAGCTGAGAAAACAACCACCCTTGGCTGTCTTGTTTTTTTAGGATGAGAAAACTCATTGATAATCTGTAAATATATTACATTTTATCTTTAGCCGCACGTACATGGGAAAACCACCCACCCCCCTTATACTTATATTTTATGATAATAAAAACTCATTAGCAGTTTGTAGGTAGCTAAAAATAAGAATATGTGCGCATGGTCACGAACGCATGCCTGCTAGATAGTTTTAAGAATTTTGTAAATGGTATTTAAGGACGAATTCGAAAGAATAATCTTTAGTATGTAAAATAAAGTTCTACTCAAAACATTGGTCCTTCGATAGAGAAATAAAAAACGAACCAGTAAACAAAATATATAAGACAAATACGAAAATTTGCGCCCTCGAAAAAAAACTGCATTAAACAAAAATACAATGTTAAAAAAAATCTGTGATGAGGAACCTTCCCTAACATACAACACTGTATCATTTATTTTATCTATTACATTTCACACATACTACATCAGTCAGTCAGTTTTTAACACTCCACCAAACCGGTTGTAAAGACACAAATAAAATACAGTCCACCAACACAATTATTCTAAATAAACAATTGAAATAGAAATTAAAAGACATTTGTTTTATTTGGAACTATTCGCAATTAATCTGTATATAATCAAGAAATAAGAAAATTTGCGCTTACGAAAAAAATGGCACCTAGAGTAGGGCTGCCAGAAGTTTGAACCTATCAACCAGGACAAATAGAAAAAATGTATAAAAATAACACAAACAAAAAGGTTTTTTAATACATACATATGTATGTTTATGTAAAAACCATACATTTTTTATTTTTAAATCCAACAATATATGTAAAAAATTTAACGTGTACTTCATGTACATAAAAACGATGAAAAATAATAAAAAGTTGAGCTAAAAATGTTCTAAACTACATATAATACTTTTCGGAAGATTGCACTTTTTCTAGAACTTCATTTCGGTCTTTAATATAGTTATAAAACTGGCAGCATGTCATATTAAAATTAAACTTACATTGAATAATACTCTCAAGTGTTTCATCTTTAACGAGTTTCTTTCTTTAGTCCATTGAGCAGATAATAAAGAAAAGACACGCTCAACATGAGCGTTATGACTCGGCATTGCGTATAAATATTGTACCATAATTAGTAAATTTTCCTTCTTTCTCTTTCAGATGTTTTTTCGAAAAAATACTTTTCTAACGTGTCTTTTTCTTTTAGTTTCTTGATTTTTTTGTTAAAAATGATTTTAGATATAAAACTTCTTCGAAACATTCATCAGTAATTAACACATTTTTTTTTTTTTCAGATAAAAAATAATAGTTTTTTGAACTTCCGTCCATTCTAGAATATTACGCAGCGTCAATTAAATTTTTCATATTTTTTTAATGGGGATAGCCAATCTTCTAAATAATTTATTGCAATTATAAAGAAGTTTTTAACGTCCTCTTCAAAAGTTAAAATTTTGCTTAAATCCAAAAAACTCATTTTTAAAACATTCAAAGCAATTTGTGTTTGAATTCCAATAAAATTGTTTTTAAATCTATCTTTGAAATCACTAAGACTTCCATTTAAAATTAATTGAACTTCCATTACCGCAATATTTTTTTTCAATAGCGAATGCTTGACTATGTACAACTGTGAAGTATATTTCTGCTAACGGATTTGAAAAAAAGTCCGTTATTAATTTAGGTGCTGACTTTTCCACTTCAAAAAATTCTTTAAGAGGTTTCCAAAGTTGCAATATACGTTCAATTGCGGGCAGTAATGGCAACCAACGACTTCTTGTATGTGAAAGGATTGTGTTAAATGTAATTTGTGCATTTTCACAGAACTCTTTTAGTCGTTGAGTTCTTACCTTAACTATACAAAAATATTTAAAAATCTTTAGGACAACTGATTCAATGTCTATGGAGAGCACATCTGCCTTTGTCTTCCCCCAAAATTAGTATTCGTATTTTCCGCACCGAGTGCCGTAAGATTTTCGAGTGGAATGCTAGCTGCTTTTAAAGAATCGATGCAATATGTGGCAATTGTTTGTGATGTTTCATTAGGCAATGAGACGATTTTCAGAAGTTTAATGTTTAAGCCATGCATTTCGCTGAAGTAATGGATAAGAAGAAGGAAGATTTTCTCAGCTTTGTGGTTACTGGAATCGGTAGATATTCCATAGAATGGAACACATTTAAGCACGTCGATAAATGCTGTAACTGAATCTGGTGCTAAAACATACCTTATAAGTGCAGTAGCTTTTGTTCTGGCTTTGGATTGTTTTGAAGCAATTTCTGAATCGGGGTATAATAAGGCGTCTAGTTTTGTTGCACAATCCATAGAGTTGAATGATTGATGATGATTAATTACCCTGAAAGCGCTTGTTAGTTAAGCAAAATGTATCAACCGCTCAAGTTTTGTATGTTTTTTAATCATAAAAGAACAAATTTCTTTTGACTGTGATGCATTAGATAAATTTGATAAATGTTTAGCGCTCTTAGCGTGGTCTTGAATGCTTGCCTTACCACCATTGGCAACGCAAATATCACTTCCACATATCGTACAATGCGCTTCATAATCATTTTTACCTCTTCGTATATATGACCACTCTGTCGTGTACCTATCCAGGAACTTGCACTTTCTTTTCGGCATTTGCTGAAAAAAGTAAGATTTTAAATAAATAATAATACAAAATAACACAAAAGTAATATTGAAATCAAGCTTAACGAGCAAACAGCAATGCATAATTTAAACCAGATGTTCAACATGTTAGAGAAAGCAATTTTTATCGGGTTTCGATTACTTATAAAAGTTGTTTACACGGTATAACTTTTTACAGCAACTAGTTGAAACAAAATTTGAAAGAGGATTGACTCTCATCCAATATTATTGAAAGCTTAAACGACGTTTATAACAGTTCAATTTAATTAATGTTGTTTATACAATTTTCTTATGTTAGCAGTGGTTAAACAGAAATCTTAACCTTTGTTTACAACTAAAACCAGCACAAATTTTTGGTCTTGACCTGTACAAAAAACCAGGACAATTTAATAGTGGACCAGGACACCAGGACAAGTCGTCTAAAACCAGGACAATCCTGGAAAACCAGGACGTATGGCAGGCCTAACCTAGAGTCCTGTTATACAAGGCTCAAAATCAAATTAATAATGAAATCAATACAATTTCTGAAAAAATTTAACAAAAATTGGTGAGAAAAGCCGCGGTTGAAGAAACAATAAAAAGCTTGGCCAACAAATAACGAGAAATTGACTTATAATTCCGTGAAAAGGTGTTTGAAAACACGAAGAGTCAAGTAGAATCGGCAATGAGTCTACTACCACAAATTAAAATGTCACTTGAAGAGCCTGAGTTGGAAGTCAAAAATGACAACATCAACAGAATAAGAGGAACAATTCCTGACAAGTTTATGTTACCAGGAAAGAGAAGCGGTACTGAGCTAAAAGAAATATGGCATCTTTTAACTGGAAGGGCACATTTTTGGACAGCCAACTCATCATTAATTTGAAAATACCACTTTTCAACCGTCAGTCATCCCAGATCTACAAAATAATTTGAGTTCCGTTTATTAAAGATGACGTTGCATTAATGGCGAAATGGACGCCTTTCATTACCTCTAACCCTCCGGCAAACATTTTACCTCACAGACTCCGGGAGGGGGTCACCGGTGACCCGTGTGTATTTTGTATGGCGTTGAGTCCATCGTTTTTAATCTCTCTCTCCATTCTCATTCTTGTTTTTTGAATTAAGTGCGTGGATGTTTTTATTCTCTCTCTCCATTCTTATTCTTGTTTTTTTGAATTTAGTGCGTGCATGTCAGTTCATGTTATGCTTTTAACATAAGCAGTTGATGATTTGTGGTTCGTGCACATAAAATAATTTTATTCTTCAATAAAATGCCGAAACGTGGTAGACGTGAAATGGATGTGGAACATTCTGGTGAATGTTCAGATTCTACTGCGGCTGGAGGTGAATCTTCAGGTGCTGCTGCTGCGGGACAATCCACTAGTTCGGGAGAAGGACAAAAGTAAATTTTTATTCCATTTTTTGGTATATTGTCATTGTAATTGTCCATTATTTTGTTGTGTCCATTGTGTTTTCTTATAGCAAAAATAAATTTTTAGATAGGCTTCCATGGAGAAGAGGTGTGCTAAATGTAAACGCGTAAGTTTTTATGTGCATGATTCGATTTTGATATTGTTTTGAACGAGTGTTTATATATAAATTAACTGCAGCAAACATGGATTGAAGATGAATGATTACCTGATAATGATGAGGCTTCTGACATTGAAGATGAAATCGTGGTTGAATCACCTGACATCGAGGATGAAGACGAAGACGAAGATGAAAGTCGTGGTGATATACCTATTATTGGCGAAAAATACATTGCACCAGACTTAACGGAATAGTTTAAAAACAAGCTGCCACAGGGAAATGTACCATCACACAATGTTCTACGTAAAAAAGGTGATTCATTCATTCGTGGATATTGTGTGAATAGTTTCTAAGTAATGGTTAAGTAATGGTAAGAAATGACTGCCAAGGAAATATTTGATGAGTTTTTTACGACAAACTTGAAAGATGAAATACTCAGACACAGCAATAAAAAGGGCTTAGATTTAGCTGCGGATTTCAATAGAATGCATCATGCTGAAATTGCTGCCCAAACTATCAAAAAACGTGATTTTCGTGTAATCAGTATTGATGAGCTGAATGCTTTTCTTGGAATTCTTTTGGTAATGGGCGTGAATGGCCAAAATGACGATCTAATTCCATGGCTTTGGAGTGACTGCAGTCATCCAATCTATAAAGCAGCGATGAGTCGTGATCGATTTCAACAGATTCTGCGTGTCATCCGTTTCGACAATGCATATACCAGAGCGACTAGAAAATAAAGTGATAAAGCTGCCCCAATAAGTGACGTTTGAGAAATGCTTATGAAAAATTTGAAAGAAAACTATTATCCAGACGCGAACGTCACTATTGATGAGCAGTTGTTCCCGTTCAGAGGTCGGGCAGGTTTTATTCAGTACATCCCATCAAAACCAGCCAAATATGGGATCAAGATTTTCTGGGTATGCAACACAGCTGATGGATATCCACTTTCTGGAACTATTTATTTGGGTCGTCAACCTGGTATTGAGAGACAAACTAACGTTGGGCAAAACATAGTTCTGAAGTTAGTAAATGCATACAAACAGTCAGGGTTGAACGCAACAACGGATAATTTCTTTACGTCGTTACCGTTGGCCAACCAGTTAAAAACCCGAGGCATGAGTATCGTTGGAACCCTCCGTTCGAATAAGCCGTATATTCCCAGAGAATTAAAGCCTAACCGTACCGATGATATTGGAACACATCGATATGCATTTAGCAAAGACACTACTCTTTTGTCCGTTGTCACAAAGAAAAATAAATCAGTTTATTTGCTTTCGACCATGCACTACACTCGTGTGACTAATGAAAATGAAAAAGAAGAGATGAACCACTATTACAACAAGACAAAAGGTGGTGTTGACGTTGTGGATCAGATGCTCTCCAAGTACACAACGAAACGCAAAACAAATCGTTGGCCGTTGGCTTTATTTTTCAATATGTTAGATGTAGCTGCATTAGCAGCATTTTGTGTTTTCAGTAAACTGAATCCGGAGAAGTCTAAAAGGCGATCTTCTAGACGCTATTTCTTGACTCAGCTTGGAAAAGATTTGGCAACAGCTAACATGGAAAAGAGAGCAAATGATCAAATGGTTATAAGAAAAACTAATTATAGAGCTGCTCTTGAGCTTATGCTCGGAATAACTATACAATTTGTTCCTACAGTTCCAGTTCCAGTTGCCGAAAACGTTCCTGTAGTTGGACCAGCAGCACCAGAGCCTGAGATGAAAACAAAAGATGGTCGTAAAGTTGCGGAGGGTCGTTGCTATATTTGCATTTTCAATGATCCGAAATCGGACCGGAAAGGTCGTACAAAATGCTCAAATTGCAAACGCACAATGTGTGCCACCCATACCAAGAGCTGGCCACCGCTCTGTACTGGCCCAAATTGTTGAATTTGTATGGCATTCTATTAGCGGGCCATCAGCCAATTTTTAGTTATGGTCCAAATTCTTGAATTTCCATAAAAAAATTTCAACTAATTTTGTATTTATATCCACAATGAATATCTCTTTTTTTTTATTACAACCTATAATTTTCTATATTTAATAATAAAATATAAAAAATTTATTTATTATTTTCATATAAAATGTATGGTGGCCATTACGGGTCACCGGTGACCCGCTCCCGGAGGGTGAGGGGTATTGGACTTTGGCGCACTCCAGCCCGGAGTCCAAAAACGTAAGTAGCCTAAATCAAGCGAAAAACGCTTTAAAATATGCTCTTGATAGCTATCCTAAAATTTTATCACTGAAAAAAAAATTTTCTTCGGAGATATTTGACTTCAGAGGTAAAATGGGTCACCGGTCACACACTTTAAGCGAAGAAATTGTGTGTGAAGAAAACTTCCCATGGATAGATGCCGCCTCCAATGAATGTGAACTATCACTTTTAAGACCGCACACAGTTCTCCATTGCTCATATGACGAATCTGATGAAGTTCCCTTTTGGGTGGACCTTAGCACAAGGGGTAACTGGCTTTACAAAGCCTTTAAGAACACATCAGCACATATAAAATGTTTAAATCAGCAGCAAACCATCATGGAGCTTCCGCGCCTAGGTATACTAGCTGTAGACAATGATTGTACAGCAAGAATTGAAGCGATAACATAAGCAGCCAGGCACAACGTTTGCGCAGAGGTCAACAATAAAGTTTATCCTTTTTGACGAAATAGAAACTACGAAACCACTGGGCAGTGTCTTCCTGAGCCATAATCGTGAAATATCCCAACTAAAAGGCCATGTCGCTGAGTTGAAGAAGCAAAATATCAAACTGAGAGGCATTTCGTTTCATCACCTTAGCTGGTCATACATCTCTGTTACTAGTATTAATTGTCATAATAATTCTAATTATGCTATTTATAAGAAGGCTTATTAAAATAAGACAAATATCTGCAATAACTTCTGCAATTCGAAAGAATAATCTTTAGTATGTAAAATAAAGTGCTACTCAAAACCGTAATAATGAAATTCAAATGTAATTATTGCTGATAAACAGAAATAATGTTAAGATAAAATATTTGTAAGGAAATTAACAAACAACCTACGTACACACAGAGAAAAAACATGATTAATGAGTGGTCACTACGACCATTTTTATTCATATTAGCCTAATATATTTACCCTAATAAATTTATTATAGTCCTAAACCAACTTGAACAAATAAATTTTGTCTTTAACATTTTTAAATTCACTTAAATAATTTTATATGGTATTTAAAAAGTTACTCTGATATAGCTAAACATATTAAATTATGTGAAATGTTTGCTACTATAATATATATTTATTAAACTTTACAATTAATATCATAATATTAATTGCACACAAAAGTTATGTTTAATACCATAATTTTTGTTTGCTTTAAAACTCATTCTCTAAATGAGCAAACATTTACTGTCAAAGTAAACAGTGTGTGTTTATAAAAAATATAAAATTTTTCCCACGTAATTTTTTGTCAGCAAGCGTCGCGACGCGTCGGGAAACATGAGTTTCAATAAAATAATAAAAACGTTTTTCGGTGGAAAAAAGGCCAAGCTGCCTTGCAAAACCAGCGAATTTAATTATTATACATTTATTAAAACAGGTAAGTTATTCATAATTATAAATACGCAATTACGTTGTCTTTCTTCTAGCCAAAAAAAACCTACAATATTGGAACCGGCATAGAAATTTTTACATGTCATAAGCCCTGAACTTTTTTCAATTACTATTCAACAGTATATTGATTCAGTTGATTTCATATTAGAAGTAAAAAGTAAGTTTGTGTTTCACTTTACTTTTAAAATTCTTATGTGCACGGGAAAAAAATATCAAAGTGTTATTGGAAAGAAAAGCATATGCATATGCATATAAAAGACAAATTAATTAAACATTATTTTCCACTAAAATTTATAAATTACAGCACACACATAAATTTTTGATATTAAATTTTTGTTAGTTTTATTGTGAAAACCATATAACATGTTGAAATATATGTGTGACATGGTGTTGGGAAATATAGAAACATGGTTTAAAAGATCGTTCCGAACATAATAATATTTTTGAGACAATAATTACTAATAAACATTATGTCTGAGCGTGTATATAAAAGGAAGCACCTTTAAAATAAAGGTAGTCATTATGTAGATACACATGTAAAAACTTTAAATAGTGTTGTAGTGTACCTCATAAGTTGCCACCGCATACCCTTAAGCTACTCTAAAACCTATACATACCAACCTATATAGAGTAGGGAAAATGAGCAAGATCAAATAACGGCATTTACCAATAAGTAGAATAAGTAAGAAGGGTTAGCTAATAATTTCAAACATAATATATAAGGCAATGCAATTTTAAATAAAACCAGACTTGAAATTATCAATGTCTATTGGCAGCGTTAGCGATAATATAGGTATCTGCTTATATAATTATTCTCCCGAAAGCTCTCCAAAACAAAATATATTAGGAGATGAAGAAAGTGACTTTGAGGGAACCGTTAGTCCTAAGCGACGACGAAGAATCGATGACTGGATTAGAGAAACCAGTTCTTCCGAATCAGAATCTTCTGGAGGAGGAATCAGAAGTTGTTATTCCAAACACTCAGATAGTGGAATCCGCGATCGAGAAAGTGGTAACAAAGAAGAAAAAGAGGAAAACAGAAGAACAACAACAGATGGAAACTCCAAGAAAAATGAAGATAAATGTAGAGAAGGAGATCAAGAAAGCAGGTATATTGAAGGATCATGCAACTCATGTTTCCCCTTTTTCATTACATTTGATAATATGGACCAAGGAATTTCTTCTTCACATTCTTTCGATTATAGACTTTAATTTGTCTCTCCTTGAAGGAGAAGGAATACGAGGCGAAGAAGATTTTACATATATTGATGGACTCCCTACAAGCGATCGGGTGGAAAATGAAAATATTGTAGATAAGCCTTCCTTTTTGTTTTAAATTAGGTAATGAAAAAATGAATGGAGCGATTGACATGTGTTTAAAAAACACTATAGTACTGTAAATGTAGGTCAAAAATTTGTCTATCTATAAATTATGAATTTATTTAGTTATTAAAAATTATATAGATGCAATTGGTGTTTACATTTTTTTGGGAGCGGATAGGAAAAAATAAAATTATTGTTGATAATTCCTTCTTTTGTTTGGAATTATGTGAAGAAAAAAAATACATTAGAGCAATTGACACGTGTTTTAAACATGATAGTATTAGAAATGTAGGTAATTTATTTTTTTGCTTAAGGAAGTTTGCGTTTTTATAAAAAAAAAAAGGAATTTATATTTAAAATAATAATGATGGCTTCGAATATAATTTGTGAAATTTGCCAAAACCAGTATAAAAACACTAAAAGTTAAAAAAAAAACATGTTTAAATTCATGTGCCAAGTGATATGTGCAATCATATATCCCTGACATCAATGGAGAGAGAAAAACATATGGAAATCCATCTAGATTTCCTTCAACAACAACAAGTCGAAGAAATGGATCAACATCGGCTGCATCTGGGAAGCGTCCGTCGATGTTACAATCAAATTAACTATTGTAGTGTACCTCACAGGTGCCTACTGCATACCCATTAGCCACTCTGAATTTTACACATGCCAACTTAATCATAGTGGGGTGACCTACTAGATCAAATAACGGCATTTATCAATTGACTCACATTTACTAAAATGTAGGTCAACTGGAATAAGAGCGCATGAGAACGAAAGTAAACTACTCAATCAGAATGTAAGTCAACAGCATTGAGTGTTTAAAAGTAAATGAGTACATTGTTACAAAATCCAACATTTTGAATCGTCAGAGTAATTATAGAAAGGGCAAGTCTTGATATGTCCATAATACCGGCAAAGACAAATAGAACTTTGTTAATAGATATAATCAGTTAGGAGGGTTAGATATTAATCTCAAATATAGCATTTAAAATCATACAGATCCAAATAAAGTCAGACTTTGAATTACAAAACAAAATCGGCAACAACTTGCCTAGTCTTTTAATTTGCAAGGCTCAGAATCTTTCGGCAGTTCTTTTGAACGGCTATTTTATCAACTGAAACCCTGACAGCTATTAAAACTAACCAAGGGTTATAGGGAACTCAAATAAAGAAAGATAATACACTTACACTAGTGTAGTGTACCTTATAATCGTCCACATCTTACCCAATAACCAATCTGAAATGCATACATGCCACCCCAATAATTGTAGGTTAAATGCCATACATAAAAGATCAAATATCGGCATTTTCCCAGTGACTCAATATGTTTGAATATGAGTCAGAACGAATAGGGCAATGGTAAAGCAGATCAATCAGAGCAGTAGCCCACAAATAAAGCAGACTTTAATACTGAAAACATAAAGTGGCACTTGTTGCCTAGTTGAATTTATTTCAGTCTACAATTTGGCTGTTCGCAAGAACGCCTAACCTAGAGAGCTAGCCATTAAGAAAGAACATCTAGTCTAGCTTGTATTATTTCTTATTTTACTGTCTATGAGGAATTTGGCCCAACTTATGAGGAATATATAGAAAGTACCGATGTCCTTGTTGTTGTGCAAAATAAGTCAGTTGACCATACACATGGTATTTGGAAGCAAGGTCCTAAGACTGCAAATGACATGAGGATGACTGCACATCTATTATTACTTTTGATGGGGAAAAATTTCAATAGTCAGCAGTTGCCATTGAATGAATATATTCGGAAATATTTAGAGAATAGAGCTAAGGCTGCGAGATTTACTCTGGTTGATCCTTCAGCTAAGTGGTTATTATGTGTTGAGGGTTTAGAAAACATACCTAAATTAAAACAAGCAACCTTTTATTTCATGTTCCAAGTTCGAAGCAATAGAGGAGAAATGAGTGCAGCAATTACATTATTAGGTGAGTCATCAATGGTTACATTAAAATGTATCCAAAAATTCATTGATACAGAGACACGTTCACTCGCTCATATGGAAAAGCAAATATGGAAAGAAATTCGGTTATTTATGAATGCTGCTCAGGCAGTAAGAGAATCGATGGGAGCCATGTGGCCTCACTTAGATTTTTGATTTTTGATTGAAGGTGCCATTCCTGGGGTAGATGCTTTTACAGAAGATGAGAGAAGTATCGCAAGAATGTTGCGTATCGATTTGACCAAATGGATAGCTCCAAAAGCATTAAGAACAAGGTTATTATTAGATGCTGAACGGGATGGTCTAATGGGCAGAGCTGGATGGGGAGTAGACGAGCGACAGTATCAACAAGGACAACAAAATTAAAATTGACATTTCATTTAATAAATTTTATTCATTTATATATAATTTTAACATTGTCATCAATTTATTTCTTTATTTTTAAAAACCCTTAGGAATAGTCATGTTTATTTTTCTTAATATACTGATAATCATATTATTTCTTTTGTACTTTATATTTGGTGAAATTTCGATTATTGATTTTATTTCATATATTATTGACATTCACTTTTTAAATCACTTATGAGGTGGTTTTTAATATTTACACTTTAATTTACTTTTTTAACAAGATGTTATTTCGCGTATCTAAATTCTCAACAAACAGGCTTTCTGTTTCATTTAATCCCCAAATTTTTTCATTAGTATATTTTCAATATACAAAACATGGAAAATTCTGAGCTAACGCTTAGTTTATCTATGTGTTTGTTATTAATTATATTTATAAGCACCCTAGCTCTTGGTCTACTCAAGCTCGTGTTATCATGAGACGAGAGGGTTTACTTTATTAGAGTTACTTAAGATATTTAATAAAAAAAAAAAAAAAAAAAAAAAAAAAAAAAAAAATTAAGCTGGGCTATAGGGAAGATATAAGATACACACACTCACTCATATCATCAAACTCTACAAGTTCCACCACACCATATAAACAACAAAAGCCAGAGTCATGTGCAGGAGCTCTTATTATGTGTTCCAGCTCAACAATAATTTATTCATTGCTCACAATCCGATTTGAATTTAAATGAATATTTGAAAGAGGGACAAAAACATGTTCAGAAATTATAAAATAATTGTCTCGCTTAGCACATAATTGTGAAATTTAATTTGGAATCGACCGCTCGATATCAGTTACCAGCTCATCCTCTTAAACCAAAAACTGATATGTACCACAATACGGAAATGATGCGTTCATCAAGGGCGGATAGTATATACTCAGCTCTGACACTTCAATTTGAAAAAATTAAAGCAAAGAAGTCTGAGGTTCAAGAAAGAGATTCTGGCTGGACGGCTATCCAAATTAAATGGCTAGAAATTAATATTAACAAGGCATCACCATTATCCGGATCCCAGTACATACCAACACCTGTAGAGCTGATAGGAAAACATGCTGGCGTTAACGTTCAAAATAATGAAGTATTCTGCTTTAAGTGGAATATTGTATCAGCATTTTAATGGTGATGATACTCGTAGAGAGACAGACAACATACAAAATTAATAATATTTCTGAGCCAATTATTACGCTTGATTCCGGTACAATACTTAACTTCACATCAATGCAATTTCCAACTGATTTGAAGGATATTAAGTATTTTGAAAAAAAAAAAAAAAAAAAAAATAATACGGATATAAGTATAAATGTGTTCGGGTTCGACAGACAATTTAAAACGGTTGTTGGTCCCCACTACATCACAGAAAGTGAGAAGGAACTGCATATAAATTTATTGCTGTTGAAAAGTGAATGCGGGAATAAAATGCACTATATTTTAATAAAGAATATTTCTAGGTAATTAGTATAACATGTATATAAAACTTTATTAAAAATAGATCTATTCTATTAAATTAATTAATTTTTTTTTAGACTACTTTCAAATCAAATATCAGCACATGATGGAAGAATTATATTTTGCAATGTATGTCTTTTCCACACAGCCATACCGGAAAAAATGCATATTCACAAAGAAAAAGAATGTGGAGAGTGCATTCCCAAGATGGCGGAGGGAGATAAATCAATCATAAAATACCAACATTATGAAATGCAGATGGAAATTCCATTTATAGTGTATCCGGATTTTGAATGTGTTCTCGAGGAAGATGAAGGTAGTATTAATGAAAACAATAGATATATAAAAAAACATGTACCATGTGCATTTGGTTTTAATATTAAGTGTAATTTTAATGAAAATTTAGACAAGTTTCAAATGTTTAGTAGTAGTAGTTGTGATAGTAGTGTTAATGTAGGGCAAAATTTTGTAGATAATTTAATAAATGAATGTAGAAAAATTTATAAGAAGTATTTTGAAAAAATTGTCCCCATGCATCCATTATATCAACTGTCATATTTGCGGTTGAGCACTAGGCGAAGAACTAGGTGTGAGAGATCACTGCCATTTATCAGGAAACTATAGAGGGGCTGCACATAATTCGTGTAATTTAAATTATGAGATTCCACATTGTATTCCTATATTTTTCCACAATTTTTCGAAATATGATTGTCACTTATTTATTAAAGAATTATTTATAGTTAAAGGGGAGACAAATGTAATTTTAATTAATAAAGCATTGTAAATTTCTTTATCGCATACTGTTCGGGTATATACTGATGAAGAAATTGATGATTATATAAATGAGTTGTATATAAGAAAAGTGAAGCAAAATAATCCTCAGCATATTATTTCAAAACAACTTGAAAAGCTGTGAGATTATAAAACTGAAAAAAAAATTGAGCTTAGATTTTTAGACTCTTTAAAATTTATGGCATCTTGTTTGGAATCATTAGCTAGTAACCTCAATGATCAAGATTTAAATGCAGTTAGAAAATATTTTCCAGATGCTGAGAAGTTTTCTCTTATGAAGCAAAAGGGTGTTTTTTCTTATGAATATTTAAATTCATTTGAAAAATTAAATGAAAAGAAACTCCCACAAATTGAAGCATTTTATGGTAGATTAAATGTTCAGAAGACGATTATTTGCTAGCACAAAATTTCTTGAGATGCAATGTTAAAATAAAGAGGGACAAATACATGTTCAGAAATTATGAAATAATTGTCTGGCTGAGCACATAAATGTGAAATTAAATTTGAAATTGACTGCTTGATATCAGTTACCAGCTCATCCTCGTAAACCAAAAACTGATATGTACCACAATACGGAAATGATGCGTTCATATATATATACATATATAATATATACATAAATAATCCCTCCCATATTATATTGACATCTTCGCAACGATTTAATGTTTAATAGTGAATACTACGAAAGCAATATGCATAAGAGGACAGACAGTTTATATTTAATTGCAATGTGATCGGTGGTACGTGCGTGTGAAATAATATAAATTTATAAAATAAAGTGAAATTTTAAATATTTTAAAACTGTAATAGTTATAATATTGTACTTAAAATTAAGACCCCGCGAAATCCATATGTTACCGAAAAGTGTTCTAGTACTCGAAAGTTGCATAAATGAGTGTACAAAACAGGCCAAACGTATTCTTCTGTTAGATTGGGTAAATTTTTAATAATTTCTCATACATTCATTTTTTTTAGAGCCAATGAAAGTGAAATTAAAAAATAAATTGATAGTTGTCTGTTTTTAACCCTTAACAACCCACAAGTGTCTCGCGGACACATTTTTGAATTCCATTGCCCATAAAAGCTAAATTATTTATTTTTGAGAAACCCCGTTTTACCTATTCTACCTCGATGGTCTTGAGAATAGAAATGCGCAATTAAAATATTTTTAGCATAAATAGTTTATTATTTGTTATGAATAAACGAAAATAGTAGCGCATCAACCCACAAGTGTCCAATAGACACATTAATATATTGTTTGAATCGAGTCGCCCAAGTTTCATAGAAGTGACCGCCGTTCTGAAACTGTCTAGTCGGCGTTGAATTCTTTGCTTCTTCTTGATTCTCTAAACAGGTTGTTTGTTTACTTTTATAATAAATCAATCAATCGCAGAGCGCATTTTGTCACAATATTAGTTTTTGTAGCAGCAAATTTAATTATTTATTGTTAGAAATGGCGAGAAAAAAACTTACACATGGAGAAATTGAACGTGCCCTCTCTGAAAGTGACAATGAAGATATTTTAAGGTGTGAAATCCCTAGCGATGATGAGGATTTTGCTGTCGACATCTGTTCCGAAAATGAAAGTGCCGCTACAGAAGCAGCATCTGCATGTGAAGATGTACAGTTATGGAGTGAGGAGGATGATGCCCGCTGCAGGAATAAATGTCTGTTCAAACATATAAGGGCAGAGATGGAACAATATGGAAATCTGAACCTGAGAAGCATAGCAGAACTCCTCGGCACAACATCATTCGCGGTGGTATTCATAAGGTGGTGCTCCCACCGGGCCAAGAAATAGTTGATCCGGTAGACAGTTTCAACCTATTTCTTAACGAACAAGTTTTAGAAATTATAGTGAAATATACCAATTCTGAAGCGCATAGAGATGCCAGGATTGAGCCCAGAGATGGAGACCACAGTAAAGCGAGCACTTACCGGAGCTGCTCTGACAGAAGCATGGTCAAAGTTGGGTCAAGAGGAAATATTATGCTTCTTTGCCGTATTATCATCATTTAGTGAGGACGCCGTGATAGATCAAACTCGGGCGATGTTCACCCAAATTGCCACTGCGGCGAAAACAAGCTATACTGACGCATGGCTCGAGAGCCGTTGGGCGAACCTGGTGACTGACTCCCCGAATATGGCTGACGCTGAGAGAGTGTCACGTGAAACTCTTGTACACTACGGCAACCTATTCCATGGTGTGAACGTATCCCCAAAAACAAAGATTATGGGGTTAGTGTTCAACCATTACCTGGCCTCTGCAGCCAATTTTCAAGGAATAGTACGAATGATTGAGCAGTCGAAAGCTCCACATGTCGGAGGCTTAACTGCTCTTTGCGAGTTAGTTATGAAGTACTCATCAGCCACCTTCACCACATTGTCGCATACTTTCGGCTTAGGCCAGACCCGCAGTATTGTACGACTTGCAGCCATGATCATTCACGATCCGTATTGCACCATATCTGGTCCCCCGGTCACAGTTTCCATGTATGCTGACATTGCATTCATTGCAACTGAACTCATGTACAATACTAATCGAAGACCAGGTACTACGAGATATCAATCACCATCTACAAATTTCACCAGGAAGCCAGTTGTCTTCCTAAAACAGTACATACAAACCATGATCCAAACGGAAACCTCTCACGCCCAAACAATGGGGGGACCAAGCCCGATCCTCAGTGCCTATGGCTTCGAGGCAGTCCGGGACGATATAAATGCCTCATTTACTATCAATCGAGCTCTTGAAGCTCAAGCTGGGCCTATTGGTGAAGGTGGTCATGTCCAAAACGATCCACGAGAATATCCCATCGTCGTCCCTCAAGACAACATTACAAGCTTCATAATAAGCTGTCGGAATAATAAGGATAAAGCTTTCAATTTGCTGATGGAGGAGCTCAAAGATGCCATAAAGCAAACTCCATTGCCACCTGCTGTAACTAATGCTCAAGGGGAGTGGGAGCATCCGACACTTTATACGAAGCCCCTTCCATTAGCTGTCAAAAATGCTATCGTAGAACTTGGCGTTCCGTATGATGCAGCTTGGGATCAGGCTACAAACCTCTTAGATAGTAAGGTGTTCGAACACTATCGTTTGGGCACCAAGTCTCTATATGAGACCAAACATAGGCCAGTCAGAGCCGGAAACCGTGCCGGGGGTGTTAATTCAGGTGCTGCAAACCAATAACTATATTTCTTAGATACTTTGATTCTTGAGAGCCTTGTAACTGTCATCAATCATATATTTTAATAAATATAAAAAAAAAAAAAAAAAAAAAAAAGTTATTAATAGTGTTTTAATATTAATTAAAATATTCATGTTTTAAAGACAAATAAACTATCAGTGTTTTAAAACATTATTTTGATTGTATTAATTTTCTTTGCACTGTAAAGTAGAAGCAATTCCACGAGAAATATGGCCAACATATCGAGTTTTATGACCCAAATTCGCCAAAGAGCGATAGCTGCTGTAGCATGTGGTCAATCGCCCCTTACGGGTGCATTAATCACCGGCCATACGAATAAATCCTTGGAATGTGCCAATCTGTTCTTAATAGCTTACTGCGGATTATCTGTGCAGGACGGCGAACAAGAAGCTTGTTACGGTTGGATTGGCCCGAAAGGGTTAGTAGCCATGGCAAGGCACTATTTTGATAACCATCCAGATTGGACATCGGTGGACACCGATATGAGGGAAGCGTTATTATACGGAGCACTAACTGCTTTGTGGACACTACCCCACACTACAACATTCAGCACCGAGGAAATCGTAAATGCCCGGTTAAAGCTTATTCGCAAACTATTAGCCACACCACCATCTGTGGCTACAGTTCAGCATGCTCTGGATGCCTGGGTGCGTGTGATGAGGTTAAAGACCTCATCATCGATGCACACAGCAGGGGCTCACATGTTCCCGTTGTCGCTGAGCTCAGGTTACAATGAAGATCTGCAGAGGATAATGAGCACAGTTTGTCACCCCAACAATGACAGCAATGTCGAGATGCCAGGCTTGAGCCCAGAGATGGAGACCACAGTAAAGCGAGCACTTACCGGAGCTGCTCTGACAGAAGCATGGTCAAGGTTGGGTCAAGAGGAAATATTATGCTTCTTTGCCGTATTATCATCATTTAGTGAGGACGCCGTGATAGATCAAACTCGGGCGATGTTCACCCAAATTGCCACTGCGGCGAAAACAAGCTATACTGACGCATGGCTCGAGAGCCGTTGGGCGAACCTGGTGACTGACTCCCCGAATATGGCTGACGCTGAGAGAGTGTCACGTGAAACTCTTGTACACTACGGCAACCTATTCCATGGTGTGAACGTATCCCCAAAAACAAAGATTATGGGGTTAGTGTTCAACCATTACCTGGCCTCTGCAGCCAATTTTCAAGGAATAGTACGAATGATTGAGCAGTCGAAAGCTCCACATGTCGGAGGCTTAACTGCTCTTTGCGAGTTAGTTATGAAGTACTCATCAGCCACCTTCACCACATTGTCGCATACTTTCGGCTTAGGCCAGACCCGCAGTATTGTACGACTTGCAGCCATGATCATTCACGATCCGTATTGCACCATATCTGGTCCCCCGGTCACAGTTTCCATGTATGCTGACATTGCATTCATTGCAACTGAACTCATGTACAATACTAATCGAAGACCAGGTACTACGAGATATCAATCACCATCTACAAATTTCACCAGGAAGCCAGTTGTCTTCCTAAAACAGTACATGCAAACCATGATCCAAACGGAAACCTCTCACGCCCAAACAATGGGGGGACCAAGCCCGATCCTCAGTGCCTATGGCTTCGAGGCAGTCCGGGACGATATAAATGCCTCATTTACTATCAATCGAGCTCTTGAAGCTCAAGCTGGGCCTATTGGTGATTGAGGATGCAAAACCTTTCATTGCCAGAATAGTTATATGGATATTTGACAGCGAGGCTATGCGGCAATATAAATTTAACACTAAGAAAACTCGGCAAATACAGACAAAGTTAGTGTATTCTTAAATATCTAGACTTAAGAATTACTTAAATAGATTAAGTAAAAAATAAGCAAGCATGAAGAACAGTCGCACAAGCGGCTGTTCAAACAAAATAAAATATTCAAAAATGTCTCCTAATTAAAAAAGTGTTTTTTTTTCTAAATGAGTATATTGCGATCCTGAGTGACTATTCAATTTTATATTTCCAGTTCATTAACTTGAAATTACAGATATCCTGTGAATTTTCAACATCTGGTTTTAAGCCAATGGTTTGGCTGCATTAGAAGAATAACATTTTTATTGGATTTAATCGAGATGAATGGATATATCTCATGAGCTATAAGGAATACATCCTGGCAACGCTGCATCAATACGAATTCTTAGACTTTTAAAATCTTATTAAAAAGGATGATAAAAGAGATATACAATATACTTTTCAATATAAAAATTAAATTTATGATCCTTCAACAAGATGATTATAAAATTAAAATCGATCCAGAGACGTGGAGTTCGCTTACTCAAATCGGAGTATTTTTGGCAACATTTTTAAACTGCTAATAACTTTTATCATAATAAATAATAATACATATTTATCATGATGAAAATTTTAAAACCCTTAATATTCTTCCTTATCCTATCTTATTCCTTGTTATCTACAACATTAACTTAGAATATACATTAATAGAGCTGACGCAACTGTACCAAACAAAACAAAACCAAACATATTTGGGATTCTGAAATTGTTTTATTCTACTTAAATAAGCCCTGCCCCTTGATTTTAAATTTTCGACTAATGAATAATGCCGGGACTGTACCAAATGTTAGTTGTAAAAAAATATTTTTGTATAAATATCGCTGTTATTATTCAATCGAAATCAAACTTGTTTTACAAATCAACTAACATAAAATTTTTATTAAACCTCTCATGCCCAAAGTTGCCTATAGGCTTGTATGTTTCTAAATCCCGTAAATTTCATTTTTCCAATTTCTGTTCTTCTTAAAAAACTGCAGCAAAAGAAGGAGAAGATATAAAAAAAAATGCTGCAGTTTATAAAAAAGCAGGAGGAAGAGAATCGAGCTCCCGATTCTCCGTTGGAAGTTCTGTACAAAAGACGTAATAAATGCGAAATTGGTTTACACTATTTATATGGAAAGGAGCTTATATTCCTAGGATGCACCCACTATTTATGCCTTGGTTGTGCAAGACGGTGGAAAAGGATATCGTGTCCTCACTGCCGACAAAAAATAACTAGTGCACATATGATCAAAAAGGTGGGGGAGTGTTATATAATAGATAAAGTTCCCCCGCCTAATATATTGTGTTCTATGCAAATTGATCTCACTTCCAATAGTGAAATGGGAAGTGATGATGATGATGATGATGATTTATAATAAATAAAAATAAAAAGATAAAAAAAAAATAATAAAAAATATTGTGTTTTATTTTTTGAAAATATAATTAGATATTTCTTCGGATTTAGAAGGTCAAAATTACTCTATGTGAAAATTCGATAAAAAAAAATACCTTCGGGTTAAAAGTACAGAAAAAATTTCGTGGTTTAATCGTCACATGGTAAATTTAATGGATCGATTGATGGAAGCCACAAGTGAAATTCAAGGCCAAAGCAAATCGGTTTTGGAAGTAGTGAAGATGGAGTTAAATGAAGAGTATAAAAAGCTCTATTCCAAGTTAGAAAAATTGGAAGATGAAGATAGAAACGCTTTTTCGGAAAGGTTCTCAGAAGTGAGAAGCCTTTTTAATAAAGTACTAAGGAAGATTGGTGAAAAAGAAGGCACCGATCAAATTTCAACAATTCCTCAACCAGCTACGAAATTGCAGGAGGTAAAGATCCCTTATTTGCATGGAGATCCAAATGAGTGGTCATCATATTATAACTTGTTTGATACATTGGTGAATCAAAACAAACAACTAAGTAATGTAGAGAAGATGTATCGAATTAAAACATCAGTAAGAGGCGATGCTGCAAAACATATACAACATTTGAGTATTACTGAATATAATTATAGAGTGGCACTTGAGATGTTAATGGAGCGATACGAAAACAAAAGATTGTTGTTTTCTGCACTGGTTGACAAATTGCTGGATCAACCAAACAAGAATAGTGAAAAAGCTGTCAACATAAAGCAATTTTTAGACACCACAAATGAATGTGTGAGGTACATTGAAGCACTCGGCATGGAAATTGAGGATGCAAAACCTTTCATTGCCAGAATAGTTATATGGATATTTGACAGCGAGGCTATGCGGCAATATAAATTTAACACTAAGAAAACTCGGCAAATACAGACAAAGTTAGTGTATTCTTAAATATCTAGACTTAAGAATTACTTAAATAGATTAAGTAAAAAATAAGCAAGCATGAAGAACAGTCGCACAAGCGGCTGTTCAAACAAAATAAAATATTCAAAAATGTCTCCTAATTAAAAAAGTGTTTTTTTTTTCTAAATGAGTATATTGCGATCCTGAGTGACTATTCAATTTTATATTTCCAGTTCATTAACTTGAAATTACAGATATCCTGTGAATTTTCAACATCTGGTTTTAAGCCAATGGTTTGGCTGCATTAGAAGAATAACATTTTTATTGGATTTAATCGAGATGAATGGATATATCTCATGAGCTATAAGGAATACATCCTGGCAACGCTGCATCAATACGAATTCTTAGACTTTTAAAATCTTATTAAAAAGGATGATAAAAGAGATATACAATATACTTTTCAATATAAAAATTAAATTTATGATCCTTCAACAAGATGATTATAAAATTAAAATCGATCCAGAGACGTGGAGTTCGCTAACTCAAATCGGAGTATTTTTGGCAACATTTTTAAACTGCTAATAACTTTTATCATAATAAATAATAATACATATTTATCATGATGAAAATTTTAAAACCCTTAATATTCTTCCTTATCCTATCTTATTCCTTGTTATCTACAACATTAACTTAGAATATACATTAATAGAGCTGACGCAACTGTACCAAACAAAACAAAACCAAACATATTTGGGATTCTGAAATTGTTTTATTCTACTTAAATAAGCCCTGCCCCTTGATTTTAAATTTTCGACTAATGAATAATGCCGGGACTGTACCAAATATTAGTTGTAAAAAAATATTTTTGTATAAATATCGCTGTTATTATTCAATCGAAATCAAACTTGTTTTACAAATCAACTAACATAAAATTTTTATTAAACCTCTCATGCCCAAAGTTGCCTATAGGCTTGTATGTTTCTAAATCCCGTAAATTTCATTTTTCCAATTTCTGTTCTTCTTAAAAAACTGCAGCAAAAGAAGGAGAAGATATAAAAAAAAAATGCTGCAGTTTATAAAAAAGCAGGAGGAAGAGAATCGAGCTCCCGATTCTCCGTTGGAAGTTCTGTACAAAAGACGTTATAAATGCGAAATTGGTTTACACTATTTATATGGAAAGGAGCTTATATTCCTAGGATGCACCCACTATTTATGCCTTGGTTGTGCAAGACGGTGGAAAAGGATATCGTGTCCTCACTGCCGACAAAAAATAACTAGTGCACATATGATCAAAAAGGTGGGGGAGTGTTATATAATAGATAAAGTTCCCCCGCCTAATATATTGTGTTCTATGCAAATTGATCTCACTTCCAATAGTGAAATGGGAAGTGATGATGATGATGATGATGATTTATAATAAATAAAAATAAAAAGATAAAAAAAAAATAATAAAAAATATTGTGTTTTATTTTTTGAAAATATAATTAGATATTTCTTCGGATTTAGAAGGTCAAAATTACTCTATGTGAAAATTCGATAAAAAAAAAATACCTTCGGGTTAAAAGTACAGAAAAAATTTCGTGGTTTAATCGTCACATGGTAAATTTAATGGATCGATTGATGAAATTCAAGGCCAAAGCAAATCGGTTTTGGAAGTAGTGAAGATGGAGTTAAATGAAGAATATAAAAAGCTCTATTCCAAGTTAGAAAAATTGGAAGATGAAGATAGAAACGCTTTTTCGGAAAGGTTCTCAGAAGTGAGAAGCCTTTTTAATAAAGTACTAAGGAAGATTGGTGAAAAAGAAGGCACCGATCAAATTTCAACAATTCCTCAACCAGCTACGAAATTGCAGGAGGTAAAGATCCCTTATTTGCATGGAGATCCAAATGAGTGGTCATCATATTATAACTTGTTTGATACATT
This sequence comes from Pollenia amentaria, assembly GCA_943735925.1. Classification (NCBI taxonomy): domain Eukaryota; kingdom Metazoa; phylum Arthropoda; class Insecta; order Diptera; family Polleniidae; genus Pollenia; species Pollenia amentaria. The sequence continues at coordinate 58,129,005 of OX031006.1, forward strand.
GGTGAATCAAAACAAACAACTAAGTAATGTAGAGAAGATGTATCGAATTAAAACATCAGTAAGAGGCGATGCTGCAAAACATATACAACATTTGAGTATTACTGAATATAATTATAGAGTGGCACTTGAGATGTTAATGGAGCGATACGAAAACAAAAGATTGTTGTTTTCTGCACTGGTTGACAAATTGCTGGATCAACCAAACAAGAATAGTGAAAAAGCTGTCAACATAAAGCAATTTTTAGACACCACAAATGAATGTGTGAGGTACATTGAAGCACTCGGCATGGAAATTGAGGATGCAAAACCTTTCATTGCCAGAATAGTTATATGGATATTTGACAGCGAGGCTATGCGGCAATATAAATTTAACACTAAGAAAACTCGGCAAATACAGACAAAGTTAGTGTATTCTTAAATATCTAGACTTAAGAATTACTTAAATAGATTAAGTAAAAAATAAGCAAGCATGAAGAACAGTCGCACAAGCGGCTGTTCAAACAAAATAAAATATTCAAAAATGTCTCCTAATTAAAAAAGTGTTTTTTTTTTCTAAATGAGTATATTGCGATCCTGAGTGACTATTCAATTTTATATTTCCAGTTCATTAACTTGAAATTACAGATATCCTGTGAATTTTCAACATCTGGTTTTAAGCCAATGGTTTGGCTGCATTAGAAGAATAACATTTTTATTGGATTTAATCGAGATGAATGGATATATCTCATGAGCTATAAGGAATACATCCTGGCAACGCTGCATCAATACGAATTCTTAGACTTTTAAAATCTTATTAAAAAGGATGATAAAAGAGATATACAATATACTTTTCAATATAAAAATTAAATTTATGATCCTTCAACAAGATGATTATAAAATTAAAATCGATCCAGAGACGTGGAGTTCGCTAACTCAAATCGGAGTATTTTTGGCAACATTTTTAAACTGCTAATAACTTTTATCATAATAAATAATAATACATATTTATCATGATGAAAATTTTAAAACCCTTAATATTCTTCCTTATCCTATCTTATTCCTTGTTATCTACAACATTAACTTAGAATATACATTAATAGAGCTGACGCAACTGTACCAAACAAAACAAAACCAAACATATTTGGGATTCTGAAATTGTTTTATTCTACTTAAATAAGCCCTGCCCCTTGATTTTAAATTTTCGACTAATGAATAATGCCGGGACTGTACCAAATATTAGTTGTAAAAAAATATTTTTGTATAAATATCGCTGTTATTATTCAATCGAAATCAAACTTGTTTTACAAATCAACTAACATAAAATTTTTATTAAACCTCTCATGCCCAAAGTTGCCTATAGGCTTGTATGTTTCTAAATCCCGTTAATTTCATTTTTCCAATTTCTGTTCTTCTTAAAAAACTGCAGCAAAAGAAGAAGAAGATATAAAAAAAAATGCTGCAGTTTATAAAAAAGCAGGAGGAAGAGAATCGAGCTCCCGATTCTCCGTTGGAAGTTCTGTACAAAAGACGTTATAAATGCGAAATTGGTTTACACTATTTATATGGAAAGGAGCTTATATTCCTAGGATGTACCCACTATTTATGCCTTGGTTGTGCAAGACGGTGGAAAAGGATATCGTGTCCTCACTGCCGACAAAAAATAACTAGTGCACATATGATCAAAAAGGTGGGGGAGTGTTATATAATAGATAAAGTTCCCCCGCCTAATATATTGTGTTCTATGCAAATTGATCTCACTTCCAATAGTGAAATGGGAAGTGATGATGATGATGATTATGATTTATAATAAATAAAAATAAAAAGATAAAAAAAAAATAATAAAAAATATTGTGTTTTATTTTTTGAAAATATAATTAGATATTTCTTTTTTTCAGTTTTTTCAGATTTAAAATTAAAAATACGTTTATAAAGATTAAAAAACTTAAATGCTAACAAATGTTGTTCATAAAGTGTTTGACATCGAGAAATGTTAAAGTATTGTGAATAAACATTTTTCATAATAATATGTATGTATTAAACCTCTGCACAAATGCATTTAAAAGCCGTTTCAAGACATTCGTTTGTTTTTTAAATACTGATTGTCGCTCACTCTTTGCTAACGAATCAAATGCTATGTTGTGCAAAACACATATAACAAAAAAAAAAAATAAAAACACACAATTGCAAATTAATTGTAATTAGTGTGATATAAACGAGCAAATACGAAGTGTAAAGAGTACGGAATTTACACCAAACAGCAACAAAGCAAAACAAATCACACTAACAAAACCAAATCACACGAATTACACGAAAGAACTGTAGCAAAATAGGTGATAAGTATGAAGAAAATATTTAAAATAGTAAAAGTGATGTACTCTGTATAAAGACTAAGGATTAACTAAAAATAAAATTATCAACTTCAAATGTTTTATTGATTAATAAGGTTTTCTTTATTTAGATATAAATTTAGAAAATTTCTAAGTAAAATTACATTCTTTTCAGCACATATTGGATTGATACTATTATGATTTTTACAAATATTTATATTAGAATTATTTTTATATAAAGTTTGTATATTCGGACAATTCCAATAATCTAAATTAAATATATATATTTCTATTTCTCCTCTAAGTAGTTCTTTTATCCATCTAACTTTTTCAATTCCTTTAACATATACAACAGTAGTTCAATGTACATTGTTACATTTATGCTGATCTAACAAATTCCTTAATACGTACAAATTCTTTAATACACTGGACACCACTCAAAACAAAAATTAATACAAATTTGTAAAGTAACTCAATGATTTCTGGGGGCCTGATACAATACCGTATCATTTGTATGTAAGTTAATGCTAAGTACTAGAATAAGTGATTGAGTGAACTTTTGTAAAGTCACTCAATATTAGGTTAAGTTTTATTCTCATAAGTAGTATTTAAGCAAATAAATTTGTAAATAAGAGATCAATCATTATCCAAGAATCAAGAGTTTCGCTCATGTTTTATTTCACAATAGAACACCAAAATATTCAGCAACATCTAAACCCAAGTCAACAGCTAGAAGAATCCATCTCTGAAGATGATATAGAGCTGAAGGAAAACGTGTGCGAAATCAGCACGGCGGAAGGTGGTTCATTAGAAGGAGGCCTCCAACTGGTCTCTCAGGAAAAAACGGTGTTATTTAAAAAACAACCGTATTAATCCAATTTTGCGCTTTAAGGGATTAAAATACAACACTGTAACATTCTGATATTAATTTAATTTTTTTTCTAACGGTAAATGATTGCCACAAAACATGTGTGTATTGTAGTGTAACCTTGATTGTTGTTCATTGTACAAACAATGAATAATAGTTTGTGTCATTGCTAGCCACTTGAGTAACCAACCCAAAAACGAAATAACACAGAAAAAGATATCATATTGCATTTTTTCGTCGGTTTGTTTATGATCAATGAAACTAGGGTGTCTTGCGACAAATGTAAACAAACCAACGAACACACACGTTGATACTTGTGTTTAAATGATGACGTGCGGTATAGTGTGCCGTTAGAATATGTCAAGACTGTGTTATTGGGTTTTGGGTACAAGTCTAAAAATAAGAGGAACACGTCAAGGACAACAAATGATCCAAAAAGAAAAGGAAGGAGCGGTGGAAAATTTTTTTTGTTAGGGACAGAGTGCTTTAAAAATTCTGCACCTGGTGGACCGGAGGCGAGTTCGCCCATGATCCGAGTTTAGGTAGAATTGTTTGAAATTTTTTTTTGATGCAAATGTCTGAGGCGATAGTAGCGGGTCCCAAGAAGCTGTCAATCGAAGAATATAGGAGAAGAAACAAACCAACGTCATTAGAGCAGCCACCAAAGATCCCGAGGGTAAAGCCACCAAAGCGAAGAGGCGGCTACGTTACAAAATTGAGGAGAAATATAGCCAACTTAAAAAGAATAGTAAATTCTGATCCACCACCTCCATGGCAACACGCAGCTAAATACTGGGAAAGGATTAAGGAGTTAGAGAATACTTTAAACTTGTATTTGAAATCAAAAAAAAAAATAAAATGAAGTGTATCTTTATACAAATTAGTTTAGTTATTTGTATGTTTCTAATATTAACGTTTATAGCACAGAAAGAAAATGAATTAAAAGAAAGAATAATAGAAATTATAAAGGAATTCTTGAACTCTGTAAAATTTGAAAATTTAATTTCACGTAATTAAAAAAAAAAAAAAAAAAAAAAGGGAAAAAAATAATAGTTAAGGACATTAGATAAAAATATGATAAAAAAGATAATAAAGAATACTATAAAATTAATTGTACTTTTAATATTTTCACTAATTATCAGTTTCTCCATAAGAGCATATGTGCTAATGCAAGAGCGAATCACAACTCTTAAAAATATATTCACATTTTTCTAAAAAAAAAAAAAAATTTTAGGATATCTGTATAAATCGTGATTCGTGTATGGATTCTGTGTTCGATTCCTTAAGATCAATTATTTCTAACGCAAAAAAATCACTTAATCGTCCATATTCAAATATTACAATCACAGAAAAAAATTTGGAATTGTTAGAATGCGGTATAGTGTGCCGTTAGAATATGTCAAGACTGTGTTATTGGGTTTTGGGTACAAGTCTAAAAATAAGTAGGTTAAGTGCGATTCACAAAAGTAGTATTTAAGATCGTCGTTAAGTAATGTAAAGGGCAATCTAAGTTAAGACATGCAATAGAACGAATGTTCCAGATGCATTTAAAATAAAGAATAATACTAAAGAAAAACCTTTATCTTTCATTTATAACTCGAAAGTTATTACAGTATTTTGTTTAGGTCATTCGAGTTACAAATGCCGTTCTAAAAGCATGCACAAAGTGATTAAAAAAAAGGTCTACACAAAAGTGAAAAAATGAGTTCTCGCAAGACGTAAGTACAAATTAAATATTTGTTGTAATTTATTTTCAGTGAAACCTTAATATATAATGAAACTAGAATAAATAAGCTGCAAAGTGAACAATATTTCGATATGAAAAAAAGTGTTGTTGGTTTTCAAAACGTTTGTTGACTTAAAGCGGTTCCATATGGTACCGCCGCAGTGATTCCTTACAAATTGACCACTACAATATTTATTCTATTTTACGTCAATTATGTTTATGAAGCTCGTTTTTTATATAGTTTTTTTTTTTTCATTTTGTATACGAATGCATGGTTTTAATGATTTTTTTGCATAAAATACAAGACTATTTACAGTCTTTGCTTGAAGATGATTCAGGAGAGGAAGAAATTGCTGCCGTATATTTGCAGCCACCGGATCTCGCTTATGATTCAGCTGAAGATGATGCAGATGAAAATGAAGGTGGGTCGATTATTGATTTACATCACAATCAGTTGTGTCAGGTGGCAGAAATTGAATTTGTTGGCGGATCAAATTGTGATGGTGTTTTATTCGAAGAGGAAAAAGATCAATCAATCGAAGAAGAAGTACGTGATGCCGAAAATTCGAATATCTCACGGGTTCCACTGATGCCTTCGGTTTCATGGCGATATGTTGGTCCATAAATGCAAATTCCGTCGTCTGTGCCGCATTTGAAGGACAAATTTAAATGGTCTAAGTCCATATTTCACGCTACAAAGCCGATTTTTCCAGCACCTAATTATTTGGATTGTGCCAAATACGATGAGATTTTGCAAATGATTTGCGATGAAAGTAACGAATATGGAGTGCTTATTCCGCAAAAAAACCAAATATTACAAAAGACGAACTGAGAATTTTTATTGGCATAATTATTGTTACAGGCTACAATAAACAATCCTACTGGAGTCGAGATAATGAAATGATCTCCATGGCTATGTCTCAAGATTGATTTCATCAAAACAACTTACTTATATAAAAAAAAGTCAATATTGGTATTTCAGTAATTTGGTCATAACTCGGGCATTTTCCAATCGATTTGATAGATTTATACACCTACGTCTTTAGGAAGAAATTTACCATTTACTTTGGTAATAAAACTTTGACTTGGAAAGATCTACGGTTCCCGAAAATAGGTATTTTTATTAAAAAAAAATTCATTTTGGTAATAACTTTTTTGTATCTGAACTGATTTTTCCGAGTTTTGCATTTTGCTTCTTAAAATAGATTTGATTCAAACGATAAAATGTGGAAATTACGACCACTCACAGATAAACTGAATCAAAACTTCATGAAAAACTTTCACCCGGAAGAAAATCTGTCGTACGATGAATCTATGGTCAAATATTTTGGTCGACATAATTTCAAGTTATTTATCAAGGGGAAACCGCTGCGTTTCGGTTACAAAGTATGGTGTTTAAATACTCCTGAAGGGTATTTGATAAATTTCGAAATTTACCAAGGTAGAAATCCTCGTATCAATCCAGGGTTGGAGAAAAACTACGGAAAATGTGCCGCGCCGTTATTGCAAATGATTCAGGATTTTCCCGGTCACATTAAGCAATTAATCTATTCGTTTTACTTTGATAACATCTTTACTTGTATTCCAGTGCTTCAATACTTGAAGAAATTTGGTAACTCTGCTACAGGAACTATTAGAGAAATGCGAATTCCTCACAATTGCCCGCTACCGAGCAATCAACAATAAAATAAAGGTGATCGAAAAAAAATTTAAAGCATTGTCCTAAAAGATTACAACATCTATGTATATCACCAAGTGGCGCGATAATAAATGTGTTTGTGTTGCCTCGACATTATATGGTAAAGATCCTGTTGGTAAGGCTATGAGATTCACCCGAGAGGTGAGACAACGTGTGCAGCTAGATCGACCAAATTCGGTTGAAAAATATAATAAATATATGGGCGGTACAGATCGAATGGACCAAAACATTGCAAATTACAGATGTGGTAAGTTCTTATTTCTCAGCAATCTCAAGTTCAATCAGAGCAGGATAAAATCTTTTTTATTTCTCCAGGCGTACGTAAAAATAAATGGTGGTGGAATATATTCACATGGTTGTTGGATGCATCACTGCAAAATGCTGGGTTACTGCAAAGAAAAGCAGGAAATAATATCACGCAACTGCAGTTTCGACGAAACATTGCTATGCATTATTGCAATTCTGTTTCGATTTGAGTGTCAAACACAATTGTCCCGCATCAAAACATTCCGGTTGTGATCGCTTCGACGGAGAAGAGCACTATCCGTGCAAAAGCACCAAAAGGCGATGCCAAGGATTAAATTGCACTCGTAGATCGCGTGGGAAGTGTGAAAATGTAATGTGGCTCTATGCATTTATCCATGTTTCAAAACATATCACATTTTCAGTCAAGAAAAGTGATTGATTGATTTCTAGAGAATACTACATTCATACATTTATTTTTTTTCGTTTTTTTTTTACTTTCATACATATTCCATCTTAAATAACTGTGAATTAAATATGTTACTTTCATAATCTCCTGAAATATATAGAATTTCCTTACAAAATACAGATAAAGTAAATTTTAATCATTTTATAATGTTTCACTGCGTCGGTACCATATGGTACCACCTAACAACAGGTAAACTGTAAATCGTACAACATTTTTATTGTAATTTTCGGATTTAGAAAGTCAAAATTACTTTATGTGAAAATTCGATAAAAAAAAATACCTTCGGGTTAAAAGTACAGAAAAAATTTCGTGGTTTAATCGTCACATGGTAAATTTAATGGATCGATTGATGGAAGCCACAAGTGAAATTCAAGGCCAAAGCAAATCGGTTTTGGAAGTAGTGAAGATGGAGTTAAATGATGAATATAAAAAGCTCAATTCCAAGTTAGAAAAATTGGAAGATGAAGATAGAAACGCTTTTTCGGAAAGGTTCTCAGAAGTGAGAAGCCTTTTTAATAAAGTACTAAGGAAGATTGGTGAAAAAGAAGGCACCGATCAAATTTCAACAATTCCTCAACCAGCTACGAAATTGCAGGAGGTAAAGATCCCTTATTTGCATGGAGATCCAAATGAGTGGTCATCATATTATAACTTGTTTGATACATTGGTGAATCAAAACAAACAACTAAGTAATGTAGAGAAGATGTATCGAATTAAAACATCAGTAAGAGGCGATGCTGCAAAACATATACAACATTTGAGTATTACTGAATATAATTATAGAGTGGCACTTGAGATGTTAATGGAGCGATACGAAAACAAAAGATTGTTGTTTTCTGCACTGGTTGACAAATTGCTGGATCAACCAAACAAGAATAGTGAAAAAGCTGTCAACATAAAGCAATTTTTAGACACCACAAATGAATGTGTGAGGTACATTGAAGCACTCGGCATGGAAATTGAGGATGCAAAACCTTTCATTGCCAGAATAGTTATATGGATATTTGACAGCGAGGCTATGCGGCAATATAAATTTAACACTAAGAAAACTCGGCAAATACAGACAAAGTTAGTGTATTCTTAAATATCTAGACTTAAGAATTACTTAAATAGATTAAGTAAAAAATAAGCAAGCATGAAGAACAGTCGCACAAGCGGCTGTTCAAACAAAATAAAATATTCAAAAATGTCTCCTAATTAAAAAAGTGTTTTTTTTTCTAAATGAGTATATTGCGATCCTGAGTGACTATTCAATTTTATATTTCCAGTTCATTAACTTGAAATTACAGATATCCTGTGAATTTTCAACATCTGGTTTTAAGCCAATGGTTTGGCTGCATTAGAAGAATAACATTTTTATTGGATTTAATCGAGATGAATGGATATATCTCATGAGCTATAAGGAATACATCCTGGCAACGCTGCATCAATACGAATTCTTAGACTTTTAAAATCTTATTAAAAAGGATGATAAAAGAGATATACAATATACTTTTCAATATAAAAATTAAATTTATGATCCTTCAACAAGATGATTATAAAATTAAAATCGATCCAGAGACGTGGAGTTCGCTAACTCAAATCGGAGTATTTTTGGCAACATTTTTAAACTGCTAATAACTTTTATCATAATAAATAATAATACATATTTATCATGATGAAAATTTTAAAACCCTTAATATTCTTCCTTATCCTATCTTATTCCTTGTTATCTACAACATTAACTTAGAATATACATTAATAGAGCTGACGCAACTGTACCAAACAAAACAAAACCAAACATATTTGGGATTCTGAAATTGTTTTATTCTACTTAAATAAGCCCTGCCCCTTGATTTTAAATTTTCGACTAATGAATAATGCCGGGACTGTACCAAATATTAGTTGTAAAAAAATATTTTTGTATAAATATCGCTGTTATTATTCAATCGAAATCAAACTTGTTTTACAAATCAACTAACATAAAATTTTTATTAAACCTCTCATGCCCAAAGTTGCCTATAGGCTTGTATGTTTCTAAATCCCGTAAATTTCATTTTTCCAAATTCTGTTCTTCTTAAAAAACTGCAGCAAAAGAAGGAGAAGATATAAAAAAAAAAATGCTGCAGTTTATAAAAAAGCAGGAGGAAGAGAATCGAGCTCCCGATTCTCCGTTGGAAGTTCTGTACAAAAGACGTTATAAATGCGAAATTGGTTTACACTATTTATATGGAAAGGAGCTTTTATTCCTAGGATGCACCCACTATTTATGCCTTGGTTGTGCAAGACGGTGGAAAAGGATATCGTGTCCTCACTGCCGACAAAAAATAACTAGTGCACATATGATCAAAAAGGTGGGGGAGTGTTATATAATAGATAAAGTTCCCCCGCCTAATATATTGTGTTCTATGCAAATTGATCTCACTTCCAATAGTGAAATGGGAAGTGATGATGATGATGATGATGATTTATAATAAATAAAAATAAAAAGATAAAAAAAAAATAATAAAAAATATTGTGTTTTATTTTTTGAAAATATAATTAGATATTTCTTCGGATTTAGAAGGTCAAAATTACTCTATGTGAAAATTCGATAAAAAAAAATACCTTCGGGTTAAAAGTACAGAAAAAATTTCGTGGTTTAATCGTCACATGGTAAATTTAATGGATCGATTGATGGAAGCCACAAGTGAAATTCAAGGCCAAAGCAAATCGGTTTTGGAAGTAGTGAAGATGGAGTTAAATGAAGAATATAAAATGCTCAATTCCAAGTTAGAAAAATTGGAAGATGAAGATAGAAACGCTTTTTCGGAAAGGTTCTCAGAAGTGAGAAGCCTTTTTAATAAAGTACTAAGGAAGATTGGTGAAAAAGAAGGCACCGATCAAATTTCAACAATTCCTCAACCATAGAGGTTGCAGGAGGTAAAGATCCCTTATTTGCATGGAGATCCAAATGAGTGGTCATCATATTATAACTTGTTTGATACATTGGTGAATCAAAACAAACAACTAAGTAATGTAGAGAAGATGTATCGAATTAAAACATCAGTAAGAGGCGATGCTGCAAAACATATACAACATTTGAGTATTACTGAATATAATTATAGAGTGGCACTTGAGATGTTAATGGAGCGATACGAAAACAAAAGATTGTTGTTTTCTGCACTGGTTGACAAATTGCTGGATCAACCAAACAAGAATAGTGAAAAAGCTGTCAACATAAGGCAATTTTTAGACACCACAAATGAATGTGTGAGGTACATTGAAGCACTCGGCATGGAAATTGAGGATGCAAAACCTTTCATTGCCAGAATAGTTATATGGATATTTGACAGCGAGGCTATGCGGCAATATAAATTTAACACTAAGAAAACTCGGCAAATACAGACAAAGTTAGTGTATTCTTAAATATCTAGACTTAAGAATTACTTAAATAGATTAAGTAAAAAATAAGCAAGCATGAAGAACAGTCGCACAAGCGGCTGTTCAAACAAAATAAAATATTCAAAAATGTCTCCTAATTAAAAAAGTGTTTTTTTTTTCTAAATGAGTATATTGCGATCCTGAGTGACTATTCAATATTATATTTCCAGTTCATTAACTTGAAATTACAGATATCCTGTGAATTTTCAACATCTGGTGTTAAACCAATGGTTTGGCTGCATTAGAAGAATATAATTTTTATTGGATTTAATCGAGATGAATGGATATATCTCATGAGCTATAAGGAATACATCCTGGCAACGCTGCATCAATACGAATTCTTAGACTTTTAAAATCTTATTAAAAAGGATGATAAAAGAGATATACAATATACTTTTCAATATAAAAATTAAATTTATGATCCTTCAACAAGATGATTATAAAATTAAAATCGATCCAGAGACGTGGAGTTCGCTAACTCAAATCGGAGTATTTTTGGCAACATTTTTAAACTGCTAATAACTTTTATCATAATAAATAATAATACATATTTATCATGATGAAAATTTTAAAACCCTTAATATTCTTCCTTATCCTATCTTATTCCTTGTTATCTACAACATTAACTTAGAATATACATTAATAGAGCTGACGCAACTGTACCAAACAAAACAAAACCAAACATATTTGGGATTCTGAAATTGTTTTATTCTACTTAAATAAGCCCTGCCCCTTGATTTAAAATTTTCGACTAATGAATAATGCCGGGACTGTACCAAATATTAGTTGTAAAAAAATATTTTTGTATAAATATCACTGTTATTATTCAATCGAAATCAAACTTGTTTTACAAATCAACTAACATAAAATTTTTATTAAACCTCTCATGCCCAAAGTTGCCTATAGGCTTGTATGTTTCTAAATCCCGTTAATTTCATTTTTCCAATTTCTGTTCTTTCTCATTATGTAGCTTTATATGTTACGCAAGCTCTCAGCTATTTGTTTTATTGTAAGTTGTGCAGGTGTACATTCAGCAAGTGTTCTCCGCAAGGCGAATTGACTAGAAGGTGGGGTCAAGTCAGCATATGGTTATTTTTTTCGGTGGTCGATTAGTCAAAGTTTGTATACGAACTAGTTTTTTTTATGTAAACAAACATTTTTTTTACTAGCAATATTTTTGACAGATGGACCACAGAAACAGTGTTGTTGTAGAGTTGACCTCACCTTCTAGTGAATTCGCCTTGGTTCTCCGTAGTGTGAAGTACATACTCGAAATTTTTTTGTGAAAAAGTGTGTTTTAAAAAAGTGTATAAAAACATTAAAATAATTCATTTTTTGTAAAACTAAGTGCAAAATATAATTTAATAACGGTAAGAGTATTATTTAATAAAAAGAAATGTGAAAAAAAGTTTTTAGTTTTCTTATAATAATTTTGTTGCCTACAACATCAGATTTACAACATTGGTCAAGTATGGTAATTTAGAAACGATATTTATTTCTTCATGAATATTCATATTTAGATGCGTCCAAGAGGCTTAAAACAGGCAGAAATTCAGAAAATTGTTGATTTCGACTGGTATGATTCTGCGGATGAGGACAACGAAGAAGAACACGAAGAAACAGCAAATTATGAAAACGTTATCGAAGAAACATTGCAAAATATAATTGATGAGCGAGAAATTATGGAAGTTGGTTTAATTGAAAATCTAATTGGAAAAGACAATGACGGAAAGGAAAATGAAGTATTTGTATAGGAGGTTATGGAGAAAATTGATTTAGATAGCCTGAGATGGAGAAGCGCAGAATTAGTGGCAAGTTATATGACTGGGAAAAGCAAAGTTGTCTACAATGAGGTGAAGCAACCAGTCGAATATTTCAACCAGTTCTTTTCAGATGAAGTTTGGCAGAAGATTTGTGATGAAACAAACTTGTATGCAGTACAAACTTATAGAACGGAGCTGAAATGTACTGTACCCGAAATTAAAAGATTTGTTGGAATATTACTATATCTTGCTGTAAAAAATATTCCGGAATACAGAATGGCATGGGATCAAAATTTCAAACTGTTGGCTGTTGCAAATTCCTTCGATTTGATTGATTATTACAAAAATTAAACAATTTTTTCATCGAAATAATAACGCTGTACAGCCCCAAAAGGGGCAACCTGGGTATGATAAATTATACAAAGTTCGCCCATTGCTAGATTTTATAAAAAATAAGTTCAATGGAATTGTAGTGTACCTCATAAGTTGCAACCGCATACCCTTAAACCACCCTTAAATCTATACATACCAACCTAAATACAGTAGGGTAATTATGCAAGATCAAATAACGGCATTTACCAATTGACACACATCGATTGGAATGCAAGTTAATTGGGGTATGAATACGATAAACATAAACAATAAATTCTACTCAATCAGAATTATAAATTGAGTGACAAATAGGGTCACATTAAAAGTAGACCAATAAACTACAAAATGCAATTGAATCAGTTCCACTTATAGCCCGACATAATTAGTAAATTCCCAGAATAAAACTAGGAAATAAATACTAAAAATAGAATAAGCACTTTAGTGTTAATATTCACTTTTCTATTTAATATTAAGATTTTGAAAATAAACATTCATTCGTATACATCGAGTCAAAAAGTCGAGTTGGTTTATTTGTTAAAAGCACTCGTAAAAAGTGAAACTAAAACTGGCGACGAGGATGGGATAACGCAAGTCCTACCCAACAAAAATCAAAAGATATTAATTGTGAACGGTAGTACGTGGATTTTTAAATCCTAAGTGCGGTTTTTAAAATTGAAGACAAAGATAAAGATAAATCATACTCTTTGATTAAGTCAATGGAAATAATAGTGAAAAACTGTTTTTTATATATATAACTGTGAACGATTTTGAAAAATAAAATATTTTGTGAAACAAATAAGTAAAGAAAAAATATATAACTGTGAACGATTTTGAAAAATAAAATAAGAGAATTGTAAAAATATTTAAATTAAGCAAAGTAGCAAGTAAGATAAAGAAAATAAATAAAATCAGTTCAGTCACAGACTCGACAGAAGAACGTAGTATTTTTATTCTGTGCGGATTCATAATTTATATAACTAATATCTTAAAAACTATGATTGATTATTACAAATAAAAAAAAAATTTTTTTTTTTTGTGAACGATTTCTACAAATACAAATATTTGATTAAGAAAAAAAGAAAAACACATTAAGCCATAAAGAAGAAAAGCCAATAAGAAGAAAAGCCAAAAATCAAATTAAGCCATAAAGAAGAAAAGCCAATAAGAAGAAAAGCCAAAAATCAAATTAAGCCAAAAAGAAGAAAAGCCAAAATAACAACAAGGACCACAGTAACAACTAAGAACAAGGATCGCTATAAGAAACATCAATAATAACAACTAGGATCACAAAAACAACTAATAACACCACCACTAAATTTTTTTTAACAACGCAACAACAACATCTAAAAATTAAATTACTACCAATAAAATGAATAATAGTTTGTGTCATTGCTAGCCACTTGAGTAACCAACCCAAAAACGAAATAACACAGAAAAAGATATCATATTGCATTTTTTCGTCGGTTTGTTTATGATCAATGAAACTAGGGTGTCTTGCGACAAATGTAAACAAACCAACGAACACACACGTTGATACTTGTGTTTAAATGATGACGTGCGGTATAGTGTGCCGTTAGAATATGTCAAGACTGTGTTATTGGGTTTTGGGTACAAGTCTAAAAATAAGAGGAACACGTCAAGGACAACAAATGATCCAAAAAGAAAAGGAAGGAGCGGTGGAAAATTTTTTTTGTTAGGGACAGAGTGCTTTAAAAATTCTGCACCTGGTGGACCGGAGGCGAGTTCGCCCATGATCCGAGTTTAGGTAGAATTGTTTGAAATTTTTTTTGATGCAAATGTCTGAGGCGATAGTAGCGGGTCCCAAGAAGCTGTCAATCGAAGAATATAGGAGAAGAAACAAACCAACGTCATTAGAGCAGCCACCAAAGATCCCGAGGGTAAAGCCACCAAAGCGAAGAGGCGGCTACGTTACAAAATTGAGGAGAAATATAGCCAACTTAAAAAGAATAGTAAATTCTGATCCACCACCTCCATGGCAACACGCAGCTAAATACTGGGAAAGGATTAAGGAGTTAGAGAATACTTTAAACTTGTATTTGAAATCAAAAAAAAAAATAAAATGAAGTGTATCTTTATACAAATTAGTTTAGTTATTTGTATGTTTCTAATATTAACGTTTATAGCACAGAAAGAAAATGAATTAAAAGAAAGAATAATAGAAATTATAAAGGAATTCTTGAACTCTGTAAAATTTGAAAATTTAATTTCACGTAATTAAAAAAAAAAAAAAAAAAAAAAAAAGGGAAAAAAAATAATAGTTAAGGACATTAGATAAAAATAAAAGAATACTATAAAATTAATTGAACTTTTAATATTTTCACTAATTATCAGTTTCTCCATAAGAGCATATGTGCTAATGCAAGAGCGAATCACAACTCTTAAAAATATATTCACATTTTTCTAAAAAAAAAAAAAAAAAAAAAAAAAAAAAAAAAAAAAAAAAAAAAAAGAGAAAAAAAATTTTAGGATATCTGTATAAATCGTGATACGTGTATGGATTCTGTGTTCGATTCCTTAAGATCAATTATTTCTAACGCAAAAAAATCACTTAATCGTCCATATTCAAATATTACAATCACAGAAAAAAAATTTGGAATTGTTAGAATTAACGGAAAAATTTAATAAATTCACTTTAGAAAATAAGGTGTCTGAAGAACAAATATCCGAGTTCGACAGATTGAAATTGGAAGCAGCAAAGGTATTGGGTTCTCATATAAACAAAGGTCAGAATAAGCAAAGAGACAATTTATCCGTGATAATGTCTAATATGGAAATTGGGGAGTTAACAGCAATCGTCAAATTAATCCCACTTTTTACGGGGAAGAAGGACGAATTGCACAGTTTTATAACAAATTTAGAAATAGTTTCCAAAACCATCCCAATTGCAAAACAAGTTGCTTTTTTCCAATTTGTTTTTAACTCCAGGTTAGACCTGAAGGTCCAGAATAGGGTCAAACAAGGTACCATTCCAACCAGGGTAGAGGAATTAGTGCAGGTTTTAAAGAAATCATATCAGTCGAGAAGATCGTCGTTAAGTAATGTAAAGGGCAATCTAAGTTAAGACATGCAATAGAACGAATGTTCCGGATGCATTTAAAATAAAGAATAATACTAAAGAAAAAACCTTTATCTTTCATTTATAAATCGAAAGTTATTACAACCTCTTGAACTCACAAAAACTGTATATCCAAGAGCTTACAAATAACAATGGATACATCCCGATAAAAGAGGAGAAAGATAAAAGGATTATTGACCACTACCACAGGGTTTTTCATTTCATCAACTTAACTCAATATCACCACTCCATTAAAACAATAGAGAAGAACATAAAACTATTAGACGAGTCAATTTCAGATACAAAACCCCTTTTAGATACAATAAAAAACAATTTTGTTTTACTTAAAGTTAAAATCAACAACTTATCTCCCAATTTTAGAAACAAAAGAGGTCTTATTAACGCACTCGGTAAAGGAATTAAATTTATAACTGGAAACTTAGACAGCGATGACGAAAAAGAAATTAAAAACGCACTTGATGCCCTAACAAAAGGCATGCAAAACAATTCAATAGAAATGAATTCATTTGTCCAAATAAGCGAAACACTCTCTTCCCAAATAAGAAACACTACAATGCATATTAACAAGCAACAAGCTATTGTTACGAGGTATATAAATAATTTTCGAATTGAAATTCAAAATAAAATATCAACACTAGAAGACGAAGTGACTTTTCTAAAACATATATATCAAGTCGATAACGACATAACCCTCTTAAGAAATCATGTAGACGACATTGGTCAGGTGATATTCACTAGCAAATTAGGTATTATTCCAACAGGCATCCTTGATCAACAAGAGTTACAACTCATTAAGGATTTTGAGTCTTACACTAATATCAAAATTAACGTGATATTTCTTGAAGAAACTATTTCAATTGTCCTTTCTATACCAAAATATTCCTCCAATTCCTTTTCCAAAATTAGCTTCGAACAAATTTCTAACAAAGAAAATAAATCACTATACCTTGAAGAAAACCAAATACTACTTGATAAAAACCTTCATATCTTTCATATAAACACATTAAATAATTTAGTAAAAAACCTCAAACCATTTAGCGACCCTTGCATTGAAAATATCGTCCATAACAAGGAAGCCAAATGTACATTAAGAAAATTTGACTTCTTAGAAGTCAAAGAAATAAAGCAAGGTTTTCTCCTATTTAAAATTTTTTACGGAAACTTAACAGAAAATTGCATTCATGAGAACCATGGAAAATTTTCCGGAACATTCATTTTAAAATTTGAAAATTGTAACGTAACAATAGAAAATAAAACATATAACGATGAATTAAAAATCAAAGAAAATGTAATATTATCTCATTTAATAACTGATATTAAAGAAAACAAAACATTTATAGATTTAAAACTAGAAGACCTCTATTTTAAACAATTAAGCTATGAAAAAAATGATTTCGAAAATTCGAAAACCAAAACCACTTAAACATAATGGAAACACTTAAACACGTTTTGCCCAAAACAAGTTGTTTTCCTCATAGTGGAAACATACTAGCGGTATTCACACCGAACTTGTTAATTTGTTACTCGGTAGTTTGTTAATTTGTTAAATTTACCAACTGTGAACGACCCCTTTTTAAAACTTTGTTAGTCTGGTAACTTTCAAAGTAAAACAACTGATTTATTGTTCTGACACAATTTATTATTCTGGAAAAAATAAAACATGCCACGAGAAAGTGTAAAAAAAAGTTACCAACTAACAACTATTTTATCAGGGGTGCCGTGTCGTTAATTTGTTAAATGTTAATCCGGTAGCGCGTTAAATATACAAAAACAAAATGCGTGTAAAAAAGTAACTATTAACGACTAACAAACTAACAAGCTCGGTGTGAATACCGCTAATATTAGATAATTTTCGAATGTTTGTTAATAATGATAGTACCATTAATGTAGGGCAACATTTTATAGATAGTTTAATTAACGAGTGTAGGGATATTTATAAGAAATTTTTTGAAAAGGTTATACCCATGATACCATTAAACCCCTAAGAATAAGAACATTTTTTAAACTCCAAAATCTATCATATTTGCGACAAAGAACTAGGCGATGAACTAGTCGTTAGAGACCACTGCCATTTATCAGGAAAATATAGAGGATCTGCACATAATTCGTGCAATTTAAATTATAAAGTTCCAAACTTCATTCCAATTTTTTTCCACAATTTTTCAAAGTATGATTGTCACTTATTTTTTAAGGAATTACTTAGTATTAACCCTCCGATGTTCATATGGGTCTGGCCAGACCCAAACGACTTTTAAATTTGTGTATCTCTTTTTTAAAAACTAGCTGAGGCTCATTAGTCTATGACTTCCTAAAATATAGTGTGCTAGACACAGTGAAGTAGTAAAATTAAAATTTGTAGTATATTTGTTGTAAAAAAAAATAATTTTAAGCTACTTTCGTTAATCAAGCTCACACGAGAAACATTTACAAAAAGGCTACCAAACAAAGAACATCAAAAAAAAAAAAAAAAAAAATGTGTGCCTTAAAAGAATTTATAATAAATTTTTTAAAAACATTTGAGGATGTTTTAATGTTCGAGCACAGGGAGTGCATACAACATTTTTTAACTATGATGGATGAAAATGAGGAGTTTGGTGTTCGGGATTTTAACGATGCAGAGCCACATTTCGAATGCTGCCCGTGGTACAGTCCGACTTGTGAGGAGGGTCCTAGTCCGTGCATGTGCACACTTTATCTTTTAAGAAAAGTAATCGTAGTAAATCTAATTAATTCTTACACATTAATCTATAATAAAGAATAATTATAAAAACAAAAATTTATATATACATGTTTTTTTCCTTTTATTTTATTTTATAATTATTTTCTAATTTCAGTAAATAAAATGTATCCCAATACAAATAAAATTAATAACTGCAGTGTGCACATACATATAGCGTACCACACTTAGTCGATAACGCAGGCACACTGCATAATTGTAACTACAAGTGTCAACTACAATAAAATAAATATCAATTTACATCACTTGTAGTTGAAGGCATGTTAACTAAACATTGAGTGACTTACTTATTATTGAGTGAACATAATGAAAGACTCATTGTGATTGGTTAACATGCAACTGTATTGATATTCCTTAGATATCTACACGGTACCGAAAGAGTCAAATGTATCATTATGATAAGCTAGAATAATTTAGCCCTTTCGCCCCCAAAGTTGCTTATAAGCAACTTTGATTTTAAGAACCGTTATATTTAAAACATTTGAAACATATTCATCAAAAAACACATAGAGTGCTTTGAATAAGGTTCTTAGAATTAAAACACAACAAAAAAATATTGGCAGTGTCGCGATCAACATAGTTGTGATGTATTATTTAGTGTGCAGTCGAGAGAAACGCAAGTGTCGAAAGTTTAGTCTAAAAAGTTAAAGAAAAATAAAAATACTAAGAAAATAAAATTTCAAAAATCAAAAACGTAGTTATAACAACTAAAAGTGAAATAAAAAGCTAAAAACAAAATAAATAAAAAAAGTTGCATATTATAAGTGTTATAATTTCTTTTTTTATTGAAGTTGCTTATAAGCAACTTTGGGCAACGGTGGTGCAAAAATTTTATCTTCACATCATGAGTAAATCACGCAAGGGACTTTGTGAAGCGGACATTGAAGCTGTTTTGGATTTCGATTGGGACAAATCTTCTGAAGAGGAGTGCGAAGATGATGAAGCAGAGTTTTTGGACAACGGGTTGAAGGAAATTTTGGAGAAAGGTGAGGAAATCGAGATAGATTTATTGGAAAATATCGCGTCTGAAGAACATACTATAGAAGAGTCTTCAGTGATTCCTCAGCCTTTTGTCGTGGAAAAAATAGACTTGTCGACGTTGCGATGGAGAAAAAAACCATTTGATGCAAAGGACGTAACATGGGAAAAGCCGTTAGAAAATATTCAAGTGGTGAAAAGTCCAATAGATTATTTCAATGGGTTTTTTGACAATGAGCTGATTGAGTTAATTGTAAAAGAGTCTAATTTATATGCACTTCAGGATTCCGGATATGAACTCAAATGCACCAATTGGGAAATTCGACGATATGTAGGGGTTTTATTATATTTGGGGGTGATTAATATTCCGAATTTCAAATTGGCATGGTCCCAAGAGCTAAAGTTTACTGCAATAACCGATGCGCTGCCACGGAATAGATTTGAAAAAATTAAAAAATTCATTCATTTCGCTGACAAATCGAAACAACAAAAAAAGACGATGCCAACTATGACAAGCTTCACAAAATACGTCCAGTTTTATCGATGCTCAAAGACAAGTTCAATAGTATACCACAAGAAGAACACCAAAGTATTGACGAGCAAGTAATAGCATATAAAGGTAAGTTACAAATTTCTCAATATCAATAAGGTATACTATTGCAATCATTGTACCTGAATTTTTTAGGAAGATCAACATTCAAACAATATAATCCCGCTAAGCCCCATAAATGGGGAATGAAAATGTTCACACGAGCAAGTTCATCGGGAGTTATATACGACTTTGCCCTCTATGTTGGTGATGGAACTTGTCCTTCATATGGCCTTGGAATATCGTCTGACATAGTTTTGTATTTGGCATCATCGCTCCCGAAATTCCAGAATTACAAGCTGTATTTCGACAACTGGTTCACCTCAGTCAGCCTTCTAATATCCCTAAAAGAAATGGGCATATTTTGCATCGGGACTGTCAGAAAAAACCGAATGGGCAATTGCGAATTGCAGTCTGAATCTGATTTAAAAAAGCTAGGCAGAGGATCCTACGACATGAAATGCGAGATCAATCATGGAATCTCTACGGTTCGTTGGTTGGACAACAAAGCGGTGCAGTTAGTTTCCACATATATTGCAGATGAGCCAATTGCAACATGTCGTCGTTGGAGCTCAAAGGAAAAAAAGTTTATAGATATCGCAAGACCAGCTATTGTATCAGAATACAATAAACATATGGGAGGGGTTGATTTATCTGACATGCTCATGGAACTTTATAAAATCAACCATCGATCAGCCAAATGGTACATGCGAATATTTTACTGGGCATTGGGAACATCAGTAACCAATTCATGGCTTTTGTATCGCAAGCACCTGAAAATGGTAGAGCCGAAAGCAAAGCATATGCCGTTAATAAAATTCCAAATGGACATAGCAAATGAGTTGCTAAATGCTGGACCACCGTCTTCAGTACAAAAGAAAAGAGGACGA
Organism: Pollenia amentaria; assembly: GCA_943735925.1. Taxonomy (NCBI): domain Eukaryota; kingdom Metazoa; phylum Arthropoda; class Insecta; order Diptera; family Polleniidae; genus Pollenia; species Pollenia amentaria. The sequence continues at coordinate 58,150,144 of OX031006.1, forward strand.
CCTAGTGCAAATATTTTGGAAAAAGAGGAAGCAAGCTCCGCACCGTCGTCTCCGTCCTCTTCGGCACCCAGTTCAAGTTCCAAGCGTCGAATAATTAATCACGATCCACCAAATTCGAAACGATACGACGAAAGCGGCCATTGGTTGGTTTGGGGAGGAAAAGGTCGATGCCGCCTCCGCAAGACGGGCACACCCCTATCAAAATGCATAAAATTTGATGCAATACAAGCAAAAATTGTTTTTTGTCATATCACACTTAATGTATATATAATACCCAAGATAAAAGTTCCTTAAACAATAAATAAAAGAAAATCAAAAAGTTTTTTTTTTCATTTTTCAATGCCAAGAAATACTCCCTCAACGGCCCAAAGTTGCTTATAAGCAACTTCCAATATCTCGAAATCAGATAACTTCAGAAGCCTGAAATTTTCAAAAATCCTTAATTTAGCTCTAATAACCCAGAATATCTATAAAAAAAATTTTTCTGACAGTCGGTTCAGGAGCGGGCCCGAAAGGGTTAGAGAAACTAATCGGTATTCTCATAAGCAGTATATAAACCTTAGATTTTACATTAATAAAACAGACTTAAAACATACAACCAAATCGGCACTAGCTGCCTTAGTTTTTTTTGTCTCAGAAGCTTTTGGCAGTTCTTTCGAACGCCTAATTTATTGGCTGGAACCCCTACAGATGTAATATCCGAGGGTTATAGGGAATTTAAGTTCTTTATACACACTACATGACAGAAGGAACACCTATAACGCCACATGGCGATCCTGCCGACCTGAACTTAGGACTTTCAAAACAACTTTCTACTACAACATTAGAAGAAATCAACAAAATAAAAAGCCGTTAGGAAAAGTATCTGGTTGAACAATACATTCCAGAATCAGTACCTCACAAAGCACCAAGATACGAACCTTAACCAACAAATGCCGCACAGTGGTTTATCGTCATAGTAGAAATGGAAAAAAATAGAAGGAGTCATCGTAGAACATCCAAATTTTTTACAGATGCTTTTTTTATCATCATTAGGAAATATATGAAGAATAAAATATGTCCGCCCACTTTTACGCCCACTCCCCATACAAGTGAAATATATAAATGGCAATATTTTCATTTGAATTTATGCTATTTCAACCGAATTCGGTATATATATGTTTTGTAGCAATTAAAATCAATGGCTAAAAAATTTACGAAATTCGCCCACAACCACGCCTACTTCCCATATAACAAAATTTTTTAATATGATGTATATCCCTTGTTATCAATGCTACAATCCCTAAACTTCATAGGATTATTAAAAATAATATCATATCCAAATCTTCCATACACACCCCTCCTCTAATACCCCAACTTTCCCCATCAATTTTCTAAATAATTAGAAAATTAACATGTAACCTGGTTTTAAATCAAACACGCTTTTAATCCTAGTAATAATAAAAAAACATTAAAATGAAACATGTATATATAAAATTAATATTTTTATTATAACAACAATTCCTTAACATCTTCAGGTAGATCTAATTCCTGCTTTTTTTGAACTTTTCGAAACTTATTTATAAAAGGATCCGAAGAAGCTAAAAGTAAGTGCATCACATCTTCATTTGTTGATATCCTACTACATTTTCTGGCATGATACCTTCAATATTCACGATAATCGCGATTCCTCGCTTCCTGGGCTTCTTCTGATAACATTCCGATAGGTAAAATTGCTGCTGCTATTATTTTTCCTCCATGTATCAAGACTTTATGTACGGTCATTGGCATATAGTACCAGCTATACAACCTAACATATAATTGGGCAGTGTTCGAACAATATTGCTGAAACTTATTCGGACATATATCAGCGTTGCTGTTAATAGTTATTAAAATTACTTTGAAACGATGAATAAGATTTTCATCTACACCCACAGCTTCAGCAGTAATTCTGGGATTTTCAAAAAACCTCCTTGATGTATTTCCATCATTGGTTGTACCCATTCCTTGTTTGACCATGTCAACATTTATTCCCAGGCTCAACTTTAATTTGCCTTGAATGATTTTTTTGTTTGCTCCCTTATTTCCTTGGTTGCAGAGTTAGTTCTCCAAGCAGCAAAATCTTTATTATAAGCGATGTGCAGTATACACTCCATAAATTTTATGCGAGCATGTAATGGAGATACACCGAACTTAAGAGCTTCCTCACTTTCTGGCTTCATTATTAAAATTTCCAAATTATTATTCATTTCGGAAGGCTTTGCTTTACATACATATATAGCATACCGCATTTGATGATGTTTGTGTTATTGTGTTAGCCACCTTTCCGTCAATCATTGCCAAAACCAAACTATGACTTACTTCGAAGATTTTGTCAGAAATTGTGATGATTGTTTTATTTCATTTTCAACTCTTCCAACTTCACTTGTTATAACATCAGCTGTTTCTTTCACAAATTCAAACTTCAAACGTCTACAGAATCTTATAGAGGAAGGTAGTAAATTTTTCCAGCACACATTATTTGAATCTACCAAGTCCGTCAAAGTTAATGGTACTAAAGATGTCAGAAACATATTTTTATCGCTTGTGTTATCACTTGTAAAATTTTGATGGTATTCACTGTGGCCAGACGATCCATCACATCCCCATTTCGAAACTAAATTCAACTGCCAAGGAACTTCTTCTAGCTCTGTTTTTGATTTTGCCTCCAATATTCTTGTAGCTGTATGATTAAGTAAGTCTTGTAAACTAACTTTGCTCATATTTTCTTCTATCAGCAAATTTTTTGGATAACACGCTTTTTTTGCTATAAGCACCTGTAATTTTGTTTTTGAGGACCATTATTATAAAAAAAATTATTACAAAGTACTAATGTACTTCAGCAATACAAAAATCAAAATCACAAAAGTACCTGGTGATATGGTGGAAAAATATCACTTCCAATATTCTTTGCAGCATTTCGCATAAGTTCGTATTGGTTTTTAGATAAATGAGCATCAAGAATCAGGCTTAGTGCCTCTTCAGGTGAAAACTTATTAATAATTTTCTCTTCATGACATATTTTTTTCGCAGCAGATGTTATGAGTTCTGCCGAAATATTGCTACATAGCTCATTAATTTTATTTTTTTTTGCACGAGGGCCTAAATCCTCATAGATTTTTGTTGGACGACCACGAGAGGTACACGGTTCAACTCCATCTTCGGGAAGATCCCCAAACGTATAGAACTTGTCAGCCCAAGCTTTATTTTTTTCAAAAAAAAAAAAATATTCTATTACGACTAGCGCTTATCCACCGCTGATTAAAGCGCGGCTTAAAAGTTTTTATTAAATAATTTTTAAATACTTTCAAATCATCTTTTTTAATAAAATTATTATTTATTGATACTACATTCACTACTGCATCAACATCATTATTGTAATCAAGCAGAAGATGTACAATTTCACCATTATATATTTGATAATTATCCATGTTTTATAAATCAATGCACTTATCTCGAAATAAACTTTGCTTATGTTTATAAATTTCTAAAGTAAACTGAAAAGAATAATAGAGAAAAAAACTAACGGCAAATTACTAAATAAACAGATTTGCAAGTAAATTTGCATTAGTTGTTCTTGTATTTTTTTATTTATATACATATATCTTTGAATATTTCTCTGAGAAAAAAATAAACAACAATATTATTGATAAGCGAGATTATTAAATCTCTAATTTCTAATAAAATAGATGTGCTCTTATCATTCATTGTTATAACAAGAGGTATGGTTGCTATGGCAACAAGCGAGCAAGCAGCAAACGTAATATAACGGGAGAATGCGTAATAAGCAATAAAAAGTAGCTTGTTTTCTATTTAAACGTTTACTAGACAAAGGCTAGCAAAAACTAGCAGCTGAATTTAAATTTATTGTTTAAATTAGACTTCAAGCTTTCATTTGGTATAAGGTAGAGCACCGCGCTCGACCGCGCACAAAAGGTCTAGTCCATCAAAGTTGAAGAAAATAATAATTTTTAGACTCCTAAGATGAAGCAAATTTTTGTCACAAAAAATTTTTTCTTTAATTTTTTTTTTTTTAATTTTCATCTTAAATACCTAAATTATGGGAAAATACACAACAACAATACATATTAAAAGTCATTCCAAGAGTTTTTAGTTTCTTACTATTTTTTAGGATTTTCTTTCAAATGTTGTGTGTTAGACTTGGCACACTTTGAGGAAACGCCTACAAAAAAGTAATGAAAATATCGCCCTAGCATTTCAGATACATGATATTCAATATGTTTTTAATGAAATTAATAAATTTCATCATGAGCGGAAAACATGAAATTCAGTATTAATTTCAACTTTTCAACCACTGTGTGCCGGCCCGAAAGCCATAACACTCCAAGAGTATAAGAGAAGACGGAGGAAAAACCACATCGAACAGACAAAAGTGGAAGTAAAAGCTAAGAAAAAACGAGCAGGTAAACAGTTCCAAAGAAGGAAGAATTTGGCAATCCTGTATAAGGAATTAAACACCGCATGTACTATGGAAGAAAGGAAGGAGGTGAAGGCGATAATAACAGAATTTTCAAGGCGAAAATAAAAGAATTTTCAATTAAACTTTAAACAACAAATTCATTTTAAATGGTAGGCCCTCTATGAAACCATTCTTAATAATTCTTTCTTTTATTTTGAATTATGTGAAGAAAAAATTTATAAGATGAACAATCAGACAGACAGATAGTATTTATACTAGTTTGCATGGATTTTCCTATATAAGTATAAAAAGTAAAAAAAGGCTTAGTGGAGTATAGGTCTTATTATCACAAATTATACATAAAAGTATAGGGTTTTATGTTCATATTATGGGAATATGGTTTTATAAAAATTTAGTATAAATAGTAGCTAGAGTAGCTAGAATAAACATTTTTCATTACAAATTATTAAATTAACAAAATAAAATGTCAATCCAAGAAAGCAACTTACTCGTAATTGATGATGATGAGGAAACACAGTTGTTTCCAGTTAATGGACAACAACTACCATCATCACCAACACCACCACCATCACTATTCCAACATCTTCCTTCACCAGCATCATCACCAACACCAGCGCCACCATCAATCACACCGGCGACTACAATAGAGGATAGGGTTTCCACTCTGTTTACCAAACGTTTGAACAATATCCAGAGGATACACAGGAAATGGCATATATATATTGAAACAGAAGGTAATAGATGAGAAGGTTAAAAAACTTCAGCAAAAGAAGGAGAAGATAGAGAAAAAAATGCTGCAGTTTGTAAAAAAGCAGGAGGAAATGAATCAAACTCCCGATTCTCCGTTGGAGGTTCTCAACAAAAGTCGATACAAATGTGAAATTTGTTTCCACTATTTGTATGGAAAGGAGCTCATATTCCTCGGCTGTACTCATTATTTATGCCTTGGTTATGCAAGAGGGTGGAAAAAGTTATCGTGTCCTTACTGTCCACAAGAAATTACCAGTGTACATATGATAAAAAAAGGTGGGGGAACATAGATAAACAGACAACCATAAGAAATTAAAGAAAAAGAAGGTAGTTGTGGGTTCAATATCCAACACTTTTTGGCATGCTCCAACTTTTTGTATGAAAAAAGTGGCGCTGAACCCCCCTAAACACACTACTATCCGGATCCCAATACATACCAACACCTGTAGAGCTAATACGAAAACGTGCTTGCGTTAACGTCCAAAATAATGACGTCTTCTGCTTTAAGTGGATTATTATATCAGCATTTTATAATGGTGATGACAGTCATGTACACAGACAGACAATTTATAAAATTAATGATATTTCTGAGCAAATTATTACGCTTGATTCCAGTACAATACCTAACTTCACTTCAATGAAATATCCAACTGATGTGAAAGATATAAAGTATTTTGAAAAAAAAAAAAAAAAAAAAAAAAAAAAAACAATAAGGAGATAAGTATAAATGTGTTCGGGTTCGACCGAAAATGAAAACGGTTGTTGGTCCCTACTACATCACAAAAAAAGAGAAGGAAGTGCATATAAATTAGTTGCTGTTGGAAAGTGAATGTGGGAGTAAAATGCACTATATTTTAATAAAGAATATTTCTAGGTAATAAGTATAAAATGAACATAAAACTTTATAAAAAAAATCTATTCTATTAAATTTATATTATTTTTTGTTTGTTTTTAGACTACTTTCAAAACAAATATTAGAACATAACGGTAGTATGATATTTTGCAATAGTTGTCTCTACCATACAACTATACCGGAGAGAATGGTAATCCATAAAGAGAAAGAATGTGGAGAATGCATTCCCAAGATGCCAGAGGGAGAAAAATCAGTTATAAAGATTTCCCATAATGAGCGACAAATGGATCTCCCGTTCACTGTGTATGCTGATTTTGAATGTGTTCTTGAAGAATGCACTAGTGTAAGTAGTAATAGTGTTAACTCTAGATTCTTAAGAAAAAGTGTGCCATGTGCATATGAATTTAATATCAAGTGTAATTTTGATAAGGATTTAGATAAGTTTCGAATGTTTGTTAATAATGATAGTACCATTAATGTAGGGCAACATTTTATAGATAGTTTAATTAACGAGTGTAGGGATATTTATAAGAAATTTTTTGAAAAGGTTATACCCATGATACCATTAAGCCCCTTAGAAGATTAACATTTTTTAAACTCCAAAATCTATCATATTTGCGACAAAGAACTAGGCGATGAACTAGTCGTTAGAGACCACTGCCATTTATCAGGAAAATATAGAGGATCTGCACATAATTCGTGCAATTTAAATTATAAAGTTCCAAACTTCATTCCAATTTTTTTTCCACAATTTTTCAAAGTATGATTGTCACTTATTTATTAAGGAATTACTTAGTATTAACCCTCCGATGTTCATATGGGTCTGGCCAGACCCAAACGACTTTTAAATGTGTGTATCTCTTTTTTAAAAACTAGCTGAGGCTCATAAGTTTATGACTTCCTAAAATATAGTGTGCTAGACACAGTGAAGTAGTAAAATTAAAATTTGTAGTATATTTGTTGTAAAAAAAAAATAATTTTAAGCTACTTTCGTTAATCAAGCTCACACGAGAAACATTAACAAAAAGGCTACCAAACAAAGAACATCAAAAAAAAATGTGTGCCTTAAAAGAATTTATAATAAATTTTTTAAAAACATTTGAGGATGTTTTAATGTTCGAGCACAGGGAGTGCATACAACATTTTTTAACTATGATGGATGAAAATGAGGAGTTTGGTGTTGGGGATTTTAACGATGCAGAGCCACATTTCGAATGCTGCCCGTGGTACAGTCTGACTTGTGAGGAGGGTCCTAGTCAGTGCATGTGCACAGTTTATCTTTTTAGAAAAGTAATCGTAGTAAATCTAATTAATTCTTACACATTAATCTATAATAAAGAATAATTATAAAAACAAAAATTTATATATACATGTTTTTTTCCTTTTATTTTATTTTATATTTATTTTCTAATTTCAGTAAATAAAATGTATCCCAATACAAATAAAATTAATAACTGCAGTGTGCACATACATATAGCGTACCACACTTAGTCGATAACGCAGGCACACTGCATAATTGTAACTACAAGTGTCAACTACAATAAAATAAATATCAATTTACATCACTTGTAGTTGAAGGCATGTTAACTAAACATTGAGTGACTTACTTATTATTGAGTGAACAAAATGAAAGACTCATTGTGATTGGTTAACATGCAACTGTATTGATATTCCTTAGATATCTACACGGTACCGAAAGAGTCAAATGTATCATTATGATAAGCTAGAATAATTTAGAGAAACTAATCGGTATTCTCATAAGCAGTATATAAACCTTAGATTTTACATTAATAAAACAGACTTAAAACATACAACCAAATCGGCACTAGCTGCCTTAGTTTTTTTTGTCTCAGAAGCTTTTGGCAGTTCTTTCGAACGCCTAATTTATTGGCTGGAACCCCTACAGCTTGTAATATCCGAGGGTTATAGGGAATTTAAGTTCTTTATACACACTACATGACAGAAGGAACACCTATAACGCCACATGGCGATCCTGCCGACCTGAACTTAGGACTTTCAAAACAACTTTCTACTACAACATTAGAAGAAATCAACAAAATAAAAAGCCGTTAGGAAAAGTATCTGGTTGAACAATACATTCCAGAATCAGTACCTCACAAAGCACCAAGATACGAACCTTTACCAACAAATGCCGGCCCGAAAGCCATAACACTCCAAGAGTATAAGAGAAGACGGAGGAAAAACCACATCGAACAGACAAAAGTGGAAGTAAAAGCTTAGAAAAAACGAGCAGGTAAACAGTTCCAAGGAAGGAAGAATTTGGCAATCCTGTATAAGGAATTAAACACCGCATGTACTATGGAAGAAAGGAAGGAGGTGAAGGCGATAATAACAGAATTTTCAAGGCGAAAATAAAAGAATTTTCAATTAAACTTTAAACAACAAATTCATTTTAAATGGTAGGCCCTCTATGAAACCATTCTTAATAATTCTATCTTTTATTTTGAATTATGTGAAGAAAAAATTTATAAGATGAACAATCAGACAGACAGATAGTATTTATACTAGTTTGCATGGATTTTCCTTTATAAGTATAAAAAGTAAAAAAAGGCTTAGTGGAGTATAGGTCTTATTATCACAAATTATACATAAAAGTATAGGGTTTTATGTTCATATTATGGGAATATGGTTTTATAAAAATTTAGTATAAATAGTAGCTAGAGTAGCTAGAATAAACATTTTTCATTACAAATTATTAAATTAACAAAATAAAATGTCAATCCAAGAAAGCAACTTACTCGTAATTGATGATGATGAGGAAACACAGTTGCTTCCAGTTAATGGACAACAACTACCATCATCACCAACACCACCACCATCACTATCCCAACATCTTCCTTCACCAGCATCATCACCAACACCAGCGCCACCATCAATCACACCGGCGCACAGTGGCCAATTTGGCTTCGCTAGCGGCATTTAATTTAATTAATTTTTAATTTTCAAATTTGAAAAACCGTTAATTTTTTTTAACAATTGATAACAAATACATTCACTAGATTTGTATCGATTTTTAAAAGCTCAGCTTACAGCTGATGAACAGCTGAGAAATTTGTCAATTGTAGTGTATTTGTTTTGTCACTCTGTAGAAAAGAATGACACACTACATACTGACCCACTTAGCTTAAAAAATTTAAATAATTATTCGCGTAATACAACACTCCTATAGTATGACAACTTGAAAGTAAGGAAATCTGAAACAACTTAGACCACACAAAACTACAAATATGTGCAATTGCAATTAAAAAGGGTCAAAGCACTTTAAATTAGAACATATGACAGACATACATTATTTTAAACAACACAAAAGTAACTCAATTCAAATTGTATAGAGTGAAATTGAACTGTGGAATTTAACCAATAGAAAGTAAATGAATGATTCAAGTTTGCCATGCTATGAGTTAGATAAGGTAGAATATAAGATTAGAGTAAGATAAAAATTTAATGGATTGTCTAGCATAATTAGTATATAAGCTAGTAATCCATATTAATAAAATCAGAATACTTTTGCCTAACAAACAATCTTGTTCTCAATCTTCTACCCGAGCACCTAACAGTGCTTAGAAGAAGTAAAACGTGCTGTGGCTAAGCGCAGCATTCTAAACTACTTAGCGAATACACAAACTCACATTTAACAAAAAAAAACAAACTTATTATACAATGCAAGCAAATTAACTAAATGCATTACATTTGGAATATTACGCTGGATAATATTTCAAAACACAAATGCAAGCATTTAGGAAAAAGGCAATGCATATAGTTGAGTAATATTTTGGGTAAACATTAAAGTAAGAAAAAAAGATTGAATGAAAATAAAAGCAAAAGATTGAGCAAGAATTGAGTTAAAACATTGACCAACCAAAATCTAGTGTTTTGACTCAATAAGCCACACCGTAGGTTAGAAAGAATAAAACATAACATAGAATTAAGAACTGTAAATAATTTAGATTTGGTATAAATAGTTGTAAGATTTGGAAATAAAAATCAGAATACTTTTTTGATTTAACAAATTAAAATCGTCTTTCTCATCATTCTACCCGAGCACTGAAAGGTGCTTAGAAGAATTAAAACGTGCTGCAGCTAGAAGCAGCATTCAAAAAATCTAGCAAAGCCTACACTTATCCATTTTACACAAAAATCAAACATACATTATATAAATACATTATAATACCAATGGCTGTTACTGGAAATACCAACAACGGAAATACGGCAAGAAGGTTCTTTCAACAACCAGATTTACCCGCTCGTATAACTGGAGTGAACGAAAATTTAATATATAGATTCAGCGTCGTCTTACGAGCACTTGCATGTGGATACGATATAAACACGGAGGCATTCAGACTTTACGCAATGGAAACTGCCGAAATTTTTGTTAGTTTATACCCTTGGTTTTACATGCCCTCGTCTGTTCACAGAATTTTAATTCATGGAGCAGACATAATCAATCATTTTTCGCTTCCAATTGATATGATGTCCGAGGAAGCGCTTGAAGCCAGAAATAAAGATTATCGGAACATCCGTGAAAAAAATACCAGAAAAAATTACAGGAAAAATACAATGGAAGATATAATTAACGCTCTTTTTGTTTCTTCTGATCCCTTAATATCTTCATTGTCCAACGGCTCATCAATTTCCTATTCCAGAAATATTAGTTTCGATAAGGAAGTTAAAAGCTTGCTTATAATGCATCATTTTGAAGATGATTTCTCTGAATCTGATACTGAAGAATCTGATTAATATTTCTTTTATAATATGGTTTCTCTTTGAGTTGACAATTTTTTTTTATTTTATATATGAATATATGGTGGAAAATGTTTATTGAATTAAAAACAAAATAAAAAATTAAAAAAAAATTAAAAATAAAAAATTTAAAATTAAAAAAAAAATTTAATTTTTTTTCCAAAAATTGTTTCATTTTTTTCTGAATTGAGAAAAAAAAATTTTTTGAAGATATCTTCTTTACTTTGGAAGCTATGAATAAAATGCCGCTAGCGAAGCCAAATTGGCCACTGTGCGGCGACTGCAATAGAGGATAGGGTTTCCACTCTGTTTACCAAACGTTTGAACAATATCCAGAGGATACACAGGAAATGGCATATATATATTGAAAAACAGAAGGCAATAGATGAGAAGGTTAAAAAACTTCAGCAAAAGAAGAAGATAGAAAAAAAAATGCTGCAGTTTGTAAAAAAGCAGGAGGAAAAGAATCAAACTCCCGATTCTCCGTTGGAGGTTCTCAACAAAAGTCGATACAAATGTAACATTTGTTTCCACTATTTGTATGGAAAGGAGCTCATATTCCTCGGCTGTACCTATTATTTATGCCTTGGTTATGCAAGAGGGTGCAAAAAGTTATCGTGTCCTTACTGCCCACAAGAAATTACCAGTGTACATATGATAAAAAAGGTGGGGGAATGTTATATCATAGATAAACAGACAACCATAAGAAATTAAAGAAAAAGAAGGTAGTTGTGGGTTAAAAATCCAACAATTTTTGGCATTTTTATGGAAAAAGTGGCGCTGAACCCCCCTAAACACACTACTATCCGGATCCCAATACATACCAACACCTGTAGAGCTAATACGAAAACGTGCTTACGTTAACGTCCAAAATAATGACGTCTTCTGCTTTAAGTGGAGTATTATAGCAGCATTTTATAATGGTGATGACAGTCATGTACAACAACTACCATCATCACCAACACAACCACCACCATCACTATCCCAACACCTTCCTTCACCAGCATTATCACCAACACCAGCGCCACCATCAATCACACCGGCAACTACAATAGAGGATAGGATTTCCACTCTGTTTACCAAACGTTTGAACAATATCCAGAGGATACACAGGAAATGGCATATATACATATATTGAAAAACAGGTGTGGTGTGCCCTATGTAGTGTATTTGTTTTGTCACTCTGTAAAAAAAGAATGACACACTACATACCGACCCAATTAATTTAAAAAAAGAATAAACAAATATTAATGTAATACAAAACTCTTTGGCACACTTCAAAAAGACTACACATAAAACAATGTTTATGAGTACAAGCAAAAGGCATTGCACTTGAAAGGCATTGCACTTGAAACAATATGTCAATGTGGACAAATTAACTAAAGGCTTTGCATTTGAAATATTACGATGGATAATATTTCCAGACACAACAATGTGCAAATGCAAGCAGTTAGTTAAAAGGCAATGCACTTGAAATGTAACAATGAGTGAGATTTTAACTACATTAAAATATAAGAAAACAAAGAGTGATATTGAGTAAGACTTAACTATTGAGTAAGATTTGGGTTAAACACTAACCAATGAAAATCAAGTGTTTAACGCAATAAGCAATTTAGTAAGTTAGAAAGAGTAAAATATAAGTTAGAATTAAGAATTACCAAATAGTTTAATTTAGTATAAATATAAGAATTTTTGTAAATAAAGAGCAGAATACTTTTTTGATTTAACAAATTAAAATCGTCTTTCTCATCATTCTACCCGAGCACTGAAAGGTGCTAAGAATTAAAACGTGCTGTGGCTAAGCGCAGCATTCTAAACTACTTAGCAAACTCACACTTAACACAAAAACAAATTTATTATACCTAATACATTTTACCAAATGCATGTGGGGCACCCTAATAAGTGTACATGAAAACGAATTTGACACCCGACTTAAAAATAAAAACAATAATATTAAGGCACATGCATTTAGTAGAGAACATTAATCCATCAAAAATGCAAGATAAACAGTTTGGTAAATTGAGTGACGATTTTGTCGTTTAACTAAATTTACCTAACTTATTATGATTATTCAATAATTTTTGAGGGGAATTAGAATAAGAATTTAGGTATAAGAAAATTTTGTATAAAAAGGGGCTCACTGCCCAAAATAAATCAGATTAAAACAAAGAACTTCAAATCGGCATTAGCTGCCTTGAATTTAATTTGCTTAAAAATCTCCTTTTGCTCTCATTAAGTTGAGATCGGCAAAAGCATTAGCGTAACCAGTGGCAAACTCTGCCGGTTACAACTCTGGACTAAAATAGTACAACACCACCTTTTGTTACAGGCATATCAAACTGCCCCTTACAACTTAGCACCAGTGGCGTTGATTAGCGCCGGTGAACCTACAAGAACAGAAGCAATCACAACCCGTAACCTTACATGGCGATCCTGCCAAACATTTCTAAAGCAGAAATAAAGAAAGACGTACCTGAGGTACATAGCGTGCCAGCGCATATAAAAAAAGGACCACAGCCGATTACTATTGCAGATTATCGGCAGAGGGTGTCGAAAGGTAAGGAAGAAAAACTTACCGAGATTCCCAAAGTACACCTACCGCGGCATCGAAGGGGCGGAAAGTTGGTAGAGCTGCGTCGGAAGTTGGCCGCACTCAGAGGAGTAGTGAATGCTGATCCACCACCATCCTGGCAAACGGCGTCCGAGGTTTGGCAGCAAATTGAAGCTTTGGAAGCTCAAATGGAGCAATATAAGAATAGGTCAAAGACTTAAAATATTAACTGTTTTATTTATTTTATTTTTATTTTTTTTATGATAACCGTGTAAATAAAACAAAAGGAAATGAATTGATATTAATATAAAAAGAATTACACGACAACACGTTTATTGAAATAAGAAAATTTTAGTTTTGGTTACGAAAGTAAGTGTAAATCACAGACAACTTTTGACCGCCCTAAGGCAAACACTGTAGGCCCACTACGCATATCAAACAATTCCGCTACATACTAACGATGCAATGCGAACTGACAAAATTTGTCATCGCACATCCAATGCAAACAAAAGACGCTTTGACGACAGCTAAAACACTAGTGGAACAAGTAATTTTGAGATACGGACAATTCAATGTACTTAAATCAGACAGGGGTACAGAATTTACAAATGAAACAATGCGCAACATATGCGAACTATTACAAATAAAACAAATTTTCTCAACCCCATACCATCATGAAACATTAGGTGATATAGAGAGAAACCACAGGGTTCTTAATGAATTTCTGTTAACGACAGCAAATAATGATGAAAGGGACACTTGGATCCCATATTTTAATTTTGCTTACAACACAGCTCCGCACATTGACACTGGCTATACATCATATGAATTAGTATATGGAAAGTTACCATGCTTACCATCAGACACCGCTATGAATGACAACACAGTCATATATAACTATGAAGACTATGTTAAAGAAATACGAGTTAGACTACAATTCGCTCTAAACAGAGCAAAATAAATTACAAATAAGGTAAAGAAAAAAAGAACATTGAACACTAAATATAGGAACAGCTTCAACATAGAAATAGGTGACCTAGTATTACTAAGAGTAGAAAATAAAAAAAAACCAAGGTCCATATAAAGGACCATATAGGGTTATAGGTAAAAATGGAGTAAATACTCTAATAGATTATAAAGGACAGACAAAGGAATTCCCAATGACAATTTAAAACCATATAAATCTCTATAATTTTAGAATAACTAATATTTAATTTGACGTTTAATTATATATATGTCATAAGTCTTAAGAACACTATATGTATATAATAATAAATAATTTAAGAAAAATTACTATACACTACTTTTATATAAAACAAAATTATACACCATTAAGAGTAATGTGTGGTGTACCCTAATACATTTTACCAAATGCATGTGGGGCACCCTAATAAGTGTGCATTAATATGAATTTGACACCCGACTTAAAAATAAAAACAATAATATTAAGGCACATGCATTTAGTAGAGAACATTGATCCATCAAAAATGCAAGATAAACAGTTTGGTAAATTGAGTGACGATTTCGTCGTTTAACTCAATTTACTTAACTAATTTTGATTGGTCAATAATTTTTGAGGGGAATTAGAATAAGAATTTATGTATAAGAAAATTTTGTATAAAAAGGGGCTCACTGCCCAAAATAAATCAGATTAAACAAAGAACTTCAAATCGGCATTAACTGCCTTGAGTTTCACTTGCTTAAGAATCTCCTTCTGCCCTCATTAAGTTGAGATCGGCAAAAGCATTAGGGCATATCAAACTGCCCCTTTCAACTTATCACCAGTGGCGTTGATTAGCGCCGGTGAATCTACAACAATACTAAACAGACACACCCGTAACCTTTACATGGCGATCCTGCCCTTATCGGACCACGAATAGGGAAAATAATTCTTCAAGGATACAGAGCCAATTTATATTCATTTTGTTGTTTTTCTTTACCTGTTACATGGAAGAGTACGTTCCAAAGTGCATAGGGAAACAAACCGATACATCCCCCGCCATACAAACCTTTACGTATCGGACCAAAGGCTATTTCAATTGAAGAATACAGGAGTAGGCAGCACCGCCTGGCGGAGGAACGCCTCACGGCAATCCCTAAAATAAACATTCAGCCAAAAAAGAGAAGAGGAGGCCAATTAACAAAACTAAAGAAAGAATTAGCTGAACTGCTGAGGTTAGTGAAGCAAGAAGATCCTGCAATAAGCTGGGTGAAAGCTTCGGCAACTTGGGAGCGAATAGACATCATCAAAACAGAAATTAGAACAAAGCACAAAACAAAAAAAAAAACTAAAAAACTAAATATGAATAAATAATTTAAAAATAATCTTTATCATTATATATATATATTATATTTTTTTTAAGTATGTGTAAATCACAGACAACTTTTGACCGCCCTAAGGCAAACATAATAAATGAAGTAACTTTAAAAGAAGACAAGCTAGACTTACAGACTATAGAAATTTACCTATTATTAATTACAGTAATAATAATAATCAACTTTTTCATTCGCATTTATAAAATGCACAAGAAGACTTTAAAGAAACAGTATCTTAGCAAAGCCAATGACCTTAATACCATCTAAGTATATCCAAGTGTCATGGCAACAAATTCTTGAACAGTGTAGAGCAATAAAAGAAACATTCGACAAATCATACAAATGTCTGAATATAGATAGACAAACAGGACAAGAAACAGTAAACAAACACACAGAAATCCTTCTGGACTGTTTAGAAAAGATAAGAACAATACTAAACGTAAACTATCAAAGGCTAACACCTTCACATAAAATAGCAGCAGAAGACTTTTTCCACAATATAAGAAATAAAATAATACAGATTGCAGCCAAGAAAAACATTAAGATACAGGTACCAGGAACTATCCAAGAAAGGATAGACATAAAAACCACACTTCAGACAGGAAATATAGATAGACATAACACAATGCCACAAACAGCCATTGAATTCTTAAACACAGCTTCTAAGCTCATCACGGATTTTGATGGTAAGTCCGAGAACTTGCGTTCCTTCTTAAACTCCCTAGCATTAGTTGATTCAATAAAAGAAAACCACGAATCCCTTGCAGTAACCCTCATAAAAACTAAATTAAAAGGAAACGCAAGAAACCTTATAAATAATGAGAATACAATAATTCAAATTATAACAAAATTACAAGCCTCTGTCAAAGGTGAATCAGTAGAAGTGTTGACAGCAAAACTAATGAATATAAAACAAAACAACAAAACAGCTAACACATACTGTTCTGAAATAGAAACTCTTACAAAAGCCCTAGAAAACACCTACATATCGGACGGACATTTATGCTGATCTAACAAATTCTTTAGTTATGAATAAATTCCTTAATACACTGGACACCGATATGAGTAATAATTAATGAAAATACAATTTGATAAAGTAATTTAAAGATTTCTGTGTGCCTGATACAATACCGTATCATTTGTATGTAAGTTAATGCTAAGTACTAGAATAAGTGATTGAGTGAACTTATTGTAGTCACTCAATATTAGGTTAAGTTTTATTCTCATAAATAGTATTTAAGCAAACAAAATTTGTAAATAAAAATCAATCATTAACCATCAGCAATCTTCGCTTGTGTTCTTATTTATAATTAAATAAAAACATTACAATTGATCCACTACTAACCTACGACCCTTATCAGGCTGAGTTGACTTACAATGAACCAGGTTTCGATCACCTCACTGGGGAACACTTATTGACTATCGCAATAACTTACTGGCGGACACAGCTAAAGCAGTGGAGATAAAGCAGGCGGCCCAGAACGCCGCCGCAACACGATTCAGGGCTACCGACATTGATGCAACTGGGTACCTATCATTGGATGTCTTCAGTGTGGCCCAGGAAAGTATAGCTAAGGGGTTTAACCTCGAGGCTCCCGTCCTTAGGCTGTTATTACTAAGCGACGCACTTCGAAAGAATAAGTGCGTACCAAACAGTTTTTACTCTAACATTGATCCACTACTAACCTACGACCCTTATCAGGCTGAGTTGACTTACAATGAACCAGGTTTCGATCACCTCACTGGGGAACACTGTTTCCCATTTGTTGGCACAAAGGGAACTTTACGCATTCATCTGAGTTACGAAACCATTGAACCCGCTAAAAGGTCAACCGCTATTTTTGCTCCGCCTTTCCTATTCCAGACTAGCCGTAATCCAGACATGCAATTCTTTCTGTTTGTGCTGAGCTTATGCGAATGGCCGACTGGTATCTTTGCTTACTACATAACACACTCGGTACCCTATCCAGCTGTACAAGTTGACAACAGATGGTTACATCGTTCGAGCCTTACAAGAGTGCCGGGCCCAACTGACATAGATATAATAATACCAAGACGTGTATCAGAGCGGCGGCCTCAAACTCAATCCGATTGCGTGAAACTAGCTCAATGGGTTCCTCGTTATCAGTCTGATGACAATGTTTGGCACGATTGCCTTTTTACTACCCAGGTAGGAGCGCAGCAGGATAATGATTTGTCCCAATTTCTTGACACATATATGGATTTGTGTGCTGTCACAGACATTCAACATTACCTAGCTACCCTTAACCTCAGTTTTGGCATCGATAACACGGACACCTACGCAGTAGGAACTCTCAGGCACTGCGTGTCAACGGCAACCATATACATGGGTCTCCGTGAACGCATTGAACGCAAAGAGTTACCATGGAAAGACGCGAGAAAGCCATCGGCTCAATTATTCGAGTTCTCGTATCAGGCATGGAATAAAGTAGTTTTGGGTCTGGCCGCAAGTGAGGATACAGTCCCAACCCCACATATGGAATTGAGAGCACACTCTACATCTCAAAAACGCCCGTACTGGATGGCACTAAGAGCGATGATGTTGGCGTCGGTAGCTCAGACATTTTACACTACTATTGGGCTAACTAGCCTAGCGTGGGATACGGCTAAAGGAAACACATACTCTGAAGCTATCCAATTCATAGCAGCGGATACTTTTTGTCAGGATATTTGTCCAGGCCGTCTTTACCCCCCACCATTGTCTAGAGTATTTACTTGCATTCACCAACACCTTTATTCTAAATGGAGGTTTTATAAGCTGGTTTTTAACGCAGATTAATAAATAATTAAATTTTGGTAAATCCTCCAACGTTTTACAAAAATTAATACTAATTTATATTTATATATTCCCCTATAATATAATAAATAAAAATCAATTATTTAAATAACATAATAATTTTATTAATAAATAAATAATATTATATATTTATGAAAATACATTATTTCAAATAGTTCACAATCATTTCAGACTCTCTACAATCCAAACCTTTATAACGCACTATAATAACAGTATTATTTTCATCCATACAAATCAAAATCAATCAAACAAAAACCATGGTTAAATGCATTTATCAACAGTGTGCTTTTTCTTCAGAAACTCATGACTATCAGGCAGACCTATGCAAAAACTTGGGTCAATGTCATCATGAAGAATCAGATGATGAAGCTGTAAATTATGAGCCACGTTTTGACACACGAAAAGAAAGATTGGCAATGGAGGAGGCTGCCATGCTATACAGAGAAGACTTACATGTTTCACACTTTCCCCCGCAGGAAGTCTCTCCTTCAACTTCTTCCAGAGGTTCCAATCTATTGTGTGACTCCCCTCAAAAGATAATGATGTGTGTTCCAGCTACATCGATGCATGAGTCAGGCCATTCAGACCAACATCCAGCGGAACATCAGTTTCCTAAGAGACAAGAGTCCGTCTCCCTCAATCCCAGGGTCCAAGAACCTTCGCTTGAAACTAAAGTCGCTGAATTTTTCAAAAAATGGAACTCACTGTCTCACCAAGCTGCTCTACTTGATAATCCAATGTCCATCTTTGAAGATATAGAAAAGAATAGCAACTTTGCAGAATTACATGACATGTTCGGAAGATGCAGATCCAAATTGTTATCATTGGATCAAGACATCTCAGGTCTAGTCCTCAGAAATTTTATAGCCGACAGTCAATATCATGATTTCTGCAATTTTGACACCCTGACAAGAGGAACAATATATGCCAATGAGGGGTTCCACAGAAAGGGACTAGAAAAACTATTAGTAGCTTTTGAGTCAGGTGTTGAAACCTTGGTACATCAAGTCGAAGAAACAAGGGACACATGTAATGAGCTAGGTGATATGGCAGAAACCCTCAGAATGGCTACAAACAAGGTCTCGACAGCATCATCAAAAATTGAGGCGGAAATAAAATTGTTGGAAATTGCAAAAATCCAGGCTTCCACCAGACATCCTGCTAATGTTCCACCAGGGCTATCAGCACAAAAGAAAATGACTTTCAGAGGATATCGATGCGGATCAGCCTTTATCGCAATAACACAACACAATGTTGTAGACTTGGAAGCTTCTCTTTCTTTGAACTCCAACTTCACCGGAACTGATCGTCTCATATTAGAATCATTAACCACATACGGTCCTAAAGCCTTGGCATGTCTGGCTGAGCTGGGATGGAGCAAAATTGTTTCGCTTCATCCTGCCTCTCCCAATCTCAGCAAAACCGAAAGAGCAGATAAGTTATGGGCCATTTATTCTAAAAAATATCCTCAATGTGTAAGAGCTGTTGTCCAAACCTATGAAGCTACAATAACCTCTTCCACGTAAATCCCGATCCCATATGAAATATTACAAAAAACCTTTATAAAAGCTATCCTTCCATAAGTAGAAATCAAAAAAAAAAAAAAAAAAAAAAAAAAGACTTATAATGTACGAGGGTGACTCTCAACAACAGGTAGATCCTAGTTAACCCTGATCATGCTCGTTTTCAACAAATAGTTCATCGTGGTTCTCCAGATGAAGAGATAGTAGATTACAGATTAAAAACTGTTACCTTTGGCATCAATTGTGCACCATATTTGGCACTTAGAACTCTGTTACAACTGGCAAGTGACGAGGAACGTTATTACATATTAGGGGCAGAAATATTGCGGAACTTTATGTATGTAGATGACGCTCTGGTGGGTGCACACAGTCTTCCCGATATTTTAGAGGCCCGAAACCAATTAATAGAAATTTTAAAGTCGGGTGGGTTTGAGCTAAGAAAGTGGACCTCGAATAATAAAGAAGTGTTAGAGGGGCTGCCCTCTGAATATTTAATAAATCGGGATTTTTTACGTTTTGACGATAAAAGTAATGCAAAGACTCTAGGTGTTCGATGGAATGCTTCAGCTGATTATTTTTATTTTACGACGGAAAAAATTCCACTTAAATCTACTTATACCAAGAGGGAAGTGTTATCCGTGATTGCTCGGCTCTTTGATCCAGCGGGTTGGCTTGCTCCTGTAATAATCATAGCGAAGATCTTAATGCAGCAAATGTGGCTCGATAAGATCGATTGGAATGACAATATTAAGTCAGTAGCTTTGCAAAGTTGGCAAACGTTTATTAGTAGATATAACGATATCAATGAAATCACGGTTCCACGGTGGGTTATGTACACGCCTGGCTCAATTATAGAATTTCATGGCTTTTGCGATTCGTCTGAGTTAGCTTATGCAGCGGCTTTGTATGTGAGAGTTAAAACTGGGGAAAATATATATTCGAACTTATTAGTGGCAAAATCGAAAATGGCCCCAGTTAAAAAACCTTCAATACCACGGTTAGAGTTATGTGGAGCAGTATTATTAGCAAAGTTAGTCAATAGTGTTGCGCCCCAATTTTCAATAAAAAATTATGCGTTGTATTTGTGGTCCGATTCAACCATAGTGCTAGCTTGGTTAAAAAAACCTCCATGCAGCTGGAAAACTTTCGTGGCCAACAGGGTGGCAACCATTTTAGAAAAGCTGGGTAATAAAAACTGGAACCATGTAGTGTCCCAAGAAAATCCTGCAGATCTAGCAACCCGGGGGCTGACTCCTGTGGAGTTAAAGAGCTGCAGACTTTGGTGGAATGGTCCACATTGGCTCACGTTGGACAAAAGTTTATGGCCTTCAGTACCAGCAGAATTTGAAACTACTGAAGAAATAAAAAACGTTCAGGTACATGTTGCTAGATCTGCTGTAAAGGAAGATGTTTTAGAACGATTTTCAAGTTTGCCCAGGGCCATACACGTTATTGCTTACATCTTTCGTTTCTTTTTCGCGGTTAAGTCTGATTCCCCGAAAAAGGCCCGATATACCTCTTCACTCATAGCGGCTGAAGAGTTAACTTTTGTAAGAAATCGCCTGTTTTTGCTCTCCCAGGAAATATATTTTGCTAATGATTATCATAATCTGCTTACCAAGGGACAAGTTGAGAAAAATAGCCCGTTGTTGACTCTCACGCCTTTTCTTGATGAGCATAAAGTTATTCGGGCTAATGGCCGCCTCAGCTCATCAATGAATTTGTCCTATAATGAACGCCATCCAATAATCTTAGCGTATAAAAGTAGAATGGCTCATTTGTATGTCGACAAAATGGCACATCATGGCGGGTTAAGATTAGTTCACAGCGTGGTTCGACATGAGTGTTGGATACTTAAAGCCAATAATCTAATAAAGGCCCTTATCAACAACTGCAAAGAATGCGTTTTACACCGAAAGGTGCGACAAGGACAAATTATGGCAGCATTGCCCATAGAAAGAACGACTTTGAGTAGGCCCTTTACGAATACAGGGGTGGACTTTGCTGGCCTCAAAAGGGCCAGACGTTTTACCGGTCGATATTGTCGAATTACAAAGGGTTACGTGTGTCATTTTGTCTGCTTCGCCACGAAAGCAATTAATCTTGAAGCGGTTAGCGACTTAACCACCGCTGGCTTTTTAGCTGCTTTGGCCCGTTTTATTGCGCGTCGAGGTTGCCCGGACTGCGTATACTCTGATAATGGCTAAAGAAATCGCTTCTAATTTCGACAAACATTTGGCCGATATACGAGATTCCGCGGTCGAAAAATATGGACACCACCATTTAAAATGGCACTTTATTCTCGCTGCAGCGCCTCACATGGGGGGATTGTGGGAGGCAATAACTTACTGGCGGACACAGCTAAAGCAGTGGAGATAAAGCAGGCGGCTTAGAACGCCGCCGCAACACGATTCAGGGCTACCGACATTGATGCATCTGGGTACCTATCATTGGATGTCTTCAGTGTGGCCCAGGAAAGTATAGCTAAGGGGTTTAACCTCGAGGCTCCCGTCCTTAGGCTGTTATTACTAAGCGACGCACTTCGAAAGAATAAGTGCGTACCAAACAGTTTTTACTCTAACATTGATCCACTACTAACCTACTACCCTTATTAGGCTGAGTTGACTTACAATGAACCAGGTTTCGATCACCTCACTGGGGAACACTTATTGACTATCGCAATAACTTACTGGCGGACACAGCTAAAGCAGTGGAGATAAAGCAGGCGGCCCAGAACGCCGCCGCAACACGATTCAGGGCTACCGACATTGATGCATCTGGGTACCTATCATTGGATGTCTTCAGTGTGGCCCAGGAAAGTATAGCTAAGGGGTTTAACCTCGAGGCACCCGTCCTTAGGCTGTTATTACTAAGCGACGCACTTGCACTTCAAAAGAATAAGTGCGTACCAAACAGTTTTTACTCTAACATTGATCCACTACTAACCTACTACCCTTATTAGGCTGAGTTGACTTACAATGAACCAGGTTTCGATCACCTCACTGGGGAACACTTATTGACTATCGCAATAACTTACTGGCGGACACAGCTAAAGCAGTGGAGATAAAGCAGGCGGCCCAGAACGCCGCCGCAACACGATTCAGGGCTACCGACATTGATGCATCTGGGTACCTATCATTGGATGTCTTCAGTGTGGCCCAGGAAAGTATAGCTAAGGGGTTTAACCTCGAGGCTCCCGTCCTTAGGCTGTTATTACTAAGCGACGCACTTGCACTTCAAAAGAATAAGTGCGTACCAAACAGTTTTTACTCTAACATTGATCCACTACTAACCTACGACCCTTATCAGGCTGAGTTGACTTACAATGAACCAGGTTTCGATCACCTCACTGGGGAACACTGTTTCCCATTTGTTGGCACAAAGGGAACTTTACGCATTCATCTGAGTTACGAAACCATTAAACCCGCTAAAAGGTCAACCGCTATTTTTGCTCCGCCTTTCCTATTCCAGACTAGCCGTAATCCAGACATGCAATTCTTTCTGTTTGTGCTGAGCTTATGCGAATGGCCGACTGGTATCTTTGCTTACTACATAACACACTCGATACCCTATCCAGCTGTACAAGTTGAGAACAGATGGTTACATCGTTCGAGCCTTACAAGAATGCCGGGCCCAACTGACATAGATATAATAATACCAAGACGTGCATCAGAGCGGCGGCCTCAAACTCAATCCGATTGCGTGAAACTAGCTCAATGGGTTCCTCGTTATCAGTCTGATGACAACGCTTGGCACGATTGCCTTTTTACTACCCAGGTAGGAGCGCAGCAGGATAATGATTTGTCCCAATTTCTTGGCACATATATGGATTTGTGTGCTGTCACAGACATTCACCATTACCTAGCTACCCTTAACCTCAGTTTTGGCATCGATAACACGGTTTCGGTCTGAACTGACTTAGTTGTTGCGGCCAATTATGGTTTCCCAATGCTTTATGACTCAACTAACATCCCGAGTTATCGGGATATCGCGATGGCGTTGGCGGGCCACAATCTCGAGAACGCAGCCAGCTTACCCCCTGACTTATTCACATTTAATTGTTATATACACCGTGTGTCTAGGCAGGAGGTATTTGATTCCGTAATGGACCATATTGAGCTGGAGAAACATCAGAGTGAAACCGCTCGGGCAATAATATTTACTACCATAACCAGCTCACCCTATATACCTGGAGCTGCGCGCTTACACAACAAGCAGATGCACAGTGCTAATGGCAACATATTTATCAAGCACTTCAGTGAGGTAAAAGCCACTCCTGCTTGGAAGCACGTCGTTACCACACCTTCTCCCGACGTTGTTTCGACCACAAGGTTGGAGGATTACGAAACGTATTTCACTGGGCTATCTCGCCAAACAGCTCCGATTGTAACTGACCTCCGCAACCAGGGTCAAATTAAGGACGATTATGTAGCCACTGACAACACAGTTAAGAGTAAGAAAGTGGTACGATTCCCCTGCTCTCCCCTACACCCGATTGTGGTGTACACTTTTTTTTTTCATTTCCATAAAAGCATTACACAATATTTTTGTAACAGAAAATATTGATTGTAAACAACCATATCAATGACACATAAACATTATGACACATATGGTAAACAAATGCTTGCACTTCATACGTATACCAAAATATCTACAGCGAAGTGAAACATGAGTATTTTCACTTGCTCCACTTATAGTTTATTGCTTCATGTACTTGACCGTACTTAAGGGGTAACAATAGCAAATCAAATTTCTTTTTATTTTTTTTTTAAATACCTTAAATAGGAGAAATGCAATTTGTTTAAAAATAACGACTGTGCTGATTAGTCAGTCGATCAGTAAATGCATTTTGTAACATGAACAAAAAGTTGAACACCATGTTACATTGGGCATTTTGGATGTATGAATGAAATGCAAGATGTGTCAGATAATTTTTAGATAATTTGTAAATTAGTATATAAGTTAGAAAATTTGTAAATAAAGGTTAGTCTCAGCTTAGACACAAGAATTCATTCTTCTTTTACTGAACTCAAAAAAAGGGGCATAATTTGCTCGTCTGCCGAGTTTTAAAGCCTCGCTCTACAAACCAAGGCTTTCTATTGCATTAGTCGCGATTCAATGCTAAAGCAATAGTAATAGATTTGTAATTGTTTTGAATATTTATAAACCATACCAACCAAACCTACTATATGGCGATCCTGCCAACATATCTGGAATTTTTCTTTTTAAATGGACGAAGATTTTCATAAACTTTTCGAAGATTTGGTTAACAGATTGGCAGTGGAGGAGTACAATCCCACTGAAGGCGTGGAAATTCAGGCACCACCTTACATACCTACCCCAAAGCATTGTGGACCACAGCCAATTACAATAGAACAATATCTTGAGAGAAACAAGTCGAAAAAACAGCGTCCAGTACCACCTGTTACTCCAATTAAAAAGAAGACGAAGGGCGGCAAAAAGAAGCGGCTCAATAGAGAAAAAGCGGAATTAAGGCGGTTAATAAGCCTTAGCAGTGGACCGCAAAAGAAACTCTTCTACAACAAATTAAAAGAGTTAGAGAAATAAAAAGCAGCAAAAATTATATTTTACAATGATAATTTACATAAATAATTAAATTACTTCATTATTATGACTTAAAGTAGGCACAAAAATTGTTTTTTTTTAAAAATTTATACATATTTATACAAAAATAAAGCATGCACATTAGGGTTATAACTTTTTGCAATTTTTGCAAATATCAAAAATACCACCGCATAGCCGTGTGGGGCATAAAAAAATATTAAAAAATATGCTGTCACTTTTCCTCTATCGTGAAAAAAGTTTCCGCACCGAACGGGTTAAAGTTTTGTTCTTATTTACATATTTATTTTTTCCATTAAAACAGTTACTCTTGGCTTAAATATCTAAGTAGGTGGTGAAGTCTTTGTAATTACAAATCTGAAATTTTGCATATTATTTCTGTTGGTTTATAAAATGAAGTATAAAAAAAGTAACATATCTGTTATAAGAAACTCAAAAATCTGGTCAAAGAATTTTACAAAAAATAAGGATGGTATTGAAAAATGTAAAAAAATACAAAAAGTCGAAATACCTTTAAGTGAGTTGAACAAGATCCCAAAGGAAGAAATTATTATCGGAAGATTTATCGCTTTATGCAAGACAAATAAATATAAAGAGGAAAGGTATGTTATAATGTCTAAGGAGTTACATAATTTGTGGACCAAGCTTAATATAAGAACCATGCGCGAGGATCTTATAAAAAGAAAAATTAGACGGTTGGTTCTATATTATGAAAAAACCTTAAAACGCCCTAATGGTAGTCATTTTCAAGACAACTTTAATATAAGTTGCGAAGCAGCCGATTTACAGTCTGAACCAGAATATAATCAACAAGTAACCTTTGATTCAGATTCTTCGTTAATGTTTGATAGCGATCATGATGAACACGATGATGACGAAAACTTCATACTAACCGGACGGAATAATCCATCTAAAATGTCTTTACAACCAGCGGTTACATTAGTAACAGAAGCAAAAGTTAGCACAAATAAAGCTGCTGCAATTTGTCAACATTTGGCTAAGTCTGGCATAACAATTTCGACTCCATCTCAAGCCGGAATTTATAAAGCTGTAAAGAAATTATCGGAACAACGAGAAGAGCTTTACAAGAAAACATTAAAAAATCAGGATTGGTGCTTACACTTTGATGGAAAAAAAATTGGTAAAAAGGAAATTCAGGTAGTAGTCATTAAAAATTCACTTACAGAGATTAAATTAGCAGTGTTAGTACTTGAAAACGGAAAATCGCTAACAATTTTTAATGGCATAAAAGACACGTTAACTAAGTTCAACTTATGGTCGTCCATCAAAATGATAGTTTGTGATACAACAAGTGTCAATACGGGCAACAAAAATGGCGTTGTGAATTTACTCAAAAAACATTTTCAATTTATGTCATTGCCTCCTCCACAATATATTGGGTGTCAGCACCATGTTCTCGATCTGATATTGAGACATGTAATGGACGAGGTTTTGGATGGTAAAACATCATCTCCCAATATTGGA
Organism: Pollenia amentaria; assembly: GCA_943735925.1. Taxonomy (NCBI): domain Eukaryota; kingdom Metazoa; phylum Arthropoda; class Insecta; order Diptera; family Polleniidae; genus Pollenia; species Pollenia amentaria. The sequence continues at coordinate 58,177,243 of OX031006.1, forward strand.
TATCACTTTGTTGCGGATCTAACGGAGAATTATGAAAATCTAAAATCTTGCTATAAGCAAAATCAAGTAGTTCTTAAATTCTCAAAAATAAAATGGAGAGATGATATGGAGTTTTTATATTCACTTTGCCAATCCTATAAATATTTCCAGAAAAATAACATATTTCCATATATAAATTTTAAATGTCTTCCATCAATTAGCAATGCCAGATGGAATTCCAGAGCTATATTAGCTATTTTGGCTTTTATTCTGCTTCCAAAGTATCAAGATGATTTAAAACCTATTTGTGAATTTGTTTGTGCTTCCTGGTTTGAAATTTGGTTTGGTGGTCATTGCTTCAACGAGAATGATTTTGAAGCATTAAGTAAATCTTTAAAAAACTTCACGAAAGCTAAGGAATGCTTCTTAAGGCATTGGGTAATAGAACCGTCTAAAATTAAAGATCATCAGCGAAGCAACATATGCGCCGAGCGTGCGATTAAAGTGATGCAGGATATATATCCACAGTGTAAAACCATACGCACATTAAACTTAAAGTTTATATCTTATAATTCCTAGTATTTTTGTACAATAATGAAAAATCTTAATTTTTAAAAAATAAAAATTTAAAGCACTTTAGAAATCGCTTTCGGTGCGGAAACTTTTTCCACCGAATCAACCTAAAAAACAGTTTTTTATTATCAGAACAACATTCACTACATGGTAATGGAGTGGTATTTTGCACTCAAAAAAAAGTTATAACCCTAATGCACATACATAAATAAAAACATCAAAATGGGTTGGTGGAGTAAAGTTAGTAACGCAATTTTAGTAGCAATTGCTGGCTATGAAATAGGCAACAATACTGAAAAACCCAAACACACTAACGATGAAAAACATTGGATTGTAGTATTAGCTATAATTTTTATATTGATTTTGAGCATATGTATTTCAAAACTAAATAGTTATTATAAAAAATATGTCAATAAGAAAGTAAACAACAACATTGTTTAAAGGGTAAGGGTGTGGTGTACACTTATTTTTTCATTTCCACAAAAGCATTACACAATATTTTTGTAACAGAAAATATTGATTGTAAACAACCATATCACCATCAGTCTATAGGAACACTAGAAAGAAATCACAGAGTATTAAATGAATATATGTTAAACTTTGTTGAGGATTTAGAATGGGACAAGTGGATACCTTATTATACATTTGCGTATAATACCACACCTCACGTAAATAGCAATTATTCTCCATACCAGTTGATTTTTGGCAAATTACCAACTCTGCCCACAGACGCATTATGCACTAACACTAAAGTTTATGATTTGGAAAATTATGCTAATGAACTTAGGACTAGGATTAAGAGAGCATTAGATAACGCAAAAAATTTGATAAATATAGCAAAAGAAAAATCAAAATTAGAATATGATAAGAAAATTATAAAAAGTTTATTTGATGTAGGAGACTTAGTATTAGTAAAACTAGAAAGTAGAAAGAAAAATCAGAGTCCCTACATTGGTCCATATAGAATACTAGAAAGACAAAATTGTAATTCAATACTAGAAATAAATAATAAGGAACGAATATTCCATAATAACTCATTAAAATTATACAAAAAAAAAATCATGAAATAAAGTAGATATAAGTATATATTCTTATTTATAATACTTACTAAAAATGCATTAACCATATACAAAAAAAAATTTTTTTTTTTAAACTATTAATTTGTATTCAGATTTAAATTTATTCAAAATCTCATAAATTTTATCTTAAGGGTAAGGGTGTGGTGTACACTTATTTTTTCATTTCCACAAAAGCATTACACAATATTTTTGTAACAGAAAATATTGATTGTAAACAACCATATCAATGACACATAAACATTATGACACATATGGTAAACAAATGCTTGCACTTCATACGTATACCAAATTATCTACAGCGAAGTGAAACATGAGTATTTTCACTTGCTCCACTTATAGTTTATTGCTTCAGGTACTTGACCGTACTTAAGGGGTAACAATAGCAAATCAAATTTCTTTTTATTTTTTTTTTAAATACCTTAAATAGGAGAAATGCAATTTGTTTAAAAATAACGACTGTGCTGATTAGTCAGTCGATCAGTAAATGCATTTTGTAACATGAACAAAAAGTTGAACACCATGTTACATTGGGCATTTTGGATGTATGAATGAAATGCAAGATGTGTCAGATAATTTTTAGATAATTTGTAAATTAGTATATAAGTTAGAAAATTTGTAAATAAAGGTTAGTCTCAGCTTAGACACAAGAATTCATTCTTCTTTTACTGAACTCAAAAAAAAGGGGCATCATTTGCTCGTCTGCCGAGTTTTAAAGCCTCGCTCTACAAACCAAGGCTTTCTATTGCATTAGTCGCGATTCAATGCTAAAGCAATAGTAATAGATTTGTAATTGTTTTGAATATTTATAAACCATACCAACCAAACCTACTATACGATGTTATTTGAACATATTTGGGTTGAGGATTTGCCGGGAGGGCTTGAATACTTTTCATTTGCGTGTGTTGACTATCGCAATAACTTACTGGCGGACACAGCTAAAGCAGTGGAGATAAAGCAGGTGGCCCAGAACGCCGCCGCAACACGATTCAGGGCTACCGACATTGATGCATCTAGGTACCTATCATTGGATGTCTTCAGTGTGGCCCAGGAAAGTATAGCTAAGGGGTTTAACCTCGAGGCTCCCGTCCTTAGGCTGTTATTACTAAGCGACGCACTTGCACTTCAAAAGAATAAGTGCGTACCAAACAGTTTTTACTCTAACATTGATCCACTACTAACCTACGACCCTTATCAGGCTGAGTTGACTTACAATGAACCAGGTTTCGATCACCTCACTGGGGAACACTGTTTCCCATTTGTTGGCACAAAGGGAACTTTACGCATTCATCTGAGTTACGAAACCATTGAACCCGCTAGAAGGTCAACCGCTATTTTTGCTCCGCCTTTCCTATTCCAGACTAGCCGTAATCCAGACATGCAATTCTTTCTGTTTGTGCTGAGCTTATGCGAATGGCCGACTGGTATCTTTGCTTACTACATAACACACTCGGTACCTTATCCAGCTGTACAAGTTGAGAACAGATGGTTACATCGTTCGAGCCTTACAAGAGTGCCGGGCCCAACTGACATAGATATAATAATAACAAGACGTACATCAGAGCGGCGGCCTCAAACTCACTCCGATTGCGTGAAACTAGCTCAATGGGTTCCTCGTTATCAGTCTGATGACAATGTTTGGCACGATTGCCTTTTTACTACCCAGGTAGGAGCGCAGCAGGATAATGATTTGTCCCAATTTCTTGACACATATATGGATTTGTGTGCTGTCACAGACATTCACCATTACCTAGCTACCCTTAACCTCAGTTTTGGCATCGATAACACGGACACCTACGCAGTAGGAACTCTCAGGCACTGCGTGTCAACGGCAACCATATACATGGGTCTCCGTGAACGCATTGAACGCAAAGAGTTACCCTGGAAAGACGCGAGAAAGCCATCGGCTCAATTATTCGAGTTCTCGTATCAGGCATGGAATAAAGTAGTTTTGGGTCTGGCCGCAAGTGAGGATACAGTCCTAACCCCACATATGGAATTGAGAGCACACTCTACATCTCAAAAACGCCCGTACTGGATGGCACTAAGAGCGATGATGTTGGCGTCGGTAGCTCAGACATTTTACACTACTATTGGGCTAACAAGCCTAGCGTGGGATACGGCTAAACGAAATAAATACTCTGAAGCTATCCAATTCATAGCAGCGGATACTTTTTGTCAGGATATTTGTCCAGGCCGTCTTTACCCCCCACCATTGTCTAGAGTATTTACTTCCATTCACCAACACCTTTATTCTAAATGGAGGTTTTATAAGCTGGTTTTTAACGCAGATATAACAAAAATGTACAGGCAGATCCTAGTTAACCCTGATCATGCTCGTTTTCAACAAATAGTTCATCGTGGTTCTCCAGATGAAGAGATAGTAGATTACAGATTAAAAACTGTTACCTTTGGCATCAATTGTGCACCATATTTGGCACTTAGAACTCTGTTACAACTGGCAAGTGACGAGGAACGTTATTACCTATTAGGGGCAGAAATATTGCGGAACTTTATGTATGTAGATGACGCTCTGGTGGGTGCACACAGTCTTCCCGATATTTTAGAGGCCCGAAACCAATTAATAGAAATTTTAAAGTCGGGTGGGTTAGAGCTAAGAAAGTGGACCTCGAATAATAAAGAAGTGTTAGAGGGGCTGCCCTCTGAATATTTAATAAATCAGGTTTTTTTACGTTTTGACGATAAAAGTAATGCAAAGACTCTAGGTGTTCGATGGAATGCTTCAGCTGATTATTTTTATTTTACGACGGAAAAAATTCCACTTAAATCTACTTATACCAAGAGGGAAGTGTTATCCGTGATTGCTCGGCTCTTTGATCCAGCGGGTTGGCTTGCTCCTGTAATAATCATAGCGAAGATTTTAATGCAGCAAATGTGGCTCGATAAGATCGATTGGAATGACAATATTAAGTCAGTAGCTTTGCAAAGTTGGCAAACGTTTATTAGTAGATATAACGATATCAATGAAATCACGGTTCCACGGTGGGTTATGTACACGCCTGGCTCAATTATAGAATTTCATTGCTTTTGCGATTCGTCTGAGTTAGCTTATGCAGTGGCTTTGTATGTGAGAGTTAAAACTGGGGAAAATATATATTCGAACTTATTAGTGGCAAAATCGAAAGTGGCCCCAGTTAAAAAACCTTCAATACCACGGTTAGAGTTATGTGGAGCAGTATTATTAGCAAAGTTAGTCAATAGTGTTGCGCCCCAATTTTCAATAAAAAATTATGCGTTGTATTTGTGGTCCGATTCAACCATAGTGCTGGCTTGGTTAAAAAAACCTCCATGCAGCTGGAAAACTTTCGTGGCCAACAGGGTGGCAACCATTTTAGAAAAGCTGGGTAATAAAAACTGGAACCATGTAGTGTCCCAAGAAAATCCTGCAGATCTAGCAACCCGGGGGCTGACTCCTGTGGAGTTAAAGAGCTGCAGACTTTGGTGGAATGGTCCACATTGGCTCACGTTGGACAAAAGTTTATGGCCTTCAGTACCAGCAGAATTTGAAACTACTGAAGAAATAAAAAACGTTCAGGTACATGTTGCTAGATCTGCTGTAAAGGAAGATGTTTTAGAACGATTTTCAAGTTTGCCCAGGGCCATACACGTTATTGCTTACATCTTTCGTTTCTTTTTCGCGGTTAAGTCTGATTCCCCGAAAAAGGCCCGATATACCTCTTCACTCATAGCGGCTGAAGAGTTAACTTTTGTAAGAAATCGCCTGTTTTTGCTCTCCCAGGAAATATATTTTGCTAATGATTATCATAATCTGCTTACCAAGGGACAAGTTGAGAAAAATAGCCCGTTGTTGACTCTCACGCCTTTTCTTGATGAGCATAAAGTTATTCGGGCTAATGGCCGCCTCAGCTCATCAATGAATTTGTCCTATAATGAACGCCATCCAATAATCTTAGCGTATAAAAGTAGAATGGCTCATTTGTATGTCGACTTTATACACAAAATGGCACATCATGGCGGGTTAAGATTAGTTCACAGCGTGGTTCGACATGAGTGTTGGATACTTAAAGCCAATAATCTAATAAAGGCCCTTATCAACAACTGCAAAGAATGCGTTTTACACCGAAAGGTGCGACAAGGACAAATTATGGCAGCATTGCCCATAGAAAGAACGACTTTGAGTAGGCCCTTTACGAATACAGGGGTGGACTTTGCTGGCCCTTTTGAAATTAAACGTTTTACCGGTCGATATTGTCGAATTACAAAGGGTTACGTGTGTCATTTTGTCTGCTTCGCCACGAAAGCAATTAATCTTGAAGCGGTTAGCGACTTAACCACCGCTGGCTTTTTAGCTGCTTTGGCCCGTTTTATTGCGCGTCGAGGTTGCCCGGACTGCGTATACTCTGATAATGGCTAAAGAAATCGCTTCTAATTTCGACAGACATTTGGCCGATATACGAGATGCCGCGCTCGAAAAATATGGACACCACCATTTAAAATGGCACTTTATTCCCGCTGCAGCGCCTCACATGGGGGGATTGTGGGAGGCAGGGGTAAAAAGTTTTAAGACGCACTTTAAAAAGATGGCCGGTCAGCTAAAATACACCTTTGAAGAGTTTTCTACGCTTCTGGCCACCATAGAAGCGTGCCTCAACTCCAGACCTTTAGGCCCTTTGTCAGATAATATCGGAGATCTAACTACGCTTACGCCTGGCCATTTTCTAATTGGTTCTGCGATGTTGACACCGGCTGAACCTGAAGAGCTTAGCTCTGCCTTGAGCGTTATAAATCGATGGTGAAAGGTCAAAGCTATGCAGCACGAAATATGTCGCCGATGGAAAGCAGAATACCTGACGGAGTTGTATAAGCGTTGCAAATGGAAAGCGCCGCAACCTAATCTTAAAGAAAACGATTTAGTGGTCCTTAGAAATGAACCCCTTTGCTCTACTGAGTGGCGTTTAGGCCGTATTGTAAAAATTTACCCAGGTAGGGACGGAAGAGTGCGGGTAGTTGACATAAGAACGCAAAATGGGGTTATTAACAGGCCCATTCATAAGTTGGTCCTTTTACCCAACGATGAGAGTGGAGCTAAAGCGCCGAACGGTTATTAGCTACGGGTTGTGTAAGAGCTGTTTGGCCCAGTCGCATCAGCTGCGTGACTGCAATAGCCTTGACCGCTGCAAAAGGTGCCAGCGGCAACATAATACTCGTCTACGCATCAACCCAAATGCATCTCGTACATCCATACATAAGCCGTTCGCCATCTCAGCAGGTTGTAGTATCCTCCAAGATCGGGCTTGGATAACCGTGGCTCATCGTGTATACAGCCACAGAAAGATTTTGGTACAGTGTGCTGTTGAGTACTACACATTTCTTACTACCCCGTCGGTCGATTTAAACCAGGAATGGGTAAACCGAAAAAAACGAAGCGCAGTATTTGCTGACCCTGACTGGTTTCGCTCAGCACCAGCGTACGTAATCCTGGGGGCTGATGTCGCTGCCAAGATATTAGAAGGTCCTGCTGAAGGAAGACCGGGTAAAATGTATTGCCACAAAACCCTGTTTGGTGAAGCTTTTTTCGGGGAAACCAGCAAATGTGATTAGTAAGAAGGTACAAACAAACTGGTCCAAATAAAGTGAACTTGTATGCTGCAGCAGTATGTATTTACTTAATAAGTTGTTATTATCGTCACATAAGTTTTTTTTCTATTTACAAGTTTTCTTGTCCATCATGAATTGATTTTACTTTAAACCTTTAAGCCTCTTTATATGAAATATGAATTTAAAAAGTATAATTTATCACTTATCATGAAATTAAATGTATATTTTAATCATTATTTAGTTTTGATGGATTTGTACTTTAATCCCACTGTTTAATGGTGGTTGGTTCTCTGGCTGTTGCGCCAATGCCGCAAGGTGGGAGGTATGCTTAGGTCCCACTGTGGTTATTGCAAGTGTTACTTGCGGTTGATTAGCGGTAGATTTGTTGCACTCATCAGTGGCTGTATATGTTGCGCATGCATGTACAACTTACGGCGAATATACTCGTTGGTTTGTGACGATCTGTCACTTGTATTTCTTCAACCACCGAGTGCAGTAGCAAAAAAAAGTGAGCCAATTAAATAAAAAGTAAAGTTTACTAAAATTAAATTAAAAAAAAAGAAACCTCTACTAAACAAACAAAACGAAAAGTTAAATAAAAGAAACGACCGCAAAAAACCATAAAAAAAAGTGTTTAATTTAAAAGGTATCGGAACAAAAAGACCAACAGCAGACGGACGAACAAATCCATAACCCAGTGAGCCCTCAAACATATATATTGAAAAACAGAAGGTAATAGATGAGAAGGTTAAATTACTTCAGCAAAGAAGGAGAAGATAGAGAAAAAAATGCAGCAGTTTGTAAAAAAGCAGGAGGAAAAGAATCAAACTCCCGATTCTCCGTTGGAGGTTCTCAACAAAAGTCGATACAAATGTGAAATTTGTTTCCTCTATTTGTATGGAAAGGAGCTCATATTCCTCGGCTGTACCCATTATTTATGCCTTGGTTATGCAAGAGGGTGGAAAAAGTTATCGTGTCCTTACTGCCCACAAGAAATTACCAGTGTACATATGATAAAAAAAGGTGGGGGAATGTTATATCATAGATAAACAGACAACTATTACAAATTATTAAATTAACAAAATAAAATGTCAATCCAAGAAAGCAACTTACTCGTAATTGATGATGATGAGGAAACACAGTTGTTTCCAGTTAATGGACAACAACTACCATCATCACCAACACCACCATCACTATCCCAACATCTTCCTTCACCAGCGCCACCATCAATCACACCGGCGACTACAATAGAGGATAGGGTTTCCACTCTGTTTACCAAACGTTTGAACAATATCCAGAGGATACACAGGAAATGGCATATATATATTGAAAAACAGAAGGTAATAGATGAGAAGGTTAAAAAACTTCAGCAAAAGAAGGAGAAGATAGAGAAAAAAATGCTGCAGTTTGTAAAAAAGCAGGAGGAAGTGAATCAAACTCCCGATTCTCCGTTGGAGGTTCTCAACAAAAGTCGATACAAATGTGAAATTTGTTTCCACTATTTGTATGGAAAGGAGCTCATATTCCTCGGCTGTACTCATTATTTATGCCTTGGTTGTGCAAGAGGGTGGAAAAAGTTATCGTGTCCTTACTGCCAACAAGAAATTACCAGTGTACATATGATAAAAAAAAAGGTGGGGGAATGTTATATCATAGATAAACAGACAACCATAAGAAATGAAAGAAAAAGAAGGTAGTTGTGGGTTCAATATCCAACACTTTTTGGCATGCTCCAACTTTTTGTATGAAACAAGTGGCGCTGAACCCCCCTAAACACACTACTATCCGGATCCCAATACATACCAACACCTGTAGAGCTAATACTAAAACGTGCTTGCGTTAACGTCCAAAATAATGACGTCTTCTGCTTTAAGTGGATTATTATATCAGCATTTTATAATGGTGATGACAGTCATGTACACAGACAAACAATTTATAAAATTAATGATATTTCTGAGCAAATTATTACGCTTAATTCCGGTACAATACTTAACTTCACTTCAATGAAATTTCCAACTGATGTGAAAGATATAAAGTATTTTGAAAAAAACAATAAGGAGATAAGCATAAATGTGTTCGGGTTCGACCGAAAATTGAAAACGGTTGTTGGTCCCTACTACATCACAAAAAAAGAGAAGGAAGTGCATATAAATTAGTTGCTGTTGGAAAGTGAATGTGGGAGTAAAATGCACTATATTTTAATAAAGAATATTTCTAGGTAATAAGTATAAAATGAATATAAAACTTTATAAAAAAAATCTATTCTATTAAATTTATATTATTTTTTGTTTGTTTTTAGACTACTTTCAAAACAAATATCGGAACATAACGGTAGTATGATATTTTGCAATAGTTGTCTCTACCATACAACTATACCGGTGAGAATGGTAATCCATAAAGAGAAAGAATGTGGAGAATGCATTCCCAAGATGCCAGAGGGAGAAAAATCAGTTATAAGGTTTTCCCATAATGAGCGACAAATGGACCTCCCGTTCACTGCGTATGCTGATTTTGAATGTGTTCTTGAAGAATGCACTAGTGTAAGTAGTAATAGTGTTAACTCTAGATTCTTAAGAAAAAGTGTGCCATGTGCATATGGATTTAATATCAAGTGTAATTTTGATAAGGATTTAGATAAGTTTCGAATGTTTGCTAATAATGATAGTACCATTAATGTAGGGCAACATTTTATAGATAGTTTAATTAACGAGTGTAGGGATATTTATAAGAAATTTTTTGAAAAGGTTATACCCATGATGCCATTAACCCCCTTAGAAGAACATTTTTTAAACTCCAAAATCTATCATATTTGCGACAAAGAACTAGGCGATGAACTAGTCATTAGAGACCACTGCCATTTATGAGGAAAATATAGAGGATCTGCACATAATTCGTGCAATTTAAATTATAAAGTTCCAAACTTCATTCCATTTTTTTTCCACAATTTTTCAAAGTATGATTGTCACTTATTTATTAAGGAATTACTTAGTATTAAAGGCGATACAAATGTAATTCCAATAAATAAGGAGCTGTACATTTCTTTATCTCATACTGTTCGGGTATATACTGTAGTGTAACCTTGATTATTGTTCATTGTACAAACAATGAATAATAGTCTGTGTCATTGCTAGCCACTTGAGTAACCAACCCAAAAACGAAATAACACAGAAAAAGATATCATATTGCATTTTTTCGTCGGTTTGTTTATGATCAATGAAACTAGGGTGTCTTGCGACAAATGTAAACAAACCAACGAATACACACGTTGATACTTGTGTTTTAATGATGACGTGCGGTATAGTGTGCCGTTATAATATGTCAAGACTGTGTTATTGGGTTTTGGGTGCAAGTCTAAAAATAAGTAGGTTAAGTGCGATTCACAAAAGTAGTATTTAAGATCGTCGTTAAGTAATGTAAAGGGCAATCTAAGTTAAGACACGCAATAGAACGAATGTTCCGGATGCATTTAAAATAAAGAATAATACTAAAGAAAAACCTTTATCTTTCATTTATAACTCAAAAGTTATTACAATACTGATAAAGAAATCGATGATCATATAAATCGGTTATATTTAAAAAAACGTAAGCAAATATTCCTCAGCATACTATTCAAGAACTACAGGGTTGCCCATATTCGACGGACCCATCTGCCAACGCCATAACTTTTGACAGAGATGTCAGATCGCTTAATGACATACCGCGTTTGAAGCGTCAGTCCAAGCAGATTTTTACCATGCAACAATACACGCGACGCGAGCGCTCTGAAATAGTTGAAATTTACATTCAACAGAACAAGTCAATTGTGAAAACTCAACGTGCTTTTAAAATATTAAAAAATGTGAGAAGTGCGCCTTCTAAGAACACCATTAAGCGTTTATACGAAAAATTTTCGACTGGTGAGGCTCTTTCTAATCCGAAGAGGCCAAATAAAAGTCGACCAAGGCGATCGGCCGAGAATATCGCTGCCGTACGAGCCAGTGTTGAGAGGTCCCCAAGAACATCCCAAAAACGCCGTTCTCAGCAGTTGGGCATGGCTCGGTCCACTTTACAACGGATTATTCGCGTTGATTTGCATTTGTTCCCGTACAAAATTCAATTGACGCAAAGATTGTTGCCTGTGGACAAGCCTCGTCGATTGGAATGGGCCCATGGGTCCGTCGAACATGGGCAACCCGTTACTTGAAAAAGTACGAAAATATAAAACCGAAAAAAAAATGAACTAAGGTTTTTGGACTCTTTTAGATTTATGGCAGCGGGATTAGATTCATTAGCTAGCAATTTAAGTGATGGAGATTTAAATTCAATTAAAGAAAATTTTGTAGATGAGGAAGAGTTTTCTTTAATGAAACGAAAGGGTGTTTTTCCATATGAATATTAAGATTTATTTGAAAAATTAAAAGAAAATAAACTCCCAACAATTGAATCATTTTACAGCAGTTTAACTGATAAACACTATTCCGAGAAAGATTATTTACTTGCAGGAAAAATTTGGAAAATGTTTGATTGTAAATCAATTATGGATTACATGAAACTATATTTAAAAACTTATGTGCTTCTACTTACAGATGTAGTTGATAACTTTAGAAAACTCTGTAAGAATATTTATAAGCTAGATCCTTCACATTACTATACTATACCAGGCCTTTCATGAGTGCAATGTTGAAATATACAAAAATTTAACTTGAACTGTTTACAGATCTAGAAATGTATAATTTCGTTAAACGAGGAATTCGTGGTGGCCTTACACAATTTAGTAAAAGGTATAGTAAGGCTAATCATAAATATCTTAATGATTATGATTCCACAAAGCCTTCAGAGTATATACTATATTTCGATGTAAATAATCTTTATGGTTGGGCAATGTCAGAAGCACTTCCGTATGGAGCCTTTACTTGGACAAATGATTTTGTTCACCCCAAAAATATTTCCCATGATTCAGAAGTTGGGTATATTTATGAAGTCGATTTTGCTTACCGTTTTAACTTTCATGACTATCACAATGACTTGCCGTTTTGCTCGTAAAACAAAATAATTGGTGGGAGTAAACACGAGAAACTAGTAGCTGATTTATCAGATAAAAAGAGTTATGTTATCAATTATAAAACATTAGAACAATGTTTAAATAATGGATTGGTTTTGCAAAAAGTTCACCGAATTCTTAAATTTAAACAAAAACCGTGGTTAAAGACATACATAGATTTAAATACACAATATAGAACAGCAGCAAAGAATGAATTTGAAAAAGATTTCTTTAAATTGCTTAACAATGCTGTATATGGTAAAACTATGGAAAATGTCGATAAAAGAAAAGACGTGCGATTGGTTAGTGAATGGGGTCGTACTAATCGCAACAAATTGGGTGTTGGTGACCTAATTGCAAAACCAAATTTTCATATTATTTCTCAATTTACTGATACACTTTAGGCTGTGCAAATGAATAAAACTCAGACGTATTATAATAAACCAATTTAATTAGGTTTTTGTGTGTTAGAATTGTCAAAATGGAAAATGTATGACTTCCATTATGAATATATGAAACCAAAATTTTATACAAATATAAGTCTCAATTATATGGATACAGATTCTTTCATATATTCAATAAAGACGGAAGATTTTTACGCTGACATTAAAAATGATTTAAATGCACTCACTATTCGACACATCTTCATATTCATTAAATAATCCATTTAACTTTCCACTAGTTAATAAAAAAGTATTGGGAATGATGAAATATGAGACTGAGGGTAGGTTTATTACAGAGTTTGTAGGCTTAGCACCTTAAGTATACTCATTCGCGGTTCAAGATTGCGAGAAGGATGTTAAAAAAGCTAAGGGGGTTAAAAAGTGTGTTGTAGAAAACTTTAGCATTGAAATGTTTAAAAATGTTTTATTTAATAAGGAAGTAGTGTATGCTTCTATGCAAACGTTTACATTTAAATTACATATCATATTAACAAATGAAGTTAATAAAATAGCACTAAGTTTTAATGATACTAAGCGATATATTAAAAATGATAATATTAACACATATGCATGGCAGCATTATCAATCAGATAGTTGTAATGGTGAAAATGAATTAGATATGTTAATTAAAGAAATAGAGTTAGAAAATAATTACTCTTCATAAAATATTTATACAATACCTTTTATACATATCTACATGTAAATATAAATATATACATATAATAAAAAACCAAAATTTTTTTAACCCTCCGACGCGCGGTAAGGTCCCTGTGGACTTTTTACATTTTTAAACAAGTGTCATTTAAAAACGGATGTGGAGAATGGCCACATATTTCTTGACTTCTATTATTGGAGTGTTATTAGTGTTTTAATATCAATTCCAGGAGATTTCTTATTTGCAGAGTATTTTATTTTTTATTTTAATGATTATGATTCCACAAAGCCTTCAGAGTATATACTATATTTCGATGTAAATAATCTTTATGGTTGGGCAATGTCAGAAGCACTTCCGTATGGAGCCTTTACTTGGACAAATGATTTTGTTCACCCCAAAAATATTTCCCATGATTCAGAAGTTGGGTATATTTATGAAGTCGATTTGGCTTACCGTTTTAACTTTCATGACTATCACAATGACTTGCTGTTTTGCTCGTAAAACAAAATAATTGGTGGGAGTAAACACGAGAAACTAGTAGCAGATTTATCAGATAAAAAGAGTTATGTTATCAATTATAAAACATTAGAACAATGTTTAAATAATGGATTGGTTTTGCAAAAAGTTCACCGAATTCTTAAATTTAAACAAAAACCGTGGTTAAAGACATACATAGATTTAAATACACAATATAGAACAGCAGCAAAGAATGAATTTGAAAAAGATTTCTTTAAATTGCTTAACAATGCTGTATATGGTAAAACTATGGAAAATGTCGATAAAATAAAAGACGTGCGATTGGTTAGTGAATGGGGTCGTACTAATCGCAACAAATTGGGTGTTGGTGACCTAATTGCAAAACCAAATTTTCATATTATTTCTCAATTTACTGATACACTTTGGGCTGTGCAAATGAATAAAACTCAGACGTATTATAATAAACCAATTTAATTAGGTTTTTGTGTGTTAGAATTGTCAAAATGGAAAATGTATGACTTCCATTATGAATATATGAAACCAAAATTTTATACAAATATAAGTCTCAATTATATGGATACAGATTCTTTTCATATATTCAATAAAGACGGAAGATTTTTACGTTGACATTAAAAATGATTTAAATGCACTCACTATTCGACACATCTTCATATTCATTAAATAATCCATTTAACTTTCCACTAGTTAATAAAAAAGTATTGGGAATGATGAAATGTGAGACTGAGGGTAGGTTTATTACAGAGTTTGTAGGCTTAGCACCTTAAGTATATTCATTCGCGGTTCAAGATTGCGAGAAGGATGTTAAAAAAGCTAAGGGGTTTAAAAAGTGTGTTGTAGAAAACTTTAGCATTGAAATGTTTAAAAATGTTTTATTTAATAAGGAAGTAGTGTATGCTTCTATGCAAACGTTTACATTTAAATTACATATCATATTAACAAATGAAGTTAATAAAATAGCACTAAGTTTTAATGATACTAAGCGATATATTAAAAATGATAATATTAACACATATGCATGGCAGCATTATCAATCAGATAGTTGTAATGGTGAAAATGAATTAGATATGTTAATTAAAGAAATAGAGTTAGAAAATAATTACTCTTCATAAAATATTTATACAATACCTTTTATACATATCTACATGTAAATATAAATATATACATATAATAAAAAACCAAAATTTATTTAACCCTCCGACGCGCGGTAAGGTCCCTGTGGACTTTTTACATTTTTAAACAACTGTCATTTAAAAACGGATGTGGAGAATGGCCACATATTTCTTGACTTCTATTATTGGAGTGTTGTTAGTGTTTTAATATCAATTCCAGGAGATTTCTTATTTGCAGAGTATTTTATTTTTTATTTTAAAAACTTTTAGTACGCCGTTGAGCAGTAAGGTCCGTAGGGACCTTGTATGAATTTTCATATGAATGACTAAAAAATGTACTTAATTTCTTAAAACAAATGTTTAAAATGCATATTCAAAATAATAACAAACTTGCAACTTTTAATAGTAAGATATCAGTTTCATTGTAATTTTCTTATTTCAAATATTTGAAATGCAAAAAAAAAATAATAACAATTTAGTAAGTGTAAAGTGTACACTTAATGTCACTTTTATATTTCAATTAATTTTTCACTGTGTAACTCCACAACACGCCGTACACAAATAAATTATGAGTAATGCTTAATAAACAAATAAAGGGCAATATACTCAGCGGCAAAACATAAATGAAATACCTTTTTTTAATTATTATTATTCTTTTTGGGTGTCATGTGTATAATGCATGGCCTTGAAAAAAAAATGCAAGCAAAGCATAAATGGTTTTTCAAGAGTTTATTGATTTCAGAAATTGTTTTAGAATTATTAATTTTAGTATTAGATCAAATTACAACTTTTGTAAATAAAAGAAATATATAAAAGCAGAGCATTAGCGCTGGATCAAGATCATTAATTTGAGCAAGGTCTAGCAGCTAATTGCAGACAGCACAAATAAAAATTTATAAATAAAGGGAAAAGTCTTTATTTTCATTTTTTTATATAAAGAGGAAAACTCACTGTACACAAAAACCAGGAGGCAGGTATGCTCTGGGACTCTAACAGGTCTATGTACAGTTCGAGTAAGGCGGAATAATTTCTATCCCATTCAAACAACACATTTTCATAAACTTTATAAAAGTGATATAAATTTGAATTTGTTCCATTATCAATTTCTTATTTCAAATATTTGAAATGCTTTTAAATAAAAAAAAACGAAGTAGGCGGCCAAAAAATCTGGAATACGTTGCAAATTTTAGTAGGAAGAAAATCAGTTTCATCGAGTGTTTTAATATAAACGAACGTGTTTTTAAAGAAAAAAAAATGAATTGGTTGCGTGTGAAAACTACACTAAACCGTGCATCAGCTTTCCAACAGCTTAGTGTCAGCTGCTAATAACAATTTAGCTATGTTCCTTGAAAATTAGGAAGACGAAGAGCCATTTGTTAATGACGATACTGATGACGATTATGTACCAAATGATGAAGCATCTGATGGTGACTCCGACATCGATATTGAAGAAGCTGATGAATATTTTTCAGATGACGACAATAATAGTGATGATTTTAATATATTTACATCAAAATTAATTAAAATATATATAAATTTTAGCAAAATTCAATGCATTTTCATTTAAGGTCCCTACGGACCTTACCGCTCAACGACCGACTAAAAAGTTACCGCTCGTCGGAGGGTTAAAAAAAAAATTAAATGAAAAAAAGTAAGTATTAGAATGTATTTTAAAATAGATTATATAACTTTTCGAACAATTCAGTTAAAGGTGTGTACTCCATCATACGATCGTGTAGGATTAAACAGTAAGCATTTGTATTTTTTGGTACTGGACTACTTGTCTCGAACTCAATTTTCACATCGATAGGTCCATTGTAGTGTATTTATCATAACACATCACAACCACCTAAAAATAATATGTAGTGTGTTTGTTATAACACAACTACACAACAATAACAACACAATTTAAAAACAAATTTAATTCTTGTAACATGAAACTTTTTGGCACACTTTAAACAGACCACACATGAAAGAATGTTTATGAGTGCGAGCAAAAGACATTGCACTTGAAACAATATGTCAATGTGGCCAAATTAACTAAAGGCATTGCATTTGAATGGATAATATTTCCAAACACAAACAATGTGCAAAGGCAAGCATGCACTTGAAGTGTGACAATGAGTTATTAAAATACTAAAGTAAAAGAAAATATTGAAATGAAAATTGAGTTAAAACTAAATTGAGTAAAAATTTGGTTAAACACTAACCAATGAAAGTTAAGTGTTTAACGCCATAAGCTTATTCCATAAGTTAGACAGGGTAAAGTATAAGTTAGAATTAAGAATTGTAAATTAATAAATTAGTATTAATATAAGAATTTTTATCAATAAAAATCAGAATATTTTTGCCTAACAAACAATCTTGTTCTCAAAAGATTAAGGCGAATATGTCTGAGTTTCAAGAAATAGATTCTGGTTGGACGGTTATCCAAATTAAATGTCTAGAAATTAATATTAACAAAGCATCACCTTTATCCGGATCCCAGTACATACCAACTCCTGTAGAGCTAATACGAAAACATGCTTGCGTTAACGTTCAAAATAATGACGTCTTCTGCTTTAAATGGAGTATTATAGCAGCATTTTATAATGGTGATGATGACAGTCATGTACACAGACAGACAATTTATAAAATTAATAATATTTCTGAGCAAATTATTACGCTTGATTCCGGTACAATACTTAACTTCACTTCAATGTAATTTCCCACTGATGTGAAGGATATTAAGTATTTTGAAAAAAATAATACAGAAATAAGTGTAAATGTGTTCGGGTTCGACAGAAAATTGAAAACGGTTGTTGGTCCCTACTACATCACAAAAAAAGAGAAGGAAGTGCATATAAATTTGTTGCTGTTGGAAAGTGAATGTGGGAGTAAAATGCACTATATTTTAATAAAGAATATTTCTAGGTAATTAGCATAAACTTATATAAAAAAATCTATTCAATTTAATAAATTTATTTCTTTTTTTTAGACTACTTTCAAGTCAAATATCAGCGCATAATGGAAGAATGATATTTTGCAATGCATGCCTTTACCACACAGACATACCGGAAAAAATGCTTATTCACAAAGAAAAAGAATGTGGAGGCGATGAACTAGCTGTGAGAAATCACTGCCACTTATCAGGAAAATATAGAGGCTGCACATAATTCGTGTTATTTAAATTTTAAAATTCCAAATTTTATTCCTATATTTTCCACAATTTTTCGAAATATGACTGTCACTTATTTATTAAAGAATTACTTAGTATTAAAGGGGAGACAAATGTAATTTTAATTAATAAAGAATTGTACATTCCTTTATCGCATACTGTTCGGGTATATACTGATGAAGAAATTGATGATTATATAAATGAGTTGTATATAAGAAAAGTGAAGCAAAATAATCCTCAGCATATTATTTCAAAACAACTTGAAAATCTGCGAGATTATAAAACTGAAAAAAAAATTGAGCTTAGATTTTTAGACTCTTTAAGATTTATAGCATCTGGTTTGGAATCATTAGCTAGTAACCTCAATGATCAAGATTTAAATGCAGTTAGAAAATATTTTCCAGATGCTGAGAAGTTTTCTCTTATGAAGCGAATGGGTGTTTTTTCTTATGAATATTTAAATTCATTTGAAAAATTAAATGAAAAGAAACTCCCACCAATTGAAGCATTTTATAGTAGGTTAAATGATAAAAAATGTTCAGAAGAAGATTATTTGCTAGCACAAAATATATGGACAAAATTTGATTGTGAGACTATTAAGGATTACATGGAGCTGTATTTAAAAACTGACGTGTTGTTACTTACAGATATATTTGAAAACTTCGGAAAGCTCTGTAAGAAGATTTCTAACCTAGATCCTCCACATTATTATACCATCCCAGGTCTTTCTTGAGATGCAATGTTAAAATAAAGAGGGACAAATACATGTTCAGAAATTATGAATTGTCTGGCTGCGCACATAAATGTGAAATTAAATTTGAAATTGACTGCTTGATATCAGTTACCAGCTCATCCTCGTAAACCAAAAACTGATATGTACCACAATACGAAAATGATGCGTTCATCAAGGGCGGACAGTATATACTCAGCTCTGACACTTCAATTTGAAAAAATTAAAGCAAAGAAGTCTGAGGTTCAAGAAAGAGATTCTGGCTGGACGCTTATCCAAATTAAATGGCTAGAAATTAATATTAACAAGGCATCACCATTATCCGGATCCCAGTACATACCAACACCTGTAGAGCTGAGAGGAAACCATGCTGGCGTTAACGTTCAAAATAATGAAGTATTCTGCTTTAAGTGGAATATTGTATCAGCATTTCATAATGGTGATGATACTCGTAGAGAGACAGACAATATACAAAATTAATAATATTTCTGAGCCAATTATTACGCTTGATTCCGGTACAATACTTAACTTCACATCAATGCAATTTCCAACTGATGTGAAGGATATTAAGTATTTTGAAAAAAAATAATACGGATATAAGTATAAATGTGTTCGGGTTCGACAGAAAATTTAAAACGGTTGTTGGTCCCCACTACATCACAGAAAGTGAGAAGGAACTGCATACAAATTTATTGCTGTTGAAAAGTGAATGCGGGAATAAAATGCACTATATTTTAATAAAGAATATTTCTAGGTAATTAGTATAACATGTATATAAAACTTTATTAAAAATAGATCTATTCTATTAAATTAATTAATTTTTTTTTAGACTACTTTCAAATCAAATATCAGCACATGATGGAAGAATTATATTTTGCAATGTATGTCTTTTCCACACAGCCATACCGGAAAAAATGCATATTCACAAAGAAAACGAATGTGGAGAGTGCATTCCCAAGATGGCGGAGGGAGACAAATCAATCATAAAATACCAACATTATGAAATGCAGATGGAAGTTCCATTTATAGTGTATCCGGATTTTGAATGTGTTCTCGAGAAAGTAGATGAAGGTAGTATTAATGAAAACAATAGATATATAAAAAAACATGTACCATGTGCATTTGGTTTTAATATTAAGTGTAATTTTAATAAAAATTTAGACAAGTTTCAAATGTTTAGTAGTAGTAGTTGTGATAGTAGTGTTAATGTAGTGCAACATTTTGTAGATAGTTTAATAAATGAATGTAGAAAAATTTATAAGAAGTATTTTGAAAAAATTGTCCCCATGCATCCATTAACCCCCCTTAGAAGAAGAACAATTTTAAAACTATATCAACTGTCATATTTGCGGTTGAGCACTAGGTGAAGAACTAGGTGTGAGAGATCACTGCCATTTATCAGGAAACTATAGAGGGGCTGCACATAATTCGTGTAATTTTAATTATGAGATTCCAAATTGTATTCCTATATTTTTCCACAATTTTTCGAAATATGATTGTCACTTATTTATTAAAGAATTATTTATAATTAAAGGGGAGACAAATGTAATTTTAATTAATAAAGAATTGTACATTCCTTTATCGCATACTGTTCGGGTATATACTGATGAAGAAATTGATGATTATATAAATGAGTTGTATATAAGAAAAGTGAAGCAAAATAATCCTCAGCATATTATTTCAAAACAACTTGAAAATCTGCGAGATTATAAAACTGAAAAAAAAAATTGAGCTTAGATTTTTAGACTCTTTAAGATTTATAGCATCTGGTTTGGAATCATTAGCTAGTAACCTCAATGAGCAAGATTTAAATGCAGTTAGAAAATATTTTCCAGATGCTGAGAAGTTTTCTCTTATGAAGCGAAAGGGTGTTTTTCCTTATGAATATTTAAATTCATTTGAAAAATTAAATGAAAAGAAACTCCCACAAATTGAAGCATTTTATAGTAGGTTAAATGATAAAAAATGTTCAGAAGAAGATTATTTGCTAGCACAAAATATATGGACAAAATTTGATTGTGAGACTATTAAGGATTACATGGAGCTGTATTTAAAAACTGACGTGTTGTTACTTACAGATATATTTGAAAACTTCAGAAAGCTCTGTAAGAAGATTTATAACCTAGATCCTCCGCATTATTATACCATCCCATGGCTTTCTTGGGATGCAATGTTAAAATATACAAGAATTGAGCTAGAATTATTAACAGATCTAGAAATGTATAATTTTATTAAACGAGGAATTCGTGGTGGTCTTTCACAATGTAGTAAGAGGTATAGTAAGGCGAATCATAAAAATCTTAATGATTATGATCCTACAAAACCGTCCGAATACATTTTATATTTAGACGCAAATAATCTTTATGATTGGGCAATGTCAGAGTCACTACCATATGGAGGCTTCAGTTGGACAAATTACTTCATTTAACACAAAAATATTCCACATAACTCAGATGTTGGTTATATTTATGAAGTCGATTTATCATACCCGTCTAGCTGTCATGATTATCATAATGACCTGCCATTCTGTGTGGAAAACAAAATAATTGGTGGGAGTAAATATGAAAAATTAATTGCTGATCTATCTAACAAAAAGAAATATGTCATACATTATAAAACATTAGAGCAATGTTTAAATAATGGATTGGTTTTGGAAAAAGTTCACCGAATTCTGAAATTTAATCAAAAGCCGTGGTTAAAGACATACATAGATTTAAATACGACACATAGAACAGAAGCTAAGAATCAATTTGAAAAAGATTTCTATAAATTGCTCAATAATGCTGTGTATGGTAAAACCATGGAAAATGTCGATAAGAGAAAAGACGTTCGGTTGGTTAGTGAGTGGGAACGTACCAGCCGTAACCGATTGGGTGTAGGTGAACTTATAGTAAAACCAAATTTTCACAGAATTTCACAGTTTACTGTACAAATGAACAAAACTTTGACATATTACAATAAACCCATTTATTTAGGCTTTTGTATACTTGATCTATCAAAATGGAAAATGTATGATTTCCATTATGAGTATATGAAACCTAAATTTGGAGATAATATAAATCTCAATTATATGGACACTGACTCTTTCATTTACTCAACTAGAACTGATGATTTCTATGATGATATAAGAGGCGATTTAAAAACACTCTTTGACACATCAGCATATTCACAAAATAGTCCATTTAACTTTCCTCAATTAAATAAAAAAGTACTTGGAATGATGAAAGATGAAACTGAAGGTAAATTCATCACTGAATATGTAGGCTTAGGACCCAAAGTTTATTCTTTCACAGTTGAAGATGATAAAGATGTTAAAAAAGCTAAGGGGGTTAAAAAATGCGTGGTAGACAATTATACTATAGATCATTATAAACATGTCTTATTTAATAAGAAATCAGTAGGGGCATGTATGTACACTAGACCGGACTTAATTTTTTTTTTTTTGCAAAAAAAAGTGTACCGCCCCCTCAAATTGTTCCTTTTTACGCCAATAGTGAAATTCCAAAATCTTAGACTGATTGCCCTAGGTTAAGGCGTGGCACATGCCCACTAAAGTGGCTAAAACTGGTTTATATGGACTTTTCAAGAGACAAGGCACGAAAATATAAGTAAAATGTTTCATATTTGTTTGTAATATATTATTTTATTGAAATTAGCTTACGTTTAATGATTACTATTCTTCGGCAAATGCTCACGATTTGTTGTTATTTACGTTGATTACGGACAACACCAAAGCGTGTCTTACTCAGTACATCGAACACAGTTCCCCCATTCTTACTTACTCTGTAAACAAATATTTGATTGCTAAATAAAATGTTGGCAACAACAGAGTAAAGTCAACCACGTGGCAATTAAAAGTGGGTAAAAAGTGAAGTGTAGGTATTTTGAGCTTTGAATCATAGAAACATTATTGCTATAAAGAGAATTTATATTGATGGTATTTGCAAAATGGACACAAGAGCTAGTGAAAAAATTTATTTATTGGGATATGACGAAAGCCAAATTGTTGGATCTAAGCTGCCTTCCAATGGACAAGTTTTGAAAGTTTTGTTTTATAACATGCGCAAAGTGAAATTTGATCTTCGTTCAAGTGCATATCTGGTTATCAAAGAGGCCGAAATTTTTTGGAATAAAGCCCGTATTCCATTTCGTCAAATTGATAGAAGTGTTCAAAAAAATGAATCTTTATATCACCAATGCAAAAATCTGCAAAAAACGTGCAAACGCAGCACACCACTTCAAAAAAGGCGAGAAGATGAGTTTATTAAAAATATGGAAAACTTATTTGACATTGCGCACGGAAATGCGTTAGATTTAATTAAAATAGAAGAAGATAAAGAGTTTTTGAAGAATCAACGTTAAGAAGGTAGACCTGGTGCAATGGTGGGATGCGATCGTTCATTATTTGTACATTGTACACATTCACATCTAAGTTACACACAATACTAACAAATAGAGTTAATAAAATAGCTTTAAATTTGATTGATAGTAAAAGTAAAATAAGAAATGATGAGATTAATACACTTGCATGGCACCATTATCAGTTAGAATTAAGTAGGTTAATTAGTGATATTGAGTCACTAAATAATTAGTATAGAATATATATATATAAATATATATACATTACCTTGTAGTATTAAAATTATATAAAATACATGTAAATATTATAATACATGTAAATATATACATATATATATACATATACATAAAATAAAAAAAAACCAACAGTTTTATTCTTTATTTAATAGAAATTAAATGAAAAAAAAGTAAGTATTAGAATGTATTTTAAAATAGATTATATAACTTTTCGAACAATTTCAGTTAAAGGTGTGTACTCCATCATACGATCGTGTAGGATTAAACAATAAGCATTTGTATTTTTTGGTACTGGACTACTTGTCTCGAACGCAATTTTCACATCGATAAGCCCATTTTTAACAATTTTATTTTGATAACTAACATCAACTACTGCAATTGGAATATTTTTAAATTTCTCACATGAAAGAAGAGGTTCTGCTTCTCTCATATAGTAATTTTGTTGAAACTTAGCATACAAAATAGCGTATCGATTCTCCTCAAATTTTAAATTTAAATCATCATATGGATACGATTCTGAATCTAAATGCACTTTAACATTTTTCAAATCTGAATGTATATATTTATTATCGTTTTCTAATACGAATAAAAGAAATCTTGGCCTTTCTCTATTCACTGATAGTTTAATATTCCAGTTGTGATTTCTGCCTCCAGAAAATGTTGGATTAAAATAACAGTCCCAACTGCGAAATGCTATGGGTAATGAAACACCCTCCTTTATAATCTTCATTATTTGTATTTTTCGTGTATCTGATAGGTGAATATGTGGTATTCTCCATGTTATGTTTTTAATCGATAAACTTAATTTTTCATTAGCATCTGTAGAGTAATACGCCTTATGATCATTTGAACTTCGTAAAAGAATAAGTTCATGTTTACTATTTAAAATTATTTTATTGAAATCCTCAGCAAATCCCAATAGTAGCTTAAGGGGAATATAAAAATTAAATTTTCGCATTGACAATGACATTGAGTATATCAGACATTTTTCTTTATTTTTAACTTAAGCAATTTTAAAAAGGTGGTGTTTTCTTTCGATAATGATGGTCTTATAACTTTAATATGATTAGTAGGAATGTCCCTGTTAACTTTAATGTGCTTAGTTTTATTGTAAATTATCATTTTTCCTTGGTCTTAGATGTAATCTTAGTGTTATTTCTTCACCTCTGAAATTAACTGCACAATTTTCTTGGTCAACAATCCAAATTTTGAGATATGTTATTTCTTTGACGTTCACTGGTAAATAAATTAGGTTTTTAGCAATAACATCTAATTTATATCCTGGTGGTACGTCTAATGCGAACTCGTGTAGTATATGTTGTTCATATATGCACCTGTTATGTTACACTGAATTTGTATAGCATTAACTTTTAATATATTTACAGGTTGATCTGATATATGTTTATACCAGCCTTTAGTAATCTTGTTCTAAAACCTAACAATTTACCAATGGATCGTTTTCGATCAAAAAAAAAATTGTATCGTGGGAGGAAGTTATTTCAATTTGTAGAGTATTATTATTAGCTTTTATTAGAATAGATTTTTTGAAATTTTCTACTTGATTATATTGTCCAACGATATAATCAACAATATCTTGTAACTCGTAGGACCCAATAGGAGTTTCAATTATTTTATCTCCTATTAGGTGTTCTGTATCGTTTTTATTTTAAATATTTATGTAGTTCCGTTCGGTGTATAACCTTTTTCAAATATATGTTTTTATTTACTTATGGGAACATAATCCCCAACCATAAACCGTGATAATTTAAACATTTTTAAATTATTATATACAGTATTCAGTAAATATTGTTCATGTTCAGGTTTTACATCCATAGGTGCCATTTTTATTGTACTATGAGTTTTTCTGTTATATTGTTTAACTAGGTTTTTATAATTATCAATCCAGTGAAATGTTCCATTATAACTAAATTCTCTCCACATCATGCCTTTTAGTGTTCGATTAAAGCGTTCAACAATTGAAGCTTTCATTACACTATATGTAGAGTAATGATTAATTGAATATTTACGCATTGGTAAACCAAACTCCTTATTAAAACATTCTTTACCGTCATCTGTTTGTAAATTTTTAGGTATTCGCCCGTTACTTAATATTTTCTGAAAAGCTTTGGAAACTTCATATGCTGTTTTTGCTTTAATTGCTGCAGCCGAAGCGTATTTTGAAAATGTATCAATGACTGTTATCGTATATTTGTATCCGTTGTTTAAAATGGAATAGTTACCCATTTCTACTAAATCTGCTTGCCAAAGATCATCAATTCCCTTTGTAATTACTTTGCGTCTTAAGAAATTTTTGCGCGCTCTAGAATGTAGTTCATTTATTATTGGTCTTTTTTCCATTATGTTGCTGTTGTAGTTGTAGTTGTTGTTGTTGTGATGAAAGCGTAATCATTACACTATATATGTCAGAAATTATTTTATTTAAATCTTTAATTTAATTTCTAACAATTAAAACTTCTTTGTTTATACCCTTGTTTAAATGTTCTTGCATTTGTGTATTCACAAAATTTTTGTTAACAGCATCTGCCCCATTCATTGGAGGTGACAAATTTAAAATTCTTTTATTCTCTATATCAATATTATTTCCGTTGAGTGTGATACCAAAATTTTTTGAAAGGTTCTTTCTTGTTATATCTCCTATATATTTTTGATTATAGTAATGACCAAATTTGTCAACAGTCATAATTTTCTTATTATTATTTTTTAAAAAGTTATTCAATTATATTTGCTTTCCTTAGTTCTTCGATTATTGTTACCAGCATGTTGTGATGCTATTAACAGCCTCAATCGGTCTACAATTTCATTAGGATTATCCCAGTATATATAGTTTGGTTTATTAAGATTAACCTCCATTAAACCCTTACCAACGTGAGTAGTTGTAGTAAATAATTTATTTATTATTTTTTTATATTTATAACCTCTGTTTCCATTAATTTGATTATTAGGATCATAGTTTCTTCGATGTGCGTTTGTATCAAGTAAAATATGTTTATATATGGCTAGCTCTGACGAATCGAAATGTTTTGGATTTTTATGAAAAAGCAATGAGTATAACCCTGGGGTTAGTGCCCAAGATTTTTGACCTATTATTATTTTATCATCAGTAAGCTTTAAAATAGAATTTCCAAATTTCCAGTCTCCATTTTCCAGTTTATGAGGTCCAAATATAGTGTCAAGCTTTTTAATTCCATTCAGGGTTGATAAATCAAACTCCCAATCGGATGATTGAGAATAAAATCGTTCATTTTTCGATTTATCGTTTACTTCATCTTCACTATTACTGTTATAGTGTTCTTCTTCTTCTTTATTCATTTTTATTTTATTAGGAGGTGCTGTTTTAATGTTTTTCTCTTTCAATAATTTTTTCTTAGGAGTGCTGGTGAACATAGTATCATTTTCCGATTTTATTTTAGTATTGCATTCGCATTTATGTTTTTCGTCTTTGGGTATTGTTAGATTTGACGAATCTGACAATTTGACTAGTTTCTTTAGAGGTTCTGTTAAAGGTTTAAATGTTCTTTCTAAATTATAGAATTTTTCCAATTCTCCAAATCTTATACTTTGAAATTTTTTCTTTAAAATTTTTCTTGATTTCACCAACTCTTTTAAAATATTTTGTTCCATGATTGTATTTTTAAACTTTAGATCCTGGAATAACACGTAGTATACTTTTAACAAAACTGCTACTTAAAACAGCTTTTAAAACTGCAAAACAGCTTTTTGAAATGGCTAAACAGCTTTTTGAAATGGCTAAACAGCTTTTTGAAATGGCTAAACAGCTTTTTTTTTAAAGTGCTAAACAGCTTTTTGAAATGGCTAAACAGCTTTTTTAAAATTGCAAAGTAGCTTTTGCACCGGCTAACCAGCTTTTTAAATAACTTCGTAGAACAATTTAACAGTTTTTAAACAGGAAAACCGCGTTTAATATAATTAGGTGTACGTCTGATGTAGTTAGTAGTAAACATATGACTAAATCTGAATAGATCAAAGCCCTTTCTATAACGACCTTGCTTCATTTCATTATCTTTGCTTATTATAAGAAATCCATATTTATTCTTCCAACATTCTCCACAAATGTGACAAAACATGTTAAAACTCATATCACTACCAACATGATCATTGTAAATGTGCTTCAAATTTAATTCATTAGATTCATTTGCATTATCGCGTACTAAATGTTTTGGAATATGTGTATAAGTCTGACATAAATAAAAAGAATCAATATCCCTATGTCTCCCCAAACAGAAATATGATCTTATATTATTTTGCTTTTCACAAGTCACATCGTCAAATATCATAATAGAATTTACTTTAGCTTTTTCGGGTGGTATGACATGTTCATTATCTGAAAATGTATAAAATCCCATACCCTTTACTGATCAAATTAATCTTGACAGATATTTATATTTTGGTTGATTTAATGATTTTGCGTATATATAAATATTTTTAAATTTTAAACCATTCGGACTTTCAATTAAACTTAGCATTATATTTGTTTTGCCACAGTTTGAGGGACCAACTATTAGTGCTCTAATAGAATTAGGGTAAAAGACAGCTATGTTTAAAACCATTTCTGTTTTCCGTTAAATCCAAGTTTCTCACTGAAATATTTGATTGTTGTTTTACCAAACGCATCTTTATAACTGAAAGCATACGTTTGCTTAATGGTTCGTTTTATTTACTTTCAGATTTTTTTTTTATTTTCAGAAAAGCAATTTTTATATATAAATGATTGTGTATAAAAATAAAGAATTTAGTAGAAAACATTTCGTCTTTGTATATCCTTAATATCGACAAAGACAAATAGAACTTTATCGATAAGTAGAATAAGTAAGAAAGGCTATATGTAAGTCTCAAACATAAATTTTAAATAAAACCAGACTTGAAATTATCAATCTAATCGGCAATAACTTGCCTTGCATTTTTAGTTACAAGCTCTCTAATCTTTCGGCAGTTCCTTTGAACGCCTAACCAATCAGCTGAAACCCTGACAGCTAGTTAAAATAACCAAGGGCTATAGGGAATATAAAAAGGATACATAGACTCCCATATAAAAAGGACATACTCTACAAGTTAGCTGGGAAAGGCTACGGAAATATGGAAGCGCATCGATAACGTCAAAGCAGAAATAAAAACAAAATGACAAAAACAAAAAAAAAATAAATTAATAGATAGTAATTATATTTTAAGATTATATAGAATTCATTATCTAATTTATTTATTTTTTTAAATGTGCAAATCACAAACAACAAAAATATTGAATGTGAAATAATTAATTTGTTTTCTACAATAGGAAGTGGAACACATTGGATAGCTTACTATAAAAACAATAAACAAATAGAATATTATGATAGTTTTGGAAATTTACAACCCCCATTGGAACTAGTTGAATACCTAGGAGGAAATATAAAATATAACTACAATCAACATCAAAACTATGATTCATTTAATTGCGGACATTTATGTCTTGAATTTTTGTATAAAGCTACTGAAAAAAGAAATAAATAAATAAAACAATTAAAATTATTTAAAAAAAGAAAACCATTAATTTTTTTTATCAGATCTCATGTAAGTTGATGGTATAGTTGTTGACATTACACCAAACCAGTTAGTGATTGATTGCAGTGCAGTAAACTTTAAATTGTGTGATTTTTTTGCGAAATATGGAACAACAACTAAAAAAAA
This sequence comes from Pollenia amentaria, assembly GCA_943735925.1. Lineage (NCBI taxonomy): Eukaryota > Metazoa > Arthropoda > Insecta > Diptera > Polleniidae > Pollenia > Pollenia amentaria. The sequence goes on from OX031006.1 coordinate 58,206,362, forward strand.
TATCAGAACACGTGGGAGGTAAGTAAATGTGAATAACAAATAAATACAGGTGAATTATTTAACAATTTTAAATGCAATTATCTTAAATTTATTGTAATAAACAAATTTAAGTTGTTGTGAGTGATAAAAATATTGTAATTTGTGAATAATACCGTTATTTATCCAACGTCCCTTATAAGGGACGCTATGCAGACAGGACAGTTAACAATAATATTTTATTACAACAATAATAATTTATTACAGACTAACAGTAGCTGAAATACTGAAAGAGATCGAAGCTTTTGATGGTCAGTTGCAAGAACTTGACATTTTTGCAATCCCACCATTGGAGAAAAATGAGACCGACCAGGATTCGGACGGTAGTGATGACGAACACGAGGCGAACTTGGATCATCTCGGCCCGAAATTATTGACTGCGGAAGGCGAAATCCAAGACGAATTCGATGACTGGAGTGACAGTGACGATGAGCCACTGGCTAAATACAGAAAAACCGTCAGTTCGAGTGTGCGTGCGGGAAATGCCTTGCGTTGGCGAAAAGTAAGCCCGGTGTACGACATTCAAACGGAATGCGAAACAATACCGCCGAGTGCCGAAGCTCAAGCCGCCAGTTCGCCTACTGATTTCTTTGAGCTATTTTTTTCTGAAGGCATTATAAATGTTTGTGTTGAGCAGACAAATTTATATGCTCTTCAGAAAAATGTTGACCTGAGAATGAGTATGGACGAGGCGAGAGTTTTTATTTGGCGGTATTTTGATGTCGGGGTACGCAAAATACCCCAACAAACGTTTGTATTGGTCGGAGAAATCTGATTCGCCAAGATTGCTAGCGAACAGCATGAGGCTGAATCGATTTGAAAAAATTCTAAATAATTTCCATCTGAATGACAGCACGCAAGCCCAGGGTACCGATCGGCTTTACAAAATTAGGCCACTAATTACTCACCTGAACGAGGCGTTTCTAAAGCATGGTGGAATGGAAGAGAATCTCTCCATTGATGAGAGCATGATACCGTATTATGGTAGGCACTATGCTAAACAGTACATCCGTGGTAAGCCCATTCGATTTGGATTCAAAAACTGGGCTCTGAATTCCAGCGATAGATATATGCTTCAGTTCGATGTGTATATGGGCAAAAATGCAGACAGCGTCCCACAATTATATGGAGTAGGAGGTGACAAAGTGGTTGATCTCCTCACGAAAGCAAATGTACCACACCATAAGGGATTCAAGGTAAGAAATGAAATGTTCGTCATATGATATTACAATAATAATATAATTTACATTATAGCTTTTCATCGACAACTATTTTACGTCCGTGAAACTGTTGCGCAATTTGGCCAGTATGTGGATTTGTACATCTGGTACAATTAGAGACGGTCGCATAGAGAAGTGTCCTCTTCGTCCAATAGCCGCCATGAAAAAGGAGCAGCGAGGATCCAGCGATTTTCGTTTTACTGACGATGGCAAGATTCTCGTTGTAAGATGGAAAGATAATAATGTGGTGACCATTGGCTCTAACTTTGATATCAACGATATCGGGACGTGCAAGCGCTACGCGAGAGGGCAAGGTGCGATACAGTTACCACAGCCGAAACTTCTTCAGCGCTATAATCAAGGCATGGGAGGCGTTGATAAAATGGACCAGATGGTGGCTGTGTACCGGTCTAGAATTAGACAGCGTAAGTGGTGGTGGCCCATATTTGCATATTTGTTGGACGCATCGATCGTAAACGCATGGATCCTTATGCGGAAAGTTCATCCGAACGACCCAAATTGTGGCACTCTGCTAATTTTTCGCAGGTACATAGCCATTTCGTAGCTAGAGAGATACGGAATGCCGTCCTCAAGAGGATCGAGTAGAACCAGCATCAACCCTGATGCGCGCTACGATGGAAAAAACCATATGATTGAGTACTCGAATACGGATAAGAGATGTGCCTATTGCGGAAAGAAGTCTAACTTTTTATGTACTAAGTGCGAGAAAGGGCTTCATCCGAAAGAATGCTTCAAGCAATATCACACTTCAAATGCCCATACTGCATAGTGTCCCTTATAAGGGACGGTCCCCAAAACCCCCAAAACACATTTTTTTTAATAAATCAAATTAAAACTACTTTATTAGACTTATTTCAATGCATAATGATTAAAAAAAAAGTTAAGTATAGCGCCAGGGAACTTCATGCACTAATATTTTTAGTTTTACCTTTATTATTTTTATATTGGTGCAGGTACATATTGCTATTTTTATCATTAAAATAAATTTTAAAAACTGTTAAAGTTGGCGAACATGGGGTATTTAGAATTAGCTATCAGTTAGCGCATTGTAGCGATATGGCAAAAACAATACATTATCTTCCAGCTCAATTTTTATTGAGCTCCCATACTTTGTTTTCACTCTCCTTGAACTTATAATATTGTGTTTAGATGACATCACAATATCCTTAATGTGAATTAAGAATTTGCTATAGCTCAGAGTGTTACATTTATTTATTAAGTTTTTCGAGGGTTCCATTTTCCACAACCGATCACGTGTTTCTTTTTTTTTAACTGAGATTAAATCAATTTCTAAATCGATCTAGTATATTTTATTAATTAAGAAAATAGTAATTTATATATAATGATGTGAAAGAAAGAGATGAAGATATACATTTCTTCCCTTTGCACTAAAGAAATAAATTGGTATATAAATATTGAATAAAGGCCCAACTGTAATATGAATAAGCTTGCTAAAGCTTCTGTCAAAAACTAACAACATTTAAAAACACAAAAACAAAATTAAAAAACATTTGATTCCGTTCGGAAAGTGCGATAGTTTCACACTTTGCTTAAGCAAATGACATATTCATAAAACTTAACAAAAATTTTCCTTAAGTACAATATGGTTTGACACATATGATTTACATGTATTCGCTCAGTTGATCAAGCCAACTTAAGCATATTATAGTTGGGCCTTAACACTACCACATAAATAAGAATCAATACAGAACAAATCACCGAATAGCATTGAGAAAACAAATAAGAGTTTTCTCTTTTATTCTAGTTATTAAGTGAACTGTTGTCAAATAACAATAAAAAATTCTTCTGACATTTCACACTTGTATCTAGAAATTTAAGACCGAGGAACATTTACAAAAAGGCAACCAAACAAAGAACATCAAAAAAAAATGTGTGCCTTAAAAGAATTTATAATAAATTTTTTAAAAACATTTGAGGATGTTTTAATGTTCGAGCACAGGGAGTGCATACAACATTTTTTAACTATGATGGATGAAAATGAGGAGTTTGGTGTTGGGGATTTTAACGATGCAGAGCCACATTTCGAATGCTGCCCGTGGTACAGTCTGACTTGTGAGGAGGGTCCTAGTCCGTGCAGGTGCACAGTTTATTTTTTAAGAAAAGTAATCGTTGTTAATCTTATTAATACTTACAACTTAATCTTTAATAAAGAATTATTATAAAACCAATAATTTATATGTGACGCGCAAAATAGAAAGGGACCTAAGGGTAAAAACTCATTTACAATTCTTTTAAATCGTGGATATCTGTTAGTACGAAAATTTTTTCACAAAACCTTATTATGTTATTCGCGAAAATAATTTAAAACTAACAACATTCTTACTGACTGTTTTAGGATGAAATGGTGGACGAATTCGACGAAGTATATTTACTTTATCGCTTCCCTGATGACGAGGATGATGACGATCACTTCTAAGAATTATCGGATAGTGACTCTGAAGATGATACCGATAATATGTACCTTGATAAATCTGATCTTGATTTACGCGAAGAAAAGGTAGTTGCTCGACTGTATGGTTCAAAAATACCTCCGTGTTGTTCAAATCAATGCAATGAAGTGATCCCTAAGAAGATGGCTGTGGATTTCGTATGTCTTTCATGAATTTAGATAAGGAATCCCAAGATTTAGTTATTCTCGCACATATGGCAGCTCACCGTGGTGATACAATGCTCAGGTCAAAAAAAGATATATTATTTTCGAAGTTTGCCGATATGCCGTGATATGTACTTCTTCCTGTATACAATGGGAATTAATCGCTACAAAAATCTAATCGAACATTACAACAAAAATGGTGTTTATCCACGCAAACATGGCATGACGAATAAAATTAATCGTACAGATGCTTTAACTACTTTGGAAAAAAAAGAAATTGTTTCATTTATCTGCCGTTTTGCTGAAACTGTTGCTATCACTTTATCTGGACGTCAACCAAATCATCGTGATTATTGTTTATTGAAACTTCCAACTACTGAAAGTAAGATTTCTGTTTACACTAGATACACCAACAGCGTCGAACCGGGTGGTAAAATCGTAAAACTTCGCACTTTCCTAACGCTGTGGAAGAAATATTGTCCCTACATCGTCACTATGAAGCCGGCATACGATTTGTGCGAATTGTGTCGAAATCTTGCAAAAGATGCTGTTAATACAGTAAACGTTACTGAAGTTGAAAAAGAAGCAGCATTGAAGGTGTATTCTGGATTAACAGCGAAAATGTATTCAGTTAAAATAGATAGGGAGGATAGGCAAATAAAAAAAGTTAATGGTGTCAAACACTCAGTAACAAATAAATTAAGTTTTAATGATTTTAAGAAATGTTTAGTTGATAAGAAATTATATTATGATGGTATGTATATATTCAGATCTAAGGTATATGAAATTTATACTCAACATATTAGTAAGTTAACTTTTAAGTAGTTTTAATGAACATTTAATACCACTTAAATAGTTTATAAGAAATTCAACCATTGTAATTTAGATTATAAGTAAAAAAATGTATATTAAATAGATTATAAGAATCAGCCATTGTAATTAAGATTATAAAAATGTTTTATGCAAAAACAAAACAAAAAAAAAAACAAACAAAAAAAAAACAAATAAATAAAAATTTTTAATATAAAATTTAAACAATCCAGTTTCTTCTTTTCATTGTTTTATTTTTTGTACATATGTTTATATATGTAGATAAAAGAAATATCAAAAATAGTTTTTCATAATTTTAATTCGATTTTAAATATACTAAAAAAAATGTAAGGGAATTTTTTAGAAACGAAAGTTCAGAGTTTGAAAACCTGATAAGGAGCTAAGCCCACCCTCTTCCACTCTAGAGAGGAATAGCTATTTTAAATCTGATTTTGTTGAAAAAGTTAGCCAAGCTTCGCAAAAGTTTGAAGCTATGTATCAATAATTGAAAATTTGGTCAACCAAGGAGGAAGCACAACCGCTAGCTTCTCTAACCATTCCTGACGCAAAGTTACGGACAGAAGACTTGCAAACTTCTCTAACCAATTATGCGGCAAAGTTACGTACAGAATATGTTGTTTTAAAAGAAAATAATATAAAAAGATCAGGTCTTGTACGGCAATTTCAGTATGTACTAGACGATTTAGAATCAAAAATTAATAAATAATATTATTATTATTATATTATTATTATTATTATTATTATTATTATATTATTATTGATATTGTAAGGGAAAACTATAAAAGGACGGAAAATATGCTTCTGCAATACATTGGAGAATTTCCGGATAATCAGCTGAACGAAGTTTTCTATTCATTAAGGGATTAATATCAGAAGATTCCTGATTTAGTTTTATAGATACAAAGACCCCATTTGCATAGTGTAGTATGTGTGCGACAAAATACTCAAGGCATTATCAAACGTTGAAATACGATCATTTATATTTTTTATTCTGTTACAGTTCAATATGATAAAGATGCTTATAGCTAAGGGGGTTAGAAAGTGTGTGGTGGAAGTGTATAATACAAATCTTTATAAACAGGGGTTTTTAATAAGGAATTAGTAGGAGCTTGAATTTCTACGTGTAAATAACATACAATGTTAACTTATAAAGTTAATAATATAGATTTAAGTTCTCGTGATAGTAAACGGAAAATTATAGCACAGGCTGTCTACAAACGAAAATGAAAGGGCAATTACATATCTTAAAAAGGTGTTGGATAGATTTGTCTCACTTAACCCTAGAAGGGTACTGTGAGTAAAATTTACTCACATAAGGAATAGATTTGTTCGTAAATCAGTGTAGTGTACCTCATAAGTCGCCACCGCATACCCTTAAACTACTCTAAAACCAACACTTACCAACTTATATAGAGTAGGGTATTTTAAATATCAAATAACGGTATAAACAAATGACGACAATCGGAATGTAAGTGAATGACATTTCATTGAGTGAGAATTGAGTGCATTCCAACTTGCAACATTCTGATTGGCGAAAGAGTTTGTTATTGTTACGATTTATTGATATCTCCATATGACTGACAAAGACAGACATAAAGATGTAAATAATTAAACTAAGTTAGAACGGTTAAGTTAAAATCTCATGTATAGTATATAAGCACCAGTAAATTGAAAATAAATTAGACTTAAAATTAATAACTTAATTCGGCAACAACTTGCCTAGTTTTAATTTAAAGACTCAACTAAATTCGGCAGTTCCTTTGAACGCCTTGCAAATCAGCTGGTACCCTAACAGCTATTTAAACAAAATAAGGGCTATAGGGACCAATACACATTAGGGAATATACACTTCCCATCCTACACTACACGGCGCTCCTGCCATTACACATCCAACACTACATGGCGATCCTGCCACTTCTAACCCTACATCAGCAGGTTGGCCACACTGAAAGTCAAGCCGCTAGCAGTGCTTGGCCCACTCTGTCATTAGTCGGCTGCCGCAAGCATTGAATGGTGTTGTTTGATTTATCGCGCTTGTGGACAATTAAAAAAAAGTTAGTGAGTAAAATTTACTTATCGTTACCCTTTACGTACTAAATTGTGTGAGTCAAATTTACTCATCTGTACCCTTTACGTACTAATTTGGGTGAGTCATATTTACTTATCAGTAACTAACTACGTCTCTAAAAAATATATTTTGTGCTGAATTATGACAATTATGTTTTTGTTTTGTATTATGTTACCGTAAAGAAAACTATAGTGCATACAAATGGCAGGTCGCGGGCTATCAGAACAAAATATTTTGAATGCAATACTTGAACTAGAATCTGAGGAAGAAGACAATTTGGAGTTGGAGCTTTGTAACTTTGATGAGGATTCTTGGGGCAGTGTTGCAGATCCGGAATATCAACCAGAAACGGAAGAATTAAATTATGTCGAAGAAAATTTGATACACGGAATCATAAATGCAGAACAAGCTGAAAAGGAAGAAAGGGAGTAAACACCTGGAAGCAGCAAACGTAAAAAAAACAGAAACTTAGTGAGGGGAGAAGAAATGAAAGATCAGCTGCTCAAGAAGTTCGTGAAACAGAAGAGGTAATTACAATTATTACACCTAGTACAAACAATCTGATCGGAAAAGATGGAAATTTTATTTGGAGTAAGGAACCTGTTGTTGCGCTCAAAAAACTCCCTCAAATAATATTGTTCACATTCGCCTTGGCCCAACAGCAAATGCAAAAAAATTCATTGTGTTCTGCCAGCTGCTTCAAACTGTTTTTTACCGCAGACATATTGGAAGAGATTTTGGTTTATACAAATAAAGAAATAAACATTCAAAGGGAGAACTATAACGATAAATCTCACGCGGTTTTGTCAAATTTGGAAATGGACGAACTTAAAGCATTTCTTGGTTTGTTAGTCTTGTCCGCTGCTCTCAAAGATTATCACTTGGCAACACATATGATGTTTGACACTTCCTTATGTGGGGAAAGGTACAAGGCAACCATGCCTGAGAGAAGGTTAAAATTTATCTTATATTGTCTAAGATTCGATGACAAAGAAACAAGAACTGCTAGAAGAGAAATTACTAAACTATCTCGTTTCTTCTATCTGGGACAAACTTCTAAACAATTGCAGAGTGAACTATAAACCTGGAAGCTATATAACCATTGATGAGCAACTAGTTGGATTTAGAGGCAAATGTCCATTTAGGATGTATATTTCCTCTAAACCCAACAAGTATGGGATCAAAATTGTCATGTCTTGTGATAGCGGAACAAAGTATATGTTGGATGCCATTGTTTACCTTGGAAAAGGAAGTGTACCTCCTGCAATGGCTGCTGGGGAATATTATGTTGTTGAACTGCTGAAAAATTTAAATGGCACCAATCGAAATGTCACGATAGACAATTGGTTTACCGCTCATTCAACGTCTCTGCCATGGATACAAAATAACAGCTGTTGGCACAATAAAAAAAATAAACCACAATTGCCTATAGAAGCTACAAATATAAAGTTTCAAAAACGAGCCGCATCCACTTCATTGTTTATATTTCATGAGGATTTGACAGTTGTATCAGTTAAGCCCAATAATAAAAAAACTTGTATTATTGGCGTCTAGTATGCACAATACGGGTAGTATTCATGAGACCACTGGAAAACCAGAAATAGTGCATGTGTACAACTCAACAAAAGGAGGAGTTGAGAGTTCTGATCAGTTGTGCCAAAACATTAACCATGGCAGGAAAACCAGAAGGTGGCCTCTATCATTTTTCCAAAATATGATGAACATAGCTGCAATAAACGCATACATCGTTAACGCGCACAACATGTGTAGCCGTGGGCAAAAGCCAGAATCCCGAATTAATTTTATGTTATCTCTACACAAGGAGTTAACGGAAGGATTTCAAAGGAAAATATTAGCAAATAATAAAAACATGAGCCTGGCGTTGAAAAAATCCATTTAAAATAATTATAGGCGCCAAAAAAGTACTGTAAATTTTGTAGTTATACCAAACGTAGATACACCACCACTTATTGCAATTGTGGATTAGCTATTTGCGGTGAACATGCACAAAAAAAGTGCCCTGACTGTGCTTGAAAAACCATTTTTATGTATTCATAATCGTCAAAAATCAATAATAAAGTATTATTTTTGCTTATTTTATATATTTTAATAAAAAATTACACTTACTATATTATCCCTGCAGATAATATTGGACTACGTGGTCCATTGTGGCTTAAATGGACTACTTACAACATGGTCCAATGTACTGTAGTATAGACAAATTAACATGCAGTGCTGCCAACAACTGCATGATGTATAGGTATACTATACTATAGTTTACAGTATTACACATTGGTAGCCCTGATGTCCATTATTAATTGTTTATTTAAAAGTGAAACAGGAAAGTTTTTTAAGATTTGTGAAAAAAATAAAAAAAATTAAAAATAAATATATATAATAATAGCAATAATGGATTACAGTGCACGCCATAAAAGGCGATTAGTGAAAAAGTAGTAACATGGAGCACTTTTGAAACTAACCCACTTGAGTACTCCATGGAGTAGTTTAGGGACTACTTCGGTGGGTTATATGGTCCACTCCTAGGGCATCGTAATGTTAAATAGACCACCTTTTAACCATATAATTGGACTAGTTTTGGAGTACTCCTACTCCTGTATGGACTACTCTTTACACGCATGTATGGACTAGTCTCGTTATCTGCAGGGATATGCTGGCTTTAAATTTTTTTCATTTAAAACTACTACTTTAAAAAATCAGATAATAACGTAAAAATTCTGAAGTGAGTAAAATTTACATATCGGTACCTATAAGCGCCTACAATTTAACCGTACCCTTCTAGGGATTAATGAAGACAACGATATATTAACAGCATTTTTAAGACACATCCTTAAGCATTAAATGTAAATGAGAGGATTATAAACTCTAGCATTCTGATTAGGTAGAATAATTCCAAAAAGGGCAAGGCTTGATATGTCCTTAATACCGACAAAGGCAGATAGAACTCTGTCTATATTTAGAATAAGCAAGAAAGGCTAAATGTTAAACTCAAACATAGTATATAAGACCATGCAAAACTTAATAAAACCAGACTTGAAATTATCAAACGAATCCGGCAATAACTTGCCTAGTTTTTATTTCAGAGCCTCAAACAATTCGGCAGTTCCTTTGAACGCTTTCCAAATCAGCTGGAACCCTAACAGCTATCAAAAATAACCAAGGACTATAGGGAATCATAAACCAAACCCAAACACCCATAGACATAAATACCACAGTTTTTTCTTTCATTGATGTACTTACTTCCTATTTGTTTTTGGTTTTTATTTTATTGGCTTAAAAAATTTCGAACAATTATTAACCTATCCCGTCCCGTGTATTTTACGGAAACACAAATCCAGAACCTGATGAGGCCTTAGATTTTGAGGCATCAAGCTCTAGTAAGTATAAACCATTAAGTAGTGAATCTAGTGAAATTAGCATATAAGCAAATAACAGAATGTGTTATTTGTTTAACTGATATTAAAGGTGAAAATATTTTGTTTTTTCAATGTACCCATTTTTTGCGTAAACAAAATGTTATAAATTTAACCTAAATATAATTTTGTATAATAAAATAAGACAAAAAAAATTATACATATGTATGTACATTATAAATATTGGTAATGATCAACTACCAAAAGCAAGTCTTCATAATTAAATTATGTAGTCAATTACTAAGGGGAAAAGGGATTATATATTAAGCCGTGTACCCTACAAAGTTTTCTTGCGGAAGTTGCTCCCAAGTGTGACTTCGAGAAGTTTTTGTCATGTAAGCATGTATTAGAAGTCGACTTCCAGAAGTAACGCTTGAGTAGAAGCACTTCAGCAAATAAACTCAGAAGTTCTTCCGCAAATGACTTGCTAGTAGACACGCGGCTTTAAAACCATATAAATCCGAATATCTATTTAGATTTAAAAAAAAAATCCAAGTAATATTGGAGAATATTTTGACATTTTTGCAACTTATAACCCCCAATTTACGAATTGTAAGTTCGCTAAGAAAATATACAAATAAAGAAAAAAACGCATAGTCGTCCAAAAAATATGTTTTTAATTCATGAGTAAAAACTTTAATTTGCGTATAATAACGTAAGCATGTTCTAGTGAGGTGTACCTTACATCTCTTCCTTGCACACCAGTGCATTGAATATCGATAACTACCCGGCCACACAGGCAACACAAATTCTTTTGCTAACACAAGAGCAAGGCGAATTCAACTACAGGTTTTGTCGGAACTACAACAATCCAAAAACAACAGAAACAACATAGGGGTTTTTGCATTGTTAGTGTTTACGGTCCAAAATGTCAACCATTCCTAACAAAACACTACTAACAAATCAAAAGAAATTGGCTCGAACTGTCCAAATCAGATGGCGTTTCGACACCACCTGTAGTTGAATTCGCCTTGGACAAGAGATATTTACGAGTGCCCTGCATAAGTATGTGTTAGAATAAATGTTTAGCCATAAATGTTATAATACATTGCTGAGCAATTTTATTCTAACACAAGCTGTCAAGATCAGTCTCCATTTAACTTCAGAGTTCACTGCTTCTTTTTGGGTTAAAGCATTCAAATTTTTAAAAAATTTGCCAAATGCTGCTAAAGCAAAATTCGGTGGCAGAAAACAAAAATTGTTGACTTCTTCAAGTGCAATAATCTCGTGTAAAAGATTTTTTGTATTGTGTATTAAAAGTTTTAAAATAATAGAAAAGACTAGGAAACATTAGAAAACCCCCCAAAAAAAATTTAAAGGATAATATTAGGGGTTACATTACCGGTAAACGGTTAACCGGTTTTCCGGTTTTACCGGTCATATTGATTACCGAATTTACCGCTAAATTTAAAAGAAAAGAACCGGGAATTTCGATAATTTTTTATAAATATTTTATTCCAAATGAAGTTAAATTTAAATATAAAATTTCATATTTTAACAAATAAATTTTTTTTTTTGTTATTAGATTAAAATTAAATCACATTTAGTTTATCGTTATTAAATTATAAATTTTTAAGAATTAATAATATATTACTTTATTTTGTTCAAAGAACTAAGCGTTATATAATATAGATATAGATTTAATATATTAATGCAGTATGTTAAGATCTTCTTAGATATTTTTTGTTATAAAATAATAATAAATGTTCAGCTCTGTTGCTCAGTTGTCGCTCTAAAGTACTACGGCTATTCTGATTTAAGCTACTAAATTACACAAGTCTTAAATATAATATGGGTATTCCCCTAGTTTTCGAGTGCCGAGTATACACACTTCAGCTAGTGGTTGTAATTGTAGTTTGCAGGTACCAGCTATATGCCATAGATACTTTTAAATGGTAATTTTAATTGAAAGTAAAGGTTTGTTTTAAATTGTGTTTTTGCTTTGCTGTAGTAGAGTTTAAACTACATTCAATTATTTTTTCAGTAATATTTACATAGTAAGTATAGTGCACTAAATAGTTATTATACTACATTTGAAAAATAATACATTTTTATTAAAGTAATTCATTAATTTTTGAAAATAATTTAATTCAAATGGTCTTCACCCTCGGTGACACATCTACGACATCTTAGCAAAAAGTTAGCAAAAGGCAGCGGGAATTGCCTTAATTACCGTAAAGAAATCCCTTTGATTTTGGATACTAAAACTAGATGGAACACCTTACTGGCTATGGTGGAACGGTTCCATCAACTAAAATCGTGTACCAGAAAGAGTCTGATTGACTTAAATATTGAAATCTCGTTTTCAGAAGATGAAATTAACTTAATTAGCATGATAATATATGCACTGCTTTCTGTAAAATTGGCTGTAGAAGCTTTGGGTGCAGCTGACTGCACATTGCTGACAAGCGATGTCACTCTAAAGTTCATGCTTGATGAATTATCTGCACAAAATAATGCTCTTAGCCGGGAATTAAAATTTCAATTAATTTCACGCATCCAAGAGCAACGCACAAGTTATTCGGACGTTATGCAGTTCTTACATAATCCGTTAGAATTTAAAAATATGCATCTAGAGGATAATTATAATTTATTTAAACTATAAAAACCTTCATTGATAAAAACTATTGTGACGCTTATAGAACGATTGAACATGAGAGATGAATGTCACTGGACAAATGATTCAAATGAGTCTTCTGATGAGGTAGAAGAAATCCCTCAATTAACCCCGTTAACAATGAAAGACAGGTTACAATTGGCCATTAAAAATCAAAATAAAATAAAATTGAATAGAATTTCCAACGCATCAGTAACCGATACCGCAATTTTAACAAAAGTAATAAAAAAAGAAAACGCACTCCTTGAAGAGGAACAAAAGCGTAGAAAGTATCTGACGATAGAGTTTAACCATCTCTTGACAGTAAAGCCGACGAGTGTGGAATCTGAAAGAGCTTTTTCTGCAGCAGGGTTAATTTGCACAAAAATTAGGACCAGGCTTAATGACAATACAATTGACACCATTTGCCTATTGCGAGCATATTTTAATACACAGGCAGATCTATTCAACAATTAAAATTTTTTTTTAATTATATAATATATTTTAACATTCTTATTTTGTTTTATTAATGAATTACATTTTATTTTAAATTACTTTGTTGAACAATGCATTAAACGTTTCATTACTTTACTATATAACAATATATATTTCTCTTTGCAAAATTGTAAGCATTTACTTTACTCGTTATTGATAAACTTAAAATTAAACATAATTACCGGTAAATTACCGATAAACCGGTTTTTAAGTAAAACTTTTACCGTTTACCGGTAAAAGCAAATTTCGGTAATTTTATATGCCCTAGATAATATACATATAGCAGTAGTTAATAATGAAATATTGATTATTTTAGAAACATTGTAGGTATTTCTCTTTATGCTGACATTATGTCTGTATGTTTATGTAATTCTTATTATGCAATTTAGTTGTTTTCTTTTCCAATACAATGTGCCCAAATTATTTCGTAAACTAAGAATAAGATTTTAATAAGAATTTATATTTTGTAACTCACACTTAATGCTGACGCTATGTTAATTATTTATTTCAACATTGTTCTGTTTATTGATTAATTCTTTATTTCAACATTTTTCTGTTTATTGATTACGACATTGATTTTGATTATAAATAAAAGTTTTTGGATTACGTACGATAGTCGTAGTCGAGTACTCGAAAATAAAACATCTTATTAAGATTTAAATATTAAAATTGTTGCAGACGCTAGCTTGCAATTTTTATTCAACATTCCATTCACATGAAATGCGAATCCATTCTGCCGACAAGCATGTTTGTCGTAGTATTTACTTTTGCTTTTACATTTAGATGAGGTTGTGGAGCTCTTTACTTTAACTAAAAAGTTCAGTTCAATTTCGACAATCAGCTTGCATAGCAAGAACAATTATAAAACTAAGTTAAACATAAGAATAAATAAAATAAATAGAGAAAACATTCTTTAATAAATAAAATAATTAAAGAAAACATTCTTTAATAAAAAACATTCTTTAATAAATAAAATAAATAAAGAAAACATTCTTTAATAAAAAACATTCTTTAATAAATAAAATAAATAAAGAAAACATTCTTTAATAAAAAACATTCTTTAATAAATAAAATAAATAAAGAAAACATTCTTTAATAAAAACAAAGTTGTTATAAGCATTATTTTTATTTTAGTGTCGGGATTGGGCTAAAATAATTGGCGCCCAATTTCCACACAGACTTGTGGAAAATTAGTTGGAAAAAAGAAATCATAAGATTTTATAAACTAAACACAGACTTGTCAAAAAATAGTTTAAGAAAAAAAGGAAATCATAGATTTTACAAAACAACACAAACTTGTGAAATAATAGTTAAAAAAAAAGAAATCATAAGATTTTATTAAAAACTAAACACAGGCTTGTAAAAAAAGCAGTTCTAAAAATTAAACACGGATTTGTAAAGATCATAAGACATTGCAAATCTATTAATCAGAAAAAAAGGCTCAAGACGAAATATTTAAAAGCAGTAACTTTTATCATTGAATAAAAAGTTTTGTGGAAGCTGAATTGTACCTCAACTTTAACGGAGAAAAAAAGGAGCTCTGAATTACCACAACAAAACAAAACAACATGAGGAATTATTTGTAAGCATTAGAATTAAGAATAGGTGTTTTAGTTTTATATTTTCCACTATTTTGTTAAATTTTATATTGGCCTACATTGCTTTCGGATTTTAAAGTAAATAAACTCATTTGAAAATTATTTTTTTTTAATTAATTTTTTGGAAAGATCGGATTTAAATTTTATAAAGTACAGTGCGGTGGTGGGACTTTTCGCAGAGGTGGAAAGTTTCTGATTTGCCACTCACTTGGGAGTGGCCAGGACGATTCATTTGTTGAACTGTCCAAGCAGCTAACTACTTCCGGTCTTAGACCAAGTACCCCCCGAGCAATGGCTTTGTAGCATCCGATTTAAGGCTAGCCAGAGTTAGAAGGCGCCACAACCATGTATCCTGAATGGTCGAAAGGACGTCTCAGGAAAGTAGGCGATAACCGCTGAAACATGGTTGCATCGTGGGATTGGACACGTAGATAGCAGCCCTATCACCAATCTAGGGGACGAGGGTTATCAGCCCACATTCCCGAATCACAAATTGCTAACGAATCGCTAATTAAACAGCCTCTAAATGGAAAACCGAAACTCTCGTGGCGCCCTATGCTCCAATGGGAGTTAGAGGAACACATATATATAGTTTTAAGAATTTTGGAAATTCTTTAACAATCTTTGCTAATTTCTCAAAAGTTTATGGACAGTCAAGAAGAAGTTCTTAATAGAACTTTCAGCCAGGATAAGAGCCTTGGTAATATCTGACAGGGAAGTAGCAAACACAGTAGGAAGTAGAAATAGCATGGACTCAGCAAATTTAAGAACGCTTTTAGATACTGCCATTGAACAGGCTGTTCAAAGAACTAGGGAAGAATTTCGAGCCACTATCAATGATTTGACTGCAAGGGTTAGTAGCTTACAACCACCGTCCGGGAATAAAGATCATACCAGGTGTGCAGTGTGACGAAACTTTAGATATAGTCAAGTCGGTCCCTGAATTCAGCGGTGAAACGCAAAGATATGTTTCTTGGCGCCAAGCCGCCATCACAGCGCACAAGCTATTCGCCTATCAGGGAAGTTCCAAATATTACCAAGCTGTAGGGATCCTGAGAAATAAAGTCGTAGGGAGCGCGGAGGCTGCACTAAGCGCCTACAATACGGTTCTTAATTTTAATGCCATTATAGCTAGGCTAGATTTCACGTATATGGACAAGAAATCCATATTTACATTAGAGCAAGAACTCTCTACACTCAGGCAAGGGCAGAAATCAATTGTTCAGTTCTACGATGACGTAGAACGGAAACTAACCGCTATTGTCAATAAAGTTATAATGTCCAATGAAGGCGAGGATGCTTTAATTAAGTCACTTAATCAAAAATACAGAGACGACACACTGCGAGTTTTTGTCTCTGGCCTCAAGAAGCCTTTATGCGTTACACTATTCTCTTGTTAGCCCTCTGATTTGCCGACTGCGTTGGCTCTAACCCAAGAGCTGGAAACTAATCAAAACCGATACCATTTCGCATCTATTTATAATCATGGGCTAAATAGGGCTCTACAAAACCCTCTGGCCCCACTACCCCCAAGGCAAAGCCAACAAAACGTTAGGCAAAGCCATTTCAGTCAGCAACCAGCCCACCCACAAGCCACTCCAGGCTACTTTGGGCAACAAAATGTGCAACATTTTCAAAATCGGCATCGGCAGCCGTTTAATCAGTCGCAGCGTCATGATACTGCAAATTCTAATTTCCAATTTCATCCAAATTTTCGCAGCTTCGGGCAAATCTCAGCCCAAAACACAATCCAACAGGGTTTTAACCCTACGCAAATTCCCCAGCCAGTCGATACCGACGTAAGTATGCGAACAGTTCAAACTAACAATTTTCGAGGGTTTGAAGCACAAAAAAGGGACATAAGGTCCGATAAACAAATCCCTAGAAAAATCCAAAGAATCAACCATCTTGAATTGTAGTGTGCACATACATATAGCGTACCACATTTAGTCGATAACGCAGGCACACTGCATAATTGTAACTACAAGTGTCAACAAAACAAATATCAATTTACATCACTTGTAGTTGAAGGCATGTTAACCAGACATTGAGTGACTTACTTAATATTGAGTGAACATAATGAAAGACTCATTGTGATTGGTTAACATGCAACTATATTGATTAACATTAGATATCTACATGGTACCGAAAGAGTAAAATATATAATTATGATAAGCTAGAATAAGTTAGAGAAACTAAACTGTATTCTCATAAGCTGTATATAAACCTTTACATTGACTTTAATAAATTAGACTAAAACTTACAACCAAATCGGCACAAGCTGGCCTAGTATTATTTTTGTCTCAAAAGATTTTGGCAGTTCTTTCGAACGCCTAATTTATTGGCTGGACCTATAGCAATAACCGAGGGTTATAGGGACTTTGAAATATCATTTGAGTCGTGTACACCACATGGCTGAGTTAAATCCCATAACACCACAGCTAGCAATAACCGAGGGTTATAGGGACTTTGAAATATCATTTGAGTCGTGTACACCACATGGCTGAGTTAAATCCCATAACACCACATGGCGATCCTGCAGACCGAAACTTAGGATTTTCAGAACAACTGTCTACTACGTCGTTAAAAGAAATCAACGAGATAATTAGCCGCTGGTAAGGGTATCTGGTTGAACAGTACATTCCAGAACCAGTAAGCCACACGGTACCAAGGTATGAACCTCTACCAGTAAATGCCGGCCTGAAAGCAATAACTCTACAGGAATATAAGAACAGACACAAGAAAAACCACATTGAACAAGCAAGGGTGGAGGTGAAACCAAAGAAGAAACGAGCAGGCAAACAGTTCCAAAGAAGGAAGAAATTGGCAATCCTATATAAAGAACTGAACATCGCGTGCACTGTAGAAGAAAAGAAGGAGGTGAAGGCGAAAATAAAAGCATTTTCAAAACAAAGGTAGAAGAATTTTCAATTAAAATTTAAAACAAAAAAAAAAATATTTACAAATCAAGACACTCCAGAAGGAGAAAACAATTAAGTAAAATATATCGTGTAAATTAATTGAAAAATATAATAATAAAAATTTGAATGGATATAAATTTTTGGGTGACAATTTTAGAAATAATGGGTAAACCACAGAGCAAAGTGGAAATACAAGAAACAGTGGTTAATAACGGAAATTTAGAAAACAATAACAAACCAATGTTCCCAAAATACATAATAACATTAGGTATAGTACTTATTGTTTTATATGTAGCATATAAGGTGAATAAGTATTTTAAAGGATATGTCTTAAAATATAACAATAGAGCAAATAATGCTATTACTGATGTATAAATTCAACAAAAAAAAAAAAAAAAAAATATTAATAATAAAAACCTATTCATAAAAATAATAAAAGTTAAGAATATAACAATAATTAAGCTAAAATAAATAGGCTAGTAAAACTGCAAAGAGAAAGGCTGGAAGAATTTACTTGTTCGTCACTAATGTTGACATATAAATGGGGATGTAATGGAAGCAGTGGTCACTCAACATACAAGCAGACGTTCAGTGATCATGATACACAAACGGATCAGCATTTGTTTGCAGTGTGCTTAGTTCCTTTGGAGTTAAAAAATGATGATAAAGTTATATGGCAAAACCCAAGGCCTTCATTTACGCGCTTTTGCAGGCCAATTAAAATTACATTTAAAAAAGAAACTAAATCATTGATTACACAAGAAATTGATATTATACAAACGCAAATAGATGCAATTTCTCCAACTTTAATTCAGGTTGGCGAAAACGTACTACATGTAAACCATCGTTTCTTTTTAACAATGATCGATGGTAAAGTTTTTTCAACAATCGCAAATTTGTCGCCACAAAGATGTGGAATTTGTGGAGCACCACCTAGTGCAATGAATGATATAAACAAAATTAAAGAATTGAAACCGAATGAAAGCCTTTACGAGTACGGTCTATCGACTTTACACGCTTGGATAAGGATATTCGAACGTATTTTGCATATTGCATATGATGAATTTCATTTAAAAATCGAGATAAAACTGAAATTTTGAACCCGACCAACTCAGATATCGATGAAATTTTGTTCATAGCTAAATTTGATCAATACAAACAAACTCTCATTTTTAGAAATGACTGTTTTGCGATTTTTTAGGCGTGACACAGTGGGAACGTTTTCGAAAAAACGCGAAAATGGTCGAAAAGAGCTCCATTTAAACTACAATAACTCAGAATCGGCTAAACCGATTTCCATGATCTTGGTATCATTAAAAAGATATTTTAACAGGCTATTTTAACTGACGAAAAAACCAAAAAGATCAAGGGTTTTTTTACAGTGTATTAATTTTTAGAAAGGTTTATCCTTCATCTATACCATATCAAAAAATAAAAATGGGTTCTTTTTTAGTTTTTTTTATATTATTTTTTAAGTAGTGTCACTTCTAGTAATTCCGCAAAATTCTGAATAAAAAAATCAATGTATTCTTCATAATAATTTTCTATTTTGTCATAAACATTTATTACTTTACCCATAATAAAGAGAAATATATATAGAACAAAACAATTGTTGCCCTTTTCATTCCAAAGATTTTTTCAGGTCTATTTTTTCTTCCACAGGTAGACACCATGTGCCAGAACTAAGGGCTCAAAATATGTACCTGACGAAGGGTTAACAGGTAAAATAAATAAACATTGTCCCAGGAAAATTATGAATATGTTTTAACCGCAAAAAGTTCTTGCTTGCCTTAAAAAATGCTATATAATTGCACCTGATGAACGTACCGAAATTCATAATTATAAACAGTTTCGAGAAGCCAAGATATCCCATTACAATTTTTACGCGAATATTTTAAAAATTTGAGTGAATATGAATTCAAACAATAAGTACAGATGCATAAAAATATCTAATAAGTGTTGCGCTTCGCTTCGTAAAATAAGTGAAAACGAGGCTGCAAATATAATTGAATATTTTCCAGCTGTCGCCAACATTAATTGTAGCCGTATTTGCGAAACTTGCCGGAATACACTGAGAAAAGCGCGCAGTCGTAATGAATCCAACGTGGAGCAGAATGAAGTCTCAAATTATTTACCAACAACGCCCAGCGATGAAATTAGCGAAGAATTGAATGAACTTCCAACTTGTACCAGCCGTAATGCAAACATCGAAGGGACGGAAGTCATTGAAAATATAAATGATCATATTATTCCTCATCTACCAAACCAAATGTCGCCTCTTAAAAGGAAATATATGAAACGAGATGCATACAGAAATAGAAAATCACTGCAAATTTTCGAAAATATAGCAGATTCACTTGGAGCTGATCCATTATCTGATTTGTCAGCGCAACTTGAAAACGTCAAAGCCATTTACGAAGAAATTTTGGAAAACATTAAATATCAAATAGAGAACAGCTCAAATCTTTTGGAAAAGCAAAAACTTTTATCTCTCTTACCAATCAATATGAGTCACGCAGAAATTAAAGATCGTTTTGGGGATGATATATCTCACGATTGTATCAAAAAAAGTAAAGATATCCAAAGGAATAAAACGAAGTTTGCAGATATCAATCTTTTTAAAATGAGCAGACGTAGTTTACCAACCGAAACTCTAAGCACAGTCAAGTTATTTTATGAAGATGATGAAATTAGCCGAATGATGCCTGGATCGCAAGATTCAATTACTGTTAAACAAGGAAACTTACGTGAAAAAGTTCAAAAAAGACTGATGTTATCTTCACTACGCGAATCTTACTACGAATTTAAAAAAAAACATCCCTTGGCCAAAGTGGGTTTTACAAAATTTACAATGTTAAGGCCAAAAAATTGTATGAAACTTGGAGTTGGAAACCAGCAAAATATCTGTGTATGCACATTGCATCAGAATATGAAATTGATGTTTGAAAAAAGTGGCTTAAAATCAATTTGTATTGAAGGAGAATGCACATTTACCGACTACAAAGATGTTCTCAAATTCGTTGTTTGTAATGGTGACATAGAAAAAAGCGAGTGTTGCGTTTCAATGTGTGGTCACTGCTTTAAAAATTTAAATAATCTAAAAACGCATATGCTAAAACATTTTGAAAATAACCAAACTGAAGAAATAATATACAAAAAGTGGAATACAACGATTAGATGTGTTCTGGAAACGTTAACCACCAACCCAGAATCATTTGTCAGCGATTTTACTGAACACATCAAAGTTCTGATTCCGCATCATTTCATAGCAAAGCGACAATCTGAATTTATCAGCAATAAAAGAGCGGCGCTGTTATCAGGAGAAATGTTAATTCAAATGGACTTTGCTGAAAATTATGCATTTCTTGTACAAGATGCCGTGCAAGGATACCATTGGAATAATGATCAGGCTACAATACATCCGTTCGTTATTTATTACAAAGGTAATTATTTTAATATTTTGGTATTAGTAAACACATCCATCCACACTCATCAAAATATTTAATAATTTTTATTTGTTTGTTTTTTTCCTTTGTTTGTTTATTTTCAGATAACGATAAATTAACTCATAAAAGCTTCGCCATAATATCTGATTGCAATACCCATGATAGTATAGCAGTTCATCTATATATTTCAAAAATGATACAGTTCGTGAAGGCCAATATAACTAACAATATTAATAAAATCATTTACGTATCAGATGGTGCAGGAGCACAATATAAAAATTAAAAATAACTTCATTAATTTATGCCATCACAAATCTGATTTTGGGATTGACGCTGAATGGCACTTTTATGCTACCAGTCACGGAAAATCTGCATGCTCGAAATTATAGTATTGCAAATAAAAATGAAATCCAGACAACGAGGCAACTCTATCACTGGGCATCAGAAACATATAAGACCACCATACAAGTTGCTTACGCAGATGCTGACGAATACAACAACGTTAAAGAAAAGCTATTTTCAAGATATAAAGAAGCTAAAACTATAACAGGAACTCAAGGCTTTCATTCATTCAATCCGATAAATTAAACTTTTGTACATGTGCGCAGATATTCTGACTGTGCCAAATTTGAGCAGCGCAAAATTTCTTACAAATAATTAACTTAAAAAAAATTTAAATAAAATAAAAAACAAATTAATAAAAACATGGCAAATAATTTAAACAATTGTTATTGGTTTTTTATTTGTAAACATTTAAAAAATGTTAGAATTGTTGAACTATTTTGTGAATGTAACCAGATATTTTCGCTGTTATTCGAATTATTTCGAAAACTTTCGGTACGTATTACTAGAAGTGACACTACTTAAAAAATTATATAAAAAAAAACTAAAAAAGAACCCATTTTTATTTTTTGATATGGTATAGATGAAGGATAAACCTTTCTAAAAAATTAATACACTGTTAAAAAGCCCTTGATCTTTTTGGTTTTTTCGTCAGTTAAAATTTTTTTTTATTATAAATTTTTTTACAGTGTATTTTTTTTTAACCGTGTCATAAAGCCTGTTAAAATATCTTTTTAATGATACCAAGATCATGGAAATCGGTTTAGCCGATTCTGAGTTATTGTAGTTTAAATGGAGCTCTTTTCGACCATTTTCGCGTTTTTTCGAAAACGTTCCCACTGTGTCACGCTCAAAAAATCGCAAAACAGTCATTTCTAAAAATGAGAGTTTGTTTGTATTGATCAAATTTAGCTACGAACAAAATTTCATCGATATCTGAGGGGGTCGGGTTCAATGCATCTTGATTTTTACATGAAATTCATCATATAAACTTGATTTAAAAAAATGGCAAGCTCGGGGAGAATCTGAAAAGGCTTTAATTGAAACAAGGAAGCAAATGATAATTGATAGGATGAAAAAAGAGATGAACTTGTTAGTCGATATACCAAAGCCAGGCCACGGAACTACTAATGATGGAAACACTGCTAGACGGTTTTTTCAGCAACCATGTTTAGCATCACAAATAACTGGTGTGAACGAAAATTTAATTAGGAGACTTGCCATTATTTTACGAACTATGGCATCCGGCTACGCAATTAATGCGGAAGCGTTTAGAGCTTATGCTTTCGAAACTGCGGAATTATACGTGGAATTTTATCCTTGGTAATGTATGCCATCAAGCGTTCATAAAATACTTATTCATGGTGCAGACATCATTCAAAATGCTGCTCTGCCTATTGGAATGTTATCCGAGGAGGCGCTTGAGTCCCGCAACAAGGATTTAAGATATGTTAGAGAACATCATGCTCGAAAAATGTCACGGGAGAATAACATCGAAGATCTTTTTAACAATCTTCTATTTTCATCGGATCCTTACATATCTTCTCTTTCTACAAAGCTGCCGAATAGAAATCCAGAACCATTGTGTCACAAGTCAATTGCTTTACTTTTAGATACTTCTATTTTAAATGAAGAAACCCTTTCAGGAGATGATTCGGATGAAGCGGAAACTCATTCAGATGAATAAACATTTATGTAAATTTATGTACATATATATTTAAAATACACAATTATGTTAATTATTTATAATAAACAAAACCTTACTTATTTTTAATAAAACCCTTAAAACACAATATTCCTATCTTTTTTTCTATTTTTACAACTTTTATTAATCATTATGCTCCCAGTGAAAATATGTAAATATACAAATTAACGCAGTCATTATGTCAACTTGTTTTATATGAAAAGAGCCACGCCCCCTCAATCGAATCCCTCTAAGTGCTTTTAAACAAGAGTTATGACTTTTTTCGCGCTAAATTCGTCATTGGGACCACTGTGGAATGGGATCATAAGCCATTTAAATGTGAAAAATTAGATCCAAAAGCCATTAGAATTGAATTCGAATAAAAAAATGTTCGTTTTGTTTCGACTTTTTACGAAAAAAATTATTGGATGGACAGACAGACATACAGACCTTGTAGAAGCAATTGGAAATTATTGTCGATAAGCCTTTCTATTTTTTTTTTTTTTTTTTTTTTGGAATTATGTGACGTAAAAAATTTATTAGACACGTGCTTAAAGCATGGTAATATTGTAAATAAAGGTCAACAGTTTTTTTGTTGCTAAGTAAATTTACGAATGTATAGATATTTGAAGTATATATAAGGTTTTTTAAATATATTCTATTCATTTACAGCCGTATTCATAACAAAAAGTTAGCCACAGTTTGTACACTACGTAAAACGAGCTGCTAACTAGAATGCCGATTAAGCTTAGCAGCTTGTTAGCACAGAGTTTATTAATAACAAATTTTATCCGTCTGCTAAGTTTTAATAAATCAACTCTGAATATTAATGATGCCACATTATATTACTCAAAAATGCAACACGTTTTGCATTAATCATCGCTGGTTTTGTCATTTCATTTCATATTTTTTTTTATTTTCCCTCTTTATATAAAAATTTTAAATGTTTTTAAATTAATATATTTTAAAAAAAGGACTCTAAACTAACAAAAAACAGTGTATTAAAAAAAAACAAACAAAATTATTCAACATAAAACAGCTGTTTATCACAAGTTGGCAAACGTTTGGCAGCTTGTTGACAAGAGTTTAGCAAATCGTTAGCCAGAGTTTGGTAAGTGTATTATGAATAAACTTTGTGCTAACTTCATGCCAAATTTTCGTTATGAATACGGCTGTTAGTTTCTAAAGTATTCTTGCTTAAGATAGTTTGCGATTTTATAAAAAAAAATAGGAATTAATATTTAAAATAATAATGATGGCTTCGAATATAATTTGTTAAATTTGCCAAAACCAGTATTAAAAAAAAAATAAAAGTTAAAAAAAACATATTCAAATTGATGTGCAATGTGATGTGTGCATTCATATATCCCTGACATTAATGAAGAGAAAACCCCATATTTCCGTCTGGATTTCCTTCACCAACAACAAGTCGAAAAAATAGATCAACATCCTAAAACATCGGCTGCATCTAAGAATCGTGAAATAAACCATATAAACAGCACAACCCTGAATCAAGTGCAGAAGCTCTTCCGAATACACAAGTTTTCCTTTTAATGTGAGATGTTTTGCAAAATAAAGATGAAGAAAATCTTGTTCCTGAAAATTTTTTGTAGGAAAATAAATCACAGATATTTACATTAATCAAAGATTCAACACAAAAACATCTTAATATAAAATTACATTTTGAACTATTTTGTTAGTATATGCTAGTCAAAGGGGAAGATGACTCATGTACTGTAGACCTCAAATCTCATCAAACAAAAATGATTATTTTTAATTCATCGCTCACAATAGAGGACATTGAACAATGTTATATAGATCAATGTGATGTTCTTATAAGGAAAATGAGTGAGTTTCAGGAACGTGATAGTGAATGGACATTAATAAAAATTTAATTCCTTGAAATTAATATTAACAAATATAAATGCATAAAAGGCTCTCAATAAAACACGCTTGCATTAACGTACAGAATCACGATGAATACTGTTTCAATTGGTCTATTATTTCATCACTAAATCCACTCGCTCATGATCATACAAATAGATGTTCAGAATATAAAATAAATAATATTGAAAATGATGTAATCATAATGGATAATGGAATTCTTTTAAACTTTAAGAATCATAGTTTCCTTATGGCTGTTAATAAAATTACAGAGTTTGAAATTAATAATCCACAAATAAGTATAAATGTGTTTGGATTAGAGGATAATAATAATAATATAGTTGGTCCATATTACTTTACTCAAGAAGAAAAGTCAAACCATATTACCTTGTTGCTTCTAGAGGACGGTAACAGATTCCATTACGTATGGATTAAAAATATTTCAAGGTATATTACTTTTGAATAAAAGTAAGTATATATTATTAAAAATAATATTAATAAAAAAAAACATAAATCTATTTTTTTATTCATTTAATTACAGAATGATACGTAATCAAATAACAAAACATAAAAATCGAATATAAATATGTAATACCTGTCTAACACACTTCAATGCTGAAACATCTTTACAAAAACATAAAATGGAATGTAACAAAATGGTTACTAAAATGCCTGATATAAATAACAATTTAGTAAGCTTTAAAAATTTTAAGAAGCAAATGGATGTACCTTTTGTAGTGTACGCTGATTTTGAATGTATTTTAGAATCAGTAAATGTACAGAATTCAAGCAAAGTAAAATCTATACAAAAACATATTCCAATTGCTTATAGCTATTATATTAAATGCTCGGTTGACGCTAGTTTAGATATATTTAGAGTTTATAGTGGTGATAACTCACCAAATCATTTTTTTAATAGTTTAGTTAAGGATATTTTAGATATTTATAGGAATTATTTAAGCACAGTTAATATTATGAATTCCTTAACAGAACTTGAACAGAAGAGACAGAAAGAACACACAGTCTTTCATATTTGTAACAAATTTTTATCTATTGAAAATCGAGTAGCTGAGCATTGTCATTTAACAGGAAAGTATAGAGGTCCTGCTCACAACAAATGTAATTTAGAATATCAGATTGCAAATTTTATCCCAATCTTTTTTCATAAGCTATCGGCATATGATTGTCATTTGTTTATACGAGAACTATCACCTATTGAAGGTGATATAAATATAATTCCATTAAATAAGGAATTATATATATCCATTTCAAAGAGGATTTCGGTTAATGAAAAAGATACTATTGAATTGCGTTTCTCGACTCGATTCGATTCATGCCATCTAGTTTAGAGAAACTAGCAAGTTATTTAACCGATGACGATTTAAATATTGTGAAATCAATTTATATGAGTGATCAGGAATTTAGTTTAATGAAACGTTAAAGGTGTTTTTCCATATGACTATCTAGATTCTGTTAATCGCCATCAGGAGACACAACTTCCACCCCGTTCAGTTTTCTTCAATAAACTTTCTAATGAGTCGTGTAGTGAGGATGAATATACCCATGCTGAACAAGTTTGGAATACGTTTCAGTGTAAAACATTAATGGACTATTTACTTTTATATCTAAAAGTAGACGTTCGCTTACTATGTGACATTTTTGAAAGTTTTAGAAAAGTTTGTAAAAACATTTATAATTTAGATCCCTGTCAATATTATACCACCCCTGGGCTATCTTGGGATGCAATGTTGAAAACGACAAACATTAAGTTGGAATTGTTAACCGACATTGATATGTATAACTTTGTTGTGCGGGGTGTTAGGGGAGGTATTGTACAATGCAGTAAACGACATTCTATTGCTAACAATAAATATATAAGTGTTTATAACTCTACCACGGAATCAAATTATCTAATGTATTTAGATGTTAATAATTTATATGGCTATGCAATGCCACAACACCTTCCCTTTAAAAATTTTAAATGGATGGAAAATATTGATAATTTTAATGTCACTAATATAAAAGACAACTCTCCATTAGGTTATATACTAGAAGTAGATTTGGAATATCCATCTGCGTTACACGACTTTCATAATGATTTGCCATTTTGTGTGGAAAACAAAAAAATTTAAATAATGAAACAGACAAAACTAATAGCAGATTTAAATAATAAAACTAACTATGTAATACACTACCGTACATTGCAGCAATGTATTCAACATGGATTAATTCTTAAAAAAATTCATTGAGTTCAGATTGGCTAAAGATATATATTGATTTGTATAATCATCATCGGACTTTAGCTAAAAACTCATTTGAACAAAATTTTTTTAAACTTTTAAATAATGCTGTCTATGGAAAGACTATGGAAAATGTTGACAAGAGAAAGGATTTTAAAATAGTGTGCGAATGGGAGAACAGACGTAAACGGTTAGGAGCTAGAGCTTTAATAGCTAAACATAATTTTCATAGCGCACTTAAAATTAATGACAATATGATGGCTATTGAATTGAGAAGAGTAAGTACTGTATATAACAAACCAATTTATATTGGGTTTTCCGTTTTAGAACTATCAAAATGGAAAATGTATAATTTTCATTATGATTACATGAAACCCAAATATCTTGATAATATTCGTTTAAACTATATGGATACGGATTCCTTCATATATGATATTAAAACAGATGATCTATACAGAGATATTAAAAATGATATAAATACTCATTTTGATACATCTGCATATCCGATAGATAATGTCTACAATATCCCACTTCTTAATAAAAAAGTTTTAGGGATGATGAAGGATGAGTGTAATGGAAAAATTATTAAGGAATTCATTGGATTAAGGGCTAAAATGTATTCAGTGAAAATTGATAGGGTAGGTCAGAAAATTAAAAAAATTAAGGGGGTTAAGCATTGTGTAACTAGTAAATTAAGTATAAATGACTTTAGAAAATGTCTATTAGAAAAGAAATTATATTATGATTCAATGTATATATTTAGATCTAAGGCTCATCAAATATATACTCAACATATAAATAAGTTAACTTTAAGCTATTCAGATGATAAGAGATTTATTAGAGATAATGGTGTTGATACATATGCATGGGGTCATTTTAGAATAAATAACTATCCTGAACTTATGGAAGAGGATAATGACAATCTTCTCAACGTAAATATAGATTTTTAATTAATTTTATGTTTTTTAAATGATAAGATAAATTGTAAATTTAGATAATAAGAAAAAATTGTAAAATAGAAAAAATTATGAAGGAAATCAAACGTTAAAATGTTATTTTTATTTCAAACCATATTTTTTAAATATAAATTGTAAACACAAGTGATCACAATTAAATGTATTTGTATATGGGGTAATGGGAGTTTTGCGCTAATGTGGGAGAAATTGTTTTAATTAGCTGTTTAGCTGTTTTAAAAAGCTGTTTAGCTGTTTTAAAAAGCTGTTTAGCTGTTTTAAAAAGCTGTTTAGCTGTTTTAAAAAGCTGTTTAACTGTTTTAAAAAGCTGTTTAACTGTTTTAAAAAGCTGTTTAGCTGTTTTAAAAAGCTGTTTAGCTGTTTTAAAAAGCTGTTTAGCTGTTTTTAAAAGCTGTTTAGCTGTTTTAAAAAGCTGTTTAGCTATTTAAGGAATCTGTTTCGTTAAAAGTATACAACGAGATATTCGAAGATCTAAAGTTGGTGATGGAATAAGATTATAATTATAATTATAGCTCTGATTAGAATTCTTATTAAAAAACAAATACATGTAAAACACCAATTGCTCTAAAACAGTCTGTACTTATGCCTGTCTATATATCTATCCATACAATTTCTTATTTTAAACTATTTTCTATATTGCTTATTACTTTATTTCAAGTGCATTGGCTTATTTTCTGTCTGCTTGCATTTACACATTATGTTTTGGAATATTATTCCTCATAATATTTCGAATCTAGTATTTTTTAGTCAAATCGCTTGCGTTGACATATTTTCAAGTGCAATGCCTTTTGCTTGTACACATAAACAAAAAAAAATTTTTTTTTTTTAAATATAAATAAAGTAGTTAGAATAAATATTTGTTCATTACAAATTCTTAAATTAACAAAACAAAACAAAAAAATGTCAAACCAAAATGTTACCATGTTCATAATTGATGATGATGAGGAAACACAGTTGTTTCCAGTTAATGGACAACAACTATTATCATCACCAACACCACCACCATCACTATCCCAACACCTTCCTTCACCAGCATCATCAACAACACCAGCGCCACCTACAATCACACCGGCGACTATAATAGAGGGAAGGTTTTCGGCTATGTTTACGGAACGTTTGAACGATGTTGATAGGATATACGGAAAATGGGACAGATATACTGAAAAGCAGAAGATTATAGATGACCAAGTTAAAAAACTGCAGCAAAAGAAGGAGAAGATACAAAAAAAATGCTGCAGTTTATAAAAAAGCAGGAGGAAGAGAATCGAGCTCCCGATTCTCCGTTGGAAGTTCTATACAAAAGACGTTATAAATGCGAAATTGGTTTGCACTATTTATATGGAAAGGAGCTTATATTCCTAGGATGCACCCACTATTTATGCCTTGGTTGTGCAAGAAGTTGGAAAAGGATATCGTGTCCTCACTGCCGACAAAAATAACTAGTGCACATATGATCAAAAGGTGGGGGAGTGTTATGTAATAGATAAAGTTCCCCCCGCCTAATATACTATGTTCCATGCAAATTGATCTCACTTCCAATAGTGAAATGGGAAGTGATGATGATGATGATGATGATTTATAATAAATAAAAATAAAAAGATAAAAAAAAAGTAATAAAAAAAATTGTGTTTTATTTTTGAAAATATAATTAGATATTTCTTTTTTTCAGTTTTTTCAGATTTAAAATTAAAAATACGTTTATAAAGATTAATAAACTTAAATGCTAACAAATGTTGTTCATAAAGTGTTTGACATCGAGAAATGTTAAAGTATTGTGAATAAACATTTTTTATAATAATATGTATGTATTAAACCTCTGTACAAATGCATTTAAAAGCCGTTTCAAGACATTCGTTTGTTTTTTAAATACTGATTGTTGCTCACTCTTTGCTAACAAATCAAATGCTATGTTGTGCAAAATACATATAACAAAAAAAAAAAAAACATACAATTGCAAATTAATTGTAATTAGTGTGATATAAACGAGCAAATATGAAGTGTAAAGAGTACGGAATTTACATCAAACAGCAACAAAGCAAAACAAATCACACTAACTAAACCAAATCATACGAATTACACGAAAGAACTGTAGCAAAATAGGTGATAAGTATGAAGAAAATATTTAAAATAGTAAAAGTGATGTACTCTGTATAAAGACTAAGGATTAACTAAAAATAAAATTATCAACTTCAAATGTTTTATTAATTAATAAGGTTTTCTTTATTTAGATATAAATTTAGAAAATTTCTAAGTAAAATTACATTCTTTTCAGCACATATTTGATTGATATTATTATGATTTTTACAATTATTTATATTAGAATTATTTTTATATAAAGTTTTTATATTCGGACAATTCCAATAATCTAAATTAAATATATATATTTCTATTTCTCCTCTAAGTAGTTCTTTTAACCATCTAACTTTTTCAATTCCTTTAACATATACAACAGGATATTCTTCTTCTTCTTTTCTTTTTTTCATAACTGATATTAAGTATTCTATTAACTCTTTCAGTGTAGACTCTCCATGATCCCAATATAATCCATGCAAGTGATTATATAACCATTTATTTGTTATCCTATCCTTATTAGTTAATTCTGAATATTTTAATGGTGATTCAATGAGAAAAGTTTGGCTTTCGAAATCAGAGACTGAAATGCAGACTTCTTTTGCATATAATTTATTTGCAATATAAAATCCTTGCAGATCAACGATTATAAAACTATCTTGCTGCGGCATTGTCTCTAACAAAACTGATATAAAATATATATAAAAGCATGTTATCTTTATAGTTTTGCTTATATTTTATTTAAAAATTACATTTCAAAATTAAATCTGTAATAGGCTCCATATAATTTCTTTTCAACCAATATTTTTTAACCATGGAAAATGTCGATAAGAGAAAAGACGTTCGGTTGGTTAGTGAGTGGGAACGTACCAGCCGTAACCGATTGGGTGTAGGTGAACTTATAGCAAAACCAAATTTCACAGTATTTATATACTTAACCAAGAATGAGATGGTTACAGGGGGAAAACTTTTTATAGTTTAGGGGGTAAACTTATGTACTTATTATCCATCACTA
The DNA here is from genome assembly GCA_943735925.1 of Pollenia amentaria. Classification (NCBI taxonomy): domain Eukaryota; kingdom Metazoa; phylum Arthropoda; class Insecta; order Diptera; family Polleniidae; genus Pollenia; species Pollenia amentaria. The sequence continues at coordinate 58,237,848 of OX031006.1, forward strand.
AGAATAAACATATTAACAATATATCGTAAAACTTTTTTAGATTTTTATTTATTTTTTATTTAATAAATATGAATAAAAAAAAGGAAGTCTTATAAACAATATTTTTCAATTGCTTCTACAAGGTCTGTATGTCTATCTATCTATCTCTATAGCTGTCTGTCTGTCTGTCTGTCTGTCTATTTTTAATAACTTAATAAATTCATAATTTAATTAGTTATCACCTAATTCAAAAAAAAAGCCTTATCAAAAAATATTTTCCAATTGGTTCTACAAAATTTTTTCTTCACATAATTCAAGAAAAAAAAAAAAAGCCTTATCAAAAATATTTTCCAATTACTTCTACAAGTTGTTTCGAATACACTCGATCATTACAACAAGCAAAAAACAACAACAACCACAACATCCCTACATCTGGCTCTCCATAATCACGAATAAAAAAAAATAAAAAAAATGCGCTTATCAGCTTTGTGTGTTTCCTCAACAAAAATTTTTTCTTCACATAATTCAAGAAAATAAAAAGATAGAATTATCAACAATATTTTCCAATTGCTTCTACAAGGTCTGTATGTCTATCTATCTACATATCTCTATGTCTGTCTGGCTGTCTGTCTATCGATCACAACAAAAGAAAGGCTTCAACAATGCACCCAACACTTTGTTTTGAAATTTTTTAAAAAATTTTCAAGAATGGTTTCATATTTCCCTATCCACTCCAAAATAAAAATAGAAACACCAATTGCATCTATACAATTTTTTTTTAATAACTAAATAAAATCATAATTTATAGATACTTTGAATTTATTCTTCAACCCCAAATAAAATTGAAAAACCATTTGCTGTTACGAAGCCAGTCTGTCTGTATGTCTGTCTGTCTGTCTGTCTATCCATCCAATAATATTTTCGTCGATCACCCAAACAAACAAAATAACAACAACCCTCCATCTGGTTACCCATAAACACACACAACAAAAAGGACTTTTATCAGAAATGTGTATTTTCTCCCAACAATCCACAAAACACACACAAAAATAAAAAAAAATATTTTTCCAATTTCTTCCTCAAGGTCTGTCTGTGTATCTATCTATCTATATTCAAGACACACTCCAATACAATACCCTTATCATCTCACACCCCATAAATTATTAATTTTAATATCAACGCTTTGAAAAAATTGTCCACAAAATTTTTTTTCAAAATCAAGTGCATCGACAAGTACACAGTATGTCTGTCTGTCTACCTATTAATCTACATGCATACATATCCACAAAACTAAATCACATCTTTTCTCAAGTGCATCTACACAGTAAGTCCGTCTATCGATCACAACAAAAGAAAGGCTTCAACAAGTGCATCGACAAGTACACAGTATGTCTGTCTTCCACAAAACACACACAAAAATAAAAAAAAAAATATTTTTCCAATTTCTTCCTCAAGGTCTGTCTGTGTATCTATCTATCTATATTCAAGACACACTCCAATACAATACCCTTATCATCTCACACCCCATAAATTATTAATTTTAATATCAGCGCTTTGAAAAAATTGTCCACAAAAATTTTTTTCAAAATCAAGTGCATCGACAAGTACACAGTATGTCTGTCTTCCACAAAACACACACAAAAATAAAAAAAAAAATATTTTTCCAATTTCTTCCTCAAGGTCTGTCTGTGTATCTATCTATCTATATTCAAGACACACTCCAATACAATACCCTTATCATCTCACACCCCATAAATTATTAATTTTAATATCAGCGCTTTGAAAAAATTGTCCACAAAAATTTTTTTCAAAATCAAGTGCATCGACAAGTACACAGTATGTCTGTCTTCCACAAAACACACACAAAAATAAATCACATCTTTTCTCAAGTGCATCTACAAGGTCTGTATGTCTATCTATCTACATATCTCTATGTCTGTCTGGCTGTCTGTCTATCGATCACAACAAAAGAAAGGCTTCAACAATGCACACACCACTTGTGCATTGCTTTCCTATAAAATTTAACGACTTTTTTATTACTTTGTTTTGAAATTTTTTAAAAAATTTCACCTACTTTAACACGTGTTCAGGAATTTCCCCCCTAATTTTGCCTTTTTAAAATTTTATGACATTTTTATTGCTTTTTTAAAAATTTTATGACATTTTTATGGCTTTTGGATAATTTTAATGGCTTTTTAATGGCTTTGGAAAAATTTTAATGGCTTTTGGATAATTTTAATGGCTTTTGGATAATTTTAATGGCTTTTGGGTAATTTTAATGGCTTTTGGGTAATTTTAATGGCTTTTTAATGGCTTTTGGGTGATTTTAATGGCTTTTTGGGTAAATTTGAAGTAGAACTCTCATTATACATATACTCTGGTCATACATCTCTTATATTAGTATTAATTGTCATAATCATTCTTATTATGTTATGTATAAGAAGGCTTATTAAAATAAGACAAATATCTGCAATAACTTTTGCCCCCCCGCAGAATGTTCAATTGTAGTTGAACATATTAAATTTATTTTTAAGATGCTTACAGTTCGTGTGGGTCTGTTAATCTCACGCAGCTGTAAAACAACCCCTGGCTGTGTTATGTTTGTTTAGGATAAGAAAACTCATTGGTAATCTATAAATAAATTACATTTTATTGTTTGGCCACACGCACATGGGAAAACCACCCTTATACATATGTTTCATGACAATGAAAACTCATTAAGAAAACTCATTAACAGATTGTACTTAGCTAAAAATAAGAGATAAGAATATGTGCGCATAGTCACGTACGCATGCCTACTAGATAGTTATAAGAATTTTGTAAATAGTATATAAGGAATAATTTGAAACAATAAACTTCAGTATGTAAAATTAAGTGCTACTCAAAACATCGTTTTGTTTTGCTTGTGATCGACTTTTTACGAAAAAAATTATTGGATGGACAGACAGACATACAGACCATGTAGAAGCAATTGGAAAATATTGTCGATAAGCCTTTCTATTTTTTTTTTTTTTTTTTTTTTGAATTATGTGACGTAAAAAATTTATTAGACACGTGCTTAAAGCATGGTAATATTGTAAATAAAGGTCAACAGTTTTTTTGTTGCTAAGTAAATTTACGAATGTATAGATATTTGAAGTATATATAAGGATTTTAAATATATTCTATTCATTTACAGCCGTATTCATAACAAAAAGTTAGCCACAGTTTGTACACTACGTACAACGAGCTGCTAACTAGAATGCCGATTAAGCTTAGCAGCTTGTTAGCACAGAGTTTATTAATAAAAAATTTTATCCGTCTGCTAAGTTTTAATAAATCAACTCTGAATATTAATGATGCCACATTATAATACTCAAAAATGCAACACGTTTTGCATTAATCATCGCTGGTTTTGTCATTTCATTTCATATTTTTTTTTATTTTCCCTCTTTATATAAAAATTTGAAATGTTTTTAAATTAAAATATATTTAAAAAAAGGACTCTAAACTAACAAAAAACAGTGTATTAAAAAAAAAACAAACAAAATTATTCAACATAAAACAGCTGTTTATCACAAGTTGGCAAACTTTTGGCAGCTTGTTGACAAGAGTTTAGCAAATCGTCAGCCAGAGTTTGGTAAGTGTATTATGAATAAACTTTGTGCTAACTTCATGCCAAATTTTCGTTATGAATACGGCTGTTAGTTTCTAAAGTATTCTTGCTTAAGATAGTTTGCGATTTTATAAAAAAAAATAGGAATTAATATTTAAAATAATAATGATGGCTTCGAATATAATTTGTAAAATTTGCCAAAACCAGTATAAAAACAATAAAAGTTAAAAAAAAACATATTCAAATTGATGTGCAATGTGATGTGTGCATTCATATATCCCTGACATTAATGAACAGAAAACCCCATATTTCCGTCTGGATTTCCTTCACCAACAACAAGTCGAAAAAATAGCTCTTCCGAATACACAAGTTTTCCTTTTAATGTGAGATGTTTTGCAAAATAAAGATGAAGAAAATCTTGTTCCTGAAAATTTTTTAAAGGAAAATAAATCACAGATATTTACATTAATCAAAGATTCAACACAAAAACATCTTAATATAAAATTAAATTTTGAACTATTTTGTGAGTATATGCTAGTCAAAGGGGAAGATGACTCATGTACTGTAGACCTCAAATCTCATCAAACAACAATGATTATTTTTAATTCATCGCTCACAATAGAGGACATTGAACAATGTTATATAGATCAATGTGATGTTCTTATAAGGAAAATGAGTGAGTTTCAGGAACGTGATAGTGGATGGACATTAATAAAAATTAAATTCCTTGAAATTAATATTAACAAATATAAATGCATAAAAGGCTCTCAATAAAACACGCTTGCATTAACGTACAGAATCACGATGAATACTGTTTCAATTGGTCTATTATTTCAGCACTATATCCACTCGCTCATGATCATACAAATAGATGTTCAGCATATAAAATAAATAATATTGAAAATGATGTAATCATAATGGATAATGGAATTCTTTTAAACTTTAAGAATCATAGTTTCCCTATGGCTGTTAATAAAATTACAGAGTTTGAAATTAATAATCCACAAATAAGTATAAATGTGTTTGGATTAGAGGATAATAATAATAATATAGTTCGTCCATATTACTTTACTCAAGAAGAAAAGTCAAACCATATTACCTTGTTGCTTCTAGAGGACGGTAACAGATTCCATTAAGTATGGATTAAAAATATTTCAAGATGTATTACTTTTCAATAAAAATAAGTATATATTATTATAAAAAATAGTAATAAAAAAAAACATAAATCTATTTTTTTTATTCATTTAATTACAGAATGATACGTAATCAAATAACAAAACATAAAAATCGAATATAAATATGTAATACCTGTCTAACACACTTCAATGCTGAAACATCTTTACAAAAACATAAAATGGAATGTAACAAAATGGTTACTAAAATGCCTGATATAAATAACAATTTAGTAAGCTTTAAAAATTTTAAAAAGCAAATGGATGTACCTTTTGTAGTGTACGCTGATTTTGAATATATTTGAGAATCAGTAAATGTACAGAATTCAAGCAAAGTAAAATCTATACAAAAACATATTCCAATTGCTTATAGCTATTATATTAAATGCTCGTTTGACGCTAGTTTAGATATATTTAGAGTTTATAGTGGTGATAACTCACCAAATCATTTTTTTAATAGTTTAGTTAAGGATATTTTAGATATTTATAGGAATTATTTAAGCACAGTTAATATTATGAATTCCTTAACAGAACTTGAACAGAAGAGACAGAAAGAACACACAGTCTTTCATATTTGTAACAAATTGTTATCTATTGAAAATCGAGTAGCTGAGCATTGTCATTTAACAGGAAAGTATAGAGGTCCTGCTCACAACAAATGTAATTTAGAATATCAGATTGCAAATTTTATCACAATCTTTTTTCATAATCTATCGGCATATGATTGTCATTTGTTTATACGAGAACTATCATCTATTGAAGGTGATATAAATATAATTCCATTAAATAAGGAATTATATATATCCAATTCAAAGAGGATTTCGGTTAATGAAAAAGATACTATTGAATTGCGTTTCTCGACTCGATTCGATTTATGCCATCTAGTTTAGAGAAACTAGCAAGTTATTTAACCGATGACGATTTAAATATTGTGAAATCAATTTATATGAGTGATCAGGAATTTAGTTTAATGAAACGTTAAAGGTGTTTTTCCATATGACTATCTAGATTCTGTTAATCGCCATCAGGAGACACAACTTCCACCCCGTTCAGTTTTCTTCAATAAACTTTCTAATGAGTCGTGTAGTGAGGATGAATATACCCATGCTGAACAAGTTTGGAATACGTTTCAGTGTAAAACATTAATGGACTATTTACTTTTATATCTAAAAGTAGACGTTCTCTTACTATGTGACATTTTTGAAAGTTTTAGAAAAGTTTGTAAAAACATTTATAATTTAGATCCCTGTCAATATTATACCACCCCTGGGCTATCTTGGGATGCAATGTTGAAAACGACAAACATTGAGTTGGAATTGTTAACCGACATTAATATGTATAACTTTGTTGTGCGGGGTGTTAGGGGAGGTATTGTACAATGCAGTAAACGACATTCTATTGCTAACAATAAATATATAAGTGTTTATAACTCTACCACGGAATCAAATTATCTAATGTATTTAGATGTTAATAATTTATATGGCTATGCAATGCCACAACACCTTCCCTATACAAATTTTAAATGGATGGAAAATATTGATCATTTTAATGTCACTAATATAAAAGACAACTCTCCATTAGGTTATATACTAGAAGTAGATTTGGAATATCCATCTGCGTTACACGACTTTCATAATGATTTGCCATTTTGTGTGGAAAACAAAAAAATTTAAATAATGAAACAGACAAAACTAATAGCAGATTTAAATAATAAAACTAACTATGTAATACACTACCGTACATTGCAGCAATGTATTCAACATGGATTAATTCTTAAAAAAATTCATTGAGTTCAGATTGGCTAAAGATATATATTGATTTGTATAATCATCATCGGACTTTAGCTAAAAACTCATTTGAACAAAATTTTTTTAAACTTTTAAATAATGCTGTCTATGGAAAGACTATGGAAAATGTTGACAAGAGAAAGGATTTTAAAATAGTGTGCGAATGGGAGAACAGACGTAAACGATTAGGAGCTAGAGCTTTTATAGCTAAACATAATTTCAATAGCGCACTTAAAATTAATGACAATATGATGGCTATTGAATTGAGAGGAGTGAGTACTGTATATAACAAACCAATTTATATTGGGTTTTCCGTTTTAGAGCTATCAAAATGGAAAATATTTAATTTTCATTATGATTGCATGAAACCCAAATATCTTGAAAATATTCGTTTAAACTATATGGATACGGATTCCTTCATATATGATATTAAAACAGATGATCTATACAGAGATATTAAAAATGATATAAATACTCATTTTGATACATCTGCATATCCGATAGATAATGTCTACAATATCCCACTTCTTAATAAAAAAGTTTTAGGGATAATGAAGGATGAGTGTAATGGAAAAATTATTAAGGAATTCATTGGATTAAGGGCTAAAATGTATTCAGTGAAAATTGATAGGGTAGGTCAGGAAATTAAAAAAATTAAGGGCGTTAAGCATTGTGTAACTAGTAAATTAAGTATAAATGACTTTAGAAAATGTCTATTAGAAAAAAAATTATATTATGATAATATGTATATATTTAGATCTAAGGCTCATCAAATATATACTCAATATATAAGTTAACTTTAAGCTAATCAGATGATAAGAGATTTATTAGAGATAATGGCGTTGATACATATGCATGGGGTCATTTTAGAATAAATAACTATCCTGAACTTATGGAAGAGGATAATGCCAATCTTCTCAACGTAAATATAGATTTTTAATTAATTTTATGTTTTTTAAATGATAAGATAAATTGTAAATTTAGATAATAAGAAAAAATTGTAAAATAAAAAAATATTATGAAGGAAATCAAACGTTAAAATGTTATTTTTATTTCAAACCATATTTATTAAATATAAATTGTAAACACAAGTGATCACAATTAAATGTATTTGTATATGGGTAATGGTAGTTTTGCGCTAATGTGGAAGAAATTGTTTTAAAAAGCTGTTTAGCTGTTTTAAAAAGCTGTTTAGCTATTTTAGGAATCTGTTTCGTTAAAAGTATACAACGAGATATTCGAAGATCTAAAGTTGGTGATTGAATAAGATTATAATTATAATTATAGCTCTGATATGATTTCTTAATCATAAACAAATACATGTAAAACACCAATTGCTTTAAAACAGTCTGTACTTATGCCTGTCTATATATCTATCCATACAATAATTTTTCATCACCTAATTCAAAACCAAAAGAAAGGCTTATCATAAATTATATACTATTTACAATTCTTAATTCTATGTTCTATCCTATCCTCTCTAACCTACGATGAGGTGTATTGAGTCAAAACACTAGATTTTAATTGGTCAGTGTTTTAACACATTTTCATTCAATTTCTTATTTTAAACTATTTTCTATATTGTTTATTACTTTATTTCAAGTGCATTGGCTTATTTTCTGTCTGCTTGCTGTGTAAATGCAAGCAGATGAAATATTATTCCTCATAATATTTCGAATCTAATATTTTTAGTCAAATCCCTTGCGTTGACATATTTTCAAGTGCAATGCCTTTTGCTTGTACACATAAACATTGTCTTATGTGTGGTCACACTTAAAGGGGTGTCAAGCGGTTCCATGTTGCAGAAAAATTAAATAAAGAATTTTATATTGTTCTTAGTATTGTTATTGTTGGATAGTTGTGTTATAATAGACACTCTACACATTATTTTTTATGTAGTTGTGATGTGTTTTGACAAACTCACTACAATTAGTTTTTTTTTTTTTTTTTATCTCAATAAACATTTTTCCACCCTCTTACACAACCAAGACATAAATAATGGGTACAACCGAGGAATATGAGTTGATTTCCATACAAATATATTTGTTGTGGGTAGAAAAGAGAGACAGATATAGAGATAGAAATACAGATCTTGTAGAAGCAATTGGAAAATATTGTTGAAAACCTTTCTTTTTTTGTTTTGAATTAGGTGATGAAAAAAAAAAAAATTTTTTTAATATAAATAGAGTAGTTAGAATAAATATTTGTTCATTACAAATTCTTAAATTAACAAAACAAAAAAATGTCAAACCAAAATGTTAACATATTCATAATTGATGATGATGAGGAAACACAGTTGTTTCCAGTTAATAGACAACAACTCCCATCATCACCAACACCACCACTACCATCACTACCCCAACACCTTCCTTCACCAGCATCATCAACAACACCAGCGCCACCTACAATCACACCGGCGACTATAATAGAGGGTAGGTTTTCCGCTATGTTTACGGAACGTTTGAACGATGTTGAGAGGATACACAGAAAATGGAACAGATATACTGAAAAGCAGAAGGCAATAGATGAACAAGTTAAAAAACTGCAGCAAAAGAAGGAGAAGATATAAAAAAAATGCTGCAGTTTATAAAAAAGCAGGAGGAAGAGAATCGAGCTCCCGATTCTCCGTTGGAAGTTCTGTACAAAAGACGTTATAAATGCGAAATTGGTTTACACTATTTATATGGAAAGGAGCTTATATTCCTAGGATGCACCCACTATTTATGCCTTGGTTGTGCAAGACGGTGGAAAAGGATAATAAAAAAGTTAATAGACAACAACTCCCATCATCACCAACACCACCACCACCATCACTACCCCAACACCTTCCTTCACCAGCATCATCAACAACACCAGCGCCACCTACAATCACACCGGCGACTATAATAGAGGGTAGGTTTTCCGCTATGTTTACGGAACGTTTGAACGATGTTGAGAGGATACACAGAAAATGGAACAGATATACTGAAAAGCAGAAGGCAATAGATGAACAAGTTAAAAAACTGCAGCAAAAGAAGAAGATATAAAAAAAAATGCTGCAGTTTATAAAAAAGCAGGAGGAATAGAATCGAGCTCCCGATTCTCCGTTGGAAGTTCTGTACAAAAGACGTTATAAATGCGAAACTGGTTTACACTATTTATATTGAAAGGAGCTTATATTCCTAGGATGCACCCACTATTTATGCCTTGGTTGTGCAAGACGGTGGAAAAGAATAATAAAAAAGTTAATAGACAACAACTCCCATCATCACCAACACCACCACCACCATCACTACCCCAACACCTTCCTTCACCAGCATCATCAACAACACCAGCGCCACCTACAATCACACCGGCGACTATAATAGAGGGTAGGTTTTCCGCTATGTTTACGGAACGTTTGAACGATGTTGAGAGGATACACAGAAAATGGAACAGATATACTGAAAAGCAGAAGGCAATAGATGAACAAGTTAAAAAACTGCAGCAAAAGAAGGAGAAGATAAAAAAAAAATGCTGCAGTTTATAAAAAAGCAGGAGGAATAGAATCGAGCTCCCGATTCTCCGTTGGAAGTTCTGTACAAAAGACGTTATAAATGCGAAATTGGTTTACACTATTTATATGGAAAGGAGCTTATATTCCTAGGATGCACCCACTATTTATGCCTTGGTTGTGCAAGACGGTGGAAAAGAATAATAAAAAAGTTAATAGACAACAACTCCCATCATCACCAACACCACCACCACCATCACTACCCCAACACCTTCCTTCACCAGCATCATCAACAACACCAGCGCCACCTACAATCACACCGGCGACTATAATAGAGGGTAGGTTTTCCGCTATGTTTACGGAACGTTTGAACGATGTTGAGAGGATACACAGAAAATGGAACAGATATACTGAAAAGCAGAAGGCAATAGATGAACAAGTTAAAAAACTGCAGCAAAAGAAGGAGAAGATATAAAACAAAATGCTGCAGTTTATAAAAAAGCAGGAGGAATAGAATCGAGCTCCCGATTCTCCGTTGGAAGTTCTGTACAAAAGACATTATAAATGCGAAATTGGTTTACACTATTTATATGGAAAGGAGCTTATATTCCTAGGATGCACCCACTATTTATGCCTTGGTTGTGCAAGACGGTGGAAAAGAATAATAAAAAAGTTAATAGACAACAACTCCCATCATCACCAACACCACCATCACTACCCCAACACCTTCCGTCACTAGCATCATCAACAACACCAGCGCCACCTACAATCACACCGGCGACTATAATAGAGGGTAGGTTTTCCGCTATGTTTACGGAACGTTTGAACGATGTTGAGAGGATACACAGAAAATGGAACAGATATACTGAAAAGCAGAAGGCAATAGATGAACAAGTTAAAAAACTGCAGCAAAAGAAGGAGAAGATATAAAAAAAAATGCTGCAGTTTATAAAAAAGCAGGAGGAAGAGAATCGAGCTCCCGATTCTCCGCTGGAAGTTCTGTACAAAAGACGTTATAAATGCGAAATTGGTTTACACTATTTATATGGAAAGGAGCTTATATTCCTAGGATGCACCCACTATTTATGCCTTGGTTGTGCAAGACGGTGGAAAAGGATAATAAAAAAGTTAATAGACAACAACTCCCATCATCACCAACACCACCACCACCATCACTACCCCAACACCTTCCTTCACCAGCATCATCAACAACACCAGCGCCACCTACAATCACACCGGCGACTATAATAGAGGGTAGGTTTTCCGCTATGTTTACGGAACGTTTGAACGATGTTGAGAGGATACACAGAAAATGGAACAGATATACTGAAAAGCAGAAGGCAATAGATGAACAAGTTAAAAAACTGCAGCAAAAGAAGGAGAAGATATAAAAAAAAATGCTGCAGTTTATAAAAAAGCAGGAGGAAGAGAATCGAGCTCCCGATTCTCCGTTGGAAGTTCTGTACAAAACAAATATTATAAATGCGAAATTGGTTTACACTATTTATATGGAAAGGAGCTTATATTCCTAGGATGCACCCACTATTTATGCCTTGGTTGTGCAAGACGGTGGAAAAGGATAATAAAAAAGTTAATAGACAACAACTCCCATCATCACCAACACCACCATCACTACCCCAACACCTTCCTTCACCAGCATCATTAACAACACCAGCGCCACCTACAATCACACCGGCGACTATAATAGAGGGTAGGTTTTCCGCTATGTTTACGGAACGTTTGAACGATGTTGAGAGGATACACAGAAAATGGAACAGATATACTGAAAAGCAGAAGGCAATAGATGAACAAGTTAAAAAACTGCAGCAAAAGAAGGAGAAGATATAAAAAAAATGCTGCAGTTTATAAAAAAGCAGGAGGAAGAGAATCGAGCTCCCGATTCTCCGTTGGAAGTTCTGTACAAAAGACGTTATAAATGCGAAATTGGTTTACACTTTTTATATGGAAAGGAGCTTATATTCCTAGGATGCACCCACTATTTATGCCTTGGTTGTGCAAGACGGTGGAAAAGGATAATAAAAAAGTTAATAGACAACAACTCCCATCATCACCAACACCACCACCACCATCACTACCCCAACACCTTTCTTCACCAGCATCATCAACAACACCAGCGCCACCTACAATCACACCGGCGACTATAATAGAGGGTAGGTTTTCCGCTATGTTTACGGAACGTTTGAACGATGTTGAGAGGATACACAGAAAATGGAACAGATATACTGAAAAGCAGAAGGCAATAGATGAACAAGTTAAAAAACTGCAGCAAAAGAAGGAGAAGATATAAAAAAAAATGCTGCAGTTTATAAAAAAACAGGAGGAAGAGAATCGAGCTCCCGATTCTCCGTTGGAAGTTCTGTACAAAAGACGTTATAAATGCGAAATTGGTTTACACTATTTATATGGAAAGGAGCTTATATTCCTAGGATGTACCCATTATTTATGCCTTGGTTGTGCAAGAGGGTGGAAAAAGTTATCGTGTCCTTACTGCCAACAAGAAATTAACAGTGTACATATGATAAAAAAAGGTGGGGGAATGTTATATCATAGATAAACAGACAACCATAAGAAATGAAAGAAAAAGAAGGTAGTTGTGGGTTCAATATCCAACACTTTTTGGCATGCTCCAACTTTTTGTAGCAAATTATTACGCTTGATTCCGGTACAATACTTAACTTCACTTCAATGAAATTTCCAACTGATGTGAAAGATATAAAGTATTTTGAAAAAAACAATAAGGAAATAAGTATAAATGTGTTCGGGTTCGACCGAAAATTGAAAACGGTTGTTGGTCCCTACTACATCACAAAAAAAAGAAGGAAGTGCATATAAATTAGTTGCTGTTGGAAAGTGAATGTGGGAGTAAAATGCACTATATTTTAATAAAGAATATTTCTAGGTAATTAGTATAAAATGAACATAAAACTTTATAAAAAAAATCTATTCTATTAAATTTATATTATTTTTTTTTTTTGTTTTTATACTACTTTCAAAACAAATATCGGAACATAACGGTAGTATGATATTTTGCAATAGTTGTCTCTACCATACAACTATACCGGAGTGAATGGTAATCCATAAAGAGAAAGAATGTGGAGAATGCATTCCCAAGATGCCAGAGGGAGAAAAATCAGTTATAAAGTTTTCCCATAATGAGCGACAAATGGATCTCCCGTTCACTGCGTATGCTGATTTTGAATGTGTTTTTGAAGAATGCACTAGTGTAAGTAGTAATAGTGTTAACTCTAGATTCTTAAGAAAAAGTGTGCCATGTGCATATGAATTTAATATCAAGTGTATTTTTGATAAGGATTTAGATAAGTTTCGAATGTTTGTTAATAATGATAGTACCATTAATGTAGGGCAACATTTTATAGATAGTTTAATTAACGAGTGTAGGGATATTTATAAGAAATTTTTTGAAAAGGTTATAACCATGATACCATTAACCCCCTTAGAAGAACATTTTTTAAACTCCAAAATTTATCCTATTTGCGGCAAAGAACTAGGCGATGAACTAGGCGTTAGAGACCACTGCCATTTATCAGGAAAATATAGAGGTCTGCACATAATTCGTGCAATTTAAATTATAAAGTTCCAAACTTCATTCCAATTTTTTTCCACAATTTTTCAAAGTATGATTGTCACTTATTTTTTAAGGAATTACTTAGTATTAACCCTCCGATGTTCATATGGGTCTGGCCAGACCCAAACGACTTTTAAATTTGTGTATCTCTTTTTTAAAAACTAGCTGAGGCTCATAAGTCTATGACTTCCTAAAATATAGTGTGCTAGACACAGTGAAGTAGTAAAATTAAAATTTGTAGTATATTTGTTGTAAAAAAAATAGTTTTAAGCTACTTTCGTTAATCAAGCTCACACGAGAAACATTTACAAAAAGGCAACCAAACAAAGAACATCAAAAAAAAATGTGTGCCTTAAAAGAATTTATAATAAATTTTTTAAAAACATTTGAGGATGTTTTAATGTTCGAGCACAGGGAGTGCATACAACATTTTTTAACTATGATGGATGAAAATGAGGAGTTTGGTGTTGGGGAGATATTCGAAGATCTAAAGTTGGTGATGGAATAAGATTATAATTATAATTATAGCAATGATATGAATTCTTAATCATAAACAAATACATGTAAAACACCAATTGCTCTAAAACAGTCTGTACTTATGCCTGTCTATATATCTATCCATACAATAATTTTTCATCACCTAATTCAAAACCAAAAGAAAGGCTTATCATAAATTATACACTATTTAAAATTATTAATTCTATGTTCTATCCTATCCTCTCTAACCTACGATGAGGTTTATTGAGTCAAAACACTAGATTTTAATTGGTCAGTGTTTTAACACAATTTTCATTCAATTTCTTATTTTAAACTATTTTATTACTTTATTTCAAGTGCATTGGCTTTTTTTCTGTCTGCTTGCATTTACACATTATGTTTTGGAATATTATTCCTCATAATATTTCGAATCTAATATTTTTAGTCAAATCGCTTGCGTTCACATATTTTCAAGTGCAATGCCTTTTGCTTGTACACATAAACGTTGTCTTATGTGTGGTCACACTTAAAGGGGTGTCAAGTGGTTTCATGTTGCAGAAAAATTAAATAAAGAATTTTATATTGTTCTTAGTATTGTTATTGTTCAATAGTTGTGTTATAATAGACACTCTACACATTATTTTTATGTAGTTGTGATGTGTTTTGACAAACTCACTACAATTATTTTTTTTTTTTTTTTTTTTTTTTTATCTCAATAAGCATTTTTCCACCCTCTTACACAACCAAGACATAAATAATGGGTACAACCGAGGAATATGAGTTGATTTCCATACAAAAATATTTGTTGTGGGTAGAAAAGAGATACAGATATAGAGATAGATAGATAGACATACAGATCTTGTAGAAGCAATTGGAAAATATTGTTGAAAACCTTTCTTTTTTTGTTTTGAATTAGGTGATGAAAAAAAAAAAAAAAAATTTTTTAATATAAATAGAGTAGTTAGAATAAATATTTGTTCATTACAAATTCTTAAATTAACAAAACAAAAAAATGTCAAACCAAAATGTTAACATATTCATAATTGATGATGATGAGGAAACACAGTTGTTTCCAGTTAATAGACAACAACTCCCATCATCACCAACACCACCACCACCATCACTACCCCAACACCTTCCTTCACCAGCATCATCAACAACACCAGCGCCACCTACAATCACAACGGCGACTATAGGTTTTCCGCTATGTTTACGGAACGTTTGAACGATGTTGAGAGGATACACAGAAAATGGAACAGATATACTGAAAAGCAGAAGGCAATAGATGAACAAGTTAAAAAACTGCAGCAAAAGAAGGAGAAGATATAAAAAAAATGCTGCAGTTTATAAAAAAGCAGGAGGAAGAGAATCGAGCTCCCGATTCTCCGTTGGAAGTTCTGTACAAAAGACGTTATAAATGCGAAATTGGTTTACACTATTTATATGGAAAGGAGCTTATATTCCTAGGATGCACCCACTATTTATGCCTTGGTTGTGCAAGACGGTGGAAAAGGATAATAAAAAAGTTAATAGACAACAACTCCCATCATCACCAACACCACCATCACTACCCCAACACCTTCCTTCACCAGCATCATCAACAACACCAGCGCCACCTACAATCACACCGGCGACTATAATAGAGGGTAGGTTTTCCGCTATGTTTACGGAACGTTTGAACGATGTTGAGAGGATACACAGAAAATGGAACAGATATACTGAAAAGCAGAAGGCAATAGATGAACAAGTTAAAAAACTGCAGCAAAAGAAGGAGAAGATATAAAAAAAAATGCTGCAGTTTATAAAAAAGCAGGAGGAAGAGAATCGAGCTCCCGATTCTCCGTTGGAAGTTCTGTACAAAAGACGTTATAAATGCGAAATTGGTTTACACTATTTATATGGAAAGGAGCTTATATTCCTAGGATGCACCCACTATTTATGCCTTGGTTGTGCAATACGGTGGAAAAGGATAATAAAAAAGTTAATAGACAACAACTCCCATCATCACCAACACCACCACCACCATCACTACCCCAACACCTTCCTTCACCAGCATCATTAACAACACCAGCGCCACCTACAATCACACCGGCGACTATAATAGAGGGTAGGTTTTCCGCTATGTTTACGGAACGTTTGAACGATGTTGAGAGGATACACAGAAAATGGAACAGATATACTGAAAAGCAGAAGGCAATAGATGAACAAGTTAAAAAACTGCAGCAAAAGAAGGAGAAGATATAAAAAAAAATGCTGCAGTTTATAAAAAAGCAGGAGGAAGAGAATCGAGCTCCCGATTCTCCGTTGGAAGTTCTGTACAAAAGACGTTATAAATGCGAAATTGGTTTACACTATTTATATGGAAAGGAGCTTATATTCCTAGGATGCACCCACTATTTATGCCTTGGTTGTGCAATACGGTGGAAAAGGATAATAAAAAAGTTAATAGACAACAACTCCCATCATCACCAACACCACCACCACCATCACTACCCCAACACCTTCCTTCACCAGCATCATTAACAACACCAGCGCCACCTACAATCACACCGGCGACTATAATAGAGGGTAGGTTTTCCGCTATGTTTACGGAACGTTTGAACGATGTTGAGAGGATACACAGAAAATGGAACAGATATACTGAAAAGCAGAAGGCAATAGATGAACAAGTTAAAAAACTGCAGCAAAAGAAGGAGAAGATATAAAAAAAATGCTGCAGTTTATAAAAAAGCAGGAGGAAGAGAATCGAGCTCCCGATTCTCCGTTGGAAGTTCTGTACAAAAGACGTTATAAATGCGAAATTGGTTTACACTATTTATATGGAAAGGAGCTTATATTCCTAGGATGTACCCATTATTTATGCCTTGGTTGTGCAAGAGGGTGGAAAAAGTTATCGTGTCCTTACTGCCAACAAGAAATTAACAGTGTACATATGATAAAAAAAGGTGGGGGAATGTTATATCATAGATAAACAGACAACCATAAGAAATGAAAGAAAAAGAAGGTAGTTGTGGGTTCAATATCCAACACTTTTTGGCATGCTCCAACTTTTTGTAGCAAATTATTACGATTGATTCCGGTACAATACTTAACTTCACTTCAATGAAATTTCCAACTGATGTGAAAGATATTAAGTATTTTGAAAAAAACAATAAGGAAATAAGTATAAATGTGTTCGGGTTCGACCGAAAATTGAAAACGGTTGTTGGTCCCTACTACATCACAAAAAAAAAGAAGGAAGTGCATATAAATTAGTTGCTGTTGGAAAGTGAATGTGGGAGTAAAATGCACTATATTTTAATAAAGAATATTTCTAGGTAATTAGTATAAAATGAACATAAAACTTTATAAAAAAAATCTATTCTATTAAATTTATATTATTTTTTTTTTGTTTTTATACTACTTTCAAAACAAATATCGGAACATAACGGTAGTATGATATTTTGCAATAGTTGTCTCTACCATACAACTATACCGGAGAGAATGGTAATCCATAAAGAGAAAGAATGTGGAGAATGCATTCCCAAGATGCCAGAGGGCGAAAAATCAGTTATAAAGATTTCCCATAATGAGCGACAAATGGATCTCCCGTTCACTGCGTATGCTGATTTTGAATGTGTTTTTGAAGAATGCACTAGTGTAAGTAGTAATAGTGTTAACTCTAGATTCTTAAGAAAAAGTGTGCCATGTGCATATGAATTTAATATCAAGTGTATTTTTGATAAGGATTTAGATAAGTTTCGAATGTTTGTTAATAATGATAGTACCATTAATGTAGGGCAACATTTTATAGATAGTTTAATTAACGAGTGTAGGGATATTTATAAGAAATTTTTTGAAAAGGTTATAACCATGATACCATTAACCCCCTTAGAAGAACATTTTTTAAACTCCAAAATTTATCATATTTGCGGCAAAGAACTAGGCGATGAACTAGGCGTTAGAGACCACTGCCATTTATCAGGAAAATATAGAGGTCTGCACATAATTCGTGCAATTTAAATTATAAAGTTCCAAACTTCATTCCAATTTTTTTCCACAATTTTTCAAAGTATGATTGTCACTTATTTTTTAAGGAATTACTTAGTATTAACCCTCCGATGTTCATATGGGTCTGGCCAGACCCAAACGACTTTTAAATTTGTGTATCTCTTTTTTAAAAACTAGCTGAGGCTCATAAGTCTATGACTTCCTAAAATATAGTGTGCTAGACACAGTGAAGCAGTAAAATTAAAATTTGTAGTATATTTGTTGTAAAAAAAATAGTTTTAAGCTACTTTCGTTAATCAAGCTCACACGAGAAACATTTACAAAAAGGCAACCAAACAAAGAACATCAAAAAAAAATGTGTGCCTTAAAAGAATTTATAATAAATTTTTTAAAAACATTTGAGGATGTTTTAATGTTCGAGCACAGGGAGTGCATACAACATTTTTTAACTATGATGGATGAAAATGAGGAGTTTGGTGTTGGGGAGATATTCGAAGATCTAAAGTTGGTGATGGAATAAGATTATAATTATAATTATAGCAATGATATGAATTCTTAATCATAAACAAATACATGTAAAACACCAATTGCTCTAAAACAGTCTGTACTTATGCCTGTCTATATATCTATCCATACAATAATTTTTCATCACCTAATTCAAAACCAAAAGAAAGGCTTATCATAAATTATACACTATTTAAAATTATTAATTCTATGTTCTATCCTATCCTCTCTAACCTACGATGAGGTTTATTGAGTCAAAACACTAGATTTTAATTGGTCAGTGTTTTAACACAATTTTCATTCAATTTCTTATTTTAAACTATTTTATTACTTTATTTCAAGTGCATTGGCTTTTTTTCTGTCTGCTTGCATTTACACATTATGTTTTGGAATATTATTCCTCATAATATTTCGAATCTAATATTTTTAGTCAAATCGCTTGCGTTCACATATTTTCAAGTGCAATGCCTTTTGCTTGTACACATAAACGTTGTCTTATGTGTGGTCACACTTAAAGGGGTGTCAAGTGGTTTCATGTTGCAGAAAAATTAAATAAAGAATTTTATATTGTTCTTAGTATTGTTATTGTTCAATAGTTGTGTTATAATAGACACTCTACACATTATTTTTATGTAGTTGTGATGTGTTTTGACAAACTCACTACAATTATTTTTTTTTTTTTTTTTTTTTTTTATCTCAATAAGCATTTTTCCACCCTCTTACACAACCAAGACATAAATAATGGGTACATCCGAGGAATATGAGTTGATTTCCATACAAAAATATTTGTTGTGGGTAGAAAAGAGATACAGATATAGAGATAGATAGATAGACATACAGATCTTGTAGAAGCAATTGGAAAATATTGTTGAAAACCTTTCTTTTTTTGTTTTGAATTAGGTGATGAAAAAAAAAAAAAAAAATTTTTTAATATAAATAGAGTAGTTAGAATAAATATTTGTTCATTACAAATTCTTAAATTAACAAAACAAAAAAATGTCAAACCAAAATGTTAACATATTCATAATTGATGATGATGAGGAAACACAGTTGTTTCCAGTTAATAGACAACAACTCCCATCATCACCAACACCACCACCACCATCACTACCCCAACACCTTCCTTCACCAGCATCATCAACAACACCAGCGCCACCTACAATCACAACGGCGACTATAGGTTTTCCGCTATGTTTACGGAACGTTTGAACGATGTTGAGAGGATACACAGAAAATGGAACAGATATACTGAAAAGCAGAAGGCAATAGATGAACAAGTTAAAAAACTGCAGCAAAAGAAGGAGAAGATATAAAAAAAATGCTGCAGTTTATAAAAAAGCAGGAGGAAGAGAATCGAGCTCCCGATTCTCCGTTGGAAGTTCTGTACAAAAGACGTTATAAATGCGAAATTGGTTTACACTATTTATATGGAAAGGAGCTTATATTCCTAGGATGCACCCACTATTTATGCCTTGGTTGTGCAAGACGGTGGAAAAGGATAATAAAAAAGTTAATAGACAACAACTCCCATCATCACCAACACCACCATCACTACCCCAACACCTTCCTTCACCAGCATCATCAACAACACCAGCGCCACCTACAATCACACCGGCGACTATAATAGAGGGTAGGTTTTCCGCTATGTTTACGGAACGTTTGAACGATGTTGAGAGGATACACAGAAAATGGAACAGATATACTGAAAAGCAGAAGGCAATAGATGAACAAGTTAAAAAACTGCAGCAAAAGAAGGAGAAGATATAAAAAAAAATGCTGCAGTTTATAAAAAAGCAGGAGGAAGAGAATCGAGCTCCCGATTCTCCGTTGGAAGTTCTGTACAAAAGACGTTATAAATGCGAAATTGGTTTACACTATTTATATGGAAAGGAGCTTATATTCCTAGGATGCACCCACTATTTATGCCTTGGTTGTGCAATACGGTGGAAAAGGATAATAAAAAAGTTAATAGACAACAACTCCCATCATCACCAACACCACCACCACCATCACTACCCCAACACCTTCCTTCACCAGCATCATTAACAACACCAGCGCCACCTACAATCACACCGGCGACTATAATAGAGGGTAGGTTTTCCGCTATGTTTACGGAACGTTTGAACGATGTTGAGAGGATACACAGAAAATGGAACAGATATACTGAAAAGCAGAAGGCAATAGATGAACAAGTTAAAAAACTGCAGCAAAAGAAGGAGAAGATATAAAAAAAAATGCTGCAGTTTATAAAAAAGCAGGAGGAAGAGAATCGAGCTCCCGATTCTCCGTTGGAAGTTCTGTACAAAAGACGTTATAAATGCGAAATTGGTTTACACTATTTATATGGAAAGGAGCTTATATTCCTAGGATGCACCCACTATTTATGCCTTGGTTGTGCAATACGGTGGAAAAGGATAATAAAAAAGTTAATAGACAACAACTCCCATCATCACCAACACCACCACCACCATCACTACCCCAACACCTTCCTTCACCAGCATCATTAACAACACCAGCGCCACCTACAATCACACCGGCGACTATAATAGAGGGTAGGTTTTCCGCTATGTTTACGGAACGTTTGAACGATGTTGAGAGGATACACAGAAAATGGAACAGATATACTGAAAAGCAGAAGGCAATAGATGAACAAGTTAAAAAACTGCAGCAAAAGAAGGAGAAGATATAAAAAAAATGCTGCAGTTTATAAAAAAGCAGGAGGAAGAGAATCGAGCTCCCGATTCTCCGTTGGAAGTTCTGTACAAAAGACGTTATAAATGCGAAATTGGTTTACACTATTTATATGGAAAGGAGCTTATATTCCTAGGATGTACCCATTATTTATGCCTTGGTTGTGCAAGAGGGTGGAAAAAGTTATCGTGTCCTTACTGCCAACAAGAAATTAACAGTGTACATATGATAAAAAAAGGTGGGGGAATGTTATATCATAGATAAACAGACAACCATAAGAAATGAAAGAAAAAGAAGGTAGTTGTGGGTTCAATATCCAACACTTTTTGGCATGCTCCAACTTTTTGTAGCAAATTATTACGATTGATTCCGGTACAATACTTAACTTCACTTCAATGAAATTTCCAACTGATGTGAAAGATATAAAGTATTTTGAAAAAAACAATAAGGAAATAAGTATAAATGTGTTCGGGTTCGACCGAAAATTGAAAACGGTTGTTGGTCCCTACTACATCACAAAAAAAAAGAAGGAAGTGCATATAAATTAGTTGCTGTTGGAAAGTGAATGTGGGAGTAAAATGCACTATATTTTAATAAAGAATATTTCTAGGTAATTAGTATAAAATGAACATAAAACTTTATAAAAAAAATCTATTCTATTAAATTTATATTATTTTTTTTTTGTTTTTATACTACTTTCAAAACAAATATCGGAACATAACGGTAGTATGATATTTTGCAATAGTTGTCTCTACCATACAACTATACCGGAGAGAATGGTAATCCATAAAGAGAAAGAATGTGGAGAATGCATTCCCAAGATGCCAGAGGGCGAAAAATCAGTTATAAAGATTTCCCATAATGAGCGACAAATGGATCTCCCGTTCACTGCGTATGCTGATTTTGAATGTGTTTTTGAAGAATGCACTAGTGTAAGTAGTAATAGTGTTAACTCTAGATTCTTAAGAAAAAGTGTGCCATGTGCATATGAATTTAATATCAAGTGTATTTTTGATAAGGATTTAGATAAGTTTCGAATGTTTGTTAATAATGATAGTACCATTAATGTAGGGCAACATTTTATAGATAGTTTAATTAACGAGTGTAGGGATATTTATAAGAAATTTTTTGAAAAGGTTATAACCATGATACCATTAACCCCCTTAGAAGAACATTTTTTAAACTCCAAAATTTATCATATTTGCGGCAAAGAACTAGGCGATGAACTAGGCGTTAGAGACCACTGCCATTTATCAGGAAAATATAGAGGTCTGCACATAATTCGTGCAATTTAAATTATAAAGTTCCAAACTTCATTCCAATTTTTTTCCACAATTTTTCAAAGTATGATTGTCACTTATTTTTTAAGGAATTACTTAGTATTAACCCTCCGATGTTCATATGGGTCTGGCCAGACCCAAACGACTTTTAAATTTGTGTATCTCTTTTTTAAAAACTAGCTGAGGCTCATAAGTCTATGACTTCCTAAAATATAGTGTGCTAGACACAGTGAAGCAGTAAAATTAAAATTTGTAGTATATTTGTTGTAAAAAAAATAGTTTTAAGCTACTTTCGTTAATCAAGCTCACACGAGAAACATTTACAAAAAGGCAACCAAACAAAGAACATCAAAAAAAAATGTGTGCCTTAAAAGAATTTATAATAAATTTTTTAAAAACATTTGAGGATGTTTTAATGTTCGAGCACAGGGAGTGCATACAACATTTTTTAACTATGATGGATGAAAATGAGGAGTTTGGTGTTGGGGAGATATTCGAAGATCTAAAGTTGGTGATGGAATAAGATTATAATTATAATTATAGCAATGATATGAATTCTTAATCATAAACAATTACATGTAAAACACCAATTGCTCTAAAACAGTCTGTACTTATGCCTGTCTATATATCTATCCATACAATAATTTTTCATCACCTAATTGAAAACCAAAAGAAAGGCTTATCATAAATTATACACTATTTAAAATTATTAATTCTATGTTCTATCCTATCCTCTCTTACCTACGATGAGGTTTATTGAGTCAAAACACTAGATTTTAATTGGTCAGTGTTTTAACACAATTTTCATTCAATTTCTTATTTTAAACTATTTTATTACTTTATTTCAAGTGCATTGGCTTTTTTTCTGTCTGCTTGCATTTACACATTATGTTTTGGAATATTATTCCTCATAATATTTCGAATCTAATATTTTTAGTCAAATCGCTTGCGTTCACATATTTTCAAGTGCAATGCCTTTTGCTTGTACACATAAACATTGTCTTATGTGTGGTCACACTTAAAGGGGTGTCAAGTGGTTTCATGTTGCAGAAAAATTAAATTAAGAATTTTATATTGTTCTTAGTATTGTTATTGTTCAATAGTTGTGTTATAATAGACACTCTACACATTATTTTTATGTAGTTGTGATGTGTTTTGACAAACTCACTACAATTAGTTTTTTTTTTTTTTTTTTTTTTTTATCTCAATAAGCATTTTTCCACCCTCTTACACAACCAAGACATAAATAATGGGTACATCCGAGGAATATGAGTTGATTTCCATACAAAAATATTTGTTGTGGGTAGAAAAGAGATACAGATATAGAGATAGATAGATAGACATACAGATCTTGTAGAAGCAATTGGAAAATATTGTTGAAAACCTTTCTTTTTTTGTTTTGAATTAGGTGATGAAAAAAAAAAAAAAAAATTTTTTAATATAAATAGAGTAGTTAGAATAAATATTTGTTCATTACAAATTCTTAAATTAACAAAACAAAAAAATGTCAAACCAAAATGTTAACATATTCATAATTGATGATGATGAGGAAACACAGTTGTTTCCAGTTAATAGACAACAACTCCCATCATCACCAACACCACCACCACCATCACTACCCCAACACCTTCCTTCACCAGCATCATCAACAACACCAGCGCCACCTACAATCACAACGGCGACTATAGGTTTTCCGCTATGTTTACGGAACGTTTGAACGATGTTGAGAGGATACACAGAAAATGGAACAGATATACTGAAAAGCAGAAGGCAATAGATGAACAAGTTAAAAAACTGCAGCAAAAGAAGGAGAAGATATAAAAAAAATGCTGCAGTTTATAAAAAAGCAGGAGGAAGAGAATCGAGCTCCCGATTCTCCGTTGGAAGTTCTGTACAAAAGACGTTATAAATGCGAAATTGGTTTACACTATTTATATGGAAAGGAGCTTATATTCCTAGGATGCACCCACTATTTATGCCTTGGTTGTGCAATACGGTGGAAAAGGATAATAAAAAAGTTAATAGACAACAACTCCCATCATCACCAACACCACCACCACCATCACTACCCCAACACCTTCCTTCACCAGCATCATTAACAACACCAGCCCCACCTACAATCACACCGGCGACTATAATAGAGGGTAGGTTTTCCGCTATGTTTACGGAACGTTTGAACGATGTTGAGAGGATACACAGAAAATGGAACAGATATACTGAAAAGCAGAAGGCAATAGATGAACAAGTTAAAAAACTGCAGCAAAAGAAGGAGAAGATATAAAAAAAATGCTGCAGTTTATAAAAAAGCAGGAGGAAGAGAATCGAGCTCCCGATTCTCCGTTGGAAGTTCTGTACAAAACAAATATTATAAATGCGAAATTGGTTTACACTATTTATATGGAAAGGAGCTTATATTCCTAGGATGCACCCACTATTTATGCCTTGGTTGTGCAAGACGGTGGAAAAGGATAATAAAAAAGTTAATAGACAACAACTCCCATCATCACCAACACCACCATCACTACCCCAACACCTTCCTTCACCAGCATCATTAACAACACCAGCGCCACCTACAATCACACCGGCGACTATAATAGAGGGTAGGTTTTCCGCTATGTTTACGGAACGTTTGAACGATGTTGAGAGGATACACAGAAAATGGAACAGATATACTGAAAAGCAGAAGGCAATAGATGAACAAGTTAAAAAACTGCAGCAAAAGAAGGAGAAGATATAAAAAAAAATGCTGCAGTTTATAAAAAAGCAGGAGGAAGAGAATCGAGCTCCCGATTCTCCGATGGAAGTTCTGTACAAAAGACGTTATAAATGCGAAATTGGTTTACACTATTTATATGGAAAGGAGCTTATATTCCTAGGATGCACCCAATTTTTATGCCTTGGTTGTGCAAGACGGTGGAAAAGGATAATAAAAAAGTTAATAGACAACAACTCCCATCATCACCAACACCACCACCACCATCACTACCCCAACACCTTCCTTCACCAGCATCATCAACAACACCAGCGCCACCTACAATCACACCGGCGACTATAATAGAGGGTAGGTTTTCCGCTATGTTTACGGAACGTTTGAACGATGTTGAGAGGATACACAGAAAATGGAACAGATATACTGAAAAGCAGAAGGCAATAGATGAACAAGTTAAAAAACTGCAGCAAAAGAAGGAGAAGATATAAAAAAAAATGCTGCAGTTTATAAAAAAGCAGGAGGAATAGAATCGAGCTCCCGATTCTCCGTTGGAAGTTCTGTACAAAAGACGTTATAAATGCGAAACTGGTTTACACTATTTATATGGAAAGGAGCTTATATTCCTAGGATGCACCCACTATTTATGCCTTGGTTGTGCAAGACGGTGGAAAAGAATAATAAAAAAGTTAATAGACAACAACTCCCATCATCACCAACACCACCACCACCATCACTACCCCAACACCTTCCTTCACCAGCATCATCAACAACACCAGCGCCACCTACAATCACACCGGCGACTATAATAGAGGGTAGGTTTTCCGCTATGTTTACGGAACGTTTGAACGATGTTGAGAGGATACACAGAAAATGGAACAGATATACTGAAAAGCAGAAGGCAATAGATGAACAAGTTAAAAATCTGCAGCAAAAGAAGGAGAAGATAAAAAAAAAATGCTGCAGTTTATAAAAAAGCAGGAGGAATAGAATCGAGCTCCCGATTCTCCGTTGGAAGTTCTGTACAAAAGACGTTATAAATGCGAAATTGGTTTACACTATTTATATGGAAAGGAGCTTATATTCCTAGGATGCACCCACTATTTATGCCTTGGTTGTGCAAGACGGTGGAAAAGAATAATAAAAAAGTTAATAGACAACAACTCCCATCATCACCAACACCACCACCACCATCACTACCCCAACACCTTCCTTCACCAGCATCATCAACAACACCAGCGCCACCTACAATCACACCGGCGACTATAATAGAGGGTAGGTTTTCCGCTATGTTTACGGAACGTTTGAACGATGTTGAGAGGATACACAGAAAATGGAACAGATATACTGAAAAGCAGAAGGCAATAGATGAACAAGTTAAAAAACTGCAGCAAAAGAAGGAGAAGATATAAAAAAAATGCTGCAGTTTATAAAAAAGCAGGAGGAAGAGAATCGAGCTCCCGATTCTCCGTTGGAAGTTCTGTACAAAAGACGTTATAAATGCGAAATTGGTTTACACTATTTATATGGAAAGGAGCTTATATTCCTAGGATGCACCCACTATTTATGCCTTGGTTGTGCAAGACGGTGGAAAAGGATAATAAAAAAGTTAATAGACAACAACTCCCATCATCACCAACACCACCACCACCATCACTACCCCAACACCTTTCTTCACCAGCATCATCAACAACACCAGCGCCACCTACAATCACACCGGCGACTATAATAGAGGGTAGGTTTTCCGCTATGTTTACGGAACGTTTGAACGATGTTGAGAGGATACACAGAAAATGGAACAGATATACTGAAAAGCAGAAGGCAATAGATGAACAAGTTAAAAAACTGCAGCAAAAGAAGGAGAAGATATAAAAAAAATGCTGCAGTTTATAAAAAAGCAGGAGGAAGAGAATCGAGCTCCCGATTCTCCGTTGGAAGTTCTGTACAAAAGACGTTATAAATGCGAAACTGGTTTACACTATTTATATGGAAAGGAGCTTATATTCCTAGGATGTACCCATTATTTATGCCTTGGTTGTGCAAGAGGGTGGAAAAAGTTATCGTGTCCTTACTGCCAACAAGAAATTAACAGTGTACATATGATAAAAAAAAGGTGGGGGAATGTTATATCATAGATAAACAGACAACCATAAGAAATGAAAGAAAAAGAAGGTAGTTGTGGGTTCAATATCCAACACTTTTTGGCATGCTCCAACTTTTTGTAGCAAATTATTACGCTTGATTCCGGTACAATACTTAACTTCACTTCAATGAAATTTCCAACTGATGTGAAAGATATAAAGTATTTTGAAAAAAACAATAAGGAAATAAGTATAAATGTGTTCGGGTTCGACCGAAAATTGAAAACGGTTGTTGGTCCCTACTACATCACAAAAAAAAAGAAGGAAGTGCATATAAATTAGTTGCTGTTGGAAAGTGAATGTGGGAGTAAAATGCACTATATTTTAATAAAGAATATTTCTAGGTAATTAGTATAAAATGAACATAAAACTTTATAAAAAAAATCTATTCTATTAAATTTATATTATTTTTTTTTTTGTTTTTATACTACTTTCAAAACAAATATCGGAACATAACGGTAGTATGATATTTTGCAATAGTTGTCTCTACCATACAACTATACCGGAGAGAATGGTAATCCATAAAGAGAAAGAATGTGGAGAATGCATTCCCAAGATGCCAGAGGGAGAAAAATCAGTTATAAAGATTTCCCATAATGAGCGACAAATGGATCTCCCGTTCACTGCGTATGCTGATTTTGAATGTGTTTTTGAAGAATGCACTAGTGTAAGTAGTAATAGTGTTAACTCTAGATTCTTAAGAAAAAGTGTGCCATGTGCATATGAATTTAATATCAAGTGTATTTTTGATAAGGATTTAGATAAGTTTCGAATGTTTGTTAATAATGATAGTACCATTAATGTAGGGCAACATTTTATAGATAGTTTAATTAACGAGTGTAGGGATATTTATAAGAAATTTTTTGAAAAGGTTATAACCATGATACCATTAACCCCCTTAGAAGAACATTTTTTAAACTCCAAAATTTATCATATTTGCGGCAAAGAACTAGGCGATGAACTAGGCGTTAGAGACCACTGCCATTTATCAGGAAAATATAGAGGTCTGCACATAATTCGTGCAATTTAAATTATAAAGTTCCAAACTTCATTCCAATTTTTTTCCACAATTTTTCAAAGTATGATTGTCACTTATTTTTTAAGGAATTACTTAGTATTAACCCTCCGATGTTCATATGGGTCTGGCCAGACCCAAACGACTTTTAAATTTGTGTATCTCTTTTTTAAAAACTAGCTGAGGCTCATAAGTCTATGACTTCCTAAAATATAGTGTGCTAGACACAGTGAAGTAGTAAAATTAAAATTTGTAGTATATTTGTTGTAAAAAAAAATAGTTTTAAGCTACTTTCGTTAATCAAGCTCACACGAGAAACATTTACAAAAAGGCAACCAAACAAAGAACATCAAAAAAAAATGTGTGCCTTAAAAGAATTTATAATAAATTTTTTAAAAACATTTGAGGATGTTTTAATGTTCGAGCACAGGGAGTGCATACAACATTTTTTAACTATGATGGATGAAAATGAGGAGTTTGGTGTTGGGGATTTTAACGATGCAGAGCCACATTTCGAATGCTGCCCGTGGTACAGTCCGACTTGTGAGGAGGGTTCTAGTCCGTGCAGGTGCACAGTTTATCTTTTAAGAAAAGTAATCGTAGTAAATCTAATTAATTCTTACACATTAATCTATAATAAAGAATAATTATAAAAACAAAAATTTATATATACATGTTTTTTTCCTTTTATTTTATTTTATATTTATTTTCTAATTTCAGTAAATAAAATGTATCCCAATACAAATAAAATTAATAACTGCAGTGTGCACATACATATAGCGTACCACACTTAGTCGATAACGCAGGCACACTGCATAATTGTAACTAAACAAAATCGTCACTAGCTGCCTTAGTTTTTTTTGTCTCAGAAGCTTTTGGCAGTTCTTTCGAACGCCTAATTTATTGTCTGGATAACCGAGGGTTATTACAAGCTGAAGGTGCTAATTAAATAAAAAGTTTTTAAATAGATAACTAACTATGATATTATATTGCAGGTATCAACAAAATTTTACATAAATTTAAAGTATGGAGTTCCATTAAAATGATTATTTGTGATACAAAAAATGCCAATACAGGAAAAAAATGGAATTGTTCATTTACTACCACCACCATCACTACCCCAACACCTTCCTTCACCAGCATCATCAACAACACCAGCGCCACCTACAATCACACCGGCGACTATAATAGAGGGTAGGTTTTCCGCTATGTTTACGGAACGTTTGAACGATGTTGAGAGGATACACAGAAAATGGAACAGATATACTGAAAAGCAGAAGGCAATAGATGAACAAGTTAAAAAACTGCAGCAAAAGAAGGAGAAGATATAAAAAAAAATGCTGCAGTTTATAAAAAAGCAGGAGGAAGAGAATCGAGCTCCCGATTCTCCGTTGGAAGTTCTGTACAAAAGACGTTATAAATGCGAAATTGGTTTACACTATTTATATGGAAAGGAGCTTATATTCCTAGGATGCACCCACTATTTATGCCTTGGTTGTGCAAGACGGTGGAAAAGGATAATAAAAAAGTTAATAGACAACAACTCCCATCATCACCAACACCATCACTACCCCAACACCTTCCTTCACCAGCATCATTAACAACACCAGCGCCACCTACAATCACACCGGCGACTATAATAGAGGGTAGGTTTTCCGCTATGTTTACGGAACGTTTGAACGATGTTGAGAGGATACACAGAAAATGGAACAGATATACTGAAAAGCAGAAGGCAATAGATGAACAAGTTAAAAAACTGCAGCAAAAGAAGGAGAAGATATAAAAAAATGCTGCAGTTTATAAAAAAGCAGGAGGAAGAGAATCGAGCTCCCGATTCTCCGTTGGAAGTTCTGTACAAAAGACGTTATAAATGCGAAATTGGTTTACACTATTTATATGGAAAGGAGCTTATATTCCTAGGATGCACCCACTATTTATGCCTTGGTTGTGCAAGACGGTGGAAAAGGATAATAAAAAAGTTAATAGACAACAACTCCCATCATCACCAACACCACCATCACTACCCCAACACCTTCCTTCACCAGCATCATCAACAACACCAGCGCCACCTACAATCACACCGGCGACTATAATAGAGGGTAGGTTTTCCGCTATGTTTACGGAACGTTTGAACGATGTTGAGAGGATACACAGAAAATGGAACAGATATACTGAAAAGCAGAAGGCAATAGATGAACAAGTTAAAAAACTGCAGCAAAAGAAGAAGATATAAAAAAAAATGCTGCAGTTTATAAAAAAGCAGGAGGAAGAGAATCGAGCTCCCGATTCTCCGTTGGAAGTTCTGTACAAAAGACGTTATAAATGCGAAATTGGTTTACACTATTTATATGGAAAGGAGCTTATATTCCTAGGATGCACCCACTATTTATGCCTTGGTTGTGCAAGACGGTGGAAAAGGATAATAAAAAAGTTAATAGACAACAACTCCCATCATCACCAACACCATCACTACCCCAACACCTTCCTTCACCAGCATCATTAACAACACCAGCGCCACCTACAATCACACCGGCGACTATAATAGAGGGTAGGTTTTCCGCTATGTTTACGGAACGTTTGAACGATGTTGAGAGGATACACAGAAAATGGAACAGATATACTGAAAAGCAGAAGGCAATAGATGAACAAGTTAAAAAACTGCAGCAAAAGAAGAAGATATAAAAAAAATGCTGCAGTTTATAAAAAAGCAGGAGGAAGAGAATCGAGCTCCCGATTCTCCGTTGGAAGTTCTGTACAAAAGACGTTATAAATGCGAAATTGGTTTACACTATTTATATGGAAAGAAGCTTATATTCCTAGGATGCACCCACTATTTATGCCTTGGTTGTGCAAGACGGTGGAAAAGGATAATAAAAAAGTTAATAGACAACAACTCCCATCATCACCAACACCACCACCACCATCACTACCCCAACACCTTCCTTCACCAGCATCATCAACAACACCAGCGCCACCTACAATCACACCGGCGACTATAATAGAGGGTAGGTTTTCCGCTATGTTTACGGAACGTTTGAACGATGTTGAGAGGATACACAGAAAATGGAACAGATATACTGAAAAGCAGAAGGCAATAGATGAACAAGTTAAAAAACTGCAGCAAAAGAAGGAGAAGATATAAAAAAAAAATGCTGCAGTTTATAAAAAAGCAGGAGGAAGAGAATCGAGCTCCCGATTCTCCGTTGGAAGTTCTGTACAAAAGACGTTATAAATGCGAAATTGGTTTACACTATTTATATGGAAAGGAGCTTATATTCCTAGGATGTACCCATTATTTATGCCTTGGTTGTGCAAGAGGGTGGAAAAAGTTATCGTGTCCTTACTGCCAACAAGAAATTACCAGTGTACATATGATAAAAAAAGGTGGGGGAATGTTATATCATAGATAAACAGACAACCATAAGAAATGAAAGAAAAAGAAGGTAGTTGTGGGTTCAATATCCAACACTTTTTGGCATGCTCCAACTTTTTGTAGCAAATTATTACGCTTGATTCCGGTACAATACTTAACTTCACTTCAATGAAATTTCCAACTGATGTGAAAGATATAAAGTATTTTGAAAAAAACAATAAGGAAATAAGTATAAATGTGTTCGGGTTCGACCGAAAATTGAAAACGGTTGTTGGTCCCTACTACATCACAAAAAAAAAGAAGGAAGTGCATATAAATTAGTTGCTGTTGGAAAGTGAATGTGGGAGTAAAATGCACTATATTTTAATAAAGAATATTTCTAGGTAATTAGTATAAAATGAACATAAAACTTTATAAAAAAAATCTATTCTATTAAATTTATATTATTTTTTTTTTTGTTTTTATACTACTTTCAAAACAAATATCGGAACATAACGGTAGTATGATATTTTGCAATAGTTGTCTCTACCATACAACTATACCGGAGAGAATGGTAATCCATAAAGAGAAAGAATGTGGAGAATGCATTCCCAAGATGCCAGAGGGAGAAAAATCAGTTATAAAGATTTCCCATAATGAGCGACAAATGGATCTCCCGTTCACTGCGTATGCTGATTTTGAATGTGTTTTTGAAGAATGCACTAGTGTAAGTAGTAATAGTGTTAACTCTAGATTCTTAAGAAAAAGTGTGCCATGTGCATATGAATTTAATATCAAGTGTATTTTTGAAAAGGATTTAGATAAGTTTCGAATGTTTGTTAATAATGATAGTACCATTAATGTAGGGCAACATTTTATAGATAGTTTAATTAACGAGTGTAGGGATATTTATAAGAAATTTTTTGAAAAGGTTATAACCATGATACCATTAACCCCCTTAGAAGAACATTTTTTAAACTCCAAAATTTATCATATTTGCGGCAAAGAACTAGGCGATGAACTAGGCGTTAGAGACCACTGCCATTTATCAGGAAAATATAGAGGTCTGCACATAATTCGTGCAATTTAAATTATAAAGTTCCAAACTTCATTCCAATTTTTTTCCACAATTTTTCAAAGTATGATTGTCACTTATTTTTTAAGGAATTACTTAGTATTAACCCTCCGATGTTCATATGGGTCTGGCCAGACCCAAACGACTTTTAAATTTGTGTATCTCTTTTTTAAAAACTAGCTGAGGCTCATAAGTCTATGACTTCCTAAAATATAGTGTGCTAGACACAGTGAAGTAGTAAAATTAAAATTTGTAGTATATTTGTTGTAAAAAAAATAGTTTTAAGCTACTTTCGTTAATCAAGCTCACACGAGAAACATTTACAAAAAGGCAACCAAACAAAGAACATCAAAAAAAAATGTGTGCCTTAAAAGAATTTATAATAAATTTTTTAAAAACATTTGAGGATGTTTTAATGTTCGAGCACAGGGAGTGCATACAACATTTTTTAACTATGATGGATGAAAATGAGGAGTTTGGTGTTGGGGATTTTAACGATGCAGAGCCACATTTCGAATGCTGCCCGTGGTACAGTCCGACTTGTGAGGAGGGTTCTAGTCCGTGCAGGTGCACAGTTTATCTTTTAAGAAAAGTAATCGTAGTAAATCTAATTAATTCTTACACATTAATCTATAATAAAGAATAATTATAAAAACAAAAATGTATATATACATGTTTTTTCCTTTTATTTTATTTTATATTTATTTTCTAATTTCAGTAAATAAAATGTATCCCAATACAAATAAAATTAATAACTGCAGTGTGCACATACATATAGCGTACCACACTTAGTCGATAACGCAGGCACACTGCATAATTGTAACTAAACCAAATCGGCACTAGCTGCCTTAGTTTTTTTTGTCTCAGAAGCTTTTGGCAGTTCTTTCGAACGCCTAATTTATTGTCTGGATAACCGAGGGTTATTACAAGCTGAAGGTGCTAATTAAATAAAAAGTTTTTAAATAGATAACTAACTATGATATTATATTGCAGGTATCAACAAAATTTTACATAAATTTAAAGTATGGAGTTCCATTAAAATGATTATTTGTGATACAAAAAATGCCAATACAGGAAAAAAATGGAATTGTTCATTTACTACCACCACCATCACTACCCCAACACCTTCCTTCACCAGCATCATCAACAACACCAGCGCCACCTACAATCACACCGGCGACTATAATAGAGGGTAGGTTTTCCGCTATGTTTACGGAACGTTTGAACGATGTTGAGAGGATACACAGAAAATGGAACAGATATACTGAAAAGCAGAAGGCAATAGATGAACAAGTTAAAAAACTGCAGCAAAAGAAGGAGAAGATATAAAAAAAAATGCTGCAGTTTATAAAAAAGCAGGAGGAAGAGAATCGAGCTCCCGATTCTCCGTTGGAAGTTCTGTACAAAAGACGTTATAAATGCGAAATTGGTTTACACTATTTATATGGAAAGGAGCTTATATTCCTAGGATGCACCCACTATTTATGCCTTGGTTGTGCAAGACGGTGGAAAAGGATAATAAAAAAGTTAATAGACAACAACTCCCATCATCACCAACACCATCACTACCCCAACACCTTCCTTCACCAGCATCATTAACAACACCAGCGCCACCTACAATCACACCGGCGACTATAATAGAGGGTAGGTTTTCCGCTATGTTTACGGAACGTTTGAACGATGTTGAGAGGATACACAGAAAATGGAACAGATATACTGAAAAGCAGAAGGCAATAGATGAACAAGTTAAAAAACTGCAGCAAAAGAAGGAGAAGATATAAAAAAAATGCTGCAGTTTATAAAAAAGCAGGAGGAAGAGAATCGAGCTCCCGATTCTCCGTTGGAAGTTCTGTAAAAAAGACGTTATAAATGCGAAATTGGTTTACACTATTTATATGGAAAGGAGCTTATATTCCTAGGATGCACCCACTATTTATGCCTTGGTTGTGCAAGACGGTGGAAAAGGATAATAAAAAAGTTAATAGACAACAACTCCCATCATCACCAACACCATCACTACCCCAACACCTTCCTTCACCAGCATCATTAACAACACCAGCGCCACCTACAATCACACCGGCGACTATAATAGAGGGTAGGTTTTCCGCTATGTTTACGGAACGTTTGAACGATGTTGAGAGGATACACAGAAAATGGAACAGATATACTGAAAAGCAGAAGGCAATAGATGAACAAGTTAAAAAACTGCAGCAAAAGAAGAAGATATAAAAAAAATGCTGCAGTTTATAAAAAAGCAGGAGGAAGAGAATCGAGCTCCCGATTCTCCGTTGGAAGTTCTGTACAAAAGACGTTATAAATGCGAAATTGGTTTACACTATTTATATGGAAAGAAGCTTATATTCCTAGGATGCACCCACTATTTATGCCTTGGTTGTGCAAGACGGTGGAAAAGGATAATAAAAAAGTTAATAGACAACAACTCCCATCATCACCAACACCACCACCACCATCACTACCCCAACACCTTCCTTCACCAGCATCATCAACAACACCAGCGCCACCTACAATCACACCGGCGACTATAATAGAGGGTAGGTTTTCCGCTATGTTTACGGAACGTTTGAACGATGTTGAGAGGATACACAGAAAATGGAACAGATATACTGAAAAGCAGAAGGCAATAGATGAACAAGTTAAAAAACTGCAGCAAAAGAAGGAGAAGATATAAAAAAAAATGCTGCAGTTTATAAAAAAGCAGGAGGAAGAGAATCGAGCTCCCGATTCTCCGTTGGAAGTTCTGTACAAAAGACGTTATAAATGCGAAATTGGTTTACACTATTTATATGGAAAGGAGCTTATATTCCTAGGATGTACCCATTATTTATGCCTTGGTTGTGCAAGAGGGTGGAAAAAGTTATCGTGTCCTTACTGCCAACAAGAAATTACCAGTGTACATATGATAAAAAAAGGTGGGGGAATGTTATATCATAGATAAACAGACAACCATAAGAAATGAAAGAAAAAGAAGGTAGTTGTGGGTTCAATATCCAACACTTTTTGGCATGCTCCAACTTTTTGTAGCAAATTATTACGCTTGATTCCGGTACAATACTTAACTTCACTTCAATGAAATTTCCAACTGATGTGAAAGATATAAAGTATTTTGAAAAAAACAATAAGGAAATAAGTATAAATGTGTTCGGGTTCGACCGAAAATTGAAAACGGTTGTTGGTCCCTACTACATCACAAAAAAAAAGAAGGAAGTGCATATAAATTAGTTGCTGTTGGAAAGTGAATGTGGGAGTAAAATGCACTATATTTTAATAAAGAATATTTCTAGTTAATTAGTATAAAATGAACATAAAACTTTATAAAAAAAATCTATTCTATTAAATTTATATTATTTTTTTTTTTGTTTTTATACTACTTTCAAAACAAATATCGGAACATAACGGTAGTATGATATTTTGCAATAGTTGTCTCTACCATACAACTATACCGGAGAGAATGGTAATCCATAAAGAGAAAGAATGTGGAGAATGCATTCCCAAGATGCCAGAGGGAGAAAAATCAGTTATAAAGATTTCCCATAATGAGCGACAAATGGATCTCCCGTTCACTGCGTATGCTGATTTTGAATGTGTTTTTGAAGAATGCACTAGTGTAAGTAGTAATAGTGTTAACTCTAGATTCTTAAGAAAAAGTGTGCCATGTGCATATGAATTTAATATCAAGTGTATTTTTGATAAGGATTTAGATAAGTTTCGAATGTTTGTTAATAATGATAGTACCATTAATGTAGGGCAACATTTTATAGATAGTTTAATTAACGAGTGTAGGGATATTTATAAGAAATTTTTTGAAAAGGTTATAACCATGATACCATTAACCCCCTTAGAAGAACATTTTTTAAACTCCAAAATTTATCATATTTGCGGCAAAGAACTAGGCGATGAACTAGGCGTTAGAGACCACTGCCATTTATCAGGAAAATATAGAGGTCTGCACATAATTCGTGCAATTTAAATTATAAAGTTCCAAACTTCATTCCAATTTTTTTCCACAATTTTTCAAAGTATGATTGTCACTTATTTTTTAAGGAATTACTTAGTATTAACCCTCCGATGTTCATATGGGTCTGGCCAAACCCAAACGACTTTTAAATTTGTGTATCTCTTTTTTAAAAACTAGCTGAGGCTCATAAGTCTATGACTTCCTAAAATATAGTGTGCTAGACACAGTGAAGTAGTAAAATTAAAATTTGTAGTATATTTGTTGTAAAAAAAATAGTTTTAAGCTACTTTCGTTAATCAAGCTCACACGAGAAACATTTACAAAAAGGCAACCAAACAAAGAACATCAAAAAAAAATGTGTGCCTTAAAAGAATTTATAATAAATTTTTTAAAAACATTTGAGGATGTTTTAATGTTCGAGCACAGGGAGTGCATACAACATTTTTTAACTATGATGGATGAAAATGAGGAGTTTGGTGTTGGGGATTTTAACGATGCAGAGCCACATTTCGAATGCTGCCCGTGGTACAGTCCGACTTGTGAGGAGGGTTCTAGTCCGTGCAGGTGCACAGTTTATCTTTTAAGAAAAGTAATCGTAGTAAATCTAATTAATTCTTACACATTAATCTATAATAAAGAATAATTATAAAAACAAAAATGTATATATACATGTTTTTTCCTTTTATTTTATTTTATATTTATTTTCTAATTTCAGTAAATAAAATGTATCCCAATACAAATAAAATTAATAACTGCAGTGTGCACATACATATAGCGTACCACACTTAGTCGATAACGCAGGCAAACTGCATAATTGTAACTAAACCAAATCGGCACTAGCTGCCTTAGTTTTTTTTGTCTCAGAAGCTTTTGGCAGTTCTTTCGAACGCCTAATTTATTTTCTGGATAACCGAGGGTTATTACAAGCTGAAGGTGCTAATTAAATAAAAAGTTTTTAAATAGATAACTAACTATGATATTATATTGCAGGTATCAACAAAATTTTACATAAATTTAAAGTATGGAGTTCCATTAAAATGATTATTTGTGATACAAAAAATGCCAATACAGGAAAAAAAATGGAATTGTTCATTTACTGCAGACATCTTCTCAGGAAAAATCTTTTTCACCTCCGCAATATGTTGGTTGTCAAGATCATGTTTTAGATTTGATTCTAAAGCATGTCATGAATGAAATTACCGAATACGAAAAACTTAAACAAAACTTCAAGCAAAGCGATATCATATTGGAAATACACAGAATCAAGTGGCGTGATGACATGCAGTATTTGTACGAACTAGGACAAGCATTCAAGTATTATGAGAAAAATAACTTATTTCCTTTTATCAAACTCCGTGTATTACCAGCACTCAGTAGCGCCCGCTGGAATTCCAGAGACAGGACAGAACTTTTGACAATTTGTCAATTTATATGCAGCGCATGGTACGATATATGGTTTGCAGATCAACGTTTTCGCCACAATAACACTAACACACACATTGGTTTATTGGCAAAAGTAAGAGATAAACCAACCACTTTGTGTCAATTTAACAAAGCACGCACAGCATCTCCCTTTGTGCCTACAATGTAGGCCCTACATACACAAATTGAAACATACATAAAAATAAATAATACAGAGAAAGAGAAAAAAGTTGGCGTTCTCTTGAACTTACAAGTTGGAGTAATAAAATACTCTTACTTTGTTGGTTTGCCTGTTAACACTCACACACACATCGTTTTAGTTAAACTCTTAACTTAACAAAAAAAAATATTGCGCTCTAGTTAAACAACAAATTAAGGAATTCTTAATTTGTTAACGAAAAATGATAATCGTTCTACTGTGGTATAATTAAGAGAAAAAATACAGTCCACTACAAAAATTAACTTACACTAAAAAAGAAAATAATATATTCTTAATTATTATTCCTTATTGTATTGTGTATAACACTAACCCATTTATGTATATAAATGCTGTTGAGAAGTTCTCAAACCACCCCAACCACATTTACAATATTTTTAAAATTTTATTTTAAAACAAACCCGAAGACCAAAGAAAAGGCAGGCCCGAAAATCAAAAGGATAGAGCAGCTCTGAATGCTCATAAGAAATCTAAGGCGCCAGGTAAACCCAAAGTTGTCTAGCCAGCATCGCGTCCGATGCCAGCTAACCCCGTATCACCTAGTGATGCAAATCTACGCACTAGAGATCCGTTTTCCGAATCCATATTCGGACGTGAATTGTCCATACGAGAACTAGATTCTCGTACCTTCTTTCAACCAACATTGATTGCAGCCCTGGAGATATCTCGCAAAACAACTGACTCCTGAATATGTTGACTATTACCACACTTTCTGTGTATGGGCTAGAATCATACACTTGAAGAGCAAGAATCAAGTTCGCTTATCCCAGGAAGAAGAGTGGTTTCTAGACATAATTAGAAATCGTGAATACAGTCTTCTTGAACCTATGTCTACCTATCTTCGAGGGATAGGTAACATAACTACCATTACAGGTCAACACCTGTACCCATCTTTTCCGACATTACCTATTGCTACGGTATCAGGACAAGAAGGTTTCTTCGGAGCCATCGTTTTAAATTAAAAGCTCTACCCGTTTATTATTAATTAAAAAAAAAACAGAACCTCGTATCTCAGGCATCTAATTTTAAAAACACGTAACTCATGTCATGTAATATTTTTACAGTGCACAAGTTAGAAAACGCAATTTATTAATAATATTATGCGTTTGGATGAAACGACAGGTTTATTTGTTGAGGATTTAGAAAAATCAACTTCTTCGCTAGAGTTGCAAAGTTCTGGTAATTCTTCTGAAAGTTTAAATACGAGTATAGAATCAAATGGAAAGGATGTTTCACATCACCCTAAAAAACAGTTTTAGATGAATGTTCGGGATTATCATCAAGACAACGAGCTCGGAAATATCAAGCAACCGTTCAAGATTGGGAAAGAAGTAAAGTCAAAAAGGCACGAGAAACAGGTTAGTCATATTATAGTGTGAGCAAAAAAAACAGTGATCAACAATTATTACTAAGAAACGCTCGAGAAATGAAACCAGGTTGTTATTCCAGAAAATGTAAAAAGAGCGTAAATAAAAAATGTAATGAAATTACAGAAGGCATGAGGAAAAAATTTTTCAATTCTATTTGGAATGATCTGACCTGGGATCAAAGACGACAATACGTTGTTGCATTAGTAACCGATCTGATAATAATAATGAGTCTCGGCGAAGCTGTAGTCTAAAATATCATTTACTTATAAATAATCAAAGTTTACAAGTATGTAAAAAAAATTTTTTTAACACAATTGGCATTGGTGAGTGACAAGTATTAAATTCGGTCAAGAAAAGTAATGATAGTGGGATTTTAAAAAATTCAAAACTGAAAAATACACGAAAAAGCTGTAAAAAAGATAAATTTAAGAAAGAACATGTACAAAATTTCTTGACTGATTTGCCAAAACTTGAATCTCATTATTGCAGAAAGGATAGTGCAAAATTGTATTTGGAAAATATATATCAGTCAGTTCTAGATGTTTATCGAGATTTCGTGAAGAACATTAATGATCTAAAAGTTTCAAGAAATGAGATAGCATGCTATGGATTTTTACGCAAGGAAATGGAATCAATGAATGTTAGTATTTATTTACCCCGGAAAGATTTTTGCGACACATGTTTTTCTTTTAAAAATAAAAACATTCCTGAAGATGTGTATTCTCGCCATTTGGCAGACAAAAATAGAGCTCGAGAAGAGAAACAAAATATATAAACAAAAAGCAGCACGCAGTGGTTTAAAACAAATAGCTATCAACACTATAGATGTTCATAAAAATACAATTCAGCATATTATCACATTCAGCAAGGAAGATATATTTTGAAATAATAGGAATCAAGCCAGAAGATAGCACAGTTTATTTTGAAGTTTGTAATTGCAAATTAGCATACCCTAAAATAGTTAGATCTACTGAAAACAGTTTTGTCTGGTATTTCTGGGTCAATAGCATTATAAAATTAAAACTAGAGTTATCAGGCTCTATAGAGAATCAAAGCCATTTTGAAAAGCTAATCGACAATATTAACACATTTTATTCAATATCAGACAATTCAACAGAGCACTCTTTATTTGACATAATAACAGCATACAATGTCGAAAAAACAGTCGGATTACAAATCAGCAAACGATGTGCTTGATCTATACAAATTAGAAGTGACAGAGGACATTAAGAACCAGGTAGCCATAGCAGGCAAAACACCTGATGACCTGATGAAGCATACTCACGGTAGAGATGTTTGGATAGTTGGTATGTGTCCTGAAGAGGTCAGTGATATGTATGGAGGAACCCAATTTAACTTTGAAAAAATGCAAGAGTTCAAAAAAGTATGTTCTGATTATGGTGAAGCACTCAATCGGGGTACTCAATCAAAAGCATTACACTTTAGCTCACAAGTAATATTTGAGGTTGGGCCTGAATCAAGACGAGTTAAGAAAGCAGAAGGAGATAAGTGTTGGAAGTTTAGATTTGAAAACACAGTTGACAATGTAACAACATTCAGCACAGTGATGGTTGCAACATATAAAAGTAGTAAAGCACCTAACACTCAGCCAGAATTGCACAATAAGGTCTTAGTTCTAACAGTAAAACAAGCCAGTTTACTAGCTACATCTACTTTGTGCATGATGATGCCTTGTTGTGTTAGTATGGGGAAACCTTTATTGACGCCACTAGCTGGAGCTATATTTAGCAAAGATGATTTAGAGAATATTATGCGCTCAAATAACATTGTTATAAATGATGCACATAAAGCATCATTACTTTGCAGCCTAATTGCTAGCTGTCAGAGCAGAGGGCATTATCTAACTCATAGCAAGTGTCACATTGCAGTATGTGCTGCACTATGTGCAACAAAAAATATGAAAGAGAGATATGCAGCATATGCTATAGTTATTAAAACTATGAAACAGTATCAGTCCCGTGGGAAAACATTTTCTATAGATAAGTTTAGATTGATAGCTGGTTATGCTACTGGAGGTATACCTTCTGATTTCTCACCTGCTGTAGTGTACCTCATAAGTTGCCACCGCCTACCCTTAAACTACTCTTAAATCTATACACACCAACCTAAATAGAGTAGGGTAATTATGCAAGATCAAATAACGGCATTTACCAATCGACACACATTGATTGGAATGCAAGTTAATTAGGGCATAAGTATGATAAAACAAACGAACAATTCTACTCAATAAGAATTGTAAATTGAGTGACAAATAGGAATGAGTGTAACCGCAAATATTCCTATTGGTCAAAGCAATTGTAATCAGGGTAATTATGCATATGTCCATAATATCGACAAAGACAGCTAGAACTTTATCGATAAGTAGAATAAGTAAGACAGGCTAAGTTAAAAACTCATGAATAGTATTTAAGTGCATGTAAATTAAAAATAAAGTAGACTTGAAATTATCAATCTATATCGGCAATAACTTGCCTTGCATTTTTAATTACAAGCTCTCATATCTTTCGGCAGTTCCTTTGAACGCCTATCCAAGCAGCTGAAACCCTGACAGCTAGTTAAACTAACCAAGGGCTATAGGGAATAAAAATCCAATACACAAGGACATACTTTACACTAGAAACACCACTTCCAACACCACATGGCGATCCTGCCAGGAGGAACAACAACAAATTAATTATTTCCTTCCAATTAATTAGATCCTTCCAAACTAAAAATTAGTTGAAGATCCTGCTAACCAAAATTTTTAAATTCCAAAAAAAAGTTTGCCTTTGTAATTAGACTAGAGAAAATTTTTTGATGTCCTTAGAGGTGGAAATAGACAAAATTGTTGCACGCTGGGAGTTATATCTGGAAAACAGCAATGAAGAAGAATATGAGCCAGATCCAGTAGAAGAATCGACACCCTGCTATGTACCTCTACCACTAAACGCAGGTCCAAAGGCTATTACCCTGGAAGAATACAAGAAGCGGCAAATAAAACCAATAAGCGTGAAGACCATTGAAAAGCAATTCCAAAAGAAAAAGAAGAAGAGGGCAGGCAAGCAGTACCAAAAAAGGAAAGAGTTAGCGATCTTATACAGAGAACTACATATGGCAACAGAAAAAATAAAACAGACAGAAATAAGGTCGCAAATCAGGGCATTCCATAAGGAAAAAACAATTAAAAATACATAAATACATATTTTGTAATAACAATACAAAAAAAAAAAAAAAAAATATATATATACATTTATTTACTTCATAATTAAATACAATCGTTAAGAGAATATTATCAAGATGGCATGGTGGAAGAACATTCTAAAAGCA
Organism: Pollenia amentaria; assembly: GCA_943735925.1. NCBI lineage: Eukaryota > Metazoa > Arthropoda > Insecta > Diptera > Polleniidae > Pollenia > Pollenia amentaria. The sequence goes on from OX031006.1 coordinate 58,281,004, forward strand.
ATTCCATTAGTTTTTGCAGGATACGAGGTAGGAAAGAATGAAAATCATGAAAGCGAACAGAACAATCAGCAAATTATAGAATACATGAATGCTATAAGAATACAAAGTGAACATAAACAAGAGAATGTGAACATTTTTGAAATAATAATGATAATCACATTAGCTTTATTAGTAATTGCCTACATCATAAGGTTAATGTATGCAATACTTAGTAACAGGCGGTAAAGGAAAAATAAATTTAATACAATTTAAAACTAATTGTACCCAATACTATTAATAATTCAAATATACATAAAATAAAAACAAAGTAAAGAAAAATAAATATTTTCGCTGTACAATTATAAATATTTTTAATGTTGTCTAAAATAACAAAAGTCTTAGTAATTATTGCTTTAATCATATTCTTATTACAAAGCATGTATAAGTTTATTAATAGTTGTAAAAACAGAAACAATAGTAGAAATAAGATAACAGAAGTATAGAAAGTGAAGATAGATGGAAGGAAGTTTAATAAAACTTAAAAACATATTAAAGAATTTAAAGAAAAGTCCAGGAAGGACATATTCGGAAAAAACAATAAATCTTAGACTAAAGGATATACAAATTATAACAGAAGAATTTGAGTTAGCACAACTAGAAGAAAAAGACGAAAAGAAAATAGCAGTGCTCAGATTAGAATTTAGCAATATTATTAGGAAAATCAAAGAGTACTTAATCAAAGACATTAAAACCCCATTAGAGGCAGAACCTTCAGAAATAGGAAATACAATGGCAGCATTTAGTTTAGAAACAGTGTCTAAAGCACTCCCACTTTTTACTGGAAACTTTGAAGAACTGGAAAGTTTTTTAATAACAGCAGAACTCATTGAGAAAACTCTTGCTGAAACAGCAAAACAAGATTTCCTACAATATGTCTACCACGCCAAATTAACCTCAAGGGTAAGAACAGCAATAGGTAGTTATGCGAAACCCGAAAACTTCGGTACTTTAAAAACACAATTACGACAAAGGTACAAAAGTACAAAGACCATTCCAGAACTACAGTCCACACTAAGCAATATCTACCAAGGGAAAACGTCTGTCAACGCATTCAGGGAAAGAATATTAACAGTAATAGACAACCTGAACAAGTTAGGAATAGAAGAACTTAGTAGTGACGCTACAGAGGCGGAAAAAAATGTCATTATCAGATTAAACTCAAAGCTTGCTCTAGATTCATTTAAGAGTGGAATTAATGATAATTTAAAGACAGCCATTTTTGCAGCTCGTCCAAAAACTTTACAGGACGCGGTAGAACTTGCGCTAGAACTAGAAAATGAAAATAAAATAACTACTAGCTCAGTGCAGTATATACAACAACAACATCGTAATAATAATGATACCAGACACAACAATAGCAAATTTCATAACGCGAGGAATAACATTAATAATAGAAACAACAGACATTTTGACAATTACACTAGGAATAACGGTAATTTCCAAAACAGTAGAAGTAACAACTACAATTCAAACAATAACAGAAACAACACAAATTCGTCTGCAAACAACAATTACAACCGTAATACACCTAGAAGCAATAATGGAAACTACAGGAATGACAATAATAATAGAAATAGAACCAACAACAACTACAACAACAACAGCTGGAAGAAGAGATGAATGAGATACAAAGATTATCAAGAAAACAACTGTCTGATTTAGCTGATGCAGCTAGTATTGCTCAGTTAGAAGCTGTTAGTTCTTTAGATGCATCTAGAATCTCAAGAGCTAGTGACTATGAACTACCAGGACCTGCCAGACAACAACAACAAAGAGGAGTTGATGCATCAACAGGAGCTAAAAGTAAAAAATGAGTTGAACTTGTATCAACAGACTCTGTTGTTAGTAGCAAAGTTACTAACATAAGAGAAGTGGTAGAACAAGTCACACCACTATCTAGCATTTTTTTTATTGATTGAATTTGAATTGTTCGCTAGGATTTCTCAGTTAAGGCTGAAATTTATTGAGTCATTTATTGTATTGAGTATCGAGAGCACAAAGTGAGTGGTGAGAGTAATCTTACTTGCATGTACTACATAACTGGTAATCAAGATTATCCAGCTTGCGCTACAAACTTATCCAACTTTTTGGTGGGAAAAATACCAAAAGGTTGCATGAGTTCGAAAGGTTTTTTCGTAGGCCACTTGCCATTTTGCATTCAACCACCTCACTTGTGATCTCGCTGCAGTTACAAAAAGTGTTACAAAAAGTGTTTTTTTTTACTTTACTTAAATCTCTACACAAACGTTAATTACCCTTAAATTTAGCGCTTAAGTCTAAATTTATTTCATTTAATGTAAATAAAATTACACCCAAAGCTAAGCGTTCCAACTTAAAAGGCAACCTAACCCCAAAGGTAAGCAAACCTGTGAACTCCACTGGTTCAAGCAGACACTCACCCCAATATTTGTTTTTCTCTCCCTAACCTGCAATCACCTGCAACTACTCCTTGGAGTAATTGAAGGTTAATTGCTTTACAGACTTCTCCTTCTCTGATCTCTTAAGAGAGGAAAGTCTGTAAAATTATTAATATCTAGGCTACCCAGAAGGCTAGAAATTATTCAAAGAGAAATAAAATGATAAATTAAATGCTATTTCTGGAAAAATAAAAGCTTTTACAGTAGATGTGCAAGCGGTTCAAATGATAATGATAATGTTGGTTCATTATACTTTAAGCAGAAGTTAAAATGTCATCAGTTCACTGTATATAATATTGCCAATGGTGATACCGTTTGCTACGTATGGCATGAAGGCGAGGGTGGTATGGATGGCAATTTTTTTACATCATGTTTAATTGATTTTTTGAAAAATGTAGTCAATCTAAATACACCTATTGTTTTTTATAGCGATGGTTGCAGCGCGCAAAATCGTAATTTAACTCTAGCAAACGCCTTGTATTAATTTGCGAATCAAAAAAAAATATAACTATACATCAAAAGTATCTAGTCAAAGGACACACGCAAATGGAGTGTGACATTCAACAATCGAAAAACGTAAACAAAATCGTGAATTGTATGTGCCCGCTAATTTTGTGGAAATAATTCAACAAGCAAGATTAAAAAATCCTTATTAAGTGAAGTATGTTGATCATACGTTTTTTTGTAATTATTCAGAATTGAAAACTTGAAAATCTATTAGACCAGGTAACAAGCCTGGATCTCCGACTGTTTTACAGTTACGTGGCTTAAAATACAGTAAAGATAGTATTATGTATAAATTATCATTTAATGATAAGTGGAAGGATCTACCTCAACGATTGACTAAGAAGTACAATGAAGTTCAGGCAAATCCTTTGTACCAAGGAGTTATACCTATTACAGCTCAAAAATTCAAAGATCTTCAATCGTTGAAATCAATAATCCATAAGGATTATCATTCTTTTTATGACAATTTACTTCATACTAATGAATAATCACGGCCTTATATAACTATTAATGTTTAAAAGTATTTAAAAAAAATTTCATTATATATTATATGTATGTTAAATATGAATAAAAAATTAGTTTAAAATAAATCCAACGTTTTAAGTTATTAAAATTTGATCTTAGAAAACATTTATGCTGAGCACTTTAAATAAAATACTGCATTTATTTATACATGTAAAACCTCGTTACTGACATTTCATGGTAAACTTAGCGGATCGTAAACTCGTATCTCAAAATTTAATCAAAAACTTGAACTTAAAATAATTTCTTAAGCATAATTAACATAATATATATCTAGAAGAAGTTAATAAAACTTTCAAATTAACAACAAATATTCAAAAGCTTTTTTTTAGATTTTCTAATAAAATGTTTTTTGTCTCTCTTGTAAAGTAGTGTTTTTTGAGATACGAGGTTACGTCAGAGTACCCACGATATGTAGTTTAAAAAATAAAATGTGGCAGCTCTACGATAAATGTTGTCAAATTAATATGGTCTGCAATTTATGCGTTTAAAGATGGTTTATGTGTTTACTGATTTAGAGATATATTGGTTTAAACACACTTTAAACCAAAAGCAAAGTTTAACTTCCTCTGATTTAGGCCTAACTGTGAGTTGAAACTTAAAATTACCCTCATCAATGGGCAGTTAAGTGAAAGTGTAGCTCACATTGATTTTTTGTATGAAAATATATTTAAAACTGCCAAACATGTAAGACGTTTATCTTAAATGTCTAGGTACAAAAAATATACCTAAAACGCGAATTAGTATTGGATTTTGAAACTAATGACGAAAATTATTAATCTTGTGCAATTAAGTCAAAATTGCGCCTAAAGGCAGTTAAATTAAAACTACAGTAATAACAGAAAAGGCGATGAAGAAAACACTTCCAAATCTGCAAAAACACCGACTTTGCATATTCCATTCACCTAACATTACAGGAGTGAACTGACATATCAAACCTATAGGAATGTTAGAATATACAAATTCCCATTAGAATTCTATACAATAGCCGGACAACACAATTTAATGATTTAAGGGGTCGATTATGGATGGCAACTGAACTGAAGTTGTGTTGCCAGCAGCCAAATCAGACAACGCCGCTTATGTTAAAATATAAAATAAAAATAAGAAATTTGTATTTTTTTTAGCATAAGCGGCATTGCCTAATTTTGCTTTTGAACTGAATTCAGTTCAGTTGCCATTAGTAATATACCCATAAATTTTTGAAGCCAATGTTTAAATGTTTAACAAAAAAAAAACAAGCATTCATAACATAAAAATTAACATGTGATCACAATACTAATTACAAATATTAAGTTCATTCGAAATTTTCTAATTTCAAAGTTCTGTATGATTTTTTAAAGTTAAAGAAGAAATTTATCCTTTAAATTTACTCAAAATTTGAATACATACTAAAATGTAAATATTTTTCTGATTAATAGCGGTCTCAATTACATTAAGTTAATTACACCTTTAGTTGCAAAAAAAAAAAAGAAACGCAATTAAAAAAATAATCAATTCGTTTTGCTTCATCATAATTTTTCTTTGATCAAATTTTTTGAATAAATTTAAAAATATAACAGTAAATTAATAAAAATTTAATAGGGATTTGGATATTAAGAAACAAGTACTTGTTAACAAAAATTAAATATCTTTTACAATGACTTTGTGATTTAATTGAATAAACGTTAAAATTTATTTTTTTTTGATAACTTATAGAGTACATTTACTTTCTTTTATTAACTTTTAATTACATTAACTTTCAGTGGATGTACAATAGTTAAGAATTGAAAGTACAAGTAACTTACAGCCGTATTCATAACAAAAAGTTAGCCACAGTTTGTACACTACGTACAACGAGCTGCTAACTAGAATGCCGATTAAGCTTAGCAGCTTGTTAGCATAGAGTTTATTAATAACAAATTTTATCCGTCTGCTAACTTTTAATAAATCAACTCTGAATATTAATGATGCCACATTATAATACTCAAAAATGCAACACGTTTTGCATTAATCATCGCTGGTTGTGTCATTTCATTTCATTTTTTTTATTTTCCCTCTTTATATAAAAATTTGAAATGTTTTTAAATTAAAATATATTTAAAAAAGGACTCTAAACTAAAAAAAAAACAGTGTATTAAAAAAAACAAGCAAAATTATTCAACATAAAACAGCTGTTTATCACAAGTTGGCAAACGTTTGGCAGCTTGTTGACAAGAGTTTAGCAAATCGTTAGCCAGAGTTTGGTAAGTGTATTATGAATAAACTTTGTGCTAACTTCATGCCAAATTTTCGTTATGAATACGGCTGTTAGTTTTTTATTAGTACCTTTTTAATACTTTAAATTAATAATTGTTATATAATTGGAATTAACTCAGCTACTCATTAAATGTAATTATAGGGATATTTAGAATGTAATTGAGACCCTAAGATTTAATAAATTGTAAAATTTAAATCATAATAAAATAATAATATTTTACTTAAATCTAATTACCAATTTGTTGTTTTGAAGATAACTTGTTTCCCTGTTTTTGTAAGAATTCCAAATTTGAAGTAAATGTTCTAATTTACTAGCTAGAAGTCGAGTAGCCATAAGGACGTTGCGCAATCAATAAACATTTCCAATGTCGCCTTTGTAAAGGCACAAGACAGGTACAAATGTTGCACTGAAAAAATAACAAAAAAAAAAAGTAAAATAAAAATACATAAATAATTAGAAAAGAAAGTTAGAAAGTATAGAAATACGGATTGTATTGCATTTCATTGCTTTACTTACTCTGTTGAAAGGTTTTTTTACCCTCCACCACCACTAGGGGCGAATAAGGGTACACTAAGTTCGACATTTCGTGTGAAACTTTTTTTATTCATCTCAGCCCCATTAAGAACATATATATTGGCTCCTTGAGTAATTCTAAGTAGATTTAGCCATATTCGTGTGTCTATTGCAGATTAAGTTCACTTTCGAAAGATACCAAAGAATGTTGGTGTCAAATTTTTTCCATATTTCCCAAGCAGTTTGGGATTAAAATCCAGCAGAATCCAGTAGATTGAGAGTTATGAATCCAAATGTGGATCAACCACCACAAGCAATTTATCATTTTGTTACAAAAAATAACATAAATGGTGTTGTAATGATTGATTGACGGATTGATATACAAATTCATTCTGTATGACTAGAAATCATGTTGTATAATTTCGTGAAGATCGGCCCATAATTCACCATAGGCTCAATATAAAGCATACTCTCAGGAAACAGTTTAGTAAGCCTAAAACCAGAATAAAAAATAATAATATAATAAAATCGGTATGTCACAGTTTTATAGGACTAGAAATGATACCGTCAAATTTGGTGAAGATCGGATAGTTTACAATAGGCCCTATGCAAAGTCTACTCCCAGAAAAGAGTTTAGTACGACTAAAACCATAACAAATAACGCTACTGCAATAAATTTCGGTACGTCATAGCCTTATAGAACTTTAAGTCACACTGTCAAATTTTGTGAAGATCGGTCCATAATTTACCATAGACCCCATGTACATCCTACTCTCAGAAACGGTTTAGTGCGCCAAAAACCGTAACGAATGGTTTTTGTAGCAGAATTTAAATTACAGAAGAAAACGTCATGAAGATCGGTCCATGATATACCATATCCCATCAGGCGCGGAATATCATTTACCCCCCCCTAAATTATAAAGATATGTTTTGCTTATTTCGATAATACACGAATTTCCGAATGTACAAAATTTTTGGAAAGCCCATCAAGTTTTTTTTTTGTTTTTATAGAATCCCTAATCAAATTTTCAATAATTATCCAAGTATTTATCCTAATAGTTATTTATTATATATTTCCAATGAAACATCTAGTTTACTGTATTTAAATACATATTATTCTACATTCGATCCCAGCAAGTGCCATCTATTTCCGAAAAATAAACGTTTGGGTTGAATATGCGAGAGTTGAATTATTAATAAGCCTTAGTATATTCAATATTTTTATTTGTGCTATGATAATTATTTACTATATACATTTGAATATAACTGTTTTTCGTATCTTATTTTCATAATAGTAGGATTTGAATTGGAATTTTATATGCATTGCCGTTCTACCTTCCCATATATACATTCACCAAAGAAGAATTATATAACTGTCAAATTTCAAGTGCATTAATAAGAAAAGTTCTTTGATATACAAAAACACATAAAAATTAGTGAAAAAATTGTGAGTCCGTAATTTTTTTTTTAATATAATGTACCTATATAAGTATATATCATTACCTTACATCTTTAGCATTTGGATATACATATCGTTGCAAAACAAGAACTAGAAAAAAATATTTGTATTTTTTCTGCAAACGATGTATTTTTGTTAACTCTATTGAACTGCATCAAAAACTTAATTTTCAAAAATTTTGGCATTAGCACATTTACGGCTGAAGGTACATATGTACGTATGTATGTGAAGCCAAAATAATTTTTGTCTTTCCATTGTTATAAGCTTTAAAATTCCTTTCTAAATAACAATAATTTAAATAAAAAAATTAGCTGTAATCAACTTAAACCAGAATAATTATATATGTATCTTTAGATTAAAACCCAAACAGTTCGACTTAAATTCATTACTTAATTTTAAAATTAGTGAAGCATATTCCTTCTTCCAAAATTTTGTTAACAATTGCATAAGTTTTTTTTTTTTTGGTCGAAAAATTGGTCAAACAATTTAGTATGATGTAGTCAAATAAATTGTTTCAAATAAAAAAAAACATTAAAAATAAATAAAATTATTTTTATAGCCAAAACGTTATTTAAAAAGATTAATTTATTTTAATTTATATTGAACTGATCTTATATTCTATTTTACCTTATTGTTGAGTTTTTTTTTTAATATAATATAAACATATCGTTTTTAATAAACTTGTTTTGTACCATAAAAAATTCGAGAAGGCGAAATTTAGAGAAGTTCAGAGCACAAGAGGTGAATGTGGAATTCTCATCCGGTAGCGAGTTATGGCGACCAATTCTAGCAGTTGTCATTAAAATACTTGTTTCTTGGAGCACACGGGGTATAAGAGCACTTAATCTGAATTTATTAAAAAAATGCCCCTTAGACCCTTGTGGTTTAAGCCCCTGATATGAAATTGTATAAAAAATTAAGAAATGTCATCATAGTCTTTGAACCCGTGGACGGATTTTGTTCATTATTTCCGCATTTCAGTATTTAAGCAAAAAAATCTTGTATCTCGGTCAACTGGTGTGGGTGTAAATGTAACTTCCCCGATCCTAATTTTCTTTCAACAAAATAAAGAATAGAATAGGCTTTAGGGGCGCAAAACGTTTTGTACTCAGAAAATATTAATTATCGTTTTAGAAGAGATCTATTAAAGCAACAGTTTCCGTACTTAAAAGAAAAACAAAGCTGTTTTAACGTGAGTACGCTGTTAACCCTTAATTCCACCACCAGTCTATCTGCCCTCGCGACCGTCCCCTGACCGAGTGCGAAAGTGACTTTTCCGTTTGCAACGCTTTATCGGCTAAATAGTTGAACCGCTTTTGATGAAATTAGAAATATACTCTTTTAATTTTTTAAAACTAGGAACAAGAGGGGGACATAGGGGGAAATACTGTCGCTCCCAAAATATCCAACCAATTTTAATGAAATTTTAATCATAGATGGATCAGCTTTAATGAAACGCACAGAGTTTATATTTTTTCAAAGCTAGGAATATTTATCGATCTACATACAACAAAACCTTTTGAAACCTTGGACCAATAGAAGATAATTCTACTTTTATAGTTAGTCAAAAATTAACTCTGGGCGGCCACGACTCACCAAGAATAAAACAGAAAAGATCATAAGACTAGAAAAACTTTGAAAACCCCACAGGGGGTGCTTTTGGGTTTTTTTTTTTTTTTTGTAATTTCTTGGGAAAGTCAAAAAAATGGTACTAATCGGCGGGACTTTTATAGGACCTTTTGTAAATTATGCAATTCAATTTATGGGCATAACAAATATGGTGCCATCAATAAGGCAATAAGTACCCATTTACATTCTCCGATTTTTGTCGTTGCGATTCTTACCTTATAGGCGAGAGAGGAGAGAGGAATTAAAAGGGGTACACAAGCGAGTGTACTTTTCGATTCGTTTTTTTCATTCATTCGTACGAGTAGTTTTAAACATAAAGTTAGCTGCAAGCCAATGTTTACACAAAATATATGTATACATTAAAAGTTGTAACGACAAAAATCGCACAATGTAAGCATAAGAGCGACTTCAAATAAGAAACGACAATAATCGTAACGACAAAAATCGTATCATGTAAATGGGCGCTATGCTACTACATTTCATCATAACTTCCGATTTTTTTGCAATTTCTATGAAAGTCCTGTGCATAAATCTAAAGTCGTGCGACATTGAATGGTACTAAAGGCCGTTTTACACTATCCCACAAGTCTTACGTATTTTTACGGAAATGCATCTCTGATCTAATTATTGTTTGAAATTTTTCTAAAAACAATAACAAATTAACATGACTGGGTAGTTTTTTTTTTTTAACATGCGTAAGACTTGTGTGATAGTGTAAATCAGCTACAATGTGCAGGACTTTTAAATGACCTTTTGTAAATTATAAATATAATTAATTCACTACAAAACAGGGTTGAAATTTGTACTTTTTCGACCCCAGTAGTACCAAAAAATAATTTTTTTTTATTTTAAATAAAAGCAACAAAAAACATAAACATAACATAAAATCTATATATATAAAAATGAAATTATGTGTGTTTGTATGTTTGTATGTTTGTCGCTTTATAGACTCCGAAACTACTGAACCGATTTTCCTGAAATTTTTACAGTAACATCACGTGAGCCCTAAAAATAAAATAGGCTACTTATTTTTTCGATAGGGGCAGGGGAATTGGTACGCCCCATAGGATGCCAATATTATACTGAACCGATTTTCCTAAATTTTTACAGTAACATCACGTGAGCCCTAAAAATAAAATAGGCTACTTATTTTTTCGATAGGGGCAGGGGAATTGGTACCCCCCATAGGATGCCAATATTATACTGAACCGATTTTCCTGAAATTTTTACAGTAACATCACGTGAGCCCTAAAAATAAAATAGGCTACTTATTTTTTCGATAGGGGCAGGGGAATTGGTACCCCCCATAGGATGCCAATATTAATTATCGCATATCTTAAGAGCCGCTGCACGCATTTTGCTGAACTTTTTGTAGTAGGATCTTCTGAGCCCCGGAATTGAAATAAAATAGCAGCGGGGGTATAGGAATACCCCATAGGACGCCAATGTTTAACATCGCATATCTTAAGAACTGTAATAGTGAGAATGTTCAAACTTTCTAAAAGTCACTCTTATGGTATACTACACTTTTGAAAATAAAAATAAAGCGGGTAGGCGCAGGGGGGGAAATGCCTCCCATAGGATGCCAGTGTAGCGAAGCGCACCGGGTTAAGCTAGTTGTATATAAAAATTAATTTTACCATTTGTATTTGAAAATTAATTTATAAATACTTAAAAAGTATGTAGGTATATGTATCTCTAAAAAACTAAACTACGATAAAGGTACATATGAAAACGTAAAATATGGTACATAAAAAGTCTATCGATATATTCATGAGATGAAATTGTTTTTGATAACAAATCATTTGTTATTATAAAACTCAAACCAAAAGTAGTTGATGACCTTAACAAATCTTTTGTCTGCATAGGACCGGAAACTGTAGACACTTAAAGCCTTTTTCGTTCTTTCGTTTTAATCACCCTTATTCTGCGTTTCGATTCGGATCGTAAATTTCTCAGTTTGGCAACTTTGGTATTCTGCGTTCCGTTCCCCGTATCAATTCGATTTGTGTTTCGATTGTATGTATTCTGCGTTACGATCGTAGCTACGTTTGTTCAAGTTGTTCATTTATTAACGGAAAGTTTTTCGATTTTTGTTTCTGTAGTTAAAAAAGTGTATAATTAAATAAAATGTGTGTATAAAATGCTATAAATTTATTTTGTAATAAATGTTGTTTTTTTTTTGTAACGAGTTTAATGGCAACGAAGGATGATATTGCGTCTGGATATCATAAGCGTCCCAAACAAGAAGTACAGGCATTCTGTGAAGAAGCTGCAAATTTTTCTTTTGCAATGATGTGTAGAAAATGATAATTTCGCTCCGGCGCTTCAGGATTCCTCACACTGGAATAGTTTGGCCACAAATACCGTTTGCTTATAATCTGGCTATTTTCTTCCTTTCCGCACTTAACTGATGAGTTTATTTAATTATAGTTAGCACAATATTTTCTTTTTATATATGTCTTTATCACTATTTATTCATAAAATTTTACTTTTTATAGTTTAACAATTACAATGTTTACAAAATTTTTTATTTTTTATGCTTCTATTTCATACGTCTCATAACAAAGCAACTGGTTTAAACATACTCTTCTCTTCTTCTTTCCATTAGGTTTTTTTTAGAATACCTATTTTCGATTCGAGCGTAACTAAATGCGGGAACGTAATCGAAACGCAGAATAAAAGAAACGCGTAATATCCCACCTACAATTCTTGAAAGTTACGGAAAAATTTATTCGTTCAATTCAATTTTTTAAATTATGAACCATTGGAAGAAATACAAATTTAAGTCGTTTCAGAAAAATATGCATACGAGCGTCTTCTGCTTGCATTTATGATTTTTAATACATATTGAAGAAAGAGAAATAAAATTTTGTAAGGTGGATTCGAAAAAACTGATATTTCCGAATTTTTTAATTCAGCCTCAAAATCATTTAAAGTTAAATAATAATCTAGAGGTTCCCGCTGTTACAAGATCCTGTTTATAACTTCCTTTCGTGATAACCACTTTGTACCGTAATATTTTAAAATAACATGGAAGTCAGTACCAAAATATTCTTGAAAATGTATAGTATTCTCTTAGACTAGAACTATTACAAAAGGGGAAATTTATTTCCCTATAAGTTTGCCAATAACGTCGCGAATCGAAAGTTTTTTGAGTACCCAGCATTAGACACTAATGAAGTTTCAAAAGAGAATTGCAGAAAGGTTCTGCAGAAAATATTTCATAATAAGGACTAAGACTTATAGTTTCTGCGAGATTATTCTTTTGTTTTTTTTTTCAACAGCATTTTTTTAATAATAAAATATTCTGAAGTTCATACATATAAACAAACTTTAGGTTAAGAAGAGTTATTCGCCCAAGGGCGCACCTCCACTTGAAGGCCAATGCGGTGCATTGTGAATATAAACCAAATTTAATTATGGAAACAATTCCTGTACAACTGTAAATTTAATCAAAATACACAAAATGGCAGGTTGTTTTAATTACGAAAAAATTTTTTTTGGCTTAAATCTAGTTAATGAAGCAGCTCCAAATAAAAAAAGTGCTTAGGGTGATGGAAAATTAAAAAATAAGAAGAAAAAATAAAATAAAAAAGTTTGGATATTATAATTGAAAAATGAAAAAATTTGAAATAAGATAAAATATATCGTGATTTTCGCGTTTTATGTGAATAATTACAAAAAAAAAATAAATTAACATTATTTTAAAACAGATTCAATTTGAAAAGTAGAACATTATTTCCACATATGTACGAAGAATTTGTATGAAAACCCGAAACGAAAATATGTATTTAGTTAAATATCTCAATTAGTAGGTTGCAAGTGGTCAAGTATTACGAGTATATACCTACCATTGGATGCTGCTTAAAAAAATATTTTCGATGATACCAAATGTTATTTATTTCGTCTAGGAACAAAGTAAAGAAAAATTCGAACAACTGAAAAAAGAGCTTTTTTAAAAATGGTCCAGCTCACGGATGGTCAACGCTAGAACCAAAATATTTTGGGAATCATCATAAAACATATCAAGCTTTATTTTTAGAGGGGTAAAAAATCACTTTTTTTCAATCGCTCTAATGTACATATACGTAGGTACATATACTTCATACTAATTTATTTAAGAATTTTAATTAAAATAATAGTTAAACGTTCTTTATGTTTATGTTATACTAAAGAGGAGATAATTCTTGCCCCTGCAGTGAATATTTAGTTAGCTTTGTTATACCATAGGGGAGAAAATCCTTGCGCCCGGCCGAAGTCCGGCTATGCATGGAAGCTTTAGTGAAGCCGGTATTTGTTATAGTAGATCCTTGCGTTCGGCCAAAGGCTGGCTATGCAGAGAAGTTTTTTTTTGCGATGCTGGTGTTTGTTATTTTATAAAATTTGTACCTATTAAACTTTTATTTAAATAAACTACAATCTTTGCCACTGCACTTCCTTAACATTGGGACGTAAAAAGTAAAAAGCAAAATGTAATGTGAGCTAGAGTTAAAAATTTTTAAATAAATTTGAATATTCAGAAAAATCTGTTCAAGAGTTTTAAAATAAGGCTGAAGTGCACTTTACGGGGCGTACGAAAAAAAAATATAAAAAATATGCCACCCGATCCAGAATTAAAAAAAAAAAAATACCAAAATTAATATTTAAGGGGGCTGAGGCCCGTGGGGACCCCTGGGTCCAAAAAACCGCCCCGCCCACTGAATGGTATGTGTGGGTACTCAAATTAAAGGTAATTGTGCAACAAAAACGAAAATAATAAAATTTTGGGTGGGCGGCATTTCTAGGGCCCTCTGGGGCAAAAAAAGTGTCCCCCCCCATAACACTTATGTATATCTGTGTGGGTACTCAAATTAAAGGTAATTTGCTGACGATTGCAAATATGTATTTTGTTTTTGTATTCGTTTAATATTTTCCTCTCTAGGTTAATTTATGTATCTTTTATAGGTATGCAGAGAAGCTTTAGTAAGCGAAGCCGGTCTTTGTTATACCATAGAGGAGAAAATCCTTGCGCCCGGCCGAAGGCCGGCTATACAGAGAAGCTTTAGTTAGCGAAGCCGGTCTTTGTTATACCATAGAGGAGAAGATCCTTGCGCCCGGCCGAAGGCCGGCTATACAGAAAAGCTTTAGTTAGCGAAGCCGGTCTTTGTTTTACCATAGAGGAGAAAATCCTTGCGCCCGGCCGAAGGCCGGCTATACAGAAAACCTTTAGTTAGCGAAGCCGGTCTTTGTTATACCATAGAGGAGAAAATCCTTGCGCCCGGCCGAAGGCCGGCTATACAAAGAAGCTTTAGTTACAAAAAAATAATAAAACTCATTTAAAAATTTTAGCGCATAGGTAGGTATAACATTAAAAAAGCAAAATAAAAACAAAATATTTACAATCGTATGCAAAATACCTTTCATTCGAGTACCCACACATAGTTATAAGGGTGGGAGGGGCAATTTTTTTACCCCCAGAGGGACCCAGAAGTCCCGCTCGACCTAAATTTTATTAATTTCGTATTTTTTACACAATTACCTTTAATTTGAGTACCCACACATACCACTAAGTGGGCGGGCCGCTTTTTTTGATCCATGGGGTCCCAGGGGCCTCAGCCCCCTTAAATTTTAATTTTGGTTTTTTTCTTTTTTTATTCCAGAGAGGGTCCAACTTTTTTTTTTTTTTTTTCGTACGCCCCGTAAAGTGCACTTTTGCCCTTTAAACTTCCATAACCCTAAAACTAAGCGTTTGCGCCAATTTTTTTTTATTGTATTTTTTCTTCTTATTTTCCATTTTCTAGCCCCTTTTTTATTTGAAGCTACGTCGGTAAACTAGATTTGTTCCAAAATTTTTTAATAGAGAACTATTTTTTAAAAATTATATTTTTCATTAAAAAAAAAACACAAAAAAACTGTACCAAAAATATTTTGAACTGTTTATAGGTACATATGTACCTAGTTATAACTATAGTTTTTAATGCAATTTTTTTTGTATTTTATTCAGGCTTAAGTTAATTACATTTGATGAACTTACGCCTGATAAAAATATAAAAATTAGGACGTACCTAAAAAAATTTAATAAAATCCAGTTTCTTAAATTAACAAAGATCTCATTTTATTTGTGAATATTTTTTTTCATACTTACGTTTATTTTACTGCAGTCCATCTCGGATTAAATACCAATAAGCGGCAATTAAAAATGTCAAGTTCAGAGTTAAGTTTTTATCATTACATTAGTAAATGAAATTTTATTTAATTTGAATTTAGTGTTTTTCCTAATTTTGTTTATTTTTTTAAATTATTTTTAAAATAATTATTTTTTTTTTTAAATTTTTTTCTTGTCGATTTATATGAATTCGATTTCATCTTGAGTCGCCATTTTATTTTCCAGAAAATTATGCTAAATTAAATCAATATTCTTTTAGTAAATTGCTTTATGATATCGGCGAAAATATCTTTATGTACCTACAACTTTTATTTAGTAGATTTTAACATATTCCATATCTAAGATTTAAGTCTTTTTGAAGTTTTTTTATATCATTTTCAGAAAAGTTTTTTTTATTATGGGCAAATTTTAAACAATTAAAAATTTTGTGATTATAAATATTTATAGCATTACAAGAAAACTGTTCTTGGCTACACTTTATCACTTTAATTTGCATTTTTTGTTTTCAATAGGTATATTTCGTTTTTGTTAAATTTTAAAATTTTGTTATCTGGTTTTATAAGCACTTATCACTTTCAGAGTTTTTCTTCAACTAAAATTATTTTTAGTTAATACCAGGCACTAATCACTCAGTTTTGCCATAAGAATTTTAAATATTAATAACAAATTTGTATCCCTTAAGGATTTAAACCCAGGTAGCGGATATTTTTGTCCGTGTTTTTACAATAGTTTTTCGGGAACAAATTTCTTAGAATTTTTGTCATAAGTACGATTTGCAAATCTACCTAAGATCATTTGTAGTAACACAGAAAACAACAAAAAAAAAATACTTGAGCATGAGGAAAAAAATTTTTGTTTGTAATCGTTATTTTATGAAACATCTGGCAATTATGTATGTAGTTTAGTGATGGAAAATTCCGTACAATGGTACTATTTCAGTACTTTTTTCTTTTGAAAATACTACGGTACCCCCGCGTCCGTTTAAGTACTAATTTCTTATTATGCTTCTTTGTTTAGAAATTTAGTACATATTGATATTTTTTAACATTCAAAACCAGGGCTGTGGAGTCGTCAACGATAAGTACTAACTCCGACTCCAATCGCTGAAATTCCAACTCTGACTCCTAATCTAACCTTAACACATTCGAGACAGCAGGCAACACGAACACACGACTACAAATGCTATTGGCTGCAATTGTAGTCGCGTAATCAGCTACTGAATTATTTTGAAGACGACAGCAACAATTGAAAAAATATAAACAGCTGTGTTTTTTAATATTTATTTACATTTCAGTGGTGCCACTGTCATTTTTAATTTTTATAAATTGACCAACATGCATAATTGCAGACTCGTACACAAACTTAATTTAAGCTTACAAAAATATAAAAACTTATTTATGATACATTTTGTAACGTTAAAACATCTGAATTTATTAAAAAACATTTAAAATATTTTAATTTTGTTTGTTTTGGAACTCATAAAGAATATAATTTTAACGGCAGGTTAAATAAAAAAATCGTAATATAGAGAAGAATCGCGAAAAATTTAACGGAAATGTCATAAGGGTTGTTAACTTTTTCGACTTATGTATTAACTTTTCTAAGCGGTTTTAAATTGCAATAAAGTTCAATAATAAACATGTGTACCTATATTTTTTTCAATAACTTATACATATGTCATCATACAAAAAAAGACACTTAGATATTATTTGTACCGGCTGGTTTCAATTTCACAATTGCACTTGAACTACAATATATAATTAATAATAATACAATCAGTCATGTTTTTTAAGTCAAAGGTGCTACATCTGACGTTTGTCAGAAAATAAGTTCTTTAAAAATTTTCAGATGTCGAATTCTGTGCATTTTGTACAAATTTGCCAGCCATCCATTACTGACATTATTGTCTTTTCAGGTATTGAAATTGAAACAGCCATTGCGCAATTAAATTTTCGTTGCTTCAAGAAAAACATTTGTACAAACTTGCTTTAAGATCGGTATATTTCGGTCTATGAAAAGTTTCCTCTGTGCGTTTTCCTATGTGTTCTTCAAAATCTAGGGACGTTTCGATTTCATTTTTGAGCTGGCTACTTCAGATATACAATATTACAACGCCAATAGTTTTTCTTTAATGTATTTATAATTTTGTTTAAACTCTCAACTTTCGGCTTAATTCTGATTTGTTATTGTTTGTACTGATTTGTTGACTTTTTTATTAATACGATCTGAAAAGTTAACTTAGAAAAAAGTCTGTCAAGAGGTATGAGTATTTGAAATGGGTTTTTAATGGGTTAATAAATCGGTATGCTTTAAGCACTATTTAAAACGCACTTTGAATTTTTCAATCATACCTATACTGCTAAGATTCAGTTTATACCTTAAGAGATATGGATAAAGTATTTTAAAACTTTTACGACATATAACTCTTAAACTAGGAGCGTTGGCATGACAAACATCTTCCAATATAACTTCTTTTAAGGTTACAAAAAAGTAATTATAATATAAATTTGGTGGTGAGCCGAGCTTATATTCTTGTTTCCATCAAAAATATAATTTTCTTTAGCACTAATTCTTCTAATTTTTGATTATATTAGCAACACTTTTTCTGTTTTGTAGCGGACAAAAATAGAAATTAGTTTAATTTGACTACAACGACAAAATAATCATTTTCATATACACACATGTATTCTATTTTTGACATATTGAAGTCGGTAGCCTGCTGTCTCGAATGTGTTTAAAGCATAATGCTAAATGTATATGAGACTGGTCCATATTTAACTTTAAACTCTTTTTTTTAATGCATTACCTTTTAAATGGTCAAATATACCACGAAAATCATTCTGTTAAAATTTCGAATCAATATTTTAAATATTGCATCGCCAATTTCAAAGTATTTTTATTTGGGAAAATAATATTAGAACATTTTTTTAAATTTTTTTTGCCGGAAAATTTTGGAGTCGGAGTCGCGAGTGTTTGTCGGTACTTCAAGAACCTCAACTCCGACTCCACAGCCCTGTTTACAACATTGCCTACACAAAATTTATTGATCTTTTTCCGTTCATGCTGTTGTTGTTTATGTTTTTATACCCTTCACCCAAGGTAAAATGGTATATATAAATTTGTTATTCTGTTTGTAATTTCTACAATGTTGATCGTTATCCTATAAAGAATATATATTCTGGATCCTTATGAGAACAGAAGTTCAAATCCGGTTGACCGTTTGCCCGTGTGTCTGGTGAAATGGAGTTTTCGAAGACACCAGATATTATGGGGGCTTAGTTGCAGTGTTCCCATTTTAGCATATTTATATATAATTACGTATTTTATTTTTTAATTTAAAGTTTATTTTCCAAAAAAAATATGTTTGAAAAAAGTACCAATATGTTAAAAAAATACGCTTTTGCTTTGTGGTCAGTACAAATTTAATTATGGAAACAATTCCTGTACAACTGTAAATTTAATCAAAATACACAAAATGGCAGGTTGTTTTAATTACGAAAAAATTTTTTTTGGCTTAAATCTAGTTAATGAAGCAGCTCCAAATAAAAAAAGTGCTTAGGGTGATGGAAAATTAAAAAATAAGAAGAAAAAATAAAATAAAAAAGTTTGGATATTATAATTGAAAAATGAAAAAATTTGAAATAAGATAAAATATATCGTGATTTTCGCGTTTTATGTGAATAATTACAAAAAAAAAAATAAATTAACATTATTTTAAAACAGATTCAATTTGAAAAGTAGAACATTATTTCCACATATGTACGAAGAATTTGTATGAAAACCCGAAACGAAAATATGTATTTAGTTAAATATCTCAATTAGTAGGTTGCAAGTGGTCAAGTATTACGAGTATATACCTACCATTGGATGCTGCTTAAAAAAATATTTTCGATGATACCAAATGTTATTTATTTCGTCTAGGAACAAAGTAAAAAAAAATTCGAACAACTGAAAAAAGAGCTTTTTTAAAAATGGTCCAGCTCACGGATGGTCAACGCTAGAACCAAAATATTTTGGGAATCATCATAAAATATATCAAGCTTTATTTTTAGAGGGGTAAAAAATCACTTTTTTTCAATCGCTCTAATGTACATATACGTAGGTACATATACTTCATACTAATTTATTTAAGAATTTTAATTAAAATAATAGTTAAACGTTCTTTATGTTTATGTTATACTAAAGAGGAGATAATTCTTGCCCCTGGGCAAAGGCCGGCCATGCAGAGCAGCCTTATTACCGAAGCTAGTGTTTGTAATACCATATGGGAGAAAATCTTTGCATCCGCCCGAAGGCCGGCTATGCAGTGAATATTTAGTTAGCTTTGTTATACCATAGGAGAGAAAATCCTTGCGCCCGGCCGAAGTCCGGCTATGCATGGAAGCTTTAGCTAGCGAAAACGGTTTTCGTTATACCATGGAGGTGAAAATCTTTGGGACCGGCCGAAGGCCGGCTATGCAGTGAATATTTAGTTAGCTTTGTTATACCATAGGGGAGAAAATCCTTGCGCCCGGCCGAAGTCCGGCTATGCATGGAAGCTTTAGTAAGCGAAGCCGGTATTTGTTATAGTAGATCCTTGCGTTCGGCCAAAGGCTGGCTATGCAGAGAAGTTTTTTTTTTGCGATGCTGGTGTTTGTTATTTTATAAAATTTGTACCTATTAAACTTTTATTTAAATAAACTACAATCTTTGCCACTGCACTTCCTTAACAATGGGACGTAAAAAGTAAAAAGCAAAATGTAATGTGAGCTAGAGTTAAAAATTTTTAAATAAATTTGAATATTCAGAAAAATCTGTTCAAGAGTTTTAAAATAATACCAATATTGGCCATATACAATATACGTTTAGAATTGTAGTGGAAAATCGCAATTTATATGAAAACTTTAAACTTCCATAACCCTAAAACTAAGCGTTTGCGCCAATTTTTTTTTATTGTATTTTTTCTTCTTATTTTCCATTTTCTAGCCCCTTTTTTATTTGAAGCTACGTCGGTAAACTAGATTTGTTCCAAAATTTTTTAATAGAGAACTATTTTTTTAAAATTATATTTTTCATTAAAAAAAAACACAAAAAAACTGTACCAAAAATATTTTGAACTGTTTATAGGTATGTACCTACCTAGTTAGTTTTTAATGCAATTTTTTTTTGTATTTTATTCAGGCTTAAGTTAATTACATTTGATGAACTTACGCCTGATAAAAATATAAAAATTAGGACGTACCTAAAAAAATTTAATAAAATCCAGTTTCTTAAATTAACAAAGATCTCATTTTATTTGTGAATATTTTTTTTCATACTTACGTTTATTTTACTGCAGTCCATCTCGGATTAAATACCAATAAGCGGCAATTAAAAATGTCAAGTTCAGAGTTAAGTTTTTATCATTACATTAGTAAATGAAATTTTATTTAATTTGAATTTAGTGTTTTTCCTAATTTTGTTTATTTTTTTAAATTATTTTTAAAATAATTATTTTTTTTTTTAAATTTTTTTCTTGTCGATTTATATGAATTCGATTTCATCTTGAGTCGCCATTTTATTTTCCAGAAAATTATGCTAAATTAAATCAATATTCTTTTAGTAAATTGCTTTATGATATCGGCGAAAATATCTTTATGTACCTACAACTTTTATTTAGTAGATTTTAACATATTCCATATCTAAGATTTAAGTCTTTTTGAAGTTTTTTTATATCATTTTCAGAAAAGTTTTTTTTATTATGGGCAAATTTTAAACAATTAAAAATTTTGTGATTATAAATATTTATAGCATTACAAGAAAACTGTTCTTGGCTACACTTTATCACTTTAATTTGCATTTTTTGTTTTCAATAGGTATATTTCGTTTTTGTTAAATTTTAAAATTTTGTTATCTGGTTTTATAAGCACTTATCACTTTCAGAGTTTTTCTTCAACTAAAATTATTTTTAGTTAATACCAGGCACTAATCACTCAGTTTTGCCATAAGAATTTTAAATATTAATAACAAATTTGTATCCCTTAAGGATTTAAACCCAGGTAGCGGATATTTTTGTCCGTGTTTTTACAATAGTTTTTCGGGAACAAATTTCTTAGAATTTTTGTCATAAGTACGATTTGCAAATCTACCTAAGATCATTTGTAGTAACACAGAAAACAACAAAAAAAAAATACTTGAGCATGAGGAAAAAAATTTTTGTTTGTAATCTTTATTTTATGAAACATCTGGCAATTATGTATGTAGTTCAGTGATGGAAAATTCCGTACAATGGTACTATTTCAGTACTTTTTTCTTTTGAAAATACTACGGTACCCCCGCGTCCGTTTAAGTACTAATTTCTTATTATGCTTCTTTGTTTAGAAATTTAGTACATATTGATATTTTTTAACATTCAAAACCAGGGCTGTGGAGTCGTCAACGATAAGTACTAACTCCGACTCCAATCGCTGAAATTCCAACTCTGACTCCTAATCTAACCTTAACACATTCGAGACAGCAGGCAACACGAACACACGACTACAAATGCTATTGGCTGCAATTGTAGTCGCGTAATCAGCTACTGAATTATTTTGAAGACGACAGCAACAATTGAAAAAATATAAACAGCTGTGTTTTTTAATATTTATTTACATTTCAGTGGTGCCACTGTCATTTTTAATTTTTATAAATTGACCAACATGCATAATTGCAGACTCGTACACAAACTTAATTTAAGCTTACAAAAATATAAAAACTTATTTATGATACATTTTGTAACGTTAAAACATCTGAATTTATTAAAAAACATTTAAAATATTTTAATTTTGTTTGTTTTGGAACTCATAAAGAATATAATTTTAACGGCAGGTTAAATAAAAAAATCGTAATATAGAGAAGAATCGCGAAAAATTTAACGGAAATGTCATAAGGGTTGTTAACTTTTTCGACTTATGTATTAACTTTTCTAAGCGGTTTTAAATTGCAATAAAGTTCAATAATAAACATGTGTACCTATATTTTTTTCAATAACTTATACATATGTCATCATACAAAAAAAGACACTTAGATATTATTTGTACCGGCTGGTTTCAATTTCACAATTGCACTTGAACTACAATATATAATTAATAATAATACAATCAGTCATGTTTTTTAAGTCAAAGGTGCTACATCTGACGTTTGTCAGAAAATAAGTTCTTTAAAAATTTTCAGATGTCGAATTCTGTGCATTTTGTACAAATTTGCCAGCCATCCATTACTGACATTATTGTCTTTTCAGGTATTGAAATTGAAACAGCCATTGCGCAATTAAATTTTCGTTGCTTCAAGAAAAACATTTGTACAAACTTGCTTTAAGATCGGTATATTTCGGTCTATGAAAAGTTTCCTCTGTGCGTTTTCCTATGTGTTCTTCAAAATCTAGGGACGTTTCGATTTCATTTTTGAGCTGGCTACTTCAGATATACAATATTACAACGCCAATAGTTTTTCTTTAATGTATTTATAATTTTGTTTAAACTCTCAACTTTCGGCTTAATTCTGATTTGTTATTGTTTGTACTGATTTGTTGACTTTTTTATTAATACGATCTGAAAAGTTAACTTAGAAAAAAGTCTGTCAAGAGGTATGAGTATTTGAAATGGGTTTTTAATGGGTTAATAAATCGGTATGCTTTAAGCACTATTTAAAACGCACTTTGAATTTTTCAATCATACCTATACTGCTAAGATTCAGTTTATACCTTAAGAGATATGGATAAAGTATTTTAAAACTTTTACGACATATAACTCTTAAACTAGGAGCGTTGGCATGACAAACATCTTCCAATATAACTTCTTTTAAGGTTACAAAAAAGTAATTATAATATAAATTTGGTGGTGAGCCGAGCTTATATTCTTGTTTCCATCAAAAATATAATTTTCTTTAGCACTAATTCTTCTAATTTTTGATTATATTAGCAACACTTTTTCTGTTTTGTAGCGGACAAAAATAGAAATTAGTTTAATTTGACTACAACGACAAAATAATCATTTTCATGTATTCTATTTTTGACATATTGAAGTCGGTAGCCTGCTGTCTCGAATGTGTTTAAAGCATAATGCTAAATGTATATGAGACTGGTCCATATTTAACTTTAAACTCTTTTTTTTAATGCATTACCTTTTAAATGGTCAAATATACCACGAAAATCATTCTGTTAAAATTTCGAATCAATATTTTAAATATTGCATCGCCAATTTCAAAGTATTTTTATTTGGGAAAATAATATTAGAAAATTTTTTTAAATTTTTTTTGCCGGAAAATTTTGGAGTCGGAGTCGCGAGTGTTTGTCGGTACTTCAAGAACCTCAACTCCGACTCCACAGCCCTGTTTACAACATTGCCTACACAAAATTTATTGATCTTTTTCCGTTCATGCTGTTGTTGTTTATGTTTTTATACCCTTCACCCAAGGTAAAATGGTATATATAAATTTGTTATTCTGTTTGTAATTTCTACAATGTTGATCGTTATCCTATAAAGAATATATATTCTGGATCCTTATGAGAACAGAAGTTCAAATCCGGTTGACCGTTTGCCCGTGTGTCTGGTGAAATGGAGTTTTCGAAGACACCAGATATTATGGGGGCTTAGTTGCAGTGTTCCCATTTTAGCATATTTATATATAATTACGTATTTTATTTTTTAATTTAAAGTTTATTTTCCAAAAAAAATATGTTTGAAAAAAGTACCAATATGTTAAAAAAATACGCTTTTGCTTTGTGGTCAGTACAAATTTAATTATGGAAACAATTCCTGTACAACTGTAAATTTAATCAAAATACACAAAATGGCAGGTTGTTTTAATTACGAAAAAATTTTTTTTGGCTTAAATCTAGTTAATGAAGCAGCTCCAAATAAAAAAAGTGCTTAGGGTGATGGAAAATTAAAAAATAAGAAGAAAAAATAAAATAAAAAAGTTTGGATATTATAATTGAAAAATGAAAAAATTTGAAATAAGATAAAATATATCGTGATTTTCGCGTTTTATGTGAATAATTACAAAAAAAAAAATAAATTAACATTATTTTAAAACAGATTCAATTTGAAAAGTAGAACATTATTTCCACATATGTACGAAGAATTTGTATGAAAACCCGAAACGAAAATATGTATTTAGTTAAATATCTCAATTAGTAGGTTGCAAGTGGTCAAGTATTACGAGTATATACCTACCATTGGATGCTGCTTAAAAAAATATTTTCGATGATACCAAATGTTATTTATTTCGTCTAGGAACAAAGTAAAAAAAAATTCGAACAACTGAAAAAAGAGCTTTTTTAAAAATGGTCCAGCTCACGGATGGTCAACGCTAGAACCAAAATATTTTGGGAATCATCATAAAATATATCAAGCTTTATTTTTAGAGGGGTAAAAAATCACTTTTTTTCAATCGCTCTAATGTACATATACGTAGGTACATATACTTCATACTAATTTATTTAAGAATTTTAATTAAAATAATAGTTAAACGTTCTTTATGTTTATGTTATACTAAAGAGGAGATAATTCTTGCCCCTGGGCAAAGGCCGGCCATGCAGAGCAGCCTTATTACCGAAGCTAGTGTTTGTAATACCATATGGGAGAAAATCTTTGCATCCGCCCGAAGGCCGGCTATGCAGTGAATATTTAGTTAGCTTTGTTATACCATAGGAGAGAAAATCCTTGCGCCCGGCCGAAGTCCGGCTATGCATGGAAGCTTTAGCTAGCGAAAACGGTTTTCGTTATACCATGGAGGTGAAAATCTTTGCGACCGGCCGAAGGCCGGCTATGCAGTGAATATTTAGTTAGCTTTGTTATACCATAGGGGAGAAAATCCTTGCGCCCGGCCGAAGTCCGGCTATGCATGGAAGCTTTAGTAAGCGAAGCCGGTATTTGTTATAGTAGATCCTTGCGTTCGGCCAAAGGCTGGCTATGCAGAGAAGTTTTTTTTTTGCGATGCTGGTGTTTGTTATTTTATAAAATTTGTACCTATTAAACTTTTATTTAAATAAACTACAATCTTTGCCACTGCACTTCCTTAACAATGGGACGTAAAAAGTAAAAAGCAAAATGTAATGTGAGCTAGAGTTAAAAATTTTTAAATAAATTTGAATATTCAGAAAAATCTGTTCAAGAGTTTTAAAATAATACCAATATTGGCCATATACAATATACGTTTAGAATTGTAGTGGAAAATCGCAATTTATATGAAAACTTTAAACTTCCATAACCCTAAAACTAAGCGTTTGCGCCAATTTTTTTTTATTGTATTTTTTCTTCTTATTTTCCATTTTCTAGCCCCTTTTTTATTTGAAGCTACGTCGGTAAACTAGATTTGTTCCAAAATTTTTTAATAGAGAACTATTTTTTTAAAATTATATTTTTCATTAAAAAAAAACACAAAAAAACTGTACCAAAAATATTTTGAACTGTTTATAGGTATGTACCTACCTAGTTAGTTTTTAATGCAATTTTTTTTTGTATTTTATTCAGGCTTAAGTTAATTACATTTGATGAACTTACGCCTGATAAAAATATAAAAATTAGGACGTACCTAAAAAAATTTAATAAAATCCAGTTTCTTAAATTAACAAAGATCTCATTTTATTTGTGAATATTTTTTTTCATACTTACGTTTATTTTACTGCAGTCCATCTCGGATTAAATACCAATAAGCGGCAATTAAAAATGTCAAGTTCAGAGTTAAGTTTTTATCATTACATTAGTAAATGAAATTTTATTTAATTTGAATTTAGTGTTTTTCCTAATTTTGTTTATTTTTTTAAATTATTTTTAAAATAATTATTTTTTTTTTTAAATTTTTTTCTTGTCGATTTATATGAATTCGATTTCATCTTGAGTCGCCATTTTATTTTCCAGAAAATTATGCTAAATTAAATCAATATTCTTTTAGTAAATTGCTTTATGATATCGGCGAAAATATCTTTATGTACCTACAACTTTTATTTAGTAGATTTTAACATATTCCATATCTAAGATTTAAGTCTTTTTGAAGTTTTTTTATATCATTTTCAGAAAAGTTTTTTTTATTATGGGCAAATTTTAAACAATTAAAAATTTTGTGATTATAAATATTTATAGCATTACAAGAAAACTGTTCTTGGCTACACTTTATCACTTTAATTTGCATTTTTTGTTTTCAATAGGTATATTTCGTTTTTGTTAAATTTTAAAATTTTGTTATCTGGTTTTATAAGCACTTATCACTTTCAGAGTTTTTCTTCAACTAAAATTATTTTTAGTTAATACCAGGCACTAATCACTCAGTTTTGCCATAAGAATTTTAAATATTAATAACAAATTTGTATCCCTTAAGGATTTAAACCCAGGTAGCGGATATTTTTGTCCGTGTTTTTACAATAGTTTTTCGGGAACAAATTTCTTAGAATTTTTGTCATAAGTACGATTTGCAAATCTACCTAAGATCATTTGTAGTAACACAGAAAACAACAAAAAAAAAATACTTGAGCATGAGGAAAAAAATTTTTGTTTGTAATCTTTATTTTATGAAACATCTGGCAATTATGTATGTAGTTCAGTGATGGAAAATTCCGTACAATGGTACTATTTCAGTACTTTTTTCTTTTGAAAATACTACGGTACCCCCGCGTCCGTTTAAGTACTAATTTCTTATTATGCTTCTTTGTTTAGAAATTTAGTACATATTGATATTTTTTAACATTCAAAACCAGGGCTGTGGAGTCGTCAACGATAAGTACTAACTCCGACTCCAATCGCTGAAATTCCAACTCTGACTCCTAATCTAACCTTAACACATTCGAGACAGCAGGCAACACGAACACACGACTACAAATGCTATTGGCTGCAATTGTAGTCGCGTAATCAGCTACTGAATTATTTTGAAGACGACAGCAACAATTGAAAAAATATAAACAGCTGTGTTTTTTAATATTTATTTACATTTCAGTGGTGCCACTGTCATTTTTAATTTTTATAAATTGACCAACATGCATAATTGCAGACTCGTACACAAACTTAATTTAAGCTTACAAAAATATAAAAACTTATTTATGATACATTTTGTAACGTTAAAACATCTGAATTTATTAAAAAACATTTAAAATATTTTAATTTTGTTTGTTTTGGAACTCATAAAGAATATAATTTTAACGGCAGGTTAAATAAAAAAATCGTAATATAGAGAAGAATCGCGAAAAATTTAACGGAAATGTCATAAGGGTTGTTAACTTTTTCGACTTATGTATTAACTTTTCTAAGCGGTTTTAAATTGCAATAAAGTTCAATAATAAACATGTGTACCTATATTTTTTTCAATTACTTATATGTCATCATACAAGAAAAGACACTTAGATCTTATTTGTACCGGCTGGTTTCAATTTCACAATTGCACTTGAACTACAATATATAATTAATAATAATACAATCAGTCATGTTTTTTAAGTCAAAGGTGCTACATCTGACGTTTGTCAGAAAATAAGTTCTTTAAAAATTTTCAGATGTCGAATTCTGTGCATTTTGTACAAATTTGCCAGCCATCTATTACTGACATTATTGTCTTTTCAGGTATTGAAATTGAAACAGCCATTGCGCAATTTCGTTGCTTCAAGAAAAACATTTGTACAAACTTGCTTAAAGATCGGCATATTTCGGTCTATGAAAAGTTTCCTCTGTGTTTTTTCCTATGTGTTCTTCAAAACCTAGGGACGTTTAGATTTCATATGAATTTATGAGTATGAGTATTTGAAATGGGCTTTTAATGGGTTAATAAATCGGTATGCTTTAAGCACTATTTAAAACGCACTTTCATTCTTAGAGATTTCGTTCAGATTTCTGTCAGAAAATTATTAAACGTACTGTCTGGCCGTTTTCTGATCGATTTCGCATGGCTATATCGGAGGGAATTTATGTACCAATATGTTTAATAGATTTCTGATTGAATTCATAAAGAAATGTGTAAGTTGTTATTTGTGGTTCTCTTTTTTATATAATTACAATACTCATTAAGTTGAAAAGTTTTTCATTTTATATATTTTATTGTTTAAAAAAAGATTTAAAAAAAGGGTATGTATGTTTGTATGTAAAATTTTTAATTATAAACTTTTATTTTCCAAACAAATAAAAAACTTCTTACAGAAATCTGTACGATTATTAGATTAGAATTTTATACCCTATTCTTTCAGCTATCTATCAGAAAACAATAAGAATTTCGGCTAACATATTAGAACTTCCCATACCCTATTTAATAGGTAATGCCGGCAAAAAAAAAACAGAATTTTCCACGACATGTCTGCCAGAATTTGTGTCAACGACTTCATACATTTTTGGTATACGATTTCGACTTGTTTTGTCGACGTTTCTCTCAGATATCTGGAAGACGTCGGTCAATATAGCTGCCAAATAAACTTGGTTGAAAATCGTCAAATGTTGAAGAAAAAATCGTCATATGAACTTACCTTAATCGTCACAAAAATCGACATTATGGAACACAACTAACTTTTAATAAATTTGGAATATTTATTGTTATTTTTAGCTTCTGTTTCTAATTAAATTTAAATATATTTTAAAAAATCCGAAAATAAAAATCTCTTTTTCATGAACGCAAACATATTTGAAATATGAGAAGTATAAGTTAATTATTGCCTTCACGTATGTAGAAAAATCTTTTGACGACAAATGTTTGAGAATTTCGAACTACTTGAGTAGGAACCAGAATTATTGGTGTTACACAACTAAAAATTTTTGAAAAATATTAGTGTTAATGAAAAAGTAAGAAAATTAGATACTCCATGAGCTGAAGCCGAGATCTATCAAAATTTTGTAAAGTGCTACAAGAAATTGCTGATAATGAATCTAGTAAAACGGTACCAACTAGCAAATTAAGCGCCAAAAATATGCATCGCGCTGCAAATACATGCCAATTATTACCAAAATAATAAATGAAAGTATGTAATGAGCTAAAAAAAAGGGAAATTATTTAAAAACTTTTATAGATTTGTACAAAATTTCTCTTTTGAAAAATCGCCAAATTTAGGATATAAATCATCCGATCGTCAGTAGTTAATTGTTTAACCAAAAATCGTCAAAATATATCATCAAATCTGGCAGCTGTGATGTACATACACGTATCTATGCATTCAGCCCAATTATGAAAGAAAAACTCCCCGGGAGTTTTCTCCCTTCTCCCATTTTTCCTATGTTAATTCAATTGTAGAAATGGGAAAAGGGAAAAATCTCCCAGGGAATTTTTATTCATAATTGGGCTGATTATGTATGAAATCAGGGCTGCCAGATCAAAATTTTCTGAGAAAAAATAAAA
This sequence comes from Pollenia amentaria, assembly GCA_943735925.1. Classification (NCBI taxonomy): domain Eukaryota; kingdom Metazoa; phylum Arthropoda; class Insecta; order Diptera; family Polleniidae; genus Pollenia; species Pollenia amentaria. The sequence continues at coordinate 58,310,775 of OX031006.1, forward strand.
AAATCGTCTTTATCTGTTTAAAAAATCGTCCAAAAAAAGACAATTTAAATTTAGATTTTAAACAAAGTTGGTTCGATTTTTATTTAAAAACAAGCAAACAAAAACATATTATACACATACATATATATACCCCCGTATGTTTATGAAATTGTTTGTTAAGAAAAATTTTCATAAAAAATTTGTTTTGTAAATCTTTAATAATGCCCGTAATTTATACAAAAAGAAATCTAGTTGTGTATAGAAATCTATGGTGTAAGCGCTGCCATATTTTAAAAGAAAACTGAAGGTAAAAACACGTAAGTCAAATAAACGTTGAAATAGGTTTATATAACTGTTAGGTACGAACACGATCAGCTTTCTTTTTGTAGAAATTACGGGCATTACTATATTATAATAATCTAAGGTTTTTTTTTTCAAACTATTAAGAATAAAAGATACTTTCAGTCGAGACATTTTCATATTTGTATACCGTTCACTACAGAGGGTATATATACCCCTTATGAATAGCAAATTGGTTTAACGATGTCAATCTAACCATGTGTTTGTTGAAATGGGATTTCCGAAGACTCGTATATAAACATTGCTAAACATTGATATTAAATATAACACTGAATAGTGTGCTATTATATATCAGCCAGATCGGTCTAAAAATGCCTAAGATATGAACAAATAACCACGACTGCCTGTAATTTATACCCGTAAATCTCTAATTTTGACATGTAAACCTAACCTTCTTTTAATCTACTTATTATTTATTAAATAATCTTTCTTCACGAAATTATATTATTGGCGCGATGGCAGCCATATAAGCTAGGAGGATAAAATTTGGCCTAACCATTTTCCATATATATGGAGTATTAAAGGTAAAAAATAAGCCAAATCAGTCCATAGCTTCACCTGCTCCCCACACGAAAGAACTCTCAATCTCAAACCCAAGGTTTCGGTACGAATTTTTACTTAAATGGACTAATGGAAAAGAGCAAAAATTTCTAGTATAATTTTATTTACAATAGGGATGAATATACAAATTTAAGCTTTCTTGCTTACAAACATTTTTTTCTGTGCTGCCTAATAACAAACATCAAGAGATTTAAAATTGTCTGAATTTGTAGACTGAATGAAATCGTCACTTTTTAGAAAAAATCAGCAAATCGGCACATTGCTTATTTCGGAACCAAAAATCGTCAAAATGACGATAAGTAGTCAAATCTGGCAGCCCTGAATGTCGATATAAAATGTCGATATAAAAATATTGGTACAAAAATATCGATATTTAAAATAAAGAATCGATATATATCGCCATATATATCGATATATGGATATTTAATAGGACATTTACATTACATTGAAATCTAGTAGATTCCATTTGAAATCTACCTCCAAATCTAGTTCGTTTACATTATACTTCTTTGACATTAGCGAGATTTGGTTTTCACAACAAAAACCGCCTACTGAAAGTTTTTTGTATAACACGTACTTACATATAAAGAAATAGGCATATAAAAATTTGCATTACATTTTCTTTATAATCAACTTCATTTATTTTATAGCCAATTTACACTACAACGAAATCTAGTACTTTCGAGATTTCGAGCCAAATCTAGTTGTTTTTGGCTAGATTTCCCGAAAAAAACAAAATCTACTCCGTAACTAGATTTTGACGAAATCTATTCGAAATCTAGTAGTACTTATTGATGCAACTATGTTTTTCCCCATATAGCACTAAAAACTACTTCCCTGCACAAGAAAAAAATGACATTTTAACAAAACAAAAACAATAATAGCTGCTTGTTAAAATTGTTAAAAAAAAAATCAAAAATTTTGTAAAATAGTAAAAAAAATGCAAATGACATATAATATTGATAAAATAAATGAAGTTGATTATAAAGAAAATGTAATGCAAATTTTTAAATGCCTATTTCTTTATATGTAAGTATGTGTTACACCAAAAACTTTCAGTCGGCGGTTTTTGTTGTGAAAACCAAATCTCGCTAATGTCAAGCAAGTATAATGTAAGCGAACTAGATTTGGAGGAAGATTTCAAATGAAATCTACTAGATTTCGATGTAATGTAAATGCCCTATTATCAATATTATTTGTCATTTGCATTTTTTTACTATTTTTAAATTTTTAAATTTTTTAACAATTTTAACAAGCAGCTATTATTGATTTTTTTTTTGCTTTTTGTTAAAATGTAATTTTTTTTCTTGTGCAGGGAAGTAGTTTTTAGTGCTATATGGGGAAAAACATAAGTAGTTGCATCACTAAGTACTACTAGATTTCGAATAGATTTCGTCAAAATCTAGTCACGGAGTAGATTTTGTTTTGTACGGGAAATCAAGACAAACAAGTAGATTTGGCTCGAAATATCGAAAGTACTAGATGTCGTTGTAGTGTAAATTGGCTATAATTACGACTATTGAATACCACATTTATAAGAACTCTGTATAAGGAAATGCAACATTTTAGACGATTTCCAACTGCTCACGATACTATTGTTTTTTTTTTTAAGAATTGCAAAACACGGAATTTTTTCATTGTACATTTTCATAGTTTACACAGTCGAAGCGAAAGAACTGGAAAAATTTCTTCTATGTGGTTTTGGTGAAAAAAATTAGTTTGTGTAACGAATTGTGTCTACAATTTATATAGAAAGACATAAAACACTTTTTAAAAGAAAATCAGATCCTGTAAAGTTTTGTGTGAATAATCGACATCTCACGAATGTTCTTTCGAAAATTGCTTTAAAATGTTTGATCTGCCGGCTTTCTTAGTATCTTCCTGAAGTTTGCTTCGTCTGAAGATTTTGCAGTGCCGGATAAAAGAAGAATAACAGGAGAACACATAGCACGGAGAGTGCCCCTGATGTTCATGTCTGATGAGTACTGGTTTGTCTAAAACATTGCTAGTCAAAGTTGGTACTCTTTGTGGTGCAATTAAAATTTTAATCGAAGTTGGTACTTCCGCGACTTAATCCAACTTATAAACTCATTTAATTTCTTGGAGATTCTTGGAGACGTAACGTGAAAAAAAGTGTACTTTTCTTTGATAGTGTCCACATTAAGCTCCAACCAAAAAAAAACTTTATCAATGTCGTTGCTTATTTTGAAACACCTTAAATTAACAAATCAGACTTAATAAAAACTTATTGCTCCAAATTACAACATAAAAATTTTATTTTAAGATGATTTTTTTTAATGTTGCGAAAGAAAAAATCATATCTTAAAAAAGAAAAAAAAAAAAAAAAAACACATCCTTCAAGGTTTCAGGATTTTTAAAGAACAGTTTTAGGTATTATATAAAAAAAATCAGCCAAATCAAAAATTAGGCATTTGACTTGGTCCATTTTTAAAATATTGTTTGTAGCCCCAAGTATTGTCTTTAAAATGACATAGAAATCATCTTCGTATGTGCAGTAGCTTATGAGATATTGAAAATATAAGCTCAACACATTCGGCTAATTCTGCGAAATTATGATATTTTAAATATGACATAACTTTTGAAGAAAAATTTAAAATTTTTTTCGTTGATATATGTTCCTTATAGGATGAAAGGAATCTTCACACCAAATTTCATTCAAATCGAAAGGGGTCAGGTCCCACTCTTGGTCGAGTTGACATGAAATTACCCTATTACGAATAAATAAAATGTGCTCTTGGAAATTAACGAACTGGGCTTTTTGTCTCCTTTCCTTTTTTGTTTTTATTGAATTTTTTGTTATTATTTTACAATTAAATTTTAAATAAAATTAAACAAATGAAAAGTTACGTTGGAATTATATGTAATATATCGATATATCAAAATAACAATATTTTTCATTAATAAATACCGATACTCTTGAAAAAAATTTATTTGATATATATCGATATATTTTTTTAATTTGCCCATCCCTAATCATTGCTGATCATTTTATACCAAGGCGAATTTAACTACTAGTCCAATTTGCCTTGTCTTATACTATCACATATTATGGTCAGCGTTACCGTTGGATATTATCAAAAAGTACCAAAAAAAAGAGCAGAACTACAAAAAAAAAAAAAAAAAAATTGGCAACAAAAAAGGGATATCAAAATAATAAGGGGCGCCTCTTTTAAAATCAAAATAATACGCCAAATTACGTTTTTCCACGTATCTTTATTAATTTATTTAAAATTTCAGATAACAAACAAATACGAAAACATTATATATTAACACTGATGGGCAAAAAAAAGTCGGAGGCAAGAACTTTGTTATGGGATTTTAATAAACTTTAGCGTGCCGAATCCAAATCTCTTTACAGATTGGTTCAATCACGTCTAGCTTTTTTATGGCCTAAACAAATATTTCGCCTGAAATAAGGCGGTTATGCTAATACATTTGATCATAACTTGAGAACGATTTGTCCAATTTTGATCAAAATTCACACAGATGATTAGGAATAACATTTCCTTTGAGTCACCCAAATTTTTTATATTTTCAACCATTTCGGAGTTATTCAGAAACTACTGGCGATAAATTTTTGGCAAAAATGGTACGATTTTTCATACAAGAATTATACGTGCAAAAATTTTACATTTTTATCATTAATCTAAAAGCCAGGTATATTACAAATAAAAACGACATATGTTTATCATAAAAGTCGTAAGACAACTAAGGCGATTATGCTAATACATTTTACCTTGACTTGCGAACGATTTGTTCGATTCGGATACAATAAACAGCGCATGATATATGTATATTCCCTTTAAGCCATCTTTACATTAGTTTTTATTTTTTTATTTTTTAACAGTTTCGGATATATTCAGAAAATAGTGGCGTTAGATATTTTAAAGAAAAATTAATGTTATCTTTGTTTTCAAAAATTAATTCAATAAAATTATAAGAACAAAAATTTAAAATTTTTATAATTTATCGAATAAAATAAGCAACAAACCATGAAAATCGGTTGGCAAATTTTGATTGACAACTTATTGAAATTTTTATTTATAATAGTTCCACAGAAATTCCATGTGTAAATCCAGTGTTATAAAAAAAATAAAATTTTGCGATTTTGCTCTAATTTTTCTTAAGCTATCTATCGGCCAGACTTGCAATTTTTGTTGCTGCAACTTTTAAAAATTCTGCTTTGAAATTGCATTAGTGTTCAGTATATGATATTATAAATTAATTCATTGTTAATGATGTGCTAATAGTCCCAATCTTTATTTATGATTAAAAATACTGAAATTTATTGTTGTAGGAAAGCTAGTTTCTATGCGCATTTCGCTGGTTGCTTAGGCCAGCTCGTCAGGATACTTTTTCCAAATACTTTAGAAAAGCTAAAAATATTATACAAGTAAGACCATAAAGTGAATACGAATTTTAAATACTCAGGTCTAACTTGTAACAATATTAAAGCTTCAACAAAGCCACAACAATAAACAGTGAATTTTTCTTTCTTACATTCCCCTACAACTGGCTGGTTTTTTTTCAACACGATTTGTAGCTGTAAGTTTGAAGCTTTGATAGGGTTAAGCTCACGGGAGATAATCGCTAGAGCTTAAATAATTAGGGAATCTACATAAAACATGTCAAAGTTCATTTTTAGGTGGGGTAAAACTTGAACTTTTTTCCCAAGTAAGGTGAGTCGGTCTAATGTACATATGTTAAGTCTTTTTTGAAACTGTTTATAAAGTGTTTTAAGTTATTTTATTAAATAAAAATATTCAAAACATTTTTTATTTTTCGAATTCATTATATGGGCTAAATTCCCTCAATTTTAAGGAATGACTTTAAACAAGCATAGAATAAATTCGAAAATAAAAAATGTTGAATATAAGTAACTTATGAAAAAGAAATAATTCCCAGATAATATTCAAAAAACTTAAAAGATATGGGCGAATTTCAGTAAAATGTAACTTGTGAAAAAGAAATAATTCCCAGATAATATTCACAAAACTTAAAGAAAATATTGGTGAATTGCAGTAAAATGTTAAACATCTTGCAATTTTTGCTTTATTTAGGTATTGATATTAGAACGCAAATTAAAAACTGAGTCAAGTAAAACTAATTAAAATGAAATTATTATCTAAACTTTTATATTTAGGGGTATTTTTTTCAAAATACGTTAAATTTGGGGGGTTTTTAAATTTTTTTGGGGGGAAGAAAAATAATTACCTGGCAACACTGATGCAAATACACCTACAGCTAATTTCAAGTATAAAAATGGGAGTATAACAAAATAATGCTAGGAACACAACTGGGGCGAACGACGAATTTCGCCCAACATGACGAATTTTTCAGTAAATATTCGCTGAGTAAATTCGTCGTATGAAGCACAATAACGACGAATAACAAGCACCTTTTATAATTGAGAGAGTTGATTACTGTTTGTGCAAAGAGAGAGAAATAGTGTGACCATATTCAAAAAAATAATGCTTAAAAATAAAAACATAATCAAAAACACAATTATAGCCAAATACCTTTGAATACTTATTTTATGTGTTATACAATAAAAAAAAACAATTATTAAAGTAAAAAGTAACTTTATTTACTAAAATACTTTTTAACTAAAACCAAACATGGACACCTAGTACTGATTTGTTCGTCGTTCGCCGGCGTATGAAATAGAATTAAATCTATTTAAAGTTCGCCGCGTCTGGCGAATTTTCGCCGGCGCCCTGATTGTGTGCATTTTCATATACACAAAATTCGTCGTTCGCCCCAGTTGTGTTCCTAGCATAAAGGCGATTTTCGGTGTATAAATTGGCGACTAAGCTCGAAAAATCTAACATCCCTTAAGGCCGTGTCAGATACAACTTTGTCGCTTTGCGTGACGTTTCTACCTTCGGCAGAAAAACGCAAAGCAAAAGGTGTATGCCACAATGAAAACTTTGACAACACTCACGCATTGTTTGTTTACTTATAAAAGCGGTTGGTAATTTGTACATTTAATTATTTGTTACAAAAATAAAAGTTAAAAATTTAATTGGACGGTTTGTTGGAATTGAATTTGGCAAAAAAAAATTAAAAAAAAAAGAAAATTATACTAGCCAATTGTCAAAGCGCGCAAAAAGATGAGAGTTGGCTAACTTTTTGTCTCGCTCCGCTTTGAAAGTACTTTATGTGACATGTTTCGTATAAGTTCGTATATTTTATCTTAGATGTCAAAGCGAATCGGTAACGCAACGCGAAGCAAAAGTTTTATCTGACATGGCCTTTATTCAAACATACGTATCTAACAACCCTGATTCAAGCATACGTATTCTATACACCATGTTATAAGTATTCATTTGGTCATGCTATACGCATTAAGGTAAGCAAATCGAGTTCAATAAGTGAGATCAGTTCTAAAACAACACTGCTTTTGCAGCACAGATTACTACTCTGTGTTTTGCAGTCCGATTGTCAAAAATAATGCTAGTAAATAAAGATAATTGTATACAAACTTTGACAACCGAATCACCAAAAAAAACTCAGTTGTTGATTAGACCCCACCTTCTAGTGAATTCTCCTTTAAAACAATTGTGTAAATATTAATTATTCCCAGGATATACATAAGCTTACCACGCTTAACAATATTTACAAAAACAGTAGCGGTATTCACCCTTTGTATTAAGTGTAGAACCAAAGACTATAGATTTATAAAGATGTTGCACTTAGTACATTTGGAATTGACAAAAATGTTGTGCTTCTTAATGATGAGGGGGGGAAGTAACAAGGAAAGCAAAAACTTCGTGCTCACATTTAGAAAACTGGAGAGAGCAAAAAACCACATGCATTAATACATGCATACACATGTTTTTTGTTTTTGTCAACCAACGTGTGTGTGCGTATGTTTTTTTCGTTAATACCGGTTTTCATGCACACATTCAGAAAACTGAAGAGAGCAAAAAACCACATACATGCATCAATACATACATACATACACATGTTTTCTGTTTTTGCAAACCAACGTGTGTGTGTATGTTTTTTTCGTTAAAACAGGTTTTTGGTATTTGTTTGCAAGCAATTTATGTGCAAATAACCTACGTAAGAACAAATGCGACCGATTGCTTAATTGGTAGGGTAAGAATATGTGTTTTATTGTTGTAAAAATGAAATTATAACGATTCGAATCGAATTATTATTAAAATTTTTAGACAATTCAACTATGTAGGTATGTTCTTATAATATGTGTATGTATGTATCAAACGAATTTATTATAAAACAAGTGTGTTTGAGGCGATAGAAAAGAGCGAATGCAAGTAAAATGTTGACACTTCTGATATTAATGAAATTTCAATAGCCCTGGGGGCTAGTAGAAATTTTAAAACAACCAACAAAATTTCTGACAAGCTGCAAATCGCAAATTGTAATTGAAAAAGTCAAATAAAAACATTTAAAAAATTTTGTGAATTCAAAACAAAAATATAATATAAAATGCATAGAGCCACCTGCAAAAAAATTTTATTTTCCTAATTTGTTCATTATTTTATACAGTACTTTTCGTTTATAGTCATTTCCATTGTTAGTCACATTAGCGATATAGTCCATTTAATCTTTATTTTTGCCGCTATACAGAAGACTAATAGAAAGTATTTACGTTATAGTCCATTTAGCGATATAAGCACATTTACAAAAGTAAAGCAAATTATTAACGTTTTAGTCACATAAGCCTAAGTTTTTTATTTGTTTCTGAAGTTACAAACCATATCAAAGAATCAAGAAATTAATCGTTTACTTAGTTTTTGTGTTTAATAACAGTGATGAAATATGTTATTATTGTTTTAACTTTTTTAAAACAGTTTGCAACTCTGTTGCAAAGCTATAAGCCCGCTGTCAGTGTTGTTAATATTTTTTATTTTATAAATTCATATTAAATTCGCCAAAAAGTAGTGTGTTTATATTATAGTTTTTTGAACGATTTAAAATAAATCAGGCATGCTCTGACAATCGTAAAACGCTTAACATTTGCGATTCTGACTTGAAATCGTATAATATGTGTTCTGTAAATCACAATACCACGAAGTTTGGCGAATTAAAATTACAAAAGTATGCTGAAGGAAACTAGAATTTTTGTAAGAAACTATGGCAGATCGCAAGCATAACGCACGAGTTTCCGAACACTATAAAATAAATCTGGCGTTTTGCTTTTTTAAATCGTGCGAATATCATAACAAGGCTGAATATCTTAAAATCTAGAACTTGAGAGATCAGTGAATTGAATTTTGCAAAAATATTAATCTTAAGAAATTTTTAAAATTCCATTTAATATGCAATCAAACGCGATTAAATTTTTAGAATTTATTTTCCAAAATAAATAAAAAATTTACTTGTTTTCTTGTAGAGATCCGAAGTTTGATAACTTTTGGCAAGGGAAATGTCTGAAAAACAAATAAATCTTAAGCTTTATTCCAAGTTTCTAAAGCAAATATTTTTAAATGTGTTTAATGTAACTATCTGGCAATATTATCAATTTTTCATCTAAAACAATCTCATTAGTATTGCGATTTGAAAATTTGTTAGAAATTTAAAGAAAAAACTATAGCCCTGCTCATATGTTTTTTATATAATTAAGAAAGAAAGGTAAATTGCTTTTCATAAATCACTATCTTTTTTAAATTTTGCCAAAAATTTACAAATGTGGCACACATATACACATGTGAACTAGGCGTATAGTCATTCTAGCGATATAGTCCACGATTTGTGACTATAAGCAAAAAGTACTGTATATAATATTTTTTAAATATTTTATCGTCAAAAAAGGTGTAATTTTTTCCAACGATATTTTTCAAAAAAGTTCTTATAATGTAGACCATAACCAAACAAATAGTAGTTAATATAACATACACTGTCCCGTGTTCGAGCTCTAGTACATATATTTACAATCATAAAATCTAAGGTATTTTTTTTTAGGAATTTTGATAAATTAACTTACAAGTACTGCAATACATACATATCTATGTATTAGTATAATTAAAATGGGAAACAGTTTAGGGACAAAAGAAAAGTTTTAGCCACCATATCTGTGTAGCCACAATTTTTTTAATATATAAGTTTGGCAGCATGTTGTTATCCCTAAATGGATTAACATAGGTAATTTAATTGCAGTTTATTTCGTTGACTCGTCTATAAATGTGGTATACTACCGTAGTCCCATATTTTGAATATATCCTTATTTATCTAGGTATACGATGAAAACGCATTCTTTATTTCGTTAAAAGATATCACTTCACACAGCAGAAGCATGAATTTTTCCCCACACGGAAATACTTTATTACCATAGTCCTTTGCTACCGTTTCACACACGCCCTAACTATTTACCACTAGTATTTAGGTAATAATTTTACTTATAGGCTCTTTACAAGTTTAATAGTTACAAATTTTAACCTTTTCAGTATGTAATCGATATTTGAAGGTATTTAAATGTTTCCCATGTGTATTGCTTCCGTCATAATATAAGGAAGGAATTGTAAATTTAACATCTCCATCCCGTCTTTTTAGCATACGTTATTCTCCGCAAACCAAAAACAATAAATTAATAAATTTTTAATTTTCATTACTTTATTTTGTAAAAATATTTTTGCAGACCTTTATTAGAATTTTACAAACTTCTTAAAGGTAGACTTCCAAAGCCTGACTATTTTTCATAATTTGTAATAATTATTTGTTGTAATAATAAACAAAATTGGATATTTCATCGGAAACAATTTAATAATTTGTCAAATAATACAATTTTAATAAAAAAAAAACATTGAAAATCTAGTTTTCATACATTTTTAAACAAAAAATAAATAAAATTTCAAGAAATTACGTGCACACACATCAAACTGGCAAATTTTTATGAAAATCAAAAGCATTTTGATTATGTCACCATGTTGCTTTGGTAAACATAAAATATCTTTTATAAATAAGCAATTCATTTTTTTAGAAAAAATAATTTTTATATTCCTACAATTGTTTAAATTTAGACAATAACAGCATTTGAACTTCGGTGTAAATCGATATAGTTTCATCTGTACAACAATAAAACACATATTATTGCCCTACAATTAAAAATCGGTCACATTTGCTTTTACATAGGTTTTTTGCACATAAATGGCATGCAAACAAAACTTCTTTTTTTACTTAAATGTGTTTTCAACGAGAAAAACAAGACTTCTTTTAGTTTTTTTATATTTTTTTCATTGCCATGTACATACGAGTACATACACACACGCATGCACGCACATATGCGCTGATAGATGAGAATAAAAAGTTCTCTGAGAGTAAAAACAAAGACTATAATTTACTCTCACAAGTGGATTTAGCGGCTAAATCCACCAGAAAAATTAATATAGACAGAAATATGTATGAACTTTGTATGGCAGTGCAATATCTTTATAAATCTATAGTCTTTGGTAGAACTCTGTTATATTTAATACGATTTTATACTTCAAAGCGTAAGTGTCTTTTTCGTCTGTTTTTTTCTTCAACTGTTTTATTCTGGTAGTAAATTCACACACTTTGTTTACTACCGCTTTTTGTGGGATTTTTCAACCACAGCGTAGTATATTTTAGTCTAATACATTTTGTTGTTGCAGTGTTGTAAATGTTAGTATTTTACTAAAATTATAAGATTAACAAGTTCTACAAGGGACTTTACTATCAAGGGTGAATTCCACTAGTAGAACTTACATTAAAGCTGGGAGTTTCAGTAAAGAAGAAAGTACAAAAAAGTAAATCTTCATTAAGTAAAAAGTATCAAAAAAGTGGCAAGAATAACAAAAAGTGTCACTAAAAAAAGAACTTAAATTAAAAAAAAATTTGAATGATTTCATTAAATGAGTTCAAGACAAAAATTTTTCCTTTTTTAAATTAATATACATACCTACCCATACTTATTTCCTCTAAAGACTTTTTAGGCTGCAAATACCTATCTAACAACGCCTCTTTAACATATCCTTTCAAGGTTACATTTAGGGAATGGTAAATCGATTTCGATTCCAATCGAAAATCGATTTTGTGTAAAATAAAATCGATTTTTTGCAATCGAATTTACGTCGGCGATTTTATACTGAAATCGATTTTTGGGCTTTTAAAATCGATTGTTTTATAATTATTAAAATTTTGGCAATTCTAAATTTTAATCTTTATTAAACAGATGAAATTCGTAGATGAACAATACAATAACAAATTTTTATTTGAATATGTATATGCATTGAATGTATGCATGTATATATATATTAAAGTAAACTACAGTTGTAGTTTTACGTATTCGTCTTGCAGTGCCCTTGGTATACTTCGCGTAAAGTATACAATGCTTTTTGAGTTAACATATCTTAATCTTCTTAATATGTATATAAAAAATCCGTGTCACTGTTTCGAATAAACTCAAAAACGAGTCAACTGATATTCATGAAAATTGGCATATATATGTAATTTGGTCCAACTTAGATGATAGGATAGTTATTATTTAAATTAATGGCCTGGGGGCGGAGGGGCGTGGCAAAATCCATAACTTGTGAACGGCTTGACCGATTTGAACGATTTTTTCTTTAAAAGGATCGCCATGGTCCAACTTAGGTTTTTACGGAAAGAAAATTTTGCCCCGCCCACTTTTTTCGATTTGCCTAAAATCAGAAAACGGCTCCATCGAGTTGACTAATTTTTCTTTCAAATGTTCGTATTAATCAACTTTAAGTTTTCATCGAAAGAAAAATTTACCACGCCTACTTTTACGCCCACTTTTTCTATTAAGCGCATAACTGGAGAACGGCTTGACCGATTTGGACGAGTTTTTCTTTAAAATGATCGCCATGGTCTAACTTAATTTTTGCGGTAAGAAAATGTTGCCCCGCCCACTTTTACGCTCACTTTTTTCGTAAGATTCACATTATATATATACATACATACAACCATATGTATTTTCAAATCAAATGTAAATTAAACCTATATATATATGAACAACATTTTAATTTATAATATTATAATGATGAAACAGAACTGGGGATGAACGATGTTTTACATGCAGTTTGACATGAAATTTTGCCAGAGAATGCGGTTTCATGGATTTTTATTTAAAGGCCGTAAATTTCGTTTAAAGATCAATTTAAATCGTCTGGTAATACAACACTAATGTTTGCTTAGGGCCAGCAACGCGGACCGGGTCAGCTAGTACTTTATAAAAACAAGTGTGGGCGTCAGTGCAAGCTGCATTCAGCTGCATTTGAAGATGAATTCAAGAATGTCGAAAAAAATAGCAACTATTTTGGACACGCGTTTCAAAAAACTTCACTTTAGTAACGATGCAATCGCAGTTGCTATAGTTTTAAAAATAGGTAAATATATTACATTCTTAAATACTTGTACTTATTCTGACCTAACTTTATGATAGGTGCGCTTGTTGTCCAGAAGTTAGAGTCATTAATAGACAGTGAACAAAACAGTCATAAACGTATTCGTACCGAACCTAATATTGAAAGTGGTCTTTGGGAAATCCACGATAATATTGTAGAAACACAGAAACACGGAAAATGGAATCAAACCATGATTTAATTAATGGCATTCCTGGTGAGTTACGCCAATATTTAAACAGATCGAAATGTAAATCCTCTAGAAGAGTGGGAAAAATACAAAGCAATATATCCCAACATCTACGACATTGCAAGGGAATATTTGTGCATCCTTGCGATATCAGTGCCATGTGAGCGTTTGTTTTCTAAAGCTGGCTTAATAGTAACTCAGCAAAGAAACAGACTAAGCAGTCATCACATAAACCAACAACTTTTTCTACAAAATCTAAGCGAACAAGGTTGGTTTAATAACTAACGTAATTTGTAAAAGGCGATTTAACAAATACAAATTACTAAAATACTGCAATTTTTAATAATTTAAATTTAAAACATAATTACAATATGTACATATGTAATATGCAGACATGCACCTTTTAGCAAAAGTTTTTTCTTTTTGGTTTTTGTGTCTATTTTTATTGTATGTATGTTAAGTTTTGTCTGTTAAAGTTATTTACATTAGTTTTTATGAATAACATTTTTGTGTTGGTTTTAAAGTTTGAAAATTTATTTTTAACGATTTTAAAATTGATTTTTAGGTGCGATTAATCGATTTCAAAAATCGCAATTAAAAAAGTCGATCGAAAAATCGAAAATCGATTTTGCAATCAATTTACCATTCCCTAGTTACATTGTGCACTTGTCGCAAATGTCGGAGCTAACCACTTGTACTGCCACAGTTGCATGTCTGGCTTTTAGGACAGATCCAAAATTGCGCGTACTCGTTGGCTTTAGCAAAATATTTCCGCACTACCGATCGTAATAAATTTTTAAATAAAATATTAATTAAATATCCGAAAATCTTAATTGATTTTTTCGCTTAAAATAAAACAATTTAATTTGCAGCATTGCCAAGTTTTGAGCTTTTTCTAATTAAATCAAATTACACATTGTTTGGAACCGCAAAGTTTTCTAATTATTTTTTTAATTAAAACTAAAAATCAATTAGTATTGTGGTTATTTTATTGAACTGTTAATGGGTTTTAATCCAAATTTAAATATTTTTAATTAGGCTTAAGTTCATTGAATTTAATTTTCATTAAATTATTTTTATGAAGACAGAAATTTTACAACATGAAATTAATTAAAAAAAAAAAAAAAATTTGATATTTTTAATTAGGCTTAAGTTCATTGAATTTAATTTTCATTAAATTATTTTTATGAAAACAGGAGTTTTTACAACATGAAATTAATTAAAATTTTATTGATAATTTTTCATTCTTGACTGCACTGAGATTCGAACCCAGGCTTTCACGGACAGGTTGCCCATACTAGTTTCGATTGTAACAACACAATCTCGTCAGTGGGGTTTGCCGTTTTACTCACTCGGCTATTGAAGCCGGATGACGTTAATAGTCAAACATCAATCCTTAAACCAAATGGTATTTCACATTGGTAGATCGAAATTTGCTTTTGAATGATTATCTATTTTAATTGATTTACATGTTCTTCCTAACTTCTGTTTTTTCGCACTTTTTGTCAAGAATTCTTCTTTAAATCCAAAGTACATTTTTTTTCATGTTTTTGTCTTTCTTTTTCTTGTTGACATTTTCAGCAAAACTTGAAGGACAAATGTAAACATAGCTCGTGCCTTAGCTGTTAACAATATTAGTATTGTGGTTATTTTATTGAGCTGTTAATGGGTTTTAATCCAAATTAAGATATTTTTAATTTGGCTTAAGTTCATTGAATTTAATTTTCATTAAATTATATTTATGAAGACAGAAATTTTTACAACATGAAATTAATTAAAATTTTATTGATAATTTTTTATTCTTGACTGCACTGAGATTCGAACACAGGCTTTCACGGACAGGTTGCCCATACTAGTTTCGATTGTAACAACACAATCTCGTCAGTGGGGTTTGCCGTTTTACTCACTCGGCTATTGAAGCCGGATGAGTAAAAATTTTAATTAATTTCATGTTGTAAAAATTCCTGTCTTCATAAAAATAATTTAATGAAAAGAAAAAAATTTTAATTAATTTCATGTTGTAAAATTCCTGTCTTCATAAAAATAATTTAAGGAAAATTAAATTCAATGAACTTAAGCCTAATTAAAAATATCTATAACTAAAAATGTTAGTTCTGTGCTAAAAATTATATATATTGAAAAAAAAAAAAAAAAAATTACAATATTAAAATTTTTAGTAATTAACTTTTGCTAATACATAGGTGCAAAATCAACAACTTGTTTGCTTGATTTTATGAATTTGGTATACATTTGGTGATTAGAGACAATTTTTAATTTCTTCTGTGAAGGAAAAAGACAAGAAATCATTCATAAGCTTTGCCTTTTAGTGGCAAATGTCAAGAAATAAAAATAAACATATAAGGAATTGGCTTTTTTGCGCAAGCTAAAAACAAAACATTGGCTATTGATAATAATTTCAACGACAGCGGCAAAAGTTAAAATAAAAAGCTTCTAGTTGTTACTCTATAATAATTAAAATATAGGTAGCTCTTTATTTTATAATTTAGAAAAGACGTACATGCTAGATAGATAAAGAGACATAAAACTTGATCAATTATGTATGGTTTTAGAACTTTAGATATAAAGGAAAGGTTATAAATTTCCTATAGTTCTAAAAATATCCATTAGCTTTTCTATGTGTTCTTTTTTACGAAGCTTTATATCTCTAACTTAAAATAATTTTATAAGTTAGATACGTCTTTTCTAAATTAAAGTAACGATATAAAACTTACACACTCATTATAAAAAATTAAAATCCAATCCTAGTAATTTGATACATGTGAAAGTTTGCTTGTTTGGTAGTTTGTGGCTCAAACAAGCGAAAAACGCTAAAGGGATTTGAATGAAATTTGGTAGGCAGATAGCGTATGGCCCAGGTTCAAATATAGGGTAATTTTTAAGAGGTCAATTAGGAACAAATTAGTACTTTTTTTCTTTCTAATGAATTTGGTATGCAGCTTGCATATTTTTTTTTTTTTTTTTTTTATTATTTATTTATTGAATCTTCATATATTAAATATGAACTAACAATAATTAATCAAATCTTATACTAATACTTTATTTTTGTCCTACCAATGCTAGACGAAAATGTTTCTCTTCACGGTTTCTATTCACATATGTAGATATTTAGCGGTCTTCTCGTCGGATGAGTCCTGCAGTATCTCTTCTCCTTAATCTAGAGTGGCCGCTGTCATTTAAAATATTTCGAGCTAGTGGATTTGGGTGCGACTCAAGCCTTTTTAAATATTTTACTGCGTACTTCGTAATAATAGTTTTTACTAATGGCACATTGAAATCCTTGTGAATATTTGAGTTTTTAACATACCAGGGAGCGAATGTGATTATTCGAAGAAGTTTAAGCAGTTTGCATATGATGCAAATTAAAATTTTGGGTATTTTTAACGGATTAAATTGGTACTTTTTAAGGAGTAAAAAACGGGATAAAATTGGTATTTGTTCTCTTTTCGATAAATTTAATATATATACAGATTAAAGCCTACATTAACATACAGTGTACTTCCTGAAGACCTAAAATGAGGAAAAGCTCCTGCCATTGGTATTGTACTCTTTTACCCTTCGTACTTTTACTGTTTCCGAACAATTTTGTATAGAGGTAGCATATGGCCCAGTTTAAATTACAGGGTAGTTTTTGTGATGCAAAAAAGGAAAAAATTGTACTTTTTCTGTTTTTGATAAATTTGAAATACAGATTATATAAGTTCCAGTTTCCGGAATAAACATATTTAGAGAACCCTTGCTTTTGATATAGACAGTTGAATGTCGGTTGTTCGAGAGTATCAAATGCTTAAAACTTTTATGTATGTATTGGAAAAAGGAGTAGTTCCTATAATGTTGTGATTTTAAATATTTTAACATAAAACAAATATTGAAAAAATCACATTTTCTGTTCCCTGTGTCTTTTTTTTATAGTTTTCCTTGCACACATTCGTCTTTTTGGTATGTATGTTGTTTCATTTTATTTTTTAATTCAATGTGGCAACATCCCTTTACAATACAAAACACGGAGCGCATTTAAATTGTTTTTTTTATACAAATAAGCAAGTAAAGAGGGAAATTATCTTTTGAATCTCTTGTATTTTTGGAAGCAACTTTTAAAAGGAATTAAAAATATACCTTGATTTTTAAATCACGGTCTGAATCTGATGCAAGTAACGAAGAATTACCGATAACGGGAGAAAAAACAACCCTAAAATCATGGCGAATAAATCATCGTTTGAATCTGTTTTATTTTTTTGACGGAACTTTTAAAAGCAATTAAAAATTAAACATGATTAATGTTGAATCGCGTGATTTTTTTCCAAACACTATTCCTTCTTACAAAAAGTTGAGTTTTCCAACTGTATCATTCACTTAAATATCTGAGCATTTTGCAGTAGTCCTATTTACTTTATAGCCAAAAACGCATACATATTTTATAAATTTACTTGTGTGGGATTTTATTTTTTAGTTTGTATAAATAAAATGTCATACGGTGCAATGATTTTTCATTGTGAAATTGTTATGCATTTTTTAAAGTTAAGCTAGTCAATAGTAAACGGTAAGAGCATATAATTTCATTAGGGAGGTTTGAATGATTTTCTATATTTCGCCTAAAATATAACCTTAAACATAAAATGTGAACATATGAAAATGAATTTTACCCTGTTAAGACATTTGTTAGGGGCATGTATATTCCCAAGGATAACATTTTTGATTTACGTATTTCTGAGAATGTATCTTTGGATACAAAAATTACTCCAGTTGAAATTGTAAATGTGTACCTTCCTAATAATTTACCAGCCTCACAATATTTTGATTTAAGTTTTCTCTTTTGTATACAAAAACCAAAAATTCATTATTTTTTTTTTATTTTTGAATATTATTTTTACTAAAAATTTGTTTAGCAGAAAAAATGGCACAAATATGAAAATAAAGGAATAAAAAATGCTAAAGCACTGATGCATTTATTAGATTTAGCTAAAAACAAAAATTCATAAAGCTTTTAAAATTTACTAAAGTGCACAACAAAATACAGTAGGGCACAAAACTCAAGGAAACATTATTTAACAGTTTCCAAATTGCATATGTATATAAAATATGCTTAAAATTTTTGTTAAGTATGGCAACATCATTACATAGGGGCTTCAAACACATATGGTTCAAGTGCCTTTTTTTAAAAATTGAAATTAATGGTGTTTTCTTTTCTACAAAAAATGCGACATTTTATTTAAAAAAAATGCAATTTGGTGTTTGTTTCTTAAAAATGCTTCGCTCTCTAAAAGGGTGGCTTGTGTTATTATAAAAAGTGCACCCTTACTACTGGCATAAGGCATTGCACTTTACGCCCCGTATAAATCGACAGTGTTGATAATGCCCTTTAAAAAGATGGCTTCTGATTATATATATGGCTACCAGACGAAGTTGGGAAAAATCGCCTTTAATCAGGACAGTAAAAATTAAAAATCTTAATAGTTATTTTTTCAAGTAGAAACATAAGAAATCATTACATTGTTAATGATACATAGGTTGTCATTGATATTAAATGTAAGTGGATTCGGTGTTATAAAATTGTTTTTGAAAAAAAAAACGTCAAATCAAGAAATCTGAATAACTTGGTGTTAATAAGTCAGCAATCTGGCAAAGGTATTTTCTTGTTTACGTATTTAAAAAAAACAAACTAAAGAAATCCGAATTTCCTCATTTATTTTGTTCATTTATTTAATATAAATCTATTAACAAATATTGGTTTATGTATATTTTTTTTATATTTTGAAAAACAAACTTTTTAATTTATGAACATACATATTTTTTTTTTTATATTTGAAGAACAAAATAATAAAACAGGGCGGTCAAATTTTGTGTTTTGTTCTCGTTAAATAAAAAATTGCATTACTACAGGGTCGGCAAGACATTTTATATATGTACCTTTTAACAAGGTGGTAGTTTTTTGTAGAAAATAAAACACCATAAGTGCTCATATACCCCGTGTGCTCCAAGCAAAACAGGTATTATAATTACAACTGCTGGAATTGGTCGTCATATCTCGCTACCGGATGATTATTCCACATTCACCGCTTGTGTTCTCAACTTCTCTGAATTTAGCCTACTAATTTCATATGTAATCTAAATTTAAAAAAAAGCACTTGTGCTTTAAGCCCCTCGTATAATATTGCTATTTGCTTAAAACTGTAAGTATGGCTATGTATTGCTCTTTAGGATAAAGCTTTCTATAACATTGCAGTTGGTATTAATGTGCAATTAATAACTATTTAAAGGCTTTAGTAGGGCCGCATAGCTGCTTAATAGTTTCAATGCGTTGTTATATGCTTGATAGTAGACATATAGCGTAGTTATTTGGTTTAAAGTTTAGTATTGTTTCCTAATGGCTTAAGGAACGCTACATATATCGTTCTTTTTTTTGCTTAATAATTTCAGTTATACTTAATATAGCACTACTCTTAATTTAATAGCTGATTAAAGTTCAACATAGAATAGCTATTTTCTACATAGCTTAAAAAAAGCTTTATATAAAAGTATTACTTCATAAAGTAACTAGAGTAAAACTATTAAAAGCATGTATATTTACCTCTAACTAAATTTTATGAAACATTGCTGTTTGATTTATAGCTAAGCTAAGGTTTTATAGAGCATTGCTATTTGCTAATTACCTTCAGAAAAGCACCATATAGTTATGCTGTTTGCTTAGTACCTTCAGAAGGACTGCGTATAGCGTTCATTTTTAGTGGTGCAAAATGCGACCCCAGAAAATATGACCCCAAAGTGCTAAATGAAAAATGGTCCCAAAATATTAAAAATCTGCAATTTTAGAGAAATGTTTCTGTTATTATTTGTTGGGGTTTTTTTTGCATTCTTTCGTTGGGAGTGTTTTAGCATTGAAAGTCAAGTGACCCCAATGCCAAGAAATGAAAATTACGCCCCAAAAAATCTCAATTTTCTTTGGCACTATTTTTCATTTAAAGGGCATTTACATTACATCGAAATATAGTAGATTTCATTTGAAATCTTCCTCCAAATCTAGTTCGTTTACATTATACTTGTTTGACATTAGCGAGATTTGGTTTTCACAACAAAAACCGCCGACTGAAAGTTTTTTGTGTAACACATACTTAAATATAAAGAAATAGGCATGTAAAAATTTGCATTACATTTTCTTTATAATCAACTTCATTTATTTTATCAATATTATTTGTCATTTGCATTTTTTTTTACTATTTTACAAAATTGTTGAATTTTTTTTTAACAATTTTAACAAGCAGCTATTATTGTTTTTGTTTTGTTTTTTGTTAAAATGTAATTTTTTTCTTGTGCAGGGAAGTAGTTTTTAGTGCTATATGGGGAAAAACATAGTTGCATAAATAAGTACTACTAGATTTCGAATAGATTTCGTCAAAATCTAGTTACGGGATTATATACTAAAAGCAAAATACATAAAAAAACAAGGATCAATTTAAAAACATAATAGTATATGTGTGTTGTAACAATTAATACAAATATATTTAACTAATTGAATTCGAAAGAAAAAATTTCATTATATTAAAATGGAAAATTACTATAAAATTTCGGTAAGCATTTTCTTAACATTTATTGCGTTGTTTGTGTTTTGGATGTCACTTGGGAGTTGATTCCAGAGACGTATAAAACAAAGAATTGGCATTCAGATGCCTGACTTCGATGTCAATATTGCATTATATATCTTCCTCTACGCGATCTGGCACATCGTATTCGATTAAATAGGTATTCTGGTTCTTTTGTCATGATGATTTAGATTAGATTAGACTAGACATTTCATGTTTAATAGGTTATTGAAAGATAAATCCATAAATCTACTTACGTATTCCGAGACTCTATCAAATCTCTTTAAACCGAAAACATACCAAATAATGTTATTGTAATTGTGTTATTATGATTACTATAGAAATATTTGACATTTTAAACACTCTGTTTCTTTTACTATTTAAGTTAAAAATAAATACACGAGTTATTTCTAAAAATGGTCTGTAATAAAATAAGCATTTAAAAAACTTTAGTCCTACTATGAACGAGTGTACCAGTATTCGTGGGAGGAGATACGAGTATTTTAAATAACAAGATTATAAAAACAAAATACAGAAAAAGGAAGTTTTGTTATTATTAGCTGCCAAAACACGCTAGAGTTCTATTATTCTAAAATTTGAAAGAATAATTCTTTTAAAAAACTGCATCAAAGAAAGTTTATATAAGAACAAAACTAATTTTGATTTCGTTGCTAAACTTAGCAACGTTGTTT
Source organism: Pollenia amentaria (assembly GCA_943735925.1). Taxonomy (NCBI): domain Eukaryota; kingdom Metazoa; phylum Arthropoda; class Insecta; order Diptera; family Polleniidae; genus Pollenia; species Pollenia amentaria. The sequence continues at coordinate 58,332,526 of OX031006.1, forward strand.
GCCAGCTGAACTTACACTTGGAGTTGTTTGTAGATCAGATACAAATACAAGCAGAAGTTGCGCTTTTCTTTTTACATAAACAATTAACAACAAAATACAGATATAGCAAACAAGATGTTAGTGACCCTTAATAATTTTGCAGTTTCAACTCACAGGTAGTGATAGTGCAAAATTATTGCAAGCATTTTGTTGATGTTGAGTGATGGATTAAAAATTAGCAGCCTCACAAAACATGAGTGATAGTGATGATAAAAAATGTGGCACTCAAAAAAAATTAGTTTAATTTAAGAAAAAGCACGCATATAGTGCAAAATTATTGCAAGCATTTTGTTGATGTTGAGTGATGGATTAAAAATTAGCAGCCTCACAAAACATGAGTGATAGTGATGATAAAAAATGTGGCACTCAAAAAAAATTAGTTTAATTTAAGAAAAAGCAGCAGCAGTTTTTTGCAACTTTTTTGTTCTTCACTCATTCGAGTGAAACTTAAAATTTTTACAAAATTTACATACAAAAAACTTGTTTTTTCATGATTAAAGCCAGGAAATACTCCGCTATTGATAAAAGTTCATTTTGTGTATTTTCATTTTCATATCATCACAAGAATCATTTTTTAAGAGTTATAGTGTTTTCTTTTCTACAAAAAAATAACACCTTGTTAAATGGCGATTTTTTTTCCCAGCTTCGTCTGGTAGCCCTATATATAAGCAGGGAACTATCAACACTGTCGATTTATATGGGGCGTAAAATGCAATACCAAGGCGAATTCATTTACCAGGTGGCGTTGAAAGCACAGCTGTGCTACTTTTTTTTCTTACTTAGAGAGAGAAATGTCAAAAGTTGCTTGTGTTTTTGACATATCGATCAACGAAAGCAACAAGAAAATACATTCAAGACGAATTTAACTACAGGTGGTGTCGAAACGCCATCTGATTTTGACAGTTCGAGCTACTTTGTTTTGATTTGTTAGTGTTTTGTTAGGAATGGTTGACATTTTGGACAGTAAACACTAACAATGCAATGCAAAAAACCCTGTGTTGTTTCTGTTGTTTTTAGATTGTTGTAGTATCGACATTCGAGCATAGTCAAGAGTCAACATTTACATGGTATCATTTTCTAACAGTTAATGCCATAAACTGTTTTTTCAACCAATAATAAAAATTTTAAGTTCGCTTTCAAATTAATGTGTTTTATATTTTACGTTATAAATCAATAGTTTAAATCTGGATAATTGGATTCACTTGTGAGAAATACTCTCCATTTTTCTTAAATTTTTTTTCCGCTACTGTTATTATGAATCTTTTTTTTTCAAACATATTCTATGACTAGAAAATTGAATGTAAATAAAAAAAAATTGTTTTTCTACCATTTTTATTTATTTGCTGCTAAAAGGTAAAAATTATTATATTAATGAATGAATATGATGGATGGAATTTGTGAACTCTTCTTTCGTGCTCGTTTCATTTAAAGGCAAATCACTTAAATCACATTTAAGTTAATTTATGCCATTTAATGTGAAAAAAAAAGAAAATAAAATTAAAATTTTTTCTGTTTAAATTATGAGAATTATATTATTTAAGAAAGAATCAAAAAAATCTCAAATATTTTTAAGAAAGAAGCCCAATATCTTCTTCGCCTGGTGATATGAAAACTAGAAAAAAGTTTGAGTTGTCAATAACTTTGGTTTTTTTTTATTTTTTTTTTAAGCAAAAATTAATTATTATTTTTCAGCAAAATCTTTGCATCGAGTTTCTGTTCTACATACATATAGGAACAACTGCAATGTTCATAGCTGGAATCCGGTGCAAAAATACAAAAATTGATAAAAGAGCCATTTACGCTTGTGTTCAATTTGATAACGGATGATGTCAACACTTTTTAACCACCTCGTTGTCATTTTGTCACCATTTGGTTTCGTTCTGACAACAAACTGTTAATATTTTATCACCATAATGATGTCATTCCGACAACATGTTGTTTTCATTTTTAAAAATATATCGTTGGTTTTTTGACAACCTTGAGTTGTCATTTTAACTCCACATTGTTTTGGGTGTAGCAGAGAATAATCCTTTCTGAACCCAATCAATCAAAAACCTACAGAGAAAAAAATTATCAGTAGTTTTTTATCAATTAAAAAATTTTTTAAAAAGTATTTAAATTTAATTAATGTAATAATTGATCCAATTATTTTTTTAGTGGAAAGAAAATTAAAAATATAATTGTGATTTAATTAACATTTCAGTTGTTTTGAAATAAACAACAAATCTTAATTGATTTTTTCGTTTAAAATAAAATAATTTAAGCTTGTAGAATTGTTGTTGGAAATTGTCAAAACCTGAGCTATATTTAATTAAATCAATTAACACATTGTTTGAAACGGCAAAGTTTTTTGATAATTTTTTTTTAATTAAAATTAAAATTATCATTTATTAAAAAAAAAAAAAAAATTCACAATTTTGTATTTTTGAAATTTTTAGTAATCAAGATAATCATTTTGTTAATAGGTGCTAAATCCACAAATTGTTTGCTTGATTTTATGAATTTTGGGATGAATTTGGTGATTAGAGACAATTTTTAATTTTTTCTGTTTCACGTGCTTAACAAAAATTGCAATTAATAATATAATATTACATAGGTGTGTTTTCATGAATAGAGTTTTTCTCTAATTTCAGCGCAGAGACCTAATTAGTAAAGCTTCATTCACATCTTTGTTTTTATATCTCAAGCTTCTATATGTTACATTAACATCTAAAAAAAATAATTGTAAAATTTGCTACATATTTCATATTATTGTTTATTTTTACGTACTTTTAGAATAATCATGATCCGCAGACCATTGGACTAGCCCCTAAGGGAAGATAATCGTGGACATCTGGTGAAACTTGAGTTAAATTGTTGTGCGGAAGGATGTTAAGGGAAAAATTTACGCAACCAAGAACGCGGAGGAGAAACAAACACTGGGAAATAAATATCGAGAACTCCACAAAACTGTATAGCGTGCAGTACGGAGGTACAAAAAAAGAACATTAATGGCTTTGAAGAAGAGGCGAAAAGAGCAGCTAGCTTTGGCGATACACGCACAGTCTTCATGCTCACAAGAAAACTTGCTGATCAGAAAATGTGAGTTGAACATCCTACTCGCCGGAAAATTTGAATTTTTAAATAAATAAAAAAAATTAAAATTGCGAACCGATCACGATTAACAAAAATATGTAAGAGAACTTTTCCACCGTACTGTACACCATTACAGAAGAGGCTATTGGACCACCCATTCCTTCGAGTGCAGTCATCACTACCAACACTAAGATTAGTACTGCACCTCCAAGTCTGTCAAAAATTACAGCAGACAGACAACTACCAAATCGAAATGGAGCTATTACAGATGGTATTCCTGCCGAAATATATAAATAAGACCCAACCCCCACTACTGAACAGCCTCTTATTATGGAAACCTTGGAAAATGAATCCTTATCTAAGGAATGGAATGATAACATTATCGTCAAGATCGCAAAGAAAGGAGACCTAAGGAATTGTTGTAATTGAAGAGTTATATGTTCTCTGCCAACTATCAGAAAACTAATATCAAGAATAATCCTCAATCGCATAAGGCGACACCTGGACCAAAACATCAGTTCATGTCAAGCAGGCTTTCGCAGTAATATTCAACTGCGATCCCATTAATATGGTTGGGCATGGTTACGGCAACTACACTATGTTTATTGTAACAATATATTGATGTCGCACACAATATATTTATTTAATATCAACAAGATTATAGTTACTGGAAACATGTCAATGTTTATCGCAATTATAAATTTTAGTATGGTTCACTGAAATATAATCATTTTTATAACAACTAAATAATGATAACTTTGAAAACATATTATATTCCTCACAACCATTTAAAGATATTTAATAGTCAGAACATGAATACTTTCTATGCGTGTACTCATAATATGTTTAAGATGCAAAAAAAAAATATCAATACTCTAATAATATTTTTTTATCGCCGTTTGAAAAATAATTTTGCATCAAATGTGTCGTTTGTTTTGCATATGCCTATCGAATTATTTGGTTTTCATAAAAAAAACAAGTTTAAAAAAATTAAAAAATTAAAGAAATTGTAGGTACATTAAAAAAAATTATAAAGTGTCTCAAAATAAAATATCAATGCTAAAAAAATGTCAATATTGTTTGCAAATGGTGCAAAAATATTGAGTGAAAAAGAATGAAAATTCTATAAAATAATTTATAAATAATTTCGACCTACGACAAAAAAAGGTTAAAAATATTATGTTTAAAGTTGCATCAAACTAAGATGTGAAATATCTGTAAGAGTTTTACGTTAAGGTTGGCAGTAAGTAAATAAGCATAAATATATATTGCAAATATTTTTCGGTTTTAGATTAAATCTAAATATTATTATGATTAACGTGATAATAGTATGATAACTCCTTAACTTATTATGATTTACATGATCATATTATGATTACATTAAATAATAATATGATGTAATAAAACCAAATTAGGATTAATGGAAAAATATTATGATGTAATATTACGAATATATGTATTTGGTCATAATATTATTCAATAATAATCGTAATATGTTGACTACAATCATGAATCTTATTATAATATGTTGCTCTTAGAATATGTTTACCACAACCATGTTTTTTCTTTGGGTGTACTTTTTATAGATTTCGAGAAGAGAGTTGACAGCACTGATCGATATCTTATATGGTTAGCATTATTCAGAGGGGGAAGGCGTGGATCCTCCGTTTGGAGGTGGATATATATATATACATACATATATAATACTATAAATATAGTATATATATAAAAAATCCTATATTATTACCGATGATTTTTATTGAGCAAAAATTTATATTTTAAACAAACAATATTGACAAAAACGAATTTCAAAGTGATTCGATATTTTCATTAAAATGGTCATATTCACGAAATATATTCGGTTTGACCAAAAAACCAAGTTAAATAAAACCATATTACCCATGTTTGCGTTTAGTATTAGTATATTTTAGTTATTGTGCCAAAACATCTAGTGCGATTCAAGCCAATTCAAATTATGTAATCCTATGAAAACCCCCAACATACCCTGAGAGAAAAAGCGTCATAACGCTGATGTATTTTGGCATCAATACTATGACAAGTGTCTTCGTTTTTGACCCCATGACACTTTACATCACTGTGATGCCATCCTTAACATCATTTGCCCAAATTGTCATTAGGGTCAAAAATTGAAATAACGTCATCAATGGGTTGACACATCGGCATCACAAAAATTACGAATCGGAGTCAGTTTAATAAGACATGTCATCAGTGCGATGACTCAAAAACATCGAAGAAACGACTCATTAGGCTCAATTTACTTAAGTCAAAGTGGGAGAATATTATTGTTTACTTACCCGTTACACATGTTTGTTTCACTTTTGTTGTATTCCGCCTTTTGTTTACAGAATAACTCTCAATTTTAAGACACCTGCAGCATGCCCGATATAGTCTTGGTAATCATTTTACTTTGAAAATTTTATGTATTTTAATACATAATTTAAAACAATAGAATATTAGAAATTTTGCTTCTCATTTTACTTTTTAAACATGAAAATAATGTTATTAATACAACAAATGTGGCATCGAATCGATGTCACTGTAGTCATAGCATAGATGACGCAAAAAATATGACAACATTTTATGATGACGTTCGTCATTGGATTGATGCCATTGTAGATGTAAACTTCGTCCCCGCTGTTTACAGCTCCTCCTTGTCAATTGTACTCCGTATACAGTCCTCTCAATCTTCTATCATTCAAAAGGAAGAGAATTTCTCCCTCTCCGTTAGAATTATGAACTTTTCTGGTGTCTGTCATGTTTTTGAACCACCATTTCATTACAATATTCATTTCCTACCCCTGCATATTTAAAAAAAAATCAAGAACATCTTTAATCGCTCCCAATTTTGTAAATATTAGTTCAACGAAGAAAATGAGATTATGTGATTTAAGTATAAAAATCATTTCCTTTAAAGCCGACAAAGACACTTGTTTGGTGCTAACCCACACAAAAAAAAAAAACGTCTTATCAAGTTTTGTTTTAAAAAACAACCTGTAAACAGCTAACAATGCGACAAAGTTTTTTGTATTTTTTTTCGAATTGTCATAATTGGTGTGGGTTACATCAAAAGAGAGCTTTATGAGATTATGTGCTACGAGGCTTGTTTCAGTCTGCTTTGTCCTACTCTGTGTGGGTATGTTGTATCAAACCACGTGTTTTATCTGCAACCAATGTTTTATCGCAGTAAGTCAAAAAGACAGTTTTGAGCTTTTTTTTATTTGATGTGGGTTGTATCATAAGAACTAATGTTATGTTGTCGTATTAGTCAAAAAAACTGTATTGTCTTTTGTTGGTGTGGGTTCAGCATAAAAATCAATATCGCTTAGAAATTTGTGGATAATTCTCCAAATAACCAAAAATCCCTGGTAGCTCGTAGCTATTTTACCAAAAATCAATTTAAGTTTAATTTTTGTTTTTAAATTAATTTTGCAATAAATAAACAAATAAAGTTAATTTCTCTTCAATAAATTCTCATTTCCCTTCAGATAATTTACTTAAGCACTGAGTGCACAAGTATCTAAAAAAGGGACAAAAATAAAAATAAATTAAATTTATTTCATTTTAAAAACAGAACTGAAAACTTGTTAAATGTCAACAAATTTGTTATATTTTTATTTTTAATTTTTTTGCTTGTTCTTTTTTTAATTTAATGCAATTTTTTATTTAGATTGAAACATTTTTTTTTTTGTTTTAAATGTTATTTGAGCAACATGTAAATATACTTGAGTTCGGATAAAAAATGTATGAGCGAAGGATACAATGAAAAAAAAATTGAAAAATGTTAATAAAAATTAACAGAGAACTAAAAACAAGAACACATAGAACTGAGCAAAACTGAATACACAGTAATAAACAAACTGCATAATAAATTTTTTTTTATCCTTTTCGTCCTTGCTGCAGTTGCTTGTGTAAATGTGGTTGTGTGCTGTTTTGTAGTTGTTTTTGATAGCAATGTCGATACATGACTGAATGAAGTAGAAATTCAAGCGAATGTGTGAGTGGGTGCATTTGTATGTATGTGTGTAGGTGTTTGTTTATTAGGGTTATTATAATTTTTTCTAGCTAACAAAGATCAAATGACCAAAAGCCTTATTCGAGGAACAGAGCTGGAGACATTGCCTGATGTTGGCTGTAGTTTTAAGACACTGCTTACAATTTGTGCTAAATGGGGTTGTCTAGAGTTTGTCCGATCAAAAATCAGAGATCGCTATTTATGGTTTCATAATATGACAACATTTCCAACTAAAATCTAAAATTGCAGCCAAAATGGATATTTTAAATAAGGGCCTATAGTGCCAATTAAAAACGACTTACATTTTTTACTTTAAAGGGCTCTGGCGACTTTCAAATAAACCCGTCAATCAGTGCATATGTGTTAGTGTCGTTTATTTGTGGCTTTTTCGGAGACGTACAAATAAACACGGCAATCAACAATTGTATTTTGTAAAAAACCAAAATATTTATATTTTTCATGACAACAAACACAAAGAAAATAATTTTTTTTTGTCAATCCCAACAGGAGACTATCAAATAATCAGCCATCAAATAAAAAAATCAAAACTTTTTGGTTTTCATCAATCATTGCCGACAACGCGTATGTGTACCCGAAAAAGAACGACTGCACGCACACAACTATGTGATTGATGTATTTATTTGATAGTCTCCCGGGCGTTTAAGTCGATATTTTAACTTAAAATTTATTTTGTTATATTTAAGCTAAGTGTTCAAACAGAACTGCGTCGGGACCACATTTTCTATACAATTTGATATAACAATTTGTCGTAGAAAGCCGTTGTGAAATTAAATCTATTTTGTTTTGAGAACGTTTATAATGCTCTCACATATACATAGACACTTGTTCTCCCAACAATGCTACCATACTTTCATTAAATTTCATACATTTTGTAAACAGAACCTTAAAATCAAAAGAAAATAAAAAATTAAAACAATAAAATAAGACAGAATTTAAAGTAACTGCCGACGTTTTAATTATGGGCTTTAGGATTTTCGTCTGAAGTTGAAGACCCTTATATAAACAACCTATATTTTTACACTTGAGAATATCTTAAAGGATCTCCTTTCTCTAGACTTGAGTGTTAACATGATAACTGAAAAGACCTTACTAGAAATTTAACGATTCGCTTTTTTGCGGATACGATACCACTACTCAAAGAGAACTATCGGCGATATTTATACGCATTTGAATTTTAATTAAAGTTAAAATGAATAAAATCCGATATGGTTTTCGTCATCATTACACTTTGAAAATTTGATGTATTAAACTAAATAATTTTAACAAAAAGAATACGGGAATTTTGTATAAATTATTTTACACATGAAAAAAATTTATGTTTTTCATCTTGTGGTGTTGTTGCTTTTTCTACACAAAACAAATAAAGCAGGAATTTATGGATTCAATATTGTATAATTTTATTTTAGCATTTTTTATTTTAAATGAATATTCAACAATGATAATTTTAAATAAAACTCTGATAAACAAAATAAAAACTATTTTATTTCTATGCGTTGCTCTTATTTAAAATACTTAAATTTAAGAAAAGTTGGTGTTTTAAAATTTAAATTTTTTTTCAGCAGTTTAAACCAACATTTTTGTTTCAGATATTTTGTTGGATTAACTTAAAATGTTCAAACAATTATTATATCGCAGTTTTATCTATTTACAATGTGAAATTTCATTGTAGTTTTGTAGCTTAATAATTAGATGGCAAATTATTGCTACCAGTAACATGATTAGGACATTTCTAATTCCCAATTTTTTTAATATTTTTTTTTTTTTGATTTTTACAAAACAGATTCTTAACAGAAAAAAAATTTCGTAGGGTTTTTATCAATTAAATAAATTTTTGCAAAATTATCATAACTTCCTTAATGTGTTAATTGAATTGATTAATTATTTTTAATTGAACAAAAAATTTATGGTGTTTTCCTTTCTACAAAAATATGCGACATTTTATTTAAAAATGCAATTTGGAGTTCGATTCTCAAAAATATTTTGCTTTCGAAAAGGGTAGAATTTTTTTTAATTCACCCCATAAGACATAAGGCATTGAACTTTTCTTCCCGAATAAATCTACAGTGTTGATAGTGCCCAGTAAAATCGATAACTTCGGTTCCTCACCTACGCGAAAATTGCAAAAATTCGGAAAAGTTTGCCAAAATAGGAATTTTGAAAAAATTTGCTAAAAGCGGCATGATAGCAAAGTCTAATATTTGTTAAAAGTCGTAAGAGCTACAATTAATCACAAAACTTACAGGAAAAATCGCTTCTATCGCAAACATGGCTAAGATTCATAAAAATTGTAAAATAAAAATGTAAAAAATAACAAATCCTTAAATTTATTTAAATCACTAATCGGTTAAAAAACATAATGTCGGAAAATAACATAAAAAGCGTTAAAAATATGAGCTATAATGATGAAGAACAAAACAGGGCAGGATTAATTAAAAACGAAGGTGATGTTGACGATATAATGTCTGAAGCTGCAACTTTAAAAATCAAGGGTAGATCAATTAATCGAACCACTGTTGCTGTAGATGAATCTGAAGCTGAAGATGATCATGAATCCGCATTTTTATCTCCTAGTTAGGAGTTTCAAGTATTTTATTTTTAAATTGATTTATAAACCTTTTTATGATAAATAATCAATATTTTTCAAATTTTGAATATTTTATAAATTCATTAAAACAACTAAAATTTTCTTATTTGAATATTGTATCTTTTAATATTAGAAGCATTTCGTCAATAGGCAAATTTAATAAGTTTAAAACTTTACTTGTTAATTTTCCACAACTACCCAATATAATTGCTATTCAAGAAACATGGTTTCATTCTGATTTAGTTCAAGTTTATCAAATTCCTGGATACAATTGCATTCATTGCTGCAGAGAGGATGGCTATGGAGCAACATCTGTCTATGTACGTGACAACTTTCGTTTTATAGATCTCAAAAATGCAATACTCTTGATTTCTGTGATATTATGGAAAGGTTAATGGAATCGTATGGTCGAAGTTCTTGCATTATTGTAGGTGACTCCAATATGGACTTTTTTGTTAATTCGTCATATGATTTATCAAATATACTTGAAAGTTACGATTTTAAAAACTGCCACACGTTAGTGACACGCCCTACGTCTGGGACATGTATTGATAATGTGTTCAGCAATCTTTCAAATCCCAGTTTTATTGATTCTATTGAATGTGGCCTTTCGGATCATAATATGATTTCATGCAAAATTAGAAGCAATATTCAGAATGATAATTCTGTTGAAGTTATTGAGAAGTATATTGACTATAATAAGTTGAAAGAGTGCTTTCAAAGTGATCTTATCACACGGAAAACTGGTAACCCATCGACCGATACTTCAAATATAATCTATGTCCTTTCAAATGCTTATGATAATGCTACAAATATACATAAAACTAGAAAATTATTAAAAGAACGAATAGCTCCATGGATGAATGATGTTTTAAAAAAATTAATTTTATTAAAGAAAAGTATTTTAAAGCAGAGAAGAAGAAGACCAAATGATATTGATATACAAAACAGGCTGAAAAGGATAAGCAAAATTATTAAAAAAGCTTGTAGTGAATCAATAAACAATTATTACTATGATAACATATGCAATATACAGCAGGACCCAAAAAAATGTTGGAGATTTTTAAATGAAAGTCTAGGAAGGAAGACTAAAACTCAAACTAATTTAAAAAATGTCCATGGTGAGCTGATATGTGATGATGCTATTAAATGTCAACGTCTTAATCAATATTTTCTGCAAATTCCTAAAGTTATGAAGGATCAAATTCATACTGCTCCTACAGATCATTTTAATAGCCTCAGAACTCTTAGGTATCATAACAACCACTTTCATTTGACCAATTCAATGGAAGAGGAAGTATTACAGATTATTACAAATCTTTCTGTAAATAAAAGCCCTGGTCATGATAATTTATCGCCAAAAATATTTATCAAGTGTAGTTATGAAATTACACCACATTTGATAAGCATTTTTCAAAGTATTGTTGAAACTTCTGAGTATCCTGATATCTTAAAAATATCAAAAATTGTGCCCATACCCAAGGAAACGAACGCATTTAGTGAGGATAAGTATAGGCCAATTGCTCTTTTGTCTATTATTGATAAAATTTTCGAGAAAATTATTCATCAACAACTACTAACATACTTGGAATCTAATAAATTACTCTACGAAGGCCAATATGGTTTTCGAAAGGGAAGTGGAACTGAGAATGCAGTTGTGAACGTTGTAAACTACATTTGTCAGGGCTTAGATCAAGGTTTTCACGCTGTAGCTGGTATCTTTTACGACTTTTCGAAGGCGTTTGATCATGAGATATTGCTTCAGAAGCTTGAATATTATGGAATTCTCGGTAACGAGCTAAATCTTTTTAAAAGCTATTTAAGGAATAGAAAACAATACGTTGAAATTAATGGTAGTCGTAGTTTTCTTGGTGATGTGGAGCATGGTGTGCCTCAAGGGAGTGTTTTGGGTCCGCTGTTGTTTTCGATATATGTGAATGATATTATGAACCTTGGTCTCTCTGAAAAAGTATATTTGTATGCAGATGATGTATCCTTGTTTTATCCCTACAAACATGAAGCAGTAGTGAAAGCCTATATGGAAAGAGATGCATCGCTTATTTTTGAATATTCGAGAATTAACAAGTTGGTAATTAATACTAAAAAAACAAAAATTTTAAGGTTCAAGCCTTACATGAATAGTAATGCTGGTAATTTCAGTATATTTGTGGAAGGCGAGGAACTATTTGAAAGTGAATCTGTTAGATATTTGGGAGTACATTTACAAAATAATCTTTCGTGGAGCATACATGTGGAAAAGCTTAAATCAAAAATATCACCAGTTATTGGGTTACTTTATAAATTCAAGAACAAGTTTAATGAACAAACCAAACTTATACTTTATCAAGCATTAATCCATAGTCAACTTAATTATTTGGTGTTGGTATATGGTAGCAGAAAAAGTAATGAGCTCAAAGCCTTGCAAAGAGTTCAAAACAAAGCACTCAAAACTATTTTTAATTTACCAATTACGCATTCTACGTTTTTATTATATAAAGATGTGTCCAAAAATGTTTTGCCAATCAATGGATTATATAAAATGCAACTGCTAGTTTTCGTGTTTAAAGCATTGCATAATATTGGTCATAATACGTTATTATTTGGAAGAAATCAATCCGTTTTCAATACAAGAAACAATTCAAATCTAAGGGTGTCAAGTTGCAGACTAGAAACTACTAAGCAGAAGATAGAATATATTGGTTGTTGGGAATTTAACAATTTACCACAAGATTTAAAAAGCACTAATAGAATATCGACTTTTAAATTGAATTTAAAAAAGCACTTGTTAAATAATTTAGAAATGCTGTTAATGTAAATGTAATTTTTCTTTTTTTAAATTTCTTTTTTTTAAGCCTTATACCGATCTCATATTGATAATTAATTTATTATTTTGAGTTTATTTGTGCCAACTCGCCCCAACAATGTCATATGACGCTGGGGCAATACAAACATTGTAATGTAAAACGTATTAATAAATTAATATTAATAAACAAAAAAAAAAAAAAAAAAAAAAAGTTGTATTTCGTTCTCGTCAAATAACAAGAGGTTTGTTATATGACGCTGGGGCAATACAAACATTGTAATGTAAAACGTATTAATAAATTAATAAACAAAAAAAAAAAAAAAAAAAAAGTTGTATTTCGTTCTCGTCAAATAACAAGAGGTTTGCACATGCTCCTTTTTCAGAAGGTGATATTTTTGTGTAGAAAACACAATAAAAATATAAATTTGATTCAATTAACAATTGATTTGTTTAAAAATAAATATGTAGTTAAAATATTAATTAAATAAATCGGAATCTTAATTGATTTTTCTGTTTGAAAGAAAATAATTTAAGCTTCTAAAATTTGATATTATTTTTACTCGTTATTGTCAAAACATGAGCTTTATATATCAAAAATAATTTTAAGTGCAATAATAAATTTTTTTTTTGTAATACTCGTTAAAATATACGGTTAAAGTCTAACTGCCGTATTCATAAAAAATAAAATAGATTTCAAACGTATTTTAAAACAAAATTTCCATACAAATTACAAAATAGATTTCATATCCAATTTTTTTTTATGAATACGGCAGTAAAAATCTTAGAAATTGCCAATTAAGCTGCCAGGTTATTAAAGGTATAACTTGAACGGTATATATTATACATAGTATATTTTAGATAAATCTCTGAAATAAAATACTCGTATGATTCATTTCTGTTTAAGATTTCGCACTTAATCAACAAGAGGTAATTAACCAGTGTTACCACCAGCAAACTGCACTTGAGATGAGGCCAAATTATCCAATTTAAATGAACCCAGCAAAAACTTTACTTACCCGGTAAGTTAACAAGTAATGTTGGAGAAATATAATCACTACTTATTTTTCGGCTGAATAACTTTTTGTTCGAGTTGTCCACAGAATTCAGTACTTACAATACACTTACTAGAAGTCACAAAATATCTAGTTATTATTTAACTATCAGTAAGTTGAATTGTAAGTACTTACAATATACTTACTAGAAACCAAAAAATAACCAGAATTTATTTTATTGGTGCCAGTAAATAGACCTAATAAGTAGTAATGGAGCTAGTTACCAGTAAGTAAGTATTCAGTACTGAAAACAATACAACTAATAAGTAGTTATTGAGCTGATTATTAGTTAACAAATATTCAGTAGTGAAAATAGTAGAAGTGAAAAGAACTTACTGAGTAAGTACTTATTGAGGTTTTCAGAATAATGACAATTGTAACGACAACTACTTACCAGGTAACGTATGAAATAAATATTAATATTATTTATTATGATATTAATTTAACGCTTACTTATAAAGAAAAGTTACAAAAAATAACAAATTAGAGAGCAATTACAAACAAATTTTTAAGAGTGTTCCCTTGTTAGCTCGCATATTAAATTTTGGATTTATTAAAATAAAATTATGTTATGAGGTTAAGACTTATATAAGAATTCTTAGCGCCGAATACTATCTGGGTAACTACATTATTTGTGTTTTTTTTCGTCTTAAAGTGATTTAATAGCGTGGATTTATATATGACCTACGTTCCTAAGCCTATTCATTCACAAGCTATTTTCGTGAGTGATATTTGTATGGGAGCCATGGGCAAATATGGACTGACTCTAAAATTAATTTCATAAGATAATTTAGGTTGAAATATGTGAAATAAACTTGGGCCAAATTTTGTCTAAATACCAACAAAATTAGATGGCTTATGGGCACAAAGACTCTATTAGCTCAAAAAGTTCGTATTGGGGCTTTGTGAAATAATGGACCAATTTTCAAAATTTTCAAAAAAAAAAAATTATGAACCAAATTTCATTAAATTATCTTAACAATTGCGACCTGTACTTTGCGGAGAAGGCTGGAATAACAACCAGCCATCAGGACGGACGACTCAGATACTGATTCTTAGTCGCTCGGTATACCACAACGAATATTTGTATGTGTTTTACACATCAGCATAAACTCAAAATACCCTTTTCACTTAAATAAGATCAATATTAGTCATACTATTAAGATTATTAGAGTAATACAAAAAAATTCAACAAAAATAATATTAAAAAGCTCAAATAAATTAATAAAAATTAAATGGAAACTTAATGGTTTCAGATTGCGGCCTGTTTTCTTAATCAGCTTAACAAATGTTAAGGGCCCTAAATATTTCTCAACTAAAGCATTTTAAATGTTAAATAAAAACCAAAATTTATTACTTTTTGTAATATTGGAAATATATCGTTCTACAGGGGGTTCTTTAATTTTTTTTTTGTTGTATAAACACCTTATTTTTTCAATAAAGTTCGGGTTTTAAATAATTTTGAAGCTCATATTTATCGAAATCTAATTTTCCATCAGGCGCCAATTACTATCAATCTTTTGCTGGATAAACTATGAATTTTTTTTTTTAAATAAACAGTGATAGTGGTTGAATTATACACCATAATTTTTAGGTCAAAAATATCTTAAATGGTATACATTTTATCACTAAAATCAAATCCTTATATTATTTGTTTTAAAAGGAAAGAATTGTAAATTACACCTGATCTACAGTTCAAAGAAATTACCCAAGCTCTACCCACGAGAGTAAAAATTACACCAAATTCGGGTAATTACCCACAAAGTGGCAACACTGTTATTAACTCAAAATTTAAAAATGTACAGTAGAAGCAAAACGATATTTAATTTAAAATTCAAGGCATATGAAAAACAAATTTAAAACCAACACTTTCATTACCAAAAATAAAGACAAAATAGCACGATATTTCAACAGCGGGTTGATATGAATATAACGTGACGATATTTTCGACAAGGTCAAAAAATAAAAATTTCGATTTAATACCGTCTTGTTAATTAAGTGCGATATGAAAAGGTGCTTTTCGGAATGATGTTTTGTGTGTGACGTGTGACAAATTCCGAATCGACTATCCCAAAAGACCTTTAAGTGCGTTTTATAGTCTCATAAAAATAAATTGGACCAAATATCACCACAACATAAATTTTGTTTTTGTTTTAGACGTATCTAACACCCAATTTTTACGGGGGCTTTTACGACGTCGTTTTTTCTTGATTATCTTTTGAAGCAACTTCCAAAAATGTTTGCGTTTGTACGATGATTTTTGGTTACATGTCCTTTTGTATTTACTGTAGGACCTTGATTTTCTGCAATTCGACTTACCGGCACCATCAATTAACCGGGAAATAAAAGGAATTTGTTGGCAATGATTTACATTTTTTTTTGCCTCGACTACCTCTATTAAAATTACTTTTTATCCCATATTATTTAAATATTTACATTATATTTTCAAATAAAATAGAAAAACACATAAAAAATGGATAATCCAGAATGTTGCCGGTCCCGCCTGTTATTAATAATCGAGGTCTCACTGTATTTTCAACCTGTGGTCTCGTTACTCTTACGTAAACGTATACGTTGCTGATCAGCTGTTTCATTTTCCTTACCAAGTCTATGTATAAATAGGTACTCTTACGTAAACGTAACGTTGCGTTGCGGATGAACCTGATAAAATTAAAATTTCTCTCCGTTTTTACGTATGCGCTCTTAAGAATTTTATTTTTATTTTCAAGCAGTGTTGTCAACAAAACGTATTAGCCGGCGGTTTACTTTTAGATTTTAATTATAAGATTCTCTTCTTAAAACATAAATTTAAAGAATATAAACATTACATACATACATACATATACATATATAAATAAATATAAATATATGTATATTAGTTTGTTTGTTTTACAATAACGCCCAAAACCGTTTTTGATTAAACTTGGTAAGAAGATAGAATGTTACAGCGAAATTACTGTGGGCTATATTTTTCCGGAATTTTGGAGCAGGGAGGAATAAAATGGTAAAAAAATTAGCAAAAACTGATTTTTTGGAAATAACACTACAATCTAAAATCCAAATTTTTTTCGTACGAATTTCTAATCGGAAAACTGGCATTAAAAAGGAAAATTTCAGGTCAATTTTAACCAATTTAGACTGCACAATTTTAAAAGTTTATTTATTTTTTTTGGCTTAAGCTACCATTAGGGATATAGGTTTGAAAAATTTAACTTAAAGGGTACAAAACAGGGTAAAACTTTGTTTTAAATATTTTGGCGATGTTTGAATGAATTTTACAATGTCGCATAAAAGTACATTTTGAAAGTCGTCGCCTTTAAGGTTTACCCCCTTAAAGTGGGCAAAATAAGGAATTTTTGGGATATTTTAATTTAGCTCATTTATACTGCAAAATTTGAAAAGTTTACGGCCTATTTCCGATGTGCGAAAGAAGTCTTTCGTTCGTACAACTACATTCGTACAAATTCTAAAAAACGAGAATTCTAAAACGAGATTTTAACTGCTTAAAAATCCGGGCCCTGTTCATAACAAAATGGTGAAAATCGGTACAAATTTTCCATACAAACATACAATATACAAACTTCTCTCCGGAAAAGTCCTTGTGCCCATAAATCATCTTATTATGTTGGCATTTAAAATAAATTTCGTGCAAACTTATATAATTGCACACTAAATTATCTTCAAAATTTGATTAGAATTGGTTCATATTTGACGATAGCTCTCATACAAATACTACTAGCGAAAATAGCTGTTAGTGCCATTAAGGTAGAAGTACACAACACGAGTTACTTCGTCGACGATTATCGTGCGTTTAAAAACTTAAGCGTGTAAAAAATGTAAAGTTAAACAACGCGCGTTTTTTTTATATAATTCAGAAGCTTCAGCTCTTTTTTTATACGATACTGTATGTTTTATAAACTCTTCAAGAAGTTTTTCCTCCATGATTCACAAATTTGTTAAATCATTCGTTTTTGTTGTCAGCTGACTACTTGTAAAAAAAAACACAACGCGTTAAAAAGTTCAAAGTTAACCAACTTTCTGACGCGTACGCGTCAAAGAGTTTTTTTGTGTAACTTGTACTATGAAAAAATAGTAGATAACTTTTTTTAACAGAAGTATACAGAGCGCGCGCGAGTTACGTACTTGCCCTCCATACAACCCGAACTAGATATCATCGCCGACAACAACGACATTAATATTATAGTACAAAAATACATGACACAATAAACTACATCCAATAACACACTTATTTAAATTCTAGTACTCATACAAGCGCCCCAACAATACCTCATTGATTGTTGTGGCGCTTTTGTCAAATAAGCAGAATCAATTTCATAATTTAGAAACAAACCACCAAAAAACCTCATTAACGAAAAAATAAACAAATCCACAAAAAAACCAACGGTGTCACTTACACTGTCGTTATTTTTGTAGACCGCCGGGAAAAAACCAAGACCTAAGCAATAAACCATAAATACATTTAAACACTTAAAGTAAATCCATATGTAAACCAATTAGCGTAAACAAAAGTATCAACAACGTTGCTACTTTTGCCAATCACATAGCGTAACTAAGATAACACAAATTGTAAACCCACCATATGTAAAACACTCATAACTAAAATAACCCAGATTGTAAAACATTCATAAACTAGAATAACCCAGATTGTAAATTTACCATATGTAGAACACTCATGACCCAAATAACCCTTCATAAGTAGAATTAAGAATTTCTAGAAATACTAAAGATCACTATAAAAACTAGTCTTAAGATTCAATCCAACGAATAAAGAATAAAAAACCCAAAATATTGCGTTGTGTTTTTTTTATTTAAAGATAATAGTGCTATTTATTCTAAAGAATAAATCACCAATAACATAAATCGCGCACTAACGCTCGTTATGTATTTCTACCTTAACTTCCTCATAAATGTTGGTATTGACTAGGGTATTCATATTCCGATTAACGGTTAACCGATTAATAATAACCCGATTAACTGATCGGTTAATTTAATATTGACTGTTTTCGATTAACGATTAAACCGGTAAATTTCAGTCGATCAACCGATTAACTGATGTAACAAAATTTTAACTTATTTGTAGCATTAAAACATATTTCTTTGTGTTTTTAATTATTTCTTTCGTCTCATAAACAAAAGGTATAAGTTTAGAAAATATTTTTTCATACAGAAAAAGAAGGTGCTCAGTGATCTTCATTTTAAATAAGTGTTTGCTGTCAACCGCTTTATTATGTATGTGTTTAGTTATTTCTTTCTTTATTTTCTCATATCAATATTTTAACAGAATTAACCAAAACAATTAGAAGAGTTAAAAATTTTAAAAAAATTAAAACCGGACTCTAATGCCATAATGGAAGATTTTATACGATTCGAGAAATTCAGGAAAAATACTGAGAAATTAGATATTTTGTATTATGGGTTGGTTTCGATTTCTCCAACATCTACGATAAGTGAAAGATTTTTTTCCAAGTCAAGTTTTATCGAAGTTAAATAAAAGAATGGATTAAATCGTAAACATTTAAGCCAAATTACTTTTCTAAAAGATTATTTTATAAGATCTCAGTTTATTTTTTAATTGATGTAAAAAATATGTTTTACATTTTTATGAATTATTTTTTTGTTTGCTCGTTTTAGTTTAAGAATTTTTATGTTTGTTATGTTATGGGGGTTTTTTTTTTTACTTATACACTGCAAAAAATAAATAAATTATGCACTTTTATTTATTGAAATTACTTAATTTATAAAAAAAACTTTATTAAACGGTTAACCAATCAATAACCAAATTAACCGATTATTAAGCGATTAAACGAAAACCTCGTTTAATTAATCGAGTGTTTAACCGCTTAAATGAATACCCTAGTATTGACATACAAATTGGTGACAATAACCTTTAATGCCCGTAATTTCTACAAAGTGTTGCCACTTTGTGGGTAATTACCCGAATTTGGTACAATTTTTTCAGTCGTGGGTAGAGCGTGGACAATTTCTTTGAGGTGTAGATCAGGTGTAATTTGAAATTCCCTTATTTTAAAACAAATAATATAAAGATTTGATTTTAGTGATAAAACTTATGCCATTTAAGAAATTGTTGATCTAAAAAAATTACAGTACATGCAACCAAACTGTTTATTAAAAAAAAGGTTTCCATAGCTTATGAAGCAAAAGATTGATAGTGATTGGCGCCAGATGTACAATTCAATTTCGATAAATATGAGCTTCAAGGTGATTTAGAAAGCGAACTTTAGTGGAAAAAGAAGGTATTTATACTAAAAAGCACCGGAAAAAAGATATGTTTCCAATATTACAAAACGTTATTAATTTTGTGTTTGCTTTACTATTTAAAATGCTTTAGGTGCGAAATATTTACTGCCCTAAACATTTGTTAAATTGATTTGAGAAACAGACTGTCATCTGAAACCATGATAGGAATTTTATTTACTAAACTAGCATTTAACCCGCTACTTCGTTAGCGCCCCTTTTTCTTATGTGGACATATTTTTACGCCAAAGTTTATGTTTCTAGGTTTAAACCTGCTACTTTGTAAAGGATCGTCCCTTGTACGTCTAAACGTTCATATTTCGAAAATTTTTATTTGTATTTTTAAGATACGTTACGAATGTGATATTTTTTTATTTCAATGTTTAATGGTTTCATAGATAGATGGCGTGGCAAAAAAGTTTAAATACAGGTTTACTCCACAAAAGGGTCTAATTAAAAAAAGTACCACCAAACCTAACCGCTTATTACATATTTTAATGAACATCAGGTTAGGGAATTTCCCGTTTTAACCTTTTTTACCCTCTAACCATAACAATTTCCAAAACTCCCATCATAGGTAATCGATTTCGCGAGAGGCCAACCTCCCGGGCAAATTTCAGCATTTTAGTTCAGGCGTTTAGGTCGTGCGATGATGAATCAGGCAGTAACTTTACAATTTTATATTATATGGGTAGATGAAGAAAAATGTTTTGAAAAAAATAACAGAATTAGGTACGATTTTCACCAAAGGTTCGAATTTCGAAACGCATCAAATTTGTATTTGTATTTTTTAGATAAGTTACGAATGTGATATATTTTTTATTTTAATGTTTATTGGTTTAAAAGATAGATTGCATAGCAAAAAAGTTTTAAAATACAGGTTTTATCCGTTTACTCCTTATTTCAAAAAAGTGCTAGACACCTGTCCGCTTATTTTTAAGGAACAATAATAGGTATTCAATTTTTTTGTATCCCTTTTAGTTTAGCAGATATGAGGTTAGCGAATTTCCGTTTTTACCGCCTTTTTTTCTATTGAACAACAATAAGTATTAAATTTTTTTGTATTTTCTTTAGCTTAGCAGATATGAGGTCAGCGTGATCGATTTGGCGAGAGGCCTGAATCAACGAAAATTAAAAAAGTACCAGTTAAAGAATGAAAAAGTACCAAAAAGATCCCTCTAACAAATTCTTATTCACTCAGGACTTTTCATGTTTAGTTTTATGTTTCTAGGTCTAATACTAACGGAAATTAAAAAAGTACCAGTTGAAGATCAAAAAATACCAAAAAGTACCCTCAGAGGTTCTTATCCACTCAGGACATTGCATGTTGAAGTTTATGTTTCAAGGTCCAATATTAACGATAATTAAAAAAATTGACAGTTGTGGAACCAAAAACCTAAACTAAAAAATTAAATTTCCCTTATTTCCCCTTTTTGGTACTTTTTTCCTCCCCATTGAAGCATGAAAAATTTCAATATTGTAGTGGGAGCCCATAATTTAATACGTTTATGTCAATAAATAAAAAAAAATGTTTTATAAAAAAGTACCAAAAATAGTTACGCTTTTTACCCCTTAAACGTCCGAATTTCGAAAAAGTACCAAAATCGTATTTGGATTTTTTAGATAAGTTTCAAATGTGGTATAACCCTTATTTCTATGTTTATGGGTTTAAAAGATAGATGGGGTGACAAAAAAGTACCAAAATGCAGGTTAGGGCTGAATTTCCAAAAAGTACCAGACACCTGTCCGCTTATTTTTCTAAAGAACAACGATAAGTATTAAATTTTTCTTGTATCTCTTTTAGTTTTAGAGATATAAGGGTACCGAATTTACCCGTTTTTGCCCTTTTTTACCCCCTAAACATTCGAATTTCCAAAAATCCCGTCTTAGTGGATCGATTTGGGGAGAGACCAACCCCTGGTCCAAATTTCCAGTTTTTAGCTTCAGGCGTTTAGGCTGTGCGATGATGAATCAGTCAGTCAGTCAGTCAGTAACGTTACAATTTTATATATATAGATAAAGTATACAAAGAAACTGTAATGAACAGTTGAAACCTTCCCAAGATATATGGAAGAATACCTTATTTATAAGTTTTTATGTAATTTATTCGAGGTTTTTGAATAATAATATGACTAATAATGATATTATTTAAATAAATAGGGTACTATGAGCTTATACTGATACATGTAGAGTATATTATATCGATCGACTTAGAATCAGAATCTAAATCGTCTGTCCTTCTTGCTGATTGTCTGTCCATGTAGGCCGTATGCACATAGTACATATCGCAATTTTTAAGATCATTCAATGAAATTTGGTTCGTACGTTTCTTGAAAATTTCACATAGCCGCCATCCGAACTTTTTTCCTAAGAGAGTCCTTATTCCCATAAATCATCTCATATGTTGGACAAAGTTAGGCCCAAATATATTTTATTTCAACTTAAATTATCTAACGAAATTAATTTTGGAATTAATGGCTCCCATTAAAATACCACTTAAGAAAATAGCTTTTAAAAGCATAACTGTTTTATTAATATTGGTATTATTGATAAAAAAAATAAATACTAGTTATAATAAAATTTTGTGCTGGTAGGTAGGTCATATATAAACCCCCTCCCTTAAATCACTTTAAGACGAAAATATCTCAAATAGATATAGGTACCCAGATAATATTCGAATTTAAGAATTCTTATGTAATTAAGAATTGAACTCATAACATGATTTTACTTTTTGAATTTTGGTAATAGGTCGTAGTTATTTCATACGTTACTTGGTAAGTAGTTGTCATTACAATTGTCATTATTCTGAAAACCTCAATAAGTACTTGCTACACGCAGCGAAAAAATATGTTTAAATATGGTCACCTCCAACAAAACTATTTTTAAAGAAAATTTTAAACTTATTATGTTTAATTGAAACATATTATTGTCACCGACAACCATATTATTGTTAAATTAGTCCTACATCAAGAAGCCACAACCATATTATGGTTGCCTCTAAGCATGTTATGGTTAAATATCACAATAATTTGTTTTTAAATTAACAATAGTATTTTCCTTCTTTTCAAGAGCAACATTCTATGGTTGAAAATCAACCATGCTATTATAAATGTTAAACATATTTTAGTTATTATTTACCAAAACATGTTCGGAGGCAACCATCATATGGTTGTGCCTTCTTGATGGAGGACCAATTTAACCATAATATGGTGGTCGATGACAATAAAATGTTTACAATTTTATTTAAAAATAGTTTTGTTGGAGGTGACCATATTTAGATATTTTTTCTCTGGGTGCAGTAATGAACTCAGGAAGTACTTTTCACTTCTATTATTTTCAGTTTTGAATATTTGCTTACTAATAATCAGCTAAATAACTACTTATTAGCTGTCTTGTTTTCAGTACTGAATATTTACTTACTGGTAACTAGCTCCATAACTACTTATTAGGTCTATTAACTAGCGCCAATTAAATAAAAACTGGTTATTTTTTGGCTTCTAGTAAGTATATTGTAAGTACTTATAATTCGACTTACTGTTAGTTAAATAATAACTAGATATTTTGTGACTTCTAGTATGTGTATTGTAACTACTGAATTCTGTGGACAACAAGAACAAAAATAAGTAGTTATTCAGCCGAAAGATAAGTAGTGTTTATATTTCTCCAACATTACTTGCTAACTTACCAGGTAAGTAAAGTTTTTGCTGGGTAAATACAGTGATGTAGTTGTGGTTTAATATGTACTTTCTAATATGTTCTTGTTTGCAAAAGTTTTTATTTTGATAATTAAACGTTAACTTGATTTCAGCTGTAATTTCATTTAAATTGGGAAATTTTGGGTGTTCTTAAGTGTAGTTTTGAATTTTGCTGGTAGCAACACTGATCTTTACAAATTTTAATATTTATTTGCCTTCGTGTTTTTAACTTGAGTTTTCTTTTAAAATATGGCAGAACTTACACTATAGATTTTTATACACAGCTAAATTTCTTTTTGTATAAATTACGGGCATTATATAGTTTTTATCTAATAACAAAATGTTATGCTTGCAGGTCCAAAATTGACAAAGGATCCCATATAAGACTTCTTCCTTAAATCACTTAAAGGCAAACAAATTTGATATGGATGAAGATATCTAAATAATAGTTGGCACAAAGAACTTTCTTAACCTCATAACAAACATTTGTCCATAATCCCAAATAGAGTATATCTTCGTAAATCTGTCTATATATACTGTGGTGTAGGGTAACAAATAGTCAGACTTGACCAGCTGTACTTTGTTAATGGTTATACTTTTAAGTCTGGTTATGGCTGATACCTATTAAAACTTCGACGTACAACCAGTGGTTCGATTCACTAACTTTTTTTAGCGATAATCGTATCGTTAATATAAATATAACGAAAATTAATCGAATGTGCTATTCAGTAACGTTTTCAACGATATTCGCTGTCCATTAAAGTCAGTAGTGCGATTCACTTACTTTTTTTACGATAATCGTATCGTTGAAAAAAATATATCGAAAATTTATCGAATTTGCTATTCAGTAGCATTTTTAACGATATTCGCTGTCGATTAACGTCAGCTGTTACTTTAAGCAGTTTTTTTTGCGTTATTTTACCGACAATAATTTACATTTGGGGTATTCACAAGGTGTGCTATCATGGTTTATTGTCATAATGTTCTAACATTTTACAATGGTTTAAAAATATTGTTGTTGGTTTGTAAACAAAAAGCGTCTTAAATAAATAGAACGTTGCTTGCTATGTTTATTGTGCTGTCGTAATTAATAGCACATTAAATTATGAGGGGTTGCTCACAACAGTCGTATTTTTTATGTTATTATTTTAAGACATATGACTTTATGACACCTTGTGAATCCCCCAATTGTGTTTATTTAAACGATAATGTGTATTTTATGCTTAAAGTGACTGAGGCCCGACTTCTTACACACGTACTACATACATACATACAAATGTTTATGTATGAACAAAAACAAAATTCTAAATTTTAAATGTACAAAAAAGCAAATTATGAACAAAATTCTAAATGAAAAATTCACAAACAAAAATATAAAAACAGTAAATTAAGTATTATTTTATTTGTTTTTTTTTATTCTCTTTTGTGCTTTTCGTTTATTTTAACATTTTGTAGATGGAGATGTTACAAAAACTACAGCTGTTTACAATCGTTAAAAATAAATTACAGAATCACACTATCTTTACTGCAAGCGAATATATATGTATGTCGACAAAAATTACGATTGTCGGATCGTTAAAAGTTAGTGAATCGTACCACAGATGCAACACATGCAATAATGAAGAGGTTTAAAAGCACTTATAATTTTAACATACATATCTGTAATTTATGATGTGCGCTGTGATCGGCATATTACTCATTAATACGTGTTTGGCTAGTAAAACCTTAAAAGCACGTGCATGATGATACTTTTGATATGCACCATCCTAATATGATGTTTTACTTTTAAAATTAATTATTATTTCTTTCATTAGGATTTCAAAACCCTTCTTTAAAATGCTTGTCTTTTTCTGCATGGGTTGTTTTATTCATACATTTTTTGTTGTTGTTTTAATAAATTAAAAAAAAAAAATGGTACCGTGAAGGTTCAAAAAGTAAATTTTTTTTGGAAGTTGGTACAAAATTTAAAACCCCATTTAACATCCCTGAGACGAACTAATTTATTTCGTACATAGACATGCGTATACACTATGAGCCCTAAAGTGAAATAGCCTTATTAGTATAGCCGGTTTTTAAAATTAAACCAAAAATATGTTTGGTTCCCGGTTCAAGTTAAAATTATTCTATCGGTTACTGGTTTGATGTAGTTAGAGAGAATTTAAAGTTATCGCCGATGTTGACTAAATTTGAACTCTGTGTGTAGAGCCACAAATTACACACGTATATGTCACGAGACGGAAGATTTTTTGTCTCTTTCTTAGAAAGCTGCCATTTTCTCTTTTCTCTTTGAACCGTCTTTTATGCCGCCAAGACGAGTTCAACTACAGGTGGTGTCGAAACGCCATCTGATTTTGACAGTTCGAGCCACTTTGTTTTGATTTGTTAGTGTTTTGATAGGAATGGTTGACATTTTTGGCCGTAAACACTAACAATGCAATGCAAAACACCCTATGTTGTTTCTGTTGTTTTTGAATTGTTGTAGTTCTGACACCACCTGTAGTTGAATTCGCCTTGTTATGCCGCAATACAATGAACATTATTAACTTCTTTAGTTGAGATTTATTTGCAAAACTATTGTAAAAATTAACTTTTAAGTTAATCGCAATACTAGTAAATAATATTGAAGTAAGTAAATAACATTATTAAACAAATCAATATTACTAAATAAGTACATATTTTTGCACAAAATAAAACATTTGTTGAACTAATGATTTTTTTAAACGTGGTTTGTGTTTTGTTATATTTGTTTTGATCACGCAATTTGTGTTGATTGTAGAGGCCTGTTCTTATACATTGCCACTTCACTACCAAAAAATGTTTTGTGTCGCTGCCCTCGCACCTGATTTGGGCCTTTTTCACACGCCACTTTTTACATATCTGTGTGTAATCTATGGTGTAGAGTAAAAGCTTCCGCAGGGGGACACCGATCGCAATTTTTTCCAGTATGTAGAGATATACGTCAACGGGCTTCGTTGGGTTTAAAGTGTTAAGTGGGGATTTAGAAAGGAAGGGAAGGAATTTTGAGAAGACGCATTAAGAAAATTGTCCGCCAATGTCCGGTTAAAGGAACTGTGCGTTAGTAGATCTTTCACTGTATTTAAAAACTTATCTTTTTCCAATTTCGCTTGCAAAATAATTTCTGTTATTGACCGTTGCTGTATTTTAACTTTTTAAATCAAATAGAATCTGAGAATTTTTTCTTTTTCATAAGTAACTTTATTATATTCAACATTTTTTATTTTTCGAATTTATTCTATGAGCTTAATTTCAGTTATGTATTTTATAAAGCTTTTTGTAATAGTTCTATTCTTTAAATCAATTAAAATCAATTAAGACCGTTGACTGCTTTGATACTTATTTGCTTGTTATTAATATATTCATTGATAATATTTATTATTTCCTTTTTTGTTAAGTTTATGAAATACGAGTATTTGCTTCTACAGATGTAATCACAAGTATAAAATTTTGTCAAATTAATGGGAATATATTGGAATTTTATTGAATAACAAGTTTATTTTAATACTTACTTAAAATATTATTATATCCTTTTTTCTCTCTTGCTGCTTTTGGTTTGTAGCGGTTTGGGTACATTGAAAGCTCTTTGTATGTACAAAATGCATGCATTTGTTATGAAATGTGCATTAAGCATACGAATTTTTTATTTGATTAAATTTTATTTAATTTTATTCTATAGAATTGCAAAATTTTATTATTTTTATGCGAATAAAATATGTTTTTTTTTCTCTTATTTTTTTCTGCTGTAGAGTTTATTTCATTTACTCAAGTTTACAGTACTTCTGTGTCTGCTTTAGTGCTTGATTGATGTGTGTGTGTCTGAATATATCTGTGAGTGTATTTGTGCATAGTATTAATGTTAAATGAATAAAATGTTAAATATGTGACTCGTTAAAGTGAATATGCATCTGTAAATATAAACGCTTAAAAAGGTGGCTGTATTTCGAGATAACTTGTAGATTAATCTTAACTCCTAAGTGGGTTATCATCTACGTTCAAGCCGTTTTTTAAATAAAAAATTTGATAACTTCATAGAATTTGGAATGCGGAATACGTATGGATCCTTTCACAGAAAACGGTACTTTTTGTCTCATTATACAAGCAAACAAAAAGTAGAACTTTCTGTGAAAATAAACGCAGAGAAAAGACAAGTTTCAAAACGGTCACCTCCAACAAAACTATTTTTAACGAAAGCTTTAAGACATATTATGGTGAATTTTACCATGTTATTGTCACCGGCAACCATATTATGATTAAATTAGTCCTCCATCACAAGCCACAACCATATTATGGTTGACAACATATTCCACGTGCCAATAACATACAGGTTCATGTTTATGTTTTTTGTTGCAAAAATATTTATATTTTCCAAGCACCAGTGACAGTGACATTGTAATTGCGTTTCAACATGGTTTCGATAACTGTATAACATAGTATGTATTCACTATTTTTACTCACCAATAGTTAACACACATAATTTGAACACCACTAGAAAATGTGTAATAAACTTTTGGCTCGGAAATTAAGAACGAAAATAAAACGATGCATTGAAGCTTTGCAAAAATTGGAGGCCGTTTCCAATCTATAAAAATTTCTACATTTCTAGAAAGTAGATGTGCATATTAACCAGGTACAATGCTGATTGAAAATCATAGTAAATGTCTGCTAAAGTGCGCACTTTATTTAAGAGTATCACTGTTTCATATAAATTTTAAAAGAATAATGATAAAATAAAATTGTTCAATATTGAATCCATAAAATCCTGTTTTACGGGTTTGTGTGAAAACACTACAACACTACAAGAAAGAAAAACATTAATTTTTTTTATTTTTGTATATAAAAGAAGAAAAATTCCCGTATTCTTTTTCCTCCGTTATAATTAATTAGTTAAATTTTCGTAGTAGAATGATGACGAAAACATATCGGGCCTTTTCTACTGGTGTTATTTAACTGTTAATGCTTCTGTATTAGGGATGCCAAACGGGAAATCCCGGGAGTTTTCGGGATTGATAAATCCCGAATTCCGGGATTTATTTTTATGAGTCCCGGGATTTTTAACATATCAACTTTTATGTACAAAAATTATCGTTTTTATACTATATACAAAAAATTATAAAAAAATTATATATGAGTTATATTTTTTATTGCAAATAATTCTTATTTTTGAGTTTAATTTTTGTTTTTGGCACACAGCGTGTATTTACAATTTTTAATTTTTGCTTGATACATGACGACTATTTCTCGATTTTTGTATTTTGCTTAATAAAAACAATTATTTTAAGTAGAAACGAAATTTGAAGATTCACATCTCAAGCCTTTTTTACAATTACGTTAAGCAAGTTCAGCTTTGGCTTTAGACATAATACCAAAATAAAAATGATTATTTTTATGCAAAATATAGAAAATTATTCACGATCTAATTAAAGTATTATTCAGAAACAAAAGAATAAAAGTTAATATAATTATAACAATTAAGTCGTAATATTGATGAAATAGCTCATATTCCTTCCGGTCCAATAATAGAAAAAAAATTTGCTTAAAAAACATACGGTAAATAAAATAATTTTTTTTATAAATAAACACTATCTGACGTATTCATAAAAAAATTATTTAAACTTGAAATCTGTTTTAAGAAACATTTGTATAAACATTTTCAAAAGTACTTAAATTATTGATTATGAATCTCGCCATCACCCTGCAGATGTACTGCACTGCAGTCGACATAGTGTTACAGTGTATTAATGTTGTCACAACTTAATTCACATTAAAAATTGAATTGCTATAAGAAAACCGAAATGAATTGATCTAGAAAAACTAAGAGATACGTATATTTTTTTAAGCTTTTTTCAGAATCTGATCAGTTTGATCATGGGTGAGGCCAGTGTAATAAATATATGTATAAAATAAATTGTTTTGTTGTTTTCTTTTTTAAAATTTATGTTATGTATATAAAATCTTTTGAATATTCACAAAGTGTTGTTTATTTAAAAAAGTCGTATCTTAAAGAAACACATTGATCCCGAATCCCGGGATTTTCAAAAATCAGTCCCGATTGGCCACCCAATTCTGTAAACATCGGGGAAAACTAGGGATGGGCAATAAATATCGATATTAAAACAAATTATAATCGATATATATCGTCGATATTAAAAATACTCATATATCGATACATCGATATTTATCCACGATTATCGAATTCGATATTTTTTATAATAAAATTCAACATTTTAACCGTTGCTCAACTGCTTACAATACTGTTGTTTTTTAAGAATTGCATCATATGTTTTTATCTAATATTAAGAAAATAACGGCGCTTTTCTATTGTGCATTTTCATAGATTATACAGTTCAGTTTTGTCTCGGTATTTTAAGAGATGACACCAATAAAAAATAAGCGTGGAAACGAATTATGCAAAGAATCGCCTTAATTATGGCGTATTAGCAGCAATAGAATCATGAAATTTGGAATGTTAATAATAAAAAAATATTTTTTTTGTTTGTGAGCATGTTCTTAATTATTAAAAATAAAATGTTACTCAGTTTACTTTAATAGTATGAGTCACAAGTTTCGTTTACCGGCAGTATATAATCCGGCATTATATAATCCCAATAAACTTTTTTTTAGATTTCATATGGCGAACAGATAAATATTTTTTTGTATTTATTATCAAAGTTGTTTGTGGGAATACTATTATTTATTAAAAGATTTTGTTTGTTGTGCTTAATTCCCTTTTTAAATAATTGATAAAAAATACTGAAATTTATTGTTGGAGGATAAGCTGTTCCTATAAATATCGATACTCTTAAAAAATATCGATAGGATATATTACAAAATATATATTTTTTCAATTTGCCCATTCCTAGGGAAAACAACAAAGTGCAACAGGAACATACTTGGTGGTCAGCACCATCTCAATTTTCCATCACTCAATTACAGTGGCTCTTCAAATTCGACTTAATGCAGTTTGAATGGTTTGAATAGTTCAGTTATCAAACTATCAAGACAGCGATTAATCCAACAAATTTTTAAAGCGAGCAATGTCGCATTACTTTATCAGGTTTGACACTGAGTGATACATATAATTTTTTTCCAATTTCCTTAAAACATATATGACCAATTTGTTGTTCAAAACTAAACATTTGTGTAATTTCATAAGTTTTAATATGGTTTAATGTTTCTGCTGAGATAAGCTATTTTAAAACATAAACTCTATTTATACATATTGTATCTAAGATCAGTCTTATCATATACGCATGAGTGTATTAGAAATAAATGTAGAAAACAACCCTAAATCACATAAGAGATAAGTGCTCTTTTAAACGGCGTGAATGGTTACTACACGCAGAGGTAAGACATATGCGTAGAACGCGTGTATAAGATTTCTATGTTAGCTCTTAAAAATATACTTTTTTTTATAAAAAAACTAGTTTTGAACCCAATTCAAGCCTTGTGTTTTCATGAATATATTAAAAGCATTCAAGAAGTTGATTATGTTGAAAGTTTGTAAATTTCGACAAAATAAAATTTATTCATGATCCTGCGCGAAGTAATTTGGATGAAAAATATCTTTTCGTAAACAATTTGATTATTTGATATATTCCAAACACATAATTAATTTAATTAGTAAAATTTTGTCAATTAATTTTGGATATTAAGCCATGTGTCAAACCAAATATTTTTCTATTTGGCAGAACAACTCCTCTAGAGACGAAATATAGTCAAACTGCGTACCTGGTTTTTGATATCATCATCTTTTACCCTTTCATATCCTTGGCAGAATAACCACTATGTATCAATTAGTGTAGAGACTAAACTGAGTACAACTGCGTTCTTTATTTTTCAAATCCTCATCTTCTTTCCTTTTTAAAGGACTTAACATTTTTCAAGAAATCTTATATTAATTAATTTTTTTTAATATTAGTATCTAATTTTTTTTTATAGCAAACTCGGTACCAAATAAAAGGCAAGGCTCTGTAGAATTTTATAAAAATATTAACTTTAGTTTGCCCGAACAAAAATATACAAAATGTCTTTTTAAAAATAATTCCATACCCTTTCGGAGGACATTTTTGAAACTTTTTTTTCATACAAAATTGTTTTCTTAAATTCTACGTGTCATTTCCTTTTAGTTGATAGCAATCAAACTTGGGATAACTGCATTGAATATTCTAATGCATTGAAAATTAATTCAGATTAAACCAAATCAATGGTAATGCAATAATTTTGAACTAAAATATTTTATGATCAATTTAATGGCAATGTAAAAGATGTGCAGATTGCTCAGATCTGATAGCAATAAAATATACACCTATCCCTCGATTTGTACGATACTTTTTTGCACGATTTCCATTTTAAACGATTTTTTTGGTTTGCGTTTACATCGAGGGATGTACAAATTACCCCAATTTACACGATTTTTTATTTTTAATATTTTTAGCAAAACTTACTTTTGTTTCAGAAAATATATCCTGCACATATATCAAAAATAGTTGTTTCATTTAAGAATTATGAAGCTTCTACACATGAAGCTTTTACACAGTATTTTAAATTAACGTTTATTTCCGTATGGTGCATTTTCGTATGGTGCCGCTAGCATTAAATATAAAAAGGTAGTTTCCCTTTTTTCTACACTCACACACACAAAATATAATAAAAAAAATCAATACAATATTTATCACTTATTTGCACTCTGGTTATTAGCATTTTCTCCTCTTATGCATCGAAACTTGTGCAATTATAGTTTTCTTTTTAAAATATCCGAAATTGTTCCGTGCATAAGCTTTTGCTTATTTGCATATCCTGCATTTAAGCATCACAATATACATAACACAATTTTAATAAATGGCATACCAATTCTCACATACGCATCGCTTTAAACTTGCGTCAAATACAAGAACCCGGGGTTTACACATGCAAGTGCAAGTTCAAAAACTCAATACACTCTCACATTTTTACTAACACCATCACAATTTTCGTACTTGCAGCCAAACTTGCAAGAGAATTTGCTTGCAAGTAAATTTTTGACACTTGCAGTAACCCTGCCTTTACACATGCAAGTAATTACTTGCAAGTAGTGTATATGTATTATCAACGAGAATGTCGAAGAAATAGCCGAAAGTCTTGCAAGTAACTTGAGTGATTACACAGTCAGCTGCAAGTTTATTTTTCAAATGTTCTCGAAGCGAAAACATCTTATGAAAAAAGCTTCATTTTTGGGTTAAAAAAAACATTATCATGTTAATGTTATCACGAAATTTATTTAATAATATTAAATATAAATAATTTAATTATTTCTTTATTTTATTTTTGGTCCATCTTGATTAAAAAATTATTTTTATTTTTAAATGTGAATCCAGTATTGCCGTAGTTACCGATATCATAAAAATTTCTGAGAAAATATTTTGATTAAAAAAATTTTTTTTAAATGCTTGCAATTTATGTTTTAAAATACAATGAAGATGGGTTGCTGTGTAGTAGTGTTTTTGTTTTGTTTTTTTATTGTTAAAAACACACATAAAATCAACCATAAACATAACTTTTAAATTACTTAGTCCTAGTAAATTAATACCAAAGGCATCCACGGTAACACTGTTTCTTTATTTGACATTTTACTTGCTGCAAATGTCAAAAATTTACTTGCAAGCAAATTCTCTTGCAAGTTGGGCTGCAAGTCCGAAAAATGTGATGGTGTTAGTAAACATGTGTGAGTGTACCGAGTTTTTCGAACTTGCACGTGCATGTGTAAACGCCGGGTAAGTAAAATGACAAATAAAGAAACAGCGTTACCGTGGATGCCTTTTGTATCAATTTACTAGTATATAGCAAAATAAAAATTATGTTTTTAGCTTATTTTCTGTGTATTTATAAAAATAAAACAAACAGAACAAAAACACTACTATGCAGCAGCAAATCTTCATGGTATTTTTAGACATAAATTGCAATAATTTAGTTAACAAAAATTTTTTAACAAAATATTTTCTCAGAAATTTAATGATATCGGTAACTACGGCAATACTGGATTCACATATTTTAAAAATAAACATAATTTTTTCATCAAGATGGATCAATAATAAAATAAAGAAGAAATAATTAAATCAATTTCGTGATAACGTTAATATGGTAGTGTTTTTTAAACCCAAAAATAAAGCTTTTTTCATAAGATGTTTTCCCTTCGAGAACAGTTGAAAAATAAACTTGCAGCTGACTGTGTAAACACTCAAGCTACTTGCAAGACTTTCGACTTTTTCATCGACATTTTCGTCGATAATACATATATACTACTTGCAAGTAATTACTTGCATGTGTAAAGGCAGGGTAAAAACGCACAAAAGTTGTTTCATCAAAAATAAAGTTGCTTAATATTGATAAAACCTTGAATTTATTCGCGCACTTTCGATGCAAGTAAAATAACTTTTTTCATGATGCTGATATGCATATGAACGAGTTTTTAGAAATGCATTACTCGTTTAAAAGAAACAAAAACGGTCAAATTGTGAAATGCTTATAAGCGATAAATACTGTAGTACAATAACTGTTCAAGAACGGAAGAAAGGTGTGTATCGAAGATTTATTTTTTATTAGCAATATAAAAATATTTGTAATGATGGTTTTTGCAAAATGTGTGTGGTATAATTTAGTTCAAATATTTTTCCATGTCAAAAAATATTAATAAAAACCAGGTGAAAAGATAGGCTGTGGGAAAAATCGCCCAAAGAAAAATGGCCCAAAAAAAGAAATGAAAAATCGCCCAAAAAAATTCCATGTAAAATTGGGCCTAAATTCATATGAAAAGTGACCTAAAATTTTTGGGCTATTTATTGTTGGGTGATTTTTCGTTTTTTAAATTTGGTGATTTTTCATTATGAAAAATCACCCAAAAATGTTGTATGAAAAATGGCCCATTTTTTTGATTTTCTCCTCTATGGTATAACAAACACCGGCTTCGCTTACTAAAGCTTCTCCTCTATGGTATAACAAATACCGGTTTCGCTAACTAAAGCTTCTCTGCACAGCCGGCCTTTGGCCGGGCGCAAGGATTTTCTCCTCTATGGTATAACAAACACCGGTATCAAATATTTCGCCTAAAATGAAACGTGCAGAAACAAGTCATAAAACACGGATTTTCCATAAATATGGCGAAATATTTATTAACTGGTAATTTAAAAAATTTGCAAAACATTTTATGACCTGTGGTCGGCTTATTGGCAGTAACCAATTACGTCCCTTTTAAAAAACATTTTATGACCAGTAGTTCACGCAAATTTTAATATTAAAGAAAAGCAAATATCGCTTATTTTTTTACCTATTTTTTACCAATATATATATATATATGAAATTTTGCCCAAAAGAAACGAAAAAGGGCCCAAAAAAAAAATGAAAAATGACCCAAAAAGCAAAAACGAATTTTTTCCCGGTGGCATGTTATGACGTCCAGTGTCATAGTGTCCATGGACGTTATGACACTCCAAAAAGTGTCATAGTGTCCATTGACACTGCGCTAACTAAAGCTTCTCTCTTTGATACCCTCCACCGACAGGAGTGGGCTCTATATGATAAAAACATATATATTATTAACTAAGCTTCACAAAAACGAACGTTAGCATTAAAATTGGTTGCGGTTTAGACCTGAATTAAATTATTGACCGACAATAAGAAAGTTTAATGCACGCAAAGAAAAAACATGGTTAATACAATCACAATCGCAAACTATCATTAATGTTTGTGGTTATGATTGTGTCAAACACGTCTTCAGTAACAAGATATGTTCAGACATGTTTATAGCTTATTTTTGTCTCAAAAATATTATTGTGTTTAGAAGAAAAACACAAATGATCTTCCTAACCATGTTTCTATATTTCCCAACACCATGCAAAATATCTATTTGAACATGTTATATGGTTCTGACAATAAGCCCAATAAAAAAATTTATTTAAAACATTTCATGTTTTATTAAAAATTCTTTGTATTACATATAAAAAAAAAAATAAAATTAAATACATACATTTATACAAATATAACTTACCTGTTTCAATTAACGTATAATAATTTATTTCCTTAGTTTTGCAATCAGGCCAGGCACTTTTTCTCTTGAAAAACTTTTATTATTTTGTAGTCATTCATGTTCCCGATTAACTGACTCTCGCAGATGGAAAATAACGTGGAAGAAGATTTTATTTGCTTTATAAACACACACTATTTGTTTTGACAATAAATGTTTGCTCATTTAGAGAATATGTTTTAAAGCGAACAAAAATGATGGTATCAATCATATCTTTTGTGTACAGCTAATATTATGATTTTAACTGTATAGTTGAAAATATATACATTATAATAGCAAACATTTTACATAATTCAATATGTTTAGCTAGATCATGGTAACTTTTTAGGTGTAAAACACCATATCAAATTATTATAGTGAATTAAAAAATGTT
Organism: Pollenia amentaria; assembly: GCA_943735925.1. Taxonomy (NCBI): domain Eukaryota; kingdom Metazoa; phylum Arthropoda; class Insecta; order Diptera; family Polleniidae; genus Pollenia; species Pollenia amentaria. The sequence goes on from OX031006.1 coordinate 58,368,550, forward strand.
AAGGAGAAAAATTATTTTTTCAAGCAATATAAGAACTACACTCACAATATTATTACAGTAACGGACTGTAGGTTATTCAAGAAGTATTCCGTTCAGTCATTTTAAAAAAAAACTAAGTGCACATTAATACGGATTTTCGGTTGCATTTAATACTGTCAGTTGATTAAGTTAAAGTATTCTGTATGAAAAATTAAATTAAAAACAACTGTAAATTTACTTAAAACCCGATCTACTTATTTTTCATTTATTTTTAACGAAAAGTTCATTTAATTTTTAATGTCAAAAATTCAACTGCGAATTCCGTAAAAACAAATGAATTTTCAGTTATTTTATATAATTTACTATCAAAAAATTAATTTATAGTTATCTATTTATAGATCTGTGGCAAAAAGTAAAAGTAAAAACGATTTGCTTGTTTTGTATAGAAAATTCCCATATTCTATTCGTTCAAATTATTTAGTTAAATACATAAAATTTTTAAAGTAAAATAATTGCGAATACCATATCGGGCATGCTGCTGGTGTCTTATAATTGAGAGTTCTTCTGTAAACAAAGTAGTCAGTACAACAAAAGTAAAACCAACATGTATAACGGGGTAAGTGAATAAAAATACATATTCTCCCTCTCTCATTACAAAAACAAGCAGACAGGTGTCTGGTATTTTTTTAGAAATTCGAGCAAAACCTCTATTATATAAAATTAATGAATTACATAAAATAACTGAAAATTCATTTGTTTTTACGGAATTTGTCAGTTATTTTTTGACAGTTAATTTTAATAAAATAACTGAAAATTTATTTGTTTTTACGGAATTCGCAGTTGAATATTTGACAGTAAAAATTAAATAAACTTTTCGTTAAAAATAAATGAAAAATAAGTAGACCGGTTTTTATCTGAATAATCATTTATTTTATATTACAATTTCAGTTAATTTTACGTACAAAATATTGTGAGTGTATAATAAGTTTATTAGGGTAAACATATTAGGCGAATATGAATAAAAATGGTCGTAGTGACCATTAATTAAACATGTTTTTTCTCTGCGTGTGCATTTCTTGTTAGAACTTTGAACTGGCTTGAGTAAAATATCATGATTCGTTTAAGCCGACCTAACATGATTTTTAGGAGGGTAATTTGTATTGGACCTATGGTAATTTATGGACCAATCATCCCAAAATTCTGGTATCCCAAAAAAATAAATTTGAATTTAATTGTGAATTTCAGAAAATTGCATGATATTTTTTCTGGTCATATGAATTTAAGTTGGAAGAAATTTTACCGCAATATCTATATCTGTTATAGTTTTAGGCGAATTTAATTATTTTCCCAAAGTGGGCTTTATTTGGCCTAGTGTAAATTTCGGACAGATCTTCAAAAATTTTACAGTGTGATTTCTGGTCCTATAAAACTGTGACGTACCAAATCTAAGTATGATAGCGTTATTTATAACGGTTTTAGGCGTACTAAACTGTTTTCCGTAGTAGCGTTTATATGGGGAATTGGGTAAGTTATGAACCGATCTTCCAGAACTTTGGTAGTCTGATTTCTCGTCCTATAGAACTGTGATGTACCGAATTTCATTATGATAGCATTATTTATTACGGTTTTAGGCGTACTAAATGGTTTTCCGGGAGTAGGGTTTATATCGGGCCTATTGTAATTTATGGACCGAACTTCACGAAATTTAACAGTATGATTTGCAGTCGTATAAAGCGAATTCTTGCAAAATTTTATATCACTCCGTGCATTACTGCTTTCACGCGCTGTGATGAATGATTATCCTTCGTTAAGGCTATAATAGACTTTTGAGCAATAATATATGCCATACAAATTATTTTCAAGACTACATTTTGTACACTAAATAAACATATATAAAACTTACTTGTTTATTTTTAAAATTTTTAGATACCGAAAGTTTGGTCACCTTTTCTCTCAGCGACTAAAAAACTTAAGTAATTTTTTGTTTAACAAAACATAACCTTTCAATATTTTACTCTTTATAGGAATTAAACCTAAATAATACAAGTAGATGGTGGGTATGCAGAAGTTGTATTTAATGTTCAGACATATTTTCTTATATCATTGTTTAAAACTTTATTAAATAATTCTTATTATTTACTGTTTTTAGTTTTCAGTGCACGTTTTTTGCGCATTTTATATATTTTTTACATTATTTTGCGTTCTTATGTTGTTTTAAAATAATGTTCACATACGAGTTTCACTCTTTTTTATACACTTATACATGAGTATTCAAATACACATTAGCATACACACACACACACACAAGCATATGCAAACGTTTTTAACTCATACAGTTAAATAAACACTTCTTTTCCTGTATGAATGTGAATGCGTTGGGGTATAGACGTGCATGTGCTACTACAAATGTGAGTTTTCAACACACCTCTTTATTTCCTTTAATTTTTTTTTCCCAGTTTAACATTTATTTTATTTAAAACTTATTTTGCATGTGTATGCGTGTGTTCGGGAATGTGTTGCATACATTCACGCACGCTTTCGTTTATTCATTCATTCATGTTTAACTGTGTGAATGTAGTTTTTACTCATACAAATAAACACACATACATACACTCCTTATTATTCATTTCTTTATTATTTAATTTTATTTGTCAGTTCACCAACGTTTTTTCTTTAATTTTTTTTGCTGTCATTTTGCGTTTTTTTAAATATTTATTTTATATTTTATTCTACTCCACATGTACATATTGAGTTAATGTGTATGTTAACACAAAGCCATACATGTATTTTAGTTAATTTTACGTCACCCAGCGGGAAAAAGAAGGAGTACGGATGCCTCTGAGAAGGCCTATTTACTCCTTCTTTTGGATGTGCAAGGCCTGCTCGCTTCATTTCATAATCATATCTTTTTTACATACGTTGTCATTGCGGTGTACGCCTTCCGCTCTCGCTTCTTTCGCCAGAGATTCTGAAGGGAATTTAAATTAATTGCTCCAAGAAGGCTTTCCAGAGAATATTTTTAATGGGATCTGAATTCTTTGGCTTTTGCTTTAGCAAAAAAAAAAAAAAAGAAAAAATCGTACTCGTCTCTTTTTTTTCCTTCTCATAGAAGGGAATGTGTATCTTATTTTTCATACGGAAGAGCCGATGTCTTCTATGAGGCATTTTTAAGCAGTTAGATTTGAATCAAAGAAATGTCTAAGCAGGCCTTTTATAAGGCCTGAAGTAAGAAGGTCTTCTGAGTTTTCCCGCTGGGTGGTAGCTATGTTTTTTCACTGATTGAATTATGTGCCCAGCGGGAAAACTCAGAAGATCTTCTTACTTCAGGCCTTGTTGAAGGCCTGCTTAGACATTTCTTTGATTCAAATCTAACTGCTTAAAAATGCCTCATAGAAGACATCGGCTCTTCCGTATGAAAAATAAGATACACTTTCCCTTCTATGAGAAGGAAAAAAAAGAGACGAGTACGATTTTTTTCTTTTTTTTTTTTGCTAAAGCAAAAGCCAAATAATTCAGATCCCATTAAAAATATTCTCTGGAAAGCCTTCTTGGAGCCATTAATTTAAATGCCCTTCAGAATCTCTGGCGAAAGATGCTCTTTCGTATAAAAGGTAAGATACACATTCCACACTCGCCTCCATGAGAAGGGAGAAGAGAAGGAGTAGAATTTTTTGTTTTGTCTTTTTCCAAAGCAAAAGTAAAATAATTATTTTTTTATCCAGTTGCCGTTCTTGTGTACCTGCCAAAGAAGCGAGAGCGGAAGGCCTTCCCCGCAATGACAACGTGTGTAAAAGATATGATTATGAAATAAAGAGAGCAGGCTTTGTGCATCCATAAGAAGGAGTACAGAGGCCTTCTAGAAGGCATCCGCACCCCTTCTTTTAGCCTCTGGGCAATACACATACTCACACACACACTTACATGTAATTTCATGTTAATGCGAAAATGTTTTTAATTTTAAAACTGTGTTAAAGAAAAAGGATTTAAGTGGTTGTCATTGATAAATTTGGCGTAATAAATTTTTGTTAACAATTGTGTTAATTAACATACCTTTGAAATATAAATTCGATTTGTAAAACGATTGAAATTTTTAATACAAAAAAAAAAAGACTGAAAAAATTCAATATTTTAGTTACTTACAATATCGTTTTTATTTAAAAAAATTGGCAAATAGCAATAAAAAGTTGGATGATTCAATTGATTATTATAAAATAAATATAGTGGGACAGAACATGCAAAAAGATGGCAATCAAAACTAGTGTTGCTACTTCTTTGGGAATAATATAAAAAAAAATTTCACTTTCAGTAAGAACAGACAAAAATAATTTTTTATTTTGAACTTAGTCTATGTAGAGGAGTCAAATCACATGAACGAGGTGGCAAATTCAAAGGGCCATTTCTTGAGAAACGTTTGGCTCAACAAAGTGATGGTTTCACGCGCTGTTTGGAATGTTGTGCTGCCTTATTGGAACCATAACTCCCCCAAATGATTTTCAATGACGTAAGAAATAAAAAACAGGAATCACGATTCATTTCTCTTACGGTAATTTTGGCACTGAAATATTTTTTTCCTGATGGAATGGAGCCTCATAAGGATTGTGCTCTCTCAAAAACTGACAATCCTGCTTCTAAAAATACCCTTTAAGCCAGAAATAAGTCTAATCGCTAAAGACAATTAGACGATAAGAATCTGTACCGCAATTCTGTAACTTTTTGAATTTAACTACCGATATCGTTAAGTAACGATAAATCTCGGTAAATTTAACGAATTTGTTATTCTCTTTTTTAAATCAATAAATATTTTCGTTTAGAAATATTAACGACAAATATCGGTAAAAAACGTTAGAACGTCAAAATGGAAACTTTTTAAAATTAATCAAAACTCTATATATGTATATCAAAAAAAATTGTCCTATGTTCATCATTTTATAACACGATAACCACCCAACCGATTTTCAAACGATTACGTGCGTTGGAAAGGTCTACTTTCACTGATGGTTCATAAAAAAAAACCATCGAAAAATTTCTACGAATATGCGTTATACGCGCACTTTTATGATGGTGTGTTTTCTCTATACAAAATGTATTTTTTTCCTTATGAGAATTACATTTTTTTTATTAATTAATTCATTTATTAATTATGTGCTAATAATCCCAGTCTTTATTTATGAAACACTGAAATTTATTGTTGTGGGAAAGCTGGTTTCTATACGCATTTCGCTGGTTGCTTAGACCAGCTCGTCAGGAAACTTTTTCCAAATACTTTAGAAAAGCTAAAAATATTATACAAGTAAGACCATAAAGTGAATAAGAATTTTAAACACTCAGTGCCCATGTTCTGTAACTCTCGCTTCGAGAAACTTTTCGATTAAAATGCGAGAAATGAAACAAAAATGCCATAATTTGAAACAAACAACTGTTTTTCTCACTTAACTGAGTCTGTAACATTTTTAGCGAGTTATAGCTGTCACGTAAGGAAATTACTCGCCAATTTACAGAAAAAGTGTGTCTGTAAGATTTTTGTGAAAAAGTTCCCGCTTTGAACTGTCAAATAAACTCACGCATAAAAACGGGGTGAGAAAAAATATTACCACGAAAAAATATATTAAATATTCAAAAAGCAATGAATAATAACATGGAAGAGATAAGCACTTTATTTTTGACTGATTTTTTCATTGTTTAATTATTTTGCTTTTAACAATTTTGAAAATTATACGAATGTTTTCAAAGCTATTTTTTAAACAACAAAAATTAAAGTCGCACTCTACATTATTTGCTATAGCTGACGGTTGTATTTTCGCCGCCGTCATTGAAAATGTTTCAATTTTAATAATTTTGGCCGCCGTCAACGGTATGTGTTACTGGCTTTCTCAACGTCTGCAAGTTCACACCGGCTTCGAGTGGAATATTATGACATATATAACGTAACGACGTAATCTCTTTTGATAGTTTTCGACATGAGTTATATACACACTTTTTTCTCACTTTGCGAGAAACGATGGAATATTTTGTTTCAAATCTTTTCGATGCGGGAAGTTCTCACCAAAGTTACAGAGCATGGGTACAGGTCTTACTTGTTACAATATCAAATCTTCAACAAAGCCACAACAATAAACAGTGAATTTTTCTTTCTTACATTCCCCTACAATTGGCTAGTTTTTTTCTTTAATACAAAGACGTAAACGTATGTTATTGTATTGTCCAGCAACGCGGGCAGGGTTTCTCTATTAAATAAATTTGCCTGTAAAATTGCTTTTTAATTAAACAAAATCGAGTAAATTATGATTATTTTTCTTAGCAAATATGTAAGTTTCAAACCTTTTTATACATAAGGAAACAGTTCGAGGTGCCCGCGCCACTCTAGCACAACATTTTTGACTTTTATTTGTATACCCACACTACCGTATGTGGAGAGGGTATTATATGTTTCTGCATATATATGTAACATATTTATATATAGGTTTTAGGCCCACCTTTAAGTACACCGATTGACTAAGAATCAATATCAGAATCGATCTAACGAGGTCCGTCCTTCCATCCGGCTGGTTGGTTGTTTGTCCAAGTTAACATTGTGCCTAAAGTACAAGTCGCCATTTTGGAAATAGTTTGACCAAATTGGCCACATATGTGTTTATTATCACAAGGTCGAAGCCTATTCAACGTGGTGAAAAGTGGTTCTTAATTTTACATAGCCCACATGCAAATTCCTTTCCGGAATAGCGTTTTTGTGCCTATTAACCATCTTGTTTTTTAGATCCGAGGGCGCATCAATAAGTCCGTGACTTTTTGAATGAAACAGTTTTTTTTACAAAAAAAAAAAATTAATTTTTCAACATAACCTCATTTTAGCTCAATAGACTTAGTCCAACGTTTCTCCAATTTGTGTATCCCTTCCAAAAAATAGGATTTTTCGAGTTCCATGAAATTGTCATTTGTTTGACCAATAATTTCATCGTTGTCACACGATTACGTTTATGGTCAATTAAGAGCAAACGCGACACCCATCTTGCAGACAGCTTTCTTAAACTCAGCTGATCATTTAAAATCGAAACCACACAGCCATATGAAATGCCTCTGGCATCAACAATCTCATGCACTTTTAGTCTTCGATCGGCCAACACTATATCGTGAATTTTTTCGACATTTTCGGGTTTATTGACTTCCATTGGCCCCCCAGAACGTTCAGCATTATTTGTACTTGTGCGACCACAACGAAAGTCAGTAAACCACTTGTTTACCATTGAAATCGATGGTGCAGAGTCCCCATAGTATTTATCAAGCTTTTCCTTGGTTTGATTGACAGCTTTTTTTCGCAAAAGATAATGTTTAATGAGCACCCGAAATTCACTTTTTTTTTTTAAAAAAATCCACGAGGTTGTATGTTTTCAATAGCTGTTAAACGCAAACTAAATGACGGAACTTGCCCAAAACACAACAGTCTATTAACAGGTGGTACTTGATGAGAGCAGTGTTGCATTTAATATAACTACGAGGGAAGTTCGAAAACTCACGGACTTATCCGCCCTCGTATTTAAGTGTCATATTTTGTCCAAAAATATTTTGTGGCAACCTAAATCAGCAGAACAGATTGTTTTAGAATCGGTCCACGATTGGCAACAGCACTCACACAAATACACTCCTGAAAATAGCTTATCGTAAGTTACCTTTATAATTGATTCTATGTGATTTCATAGTAGTAATCATTGTAATAGAAGTAGATATTTAGATATTATTTGTGCCAAAATCTTAACCTCACAACATACGGAAACATGATCGCCCATGGGTACTGCGGTGTGTAGGGTCGACTTTACTTTCTTACTTTTTTGTAGTGAAAATTGGCTTTTTTACAATATATTTTTAAACAGTTAACAATACATTTATAATCGTTATTTTTTAACAACAACTTTTTCTTTGTCGTTAGCTACCGATATTATTTACCGACAAAATTTTTTTAAATGTTTACAAACGAATTTTGACTACTAAACGATAAATTTTTGTCGTTAAAAAGTTACAGAATTTCAGTTATGGTTTAACTTTTGCCAACAGAGCGCAAATTTTGGATATAAATTCATGTTTGACTACAGACTGCAGCCGTCGCAGTGGCGGAAAAGTTAAAACTGCAAAGAAATCTGATGATGAGAATATAATTATTCTCGAAACATTTTAGTTAGATATGCGTTCAATCCCCCAAATGCGAAATTATCAATAAATTTGGGTGATTCACAAGGTTTGCTATGAAGTCATATCGTCATAATGTCCTAAATAATATTTTACAATTGTTTAAAAAAAATTTTGTTGTGTTTACAACAGACTAAAAATGTTAATGCTGTGTTCATTGATTCGTTATAACTGTACAGTAGAAATCAAAATTATAAGCGGTTGCCCTCAGCAGTCATACAGACAAGCCGGGCACATGGCGTTTTAACATAATTCGGGTACGCTGAATCCAGTGGTGCCCGCGGTTAGATTGGCTCTGGTTTTCGAGATATACCGTTATTTCCAAAATGGAGGAGGTTGCACAACATATATTCGCGTAACTCAAAAACGGTTAAGTTTATTGAAATTACTAAAAAAAAAAACGAAATTCCGCAATAAAATTTCATTTAAGAAAAGTAAAACTTTTTTGCTAATATGAGTAGGCGTTATTGAATCATAATTTTTTTTTGGAAAAAAAAAATTAATTTTTTTATCAAAATTTCGAAAATTTTGTTTTTTAAAAATTCATAAAAAATTAAACAATGTAGCTAGGCTTCTAATTTTTTGCAGACATATCAAAAACGAAGCTGCAAACAAAACAAGCCATAAATGATTAAAATCTGTTAGCAACTTTTTTATTCACAAAAGTCGACAAATTTTAATTAATTTAAGAATTTCATAAAACTCAATATTTGTCTGGGAGCGCCCCTAAGAAGTGGTGATAAGGGGCAAGTATGTCTCGAGAAAATGTTAAGGACAAAAAATTAATTGAGGTCGGTCATACATTATATACCACTAGGGGCGACTTCTGGGAATTTATGGGACTTTTTCTTCAATAAATATGAAGAATATAATTTATATGGAGCATTTCATATGATTTTTTTTAATTCTTAAATTCTTTATTCAATATTATGTATATATGAAGAATGTGCCAATGCAGAAAATTTATTTTCAATGACATTTTGACGTAAAATTTTGTAAATGCGGTTTTTGTGCCATTTACAATACAAAACAAAAGAACAAATATTCAAATTTATGATATTCTAAAGAAATATGTATGCATTATTACCACACTTTCACTTTGCGGTAGGAATTTTGGAAAATCTTCAGTTACCGATTAAAAAATTCTATAAAAGCATTGAGGCCAGATGGTGTTTACCGAATTGCGCCGAATTTTTCCACGATTAAGCGGCATGAAAGTAAAAGAAGGTATGAACTCTAACTACTTTATTAAATTAGATTTATATTTCATATCATAATGTTTTTATTTTACAGGAATTCTTAATGGACCGGACATTCGTCGTCTTATGAAGGACCATCAATTTGAGGTTGCATTGAATGATATCGAGCTATTGGCCTGGAATTGTGTGAAACCAGTAATAGAAAATGTATTAGGAAATCATCGGCCTGAAAACTGGCGAATTTTAATCAAAAATATGCTAACCGCATTTAAAAACTTAAACGTTAGAATGTCATTGAAAATAAATTTTTTGAATTACCATGCCGAAAAATTTAATGAACAATCACCAGCCGAGTCTGATGAACATGGCGAGAGATTTCACCAAATAACAGCTAGGCTCGAACACAAGTATAGCGGCAAACAACTTGATTCGCTATTAGGGCATATTTGTTGGAATCTGCAGGAGGAAGAAGAATAAATTTCTAAATAAAAATAAAAAAATTTCATCTTTTCTGAAAAAATCAAAAATTGTAGACAGACTTTAATCACTTATAGCTTATTTTGTTTGGAACTTTGTTTTTTATACGCGTAGAACCCTAGCCTTAAATTTTGCACCTGCAGCGCCTGAGATACCCCTAGACGGGCAAAATGTATGACCAGCGCAACTTTATTTTTCATTACCATCATTTATTTCTAAGGCCTAGGATTCGCTCCTAGGGGGATAAAATGTATGACCGACATTCAATGTTTTTTGTTCTTAACATTTTCTTAAAACATAGTTGCCATATATATATCCACCCCTTAGGGGGCTCCCATACTAATATGGCCGTTTAATGAAATTCTTAAATTTGGCCCCTGCATCGCCTAGGATGCCCATAGATGGGTCAAATGTATGACCAACCCCACTTTATTTTTCATCAAAATCATTTATTTCTAACATACCCACCCGCTATCTCCATTCCTTAAGGGGGCTTCCATACAAAATGTTCAATGCAGACTAGAAATATATTGAAGAAAAAGTCCCATAAATGCCCATGAGTCGCCCCTAGGGGGATAAAATGTATGACTGACCTCCATTAGTTTTTTGTTCTTAACATTTTCTCAAATTATACTTTCCCTTTATCACCATCCCTTACAAATATTGCGTTTTATGAAATTCTTAATTAAAATTTGTCGACTTTTGTGAATAAAATCAAAAGTTGCAAACAGATTTTAATCATTTATGGCTTCTTTTGTTTGGAATTTCGGTTCATATACGTCTGCAAAAAATTAGAAGCATAGCTGCATATTCCAATTGAAAGAAAAGAAAAGATAGAAAACAATATTGATGTAAGAGGCTTTCTAGTTCTCCTTTACAGCTTGGGATTGAAATCCAGCACAAGCAGTTCAGTAGAAAAAATGTTATGAGCTAATGTGGTTCAGTAACCGTCTATCTGTCTGTCTGTAGTTTTGGTGTCAAGTTGATTCTAATTCTTCTTAACAATTTTTGATTGAAATCCAGTACAATGGGCTCAGTAGAATAGAGTTATACATTTATACAAATGTTGAACAAACTTAGAAAAAAATTAATATTTTGGTTACAAAATCTAACATAAATTGGTGATGAAATCGATCGATTAAAATTAAATTTTGCACAAATTATTACTATAACTAGACCTGATATAAAGCCCACATTCGGAAAACAATTTTTGTGCGCAATTTTAGAAGCATAGCTGCATATTCCAATTTTTTATGAATTTTTAAAAACAAAAATTTCGAAATTTTGTTAAAAAAAATATTTTTACTAAGGATATTAGAAAGAAGTTTTATTTTTCGGTTTTTCAAGTTTTTTGAATAAACTAAAGCGTTTTTGAGTTACGCGAATATATGCTGTGCAACCTCCTCCATTTTCGAAATAACGGTATATCTCAAAAACCAGAGCTGATCTTAAAAAACCGTGGGCACCACTGGATTCAGCGTACCCTTACTATGTTAAAACGCCAGGTGCCCAGCTTGTCACGAAAAAAAGGTGTCAATTTCTTGCGCAGTGTTATTTTAAGACATATGACTTTAAAGCTTTATGACTACCTTGTGAATCACCCAATTATAATAAATTTTATGTTGTAAAACTCCTTCCATTATTAAAATAATTTAATGAAATTTATGAAAATTTAATGAACTTGAGCCTGACTTAGAAATAAAAAAAAATTGGATTAAGAACCATGAACAGTTCAATAAAACTATAAACTAACCCCAAAAGTTATCCCTATTGAAAGTTGTATACGTCTAGTAAAAGACTCTTTATAATTATAATGGTATATTGACATTGTGTAAATTTGTGTTAATTTTATTTGAGAGAATTTTGAAAAACAATGTGACTAACGACGAAGTTAAATATGAAGTATGGGGTGTTATATACCTAGATAATTTGTTAAATACTCTGATATATCTGCTGGATTTTATTTTACCAAATGTTTTGTAATTTATATGATAACAAGAAGACTTATGACATGAAGTCATGAAGTACTTTTTTTACTCTATTCTTAGTTATATATTAAAATATAATGGCTAAAGTGGATATCACTATATAAAGAGATTCAGAATATCTTTCGATTGGTATACCAGTAAAAAATTCGTGTTTTTTAAGCACTTGAGGGAAAGGGCACATAATCGAGCGCTTCAGTAAGAGAGCTCTTATACAGCAATAAGTGATAACGAATTAGATATACAAAAAAGCTGCTATTTTAGTGCTGACAACGAAGAAAGGTTTAAAGCGAAAAAAATAAAAATATATTATGGTATACGAAAAAGGCAAGCAACCCATTAATGACTATGTTAATATGGTTAGCCTTTAAAAAAGGACTTAAGGAGTGCTTTGTCTGCATGTTTTATTAGGTTAAAAGAAGTGCTTATTGTCGGAAGAAAATAGTCCTCTAAACCGGGAACACCCCATACAAAAATCATAAAACCTGACTTTTGGAGCACATTTTTTAATGGGACATAATCGCTTTTCAGTGTTTCCATATAACACTTGTGATCAAAGTCTTTGCTTAAGAAAAGTTTTTATCGATTCAATTAAAACCAATTGAAATAAACAGTTCTATGATTTAACGTGACATCCATGAATACTCATGTAGCTTTTGATCACGGGTGGCTATTAAGAAAATACTTCCTTCGGCTCAAGAATAAAACTTATTTAAATTACTTAAATTAGTCCATAATTTCACCTATGACCGTTTTCTCATTAGGCAATTATCTTTTTCCCCACGAAAAATTTGATTTTCTCAATGTCTCTTTTGCTTCTATTCTGTCGCAAAGCTAAGCAGCACTCATCTGCCAATTATTTATTTGCCGTTTATTTGAATTCAATCAGCTGACTCCCTGCTTTTTACATGTATTTTGAAAGGTGTTGCCAACTGAAAACAATGTTTTTTGTTGGTATATTGAGAAAACCTAAATCGTTAACGATCAGCTTATCGGACTAATAAATTAACGTCGACATTAAGTAACAGGCAGTTTGTCGATACATTGAGAAAATGTCTACTTGTCTTGCTTTTAGAAATATAAATTAAAAGTCAGCGACTGGACGCAATAAAAAAAAACTAGTTAGAGTGCCTATATTCAGCTGTGCCGAATCTTTGATACCCTCCACCGACAGGAGTGGGCTCTATATGATAAATACATATATATTATTAACTAAGCTTTAAAAAACCAAACGTCAGCATTAAAATTGGTTGCGGCTTAGACCTATATTAAATTATTGACCGATAATCAGAAAATGTTATGCTTTTCTTTTAAGAAGTTTGAATTACAAAAATATATTAGAAAAAAATTTCAATACAGCAGTGTAATTAGTTTTATCTTAACAGTGAATTTCAAAAAATTGCATGATATTCTTTCAAGTAATATGAATCTAAGTTGGAAGAAATTCTACGGCAATATCTATATCTGTTATGGTTTAAGGCGAATTTAATTATTTTCCCAAAGTGGGCTTTATTTGGTTTTAGGCGTACTAAACTGTTTTCCGGGTGTAGGGTTTATATGGGGCCTAATGTAAATTATGGACCGATCTTCAACAAATTTTACAGTGTGATTTCTGGTCCTATAAAACTGTAACGAAATTTAATTTGAAATATGATTTGCAGTCGTATTAAGCGAATTCGTGCAAAATTTTATATCATTCCGTGCATTATTCCACCATTTATGTTAGTTTTTGTAACTTATCCTACTGAACCGATGTTGCTGGATTTCAAACCCAAACTGCTTAGGATAACTACAAGCAATTTGAGACCAAGGTTGTTCTTTTCTGTTGCATTTTTCGAAATTGAGCGTGTTTTCAACAGATGGACAGACAGTCGGACATGGCTATATCGACTTAGAATTACTTAATGAGCCAGAATATATATACTTTATGCCGTCTTAGATGTATAAACGTTTCACACAGAATAACAAACTTATTATACCCTCATTCACCACAGTCGGAGGGTATAAAAATGATCAACAATCTTTGCCGTTTCAAACAATGTGTTAATTGATTTAATTAAATATAGCTCAGGGTTTGACAATTTCCAACAATAATTCTACAAGCTTAAATTATTTTATTTTAAACGAAAAAATCAATTAAGATTTTTTGTTATTTAATTCATATTTTAATCGTCGCGACAATTGTTATTTTTCGTACTATTTGAAACATGTAGAAAATTAGATAAAACGTGAAGTTGGTTTCTAAATATTTCAGACCCTTTAAATGGACCTAAGATTTGTTTAATAAGAGTAGTTCGTTGGAATGTCTAGCTTGTGCTTACATGGAAAAATAGCGAACAAATTGAATTTTTCTTAGTTTTTAGGATTTAGCTAAAAAAAACATAATTTTGAAAATACCTGTAATAAAAATTATACATCCTGATATACTCATCAATATGACTCTTCCTAAATGAGATATAACTTTGTGTAGATTAATAATCTAAAAAGTATTTTAAGAATTGTACGGTCGTTCATGAAATATTAAGCGTACAACATACACAAAATTGGGTAAATTATATATATCTATTTGCCTATCCATCTGTTGAACACACGCTCACTTTTGAAAGAAAAGAAAAGATAGAAAACAATATTGATGTAAGAGGCTTTCTAGTTCTCCTTTACAGCTTGGGATTGAAGTCCAGCACAAGCAGTTCAGTAGAAAAAATGTTATGAGCTAATGTGGTTCAGTAACCGTCTATCTGTCTGTCTGTAGTTTTGGTGTCAAGTTGATTCTAATTCTTCTTAACAATTTTTGATTGAAATCCAGTACAATGGGCTCAGTAGAATAGAGTTATACATTTATACAAATGTTGAACAACCTGAGAAAAAAATTAATATTTTGGTTACAAAATCTAACATAAATTGGTGATGAAATCGATCGATTAAAATTAAATTTTGCACAAATTATTACTATAACTAGACCTGATATAAAGCCCACATTCGGAAAACAATTTTTGTGCGCCTTAAGCTGTAATTAAAATTTCTATTGTAGCAAAATTTGGACTGTCATAATTTTATATGACTAAAAATCACGCTGACAAATTTCATAAAGTTTGTCCATAAATTATTTTAGGTACCATATATAGCGTACTTTTAGAAAAGACTTCTATTTTTTTTTTTTATTATTCCTACACTAAATCCCTTGAAGCTTTTATGCTTATCTACAGGAGACTAGAGTCTCTTGCGGGAATTGAACCCGCGACCCCGTTACTGATAGACTAGCTCACTACCAGCTAGCCAGCGAGGCACTCTAAAGCCTTAAACGACAGCCACAAAATTTTAAGCTTAATAATCAACATTGGTGTAAGACAAGGACGATCGCTATCGCCGTTGATTTTTGCAGTAGCCCTTGACAACATTAGGAGTCAACTGAGCACAAAGCACAGATTACACACAGATATGTCACGAGACGGAAGATTTTTTGTCTCTTTCTTAGAAAGCTGCCCTTTTTTATTTCTCTTTGAACCATCTTTTTTCCTGCAATACAATGAACACAAATTTATTTAGTTGAGATTTATTTGCAAAACTGTTGTAAAAATTAACCTTTATAAAGTTTAATTTTATTGGCAGGATCGCCATATAAAGTTTAATTTTATTGACAGGATCGCCATATAAAGTTTATAATACGTGAAGTGACAGGATCGCCAAAAAACGTTTATAATAGTTTATAAAAAAAAATTGGAATAGAAATTTATTCTGCTTTACTCTAACTGTACAAAGACCTGTTAGGGTCCCAGAGCATACCTGCCTCCTGGTTTTTGAGTACAGTGAGTTTTCCTCAAAAAAAAAAGAAAGAAAAAGAAAATAATTTATTTTGGGCTGTCTGCAATTAGCTGCTAGACCTTGCTCAAATTAATGATCTCGATCTAGCGCTAATGCTCTGCTTTTATATATTTCTTTTATTTACAAAAGTTGTAATTTGAGCTAATACTAAAATTAATAATTCTAAAACAATTTCTGAAATCAATAAACTTTTGAAAAACAATTTATGCTTTGCTTGCATTTTATTTTCAAGGCCATGCATTGTACACATGACACCCAAAAAGAATAATAATAAAAAAAAAGTATTTCATTGTTAAATTTATTTGTGTGCGGCGTGTGGTGGTGTTACACAGTGAAAAATTAATTGAAATATAAAAGTGACATTAAGTGTACACTTTACACCACCGACCTTTAAGAGTGAAAATTATTAAGTTGAGAAAATTTTATGAATTTTTAAGAATTTAATGATTTTCAGAATTTTCTTAGTGTACTATATTGATATGATATATTTATATATTATTATATGTATATTTATTATTTCTAAAGTAATTTTATATTTGAATATGATATTTTTACACATTTTTTTTTTGTATTTATGAATGAAAATTAGTTTATATTATTATTATTTTTATAGTATCATTATTTTAATATTTTTGTACATAGTAAAAATTATTTTTCTTAATTTTGTTTATATTTCTTAAGGCTATTATTATGATAAATTGTTGGTTTGCCTCTAACGTCTAGTATTGAATTTATTCCTTTGCGTTCTATAATTTTATATGGTCCGTGATAGGGACTTTGGCTCTTTTTCCTACTTTCTAGTCTTATAAAAACTAAATCACCTACTTCTAAATTTTCTATATTAGTATGTTTGTCATAGTGTGTTTTAGTTTTTTGTTTGGTTATTTGTAGTTGTTCTTTTGCTTTTGTGATTGAATGTTTGAGTCGGATTTTTAGCTCGTTGGCATAGTTGTCGAGATTGTAAATTGGTGTACTGTCTTTAACAATGTCTGTTGGTAAGTATGGTAGTTTTCCGAAAATTAATTCATACGGTGAGAAATGAGTTGAGTCATTTGGTACTGTATTGTATGCGAATGCAAAGTAATTAATCCATTTTGGCCATTCGTTGTCTTCTACGAAATTTAGCAAAAATTCGTTGAGTACACGATGGTTTCGTTCTAGTGCACCTATCGATTGGTGGTGATACGGTGCTGAGAATTTTTGTTCAATTTTCATTATTTTACATATGTTTTTCATAAGCTTGTTGGCAAATTCGGAACCCCTGTCTGATTTTAAAATTTTGAAAAATCCATATTTTAAAATAAATTGTTCGACTAATGTTTTTGCTATATTTATAGCTTCTTTGGTTTCTATGGGATGCAGTACGACATATTTAGTTAGTTCACATTGTATAGTTAGTATATATCTATAGCCATTGGATATTCT
Organism: Pollenia amentaria; assembly: GCA_943735925.1. Lineage (NCBI taxonomy): Eukaryota > Metazoa > Arthropoda > Insecta > Diptera > Polleniidae > Pollenia > Pollenia amentaria. Next base: position 58,385,615 of record OX031006.1, read on the forward strand.
TAATGGTCCAACAGTGTCGATTGACACAGTTTCAAAAGAAGTATTTGGAGTGTCTGTTATATTCATTTTTTCTTTGTTATATTTAGTTTGTTTGTTTTGTGTGCACTTTTTGCAATTTGATATATGAATTTTTATTAATTTTCGCATATTTTTCCATACATATCGCTGTTTAAGTTTAAGTAAGGTCTTTCTGACTCCTAGGTGACCTCCTAATGGGGTGTTATGGTATTCTTCAATCAGTTTTTGCATTTCTATCTTGTCTGTTATTTGTTTTGGGTTTGTATATAGTATTATTTTCAAGGGTATTAAGTTGTTCTCAGATCTTTCAGTTTGCATTTTATTAAATATTTTTTTAAATTTCTCAATATGCATGCCTCTCCATGCGTAATTTTCATATTCTAGGCCTAGTATATTAATTTTTTCTTTAGTCATTCTAGATGATAGCTTCTCCATGGCTGAAACGTATTTCGCAGGATTGTCGCTACACCTGACTATTACCCAATTTTTATTTATTTCAATTCTGGTACCAGTTATATCTTCATTTAAAATTTTAAGCTTTTTTATATTTTTGACGTCATTCATGGACGTGCAGTCCCAAATGTGAAGATGATCAGGCTTCTCTTGAGATCTACAGTTCTCCTTGTCTGCTATTTTTTTGGCAGACATTCCCCTTGTTATTGCAAACATATTTTTGGAGTCTTCTTGATTTTTCGGTATCATACTCTTGAGTATGTCCAAGTCTAATTTTATTCTAGATAATGCATCTGCGTTCGTATTTATTTTCCCCTGTTTAAATATAATATCAATATCGTAGTCTGATAGGTCTAAGCGTATTCTAGTCATTTTAGACGATGGGTTCTTGTGCGTAAAAAGTGAAACTAAGGGTCTGTGGTCGGTAACTACTGTGAATTTCCTTCCATATAGGTATGGCCTAAAAAAATTTATGCCCCAATGTATGGCTAGTAGTTCTTTTTCGATTATGGGCTTGTTCAAATCGTGTTTTGATAAAGTTTTGCTGGCGTATGATATCGGTAGATCCTTGCCTACTTCTCCTTGACTCAAGATCGCGCCTAGAGCATAGTTTGAACTGTCACAAGTAATGATAAATTTTTCTGTAAAACGGGGGTATTGTAAAATTGGTGGATTAATGAGTTTACTTTTTAACAGTTCGAAAGCTTTTTGACATTCTTCGTTCCATTCAAAAGTTTGGCCTTTCTTTACTAAATTATTTAGACATTTAGTAATTTGGGCGAAATCTTTTATGAATCGCCTATAGTAGTTACAAAAAGCTACGAATCGTCTTACTTCATCGCTGTTTTTGGGTACGGGGTATTTTTCTATGGCCTCATATTTTGAGGGATCAGTTTTTATGCCTTCATTTGTTATGAGGTGTCCCAGGTATACTACTTCTGATTTGAGAAATACACACTTGCTGGCGTTCAGTTTGAGATTATATTTTCTTAGCCTTTCAAATACTTGTATTAAATTGCTGTTATGATGTTTTAGACTGCAACCAAATACTATGATGTCGTCGACATAAAGAAAAGCTTGACTGTCTAAACCACTTAAAGCAATTGTCAACATTCTTTGAAAGCTGTTTGAAGAAATTTTTAATCCAAATGGTAGTCTTTTGAATTGAAAATGTCCTTTGTTCGTTGAGAACGCTGTTAAAGGTCTTGACTCTTTGTCCAAGGGTATTTGGTGGAATGAACTTGTCATGTCCAACGTTGAAAAATATTTTGACCTTCCGATACGATCTAATACGTCCTCTAGCCGAGTCAAAGGGAACTTGTCGTTTACGAGTTTTTTATTAAGTTGTCTGTAATCCACGACTAATCTCCATTTTTTTTATCATTGCTCCCCTTTTTTGGTACAACTAGCAAAGGTGAATTGTAAGGGCTTACTGAAGGTTCTATGATATTAGTATTAATTAAATTGTCTACTTGCTCGTCTATTTCCTCATGTTGTGTCTGCGGTAGTCGGTAATTTTTTATATACACTGGATTTGTATCATTGACATTCAAATGTTGCCTATAAAAATTATTTATTGAGAGTGATTCGCCCTCAAGATGAAAAATATCTTGATATTCTTTGAAAATTTCAAATAGTGCGTCATTGGCTAATGTATCTTTGGAATCTATATTCAGTACTTTCAGTAGTTCTTGAAAGCGTTTGTTTCCTAAATTTTTCTTGTTTTGTGATATTACGTGATAATTACTTAAAGGTTCTGTTTCCAAATTTAAGTTTTTTACTCTAACCTCTTTATTGTTTGCGTTTAAAATTCGTATGTGCGCATAACCTTCTTTAGGTACTATTGAATTCCCCACAAATACTCCATTTAGTATTTCTTTGCTGAATACTACACTGTCCTCTGTTAATTTTAGTTTTACTCTGTGCAATATTTCAGATCTCCCTGGTATTATTATGTTTGATGCTTCTTCTATTTTTGAATGTATTGGCAGTGTGACCTCTTCATTTTCTACTACGAATGTTATAAGACAAGTTTCAAGGTCTATTTTGCATAGGTATTTTTTTAAAAAATCTTGCCCTAATATCCCGTCAGTTTGAATTGGAAATTTTTCATCCACTATGTTGAAATTATGATTTATTACTTTCTCCCCTATGCCCAAATAAAAAAAAAAAAAAAAAAAAAAAAAAAATTGGAATAGAAATTTATTCTGCTTTACTCTAACTGTACAAAGACCTGTTAGGGTCCCAGAGCATACCTGCCTCCTGGTTTTTGAGTACAGTGAGTTTTCCTCAAAAAAAAAAGAAAGAAAAAGAAAATAATTTATTTTGGGCTGTCTGCAATTATCTGCTAGACCTTGCTCAAATTAATGATCTCGATCTAGCGCTAATGCTCTGCTTTTATATATTTCTTTTATTTACAAAAGTTGTAATTTGAGCTAATACTAAAATTAATAATTCTAAAACAATTTCTGAAATCAATAAACTTTTGAAAAACAATTTATGCTTTGCTTGCATTTTATTTTCAAGGCCATGCATTGTACACATGACACCCAAAAAGAATAATAATAAAAAAAAAGTATTTCATTGTTAAATTTATTTGTGTGCGGCGTGTGGTGGTGTTACACAGTGAAAAATTAATTGAAATATAAAAGTGACATTAAGTGTACACTTTACACCTTTAAGTTTACCGCAACACTAGTAAATAATATTTAAATTAAGTAAATAGCATTATAAAACAAAACAATATTACTAAATAAATTTGTTTGCACAAAATAAAACATTTGTTGAACTAATGCTTTTGTTAATCGTGGTTTGTGTTTTATTATTTTTGTTTACATCACGCAATTTGTGTTGATTGTAGCGGCCTGTTTTTACACATTGCCACTTTACTACCCAAAAACGCCTTTTGTCTCTTTCTTCGAAAGCTGCCCTCGCAACCGATTTGGGCCTTTCTCACAAGTCAATTTTAACATATCTGTGTGTAATCTGTGGCACAAAGAATAGAGTTATATCTTGGAGTATTCAAAGCCAGTCGGAAGATTTCGATTATGCTGACCAATTTTGTTTTCTATCTCATAAGGTTTCTGATATGCAGGATAAACTCGATCCTCTTATTCAGTTAGCAAGACCCGGTGGAATTGAAGTGTATATAAGGACCCCCTTCGCAATAAGTCAAAACAACATTTTCGTCAGACATACATATAGGGCCTAGTTGTGTAAAATACAACGAAACGCCAAAATTTCATTGAACGCAAAAACAAATTAAATTTTGTTGTTGCTTTCTAAAGGAATTTATACTGAATTTTTAAATATCAACCCAGGAAAAACTTTTTGAATATTGGTAATAGGTCGTAGTTATTGCATACGTTACCTGGTAAGTAGTTGTCATTACAATTGTCATTATTCTGAAAACCTCAATAAGTACTTGCTAGTAATGACCTCAGTAAGTACTTTTCACTACTATTATTTTCAGTTATGAATATTTGCTTACTAATAATCAGCTAAATAACTACTTATTAGTTGTCTTGTTTTCAGTACTGAATATTTACTTACTGGTAACTAGCTCCATAACTACTTATTAGGTCTATTAACTAGCGCCAATTAAATAAAAACTGGTTATTTATTGGCTTCTAGTAAGTATATTGTAAGTACTTATAATTCGACTTACTGTTAGTTAAATAATAACTAGATATTTTGTGACTTCTAGTAAGTGTATTGTAACTACTGAATTCTGTGGACAACTGGAACAAAAATAAGTAGTTATTCAGCCGAAAGATAAGAAGTGTTTATATTTCTCCAACATTACTTGCTAACTTACCAGGTAAGTAAAGTTTTTGCTGGGAAACATTTCATATTTTGTGGCGTTAAAATTTAAAAAAAAAAATATTAAGTTTTGTTGAAGACAACAACAAACTTTTAAAATATTTTTGAATTTGTTTTTGTTTTTAATGAAATTTTTGGCGTTGCGTTTTACACAATTAGCTCCATAATGATAGAAAATCAACTCGTTCAATATATTGAAACCTTTTGTTACTTGGGCAGCATTAGCAAGCAGTTCTCCAATAACCAGACCCATAAAAATCAAAGTATTGAAAATGTGTGTAAAGTTAACGTTGTGGCAGTGAAACTTGGCTTTTTTACTGACGTCGTTAAATAAAAACTGCAGACGCCTTTAAATAAATGCCTCCGTAATATTTGTGGAATATTTTGACCAAAAACTGTGTCAATGAAGAGTTATGGAGCATACACAGAAAAAAATAAATATTGATTTTAATTAAAAATGTCTAATATTAAATAAAAAATTAATTACATTTGTTCCACTAAAACAACTAATAGTATCAATCAAATATTTTTTTAATATTTACAAAATTTTTTGGAGTAATGCTGTTGATATAAGTAAACGTTTTATTCACTTGATGAAATTTTTAATTAAAACTTATTTTAATTTTGACTGATTTTTTTTTTGACTGATATTTTAATTTTGACATACCCAAAGAAAGCCAAAGGTTAAACTACTAGGTCTATGAAGCGGAATCCACTAGGAAGCAAAAGAGACGCTCAAAGATGACATGAAGACGAAGGCTCATGAAAGATCTTACCAGGTCCATTGAAAGTTATGCCTATGAACAAATTTATTATAAATTTCATAGATGGGGGTAGTGCACTAATTTTGCAGTTTAAACTCACAGTTATTGATAGTGCAAAATTATTGCGATCATTTTATTGACGTTGAGTGATGAATTGAAAATTAGCAGCCTCACTAACATGAGTGATAGTGATGTTAACAAATTTTGCACTAGAAATAAAAAATTGTTTAATATAAGAAACAGCAATCATCAGTTTATTGCAACTTTTTTGTTCTTCACTCATTTGAGTGCAACTGAAAATTTTGCACTAAGTGAACAAACAAAAATCCTGTTCTTTTTCATGATTAAAGCTAGAAGTAATTGCGTTATGGACAAAAATTCATGTTGTTTAATTTCCTTTGCTTATGCATAACATCACAAGAATCAAAAGCCATGTACAAACAAAATTAAATTTTTCTAATTTTAGTGATTGTCTGTTTATATGCAGTTTTTTTTTTGATTGCAAGTACAAATTTTGCACTATTTGAATTGAGTGTACATTTTATGGATTCAATCACCATAATTGATAGTGAAAACAATTGCAATACCACTTAATTTTTTTAATGCTAGTGAAAAAATACCAATCGTCACTAAAGCTGGTAAAAAATAGTGCAACTAATTTTTTTTGCAGTTTTATTTTGTGATAGTGCAATGCTGATTTAAATCAATATTTAGTGTACTGTTCATATCTTGTTCTCCCACCAGGAATAATTAAATGAAAAAAAAACAACGAATTTTAATACTGTGAGGTCAGTTTTTATTAATATTGGCTTATAATTCTTAGATATAAATCCCAATTCTGAATTATTCTTACTCCCATTGGAGGGTATCAAAGATTCGGTACAGCCGAATATACCACTTTTACTTGCTTAACTTAGCTTGTTGTTGTTAATCTTATTTTTTTTTATAATCAATAACACAAATAATTCCATTAATCAATTTCCAATTATCTCTCAATAAAACAGAAAAAAATATAATTTTAGAAAATAAATATTTACCAAACAAAATAATCTTAAAACCTAAAAGAATAATCTTTAAAAAATGTTATTCAATAGTCTACAGTATCCAACGAAATGTTTGAAAGTGTATTTGTATATTTAAGAATGTGTGTGTACAAGTGTTGTTAATTCCAATATACTAGTTTTAAATCACAAACTCAAAATTGTATTTAAGTCTTTTGTGGCTTTTCCCCTGTAGTTGGTAACCAAAATGTGGGCTTGTTTAGTCGTCGGTACGTTCATTCCTATTAACAAATCCTTAAAAACGTGTTCAATTGCCATATTTTGTAAAGTTAATGTTTAACTTTTTTTTTGCTTTGCATTCGCCTGGCTTTATACTATAGATTTAGTAGTATTTTAGGCAAAACGTATGAGCCGGAGAGAGAACATACATATTTGTGTCAGTGTGTTTGTTCGTAGTACCAACACTTTTATCTGATGTGTTTGAGTGTGTTAAAGTTGTTCTTATTTTTTTTATGATTCATTTATAGCTGTTGCTATTATTATGCCTTTAAGGTTGAATATCATAAATATGTGAAATGGTAGGAGGGAGATTTGAATAAGAGAGGATTTTTGGTATATGTATAAGCCGAATAATAAATATGCTAATGGCCAGTTTCTTACTTCGTATTTAAAGTAAGTTTTTATATTAATTTAAGTTGTAAGGAAAAGAGTTTTAAGCGCTGCCTGATTAATATTACACAGAAAAAATTATTAAATTTCTCCAATCACCAAATTTGTTCTAAATTCATAATATGAAGCAAACAAGTTGTTGATTTTGCATCAATTACCAAAATGATTATATTGATTACTAAAAATTTTAAAATTTTGAAAAACTATTTTCAATAAATGATATTTTTAATTTTTATAAAAAAAGTGATCAAAAAACTTTGCCATTTCAAACAATTTGTTAATTTATTTAAATGAATATTGACAATTCCAAACAATAATTCTACATGTTTAAAATATTTTATTTTAGACGAAAAAAGTCAATTAAGATGTTTTGTTATTTAATTAAAATTTTAATTGAAAATTTATTTCAAAACAAATAAAATGTTAATTAAATTAAAATTAAATTTTTAATTTTCTTTCAACTAAAAAAATAATTGATTCAATTATCACATTAATTAAATTTAAATACTTTTTAAACCATTTTTTTAATTGATAAAACACTTTTTTCTGTGTATTTAATTAATATAAAATATGGTAGCGCTTCTATATACAGGGTGTCCGCCGGGAAGGTATACTACTTTATTTGTTTATAATTTTTGATTAAATAAAAGAGAATGGATCTTTTATTGATAAATGTTTTATTTAATGTCGGCAATTATGTATGGAATACAATATAAGATAAATGTTCGCCTCTGTTAGCCTCACAAATGCGAGCCCTTTTGAGCACATTTTTCATTAAAATCTCACACATTTCACGCGGTAATATCGGGTACGTTCGTAAATGCATAAAAACTGTGCATCACTGCTGCAGTAATGCAAAATTTTGTTGCTGATGCGTGATCACCAGTTGCAGTTGTGATGCTGATGCTTTTTACTGCACAACGGCTGTGCAATGTTTGAATTTTTGAACACGAGCTAAATTTCAAAAGTTTCATAAACGAACATAAAATAGTAATAAAAAAGTTATCAACATTAGTGATGACAAATTTTATTGAATATATTGAAACAAAATGGGACAGTTTTCTTATAAATAACAAGAAAAAGCATCAACAAAGAAAAATAAAACGTTTTCTGTTATAACAAAAGTTATTGCATCAGAAAATTAACTGATGCAAAACTTGCAAACATTTGCTGCAGAGCTGCGGCATCACTGCATAAAAAACTTTTGACCCATGAGAGTGATGCCAAGTTTCATGCAAGTGATGCTTTTATGAACATTAAACTTTACTGGTGCGCAACAACTGCAATTACGAACGTACCCATCATCACGAATATTTTGTTTGAGTTGCTCAAGCGTTTCTGGGGTTTTTTTTTGCATAAACCTTGCTTTTCAGATATCCCCACAAAAAGAAGTCCGGAGCAGTCAAATCAGGCGACCGGGGAGGGCAATCAACATCACCATTTCTTGAAATAACTTGTTGTGGAAAGATGTCTCGCAGTAATTCCATTGTAATCGTGCAGTTACGTTTTCAGCCGATCTTGCAGAGCGTTGTGGTTCATGCCTGACACTATCACCTACAGACCCTATTTCTTCGAAATCATTCACTACGCGATAAAAAGGGCGTTTTGTTGGCACGTTGTTTCTCCCAAAAATTTCACGTAACTTTCTCATCGTCACTGTAATCGATGATTGATTTTGATAAAATTTTTTAACGATTAAAACACGTTGGCTTATCGAATGTTTTTCTATAATAAATTTGCCACGTGTCTACATCACGACTGCCAAATATGAACTGTTAAGGCTAATGTTTACCAAAATGGCGGCAAAACAAAGTAGTATACCTTCCCGGCGGAAGGTATGTTAAAGGCTGAGTTAGGCGATAGTTGCTGTACCCGTAACGTACTGCACCGGACTGCTAGCACGTTGGTGCACTTATAGAACATCTAAAAACGTGTCATATGTTTTTAACATAGATAAACAAAAAATCATAAAACAACACACACAGTGATGGGAAATCAAAATGTTTAAATAGTGACCGCTGTGCAGGAAAAGTACCCAGTGATTTAAACAGTATTTAGTGTATGTAAAAAAAAATTTATAATTTAATATCTGATATTTATATTATAGATTTACAATATACAAGTATATATTGTTGCATATACATACCCATTAACATTTAGTATTTTGTAAATAAGCAAAGACAAAACAATGATTTGTAAGCATTTAAATGCTTTTATATATTTCTTATTTCGATTGTATGTGCATATGCATTTGTTTATTTTTTACATCTAAACATATGTATATTTAAATATATGGAATTATGTTGAATTGTAAGTAGTTTTGTCGAAAGTCTTTAGATATACTAAAAAAAGTACAAAAAAAAAAAAATGAGCGAAAATACCCGCATTCAATTTAACATAGAAGCAACCCATCACTGTTTTACAAACGACACGTAACAACGGAATGAAATTCTATTTTATACAGCATAAAACGTTACAACTACGGTACATTACATTTCCGTAAGCTTTTGCGTTGCTTTTCATATACCAAAAGTCACCAGTTCGCCTTACTGTGAAACCATAATACCGAAACTTATAAAGTGAACTTTTTTTTACAATGTTGACAGCTGATTGTTTATTGCTTTGCTTGCTGTTTTTTAATTGTTGTGTGTTGAGGCCACCTTGGGAAGTAAATACACCAGGGATGTTAAATGGGGTTTTAAATTTTGTACCGACTTCCAAAAAAAAAATATACTTTTTGGACCTCTACGGTATCATTTTTTTTTAAATTTATTAAAACAACAAAAAAGTACCTAAAAATGAAATTGTACACAAAAAAAAAATAAAAAAAGAAAAATGACGAACATTTAATTAAAACAATGAAAAATGGAGAAATTTTAGAAATGGATTTAAAAATTTTATAGAATTATGGGACGTTAAATGTGAAAGTTATAAAAATTAAAAAAAGCAGGATATGAAAAATTTCTTTCGCATATATTTGTTAAGTTAAGTAGTACTGATATTAAAAAAAAAAAAAAAAAAAAAAAAAAAAAAAAAAAAACAATACTGATGTTTGGCTTTTAGTGTCATCGTCTATGGTCAAAAGGAAACAAAAATAGTAACACAGGTTCTGACTTATGTTGCCTTGTCTGTGGGTACCATAATTCCCATAATGTACCATAATGTGGCAAGTGAAAGGCAGACAGACGAAGCTTGTAGGCGAGAGAGGAAAAAAGTTAAGTGTGTCACGCATTAAGCGTCGCCCCCCCCCCCCCTTACCAACAAACTTCGTCTGTCTGCCTTTCACTTGCCACATTGTACAAGGGGACTAAGCGCTCTATACACCGCAATTCTAGGTCGCATATATAAGCGCCAATTACATTAACGATTTGTTGTACAACATAAATGCAATAAAAAAAAACTCAATAATTTTTTTGCTATACTAAAAATTCAAAAAGGGGGAACTATGACAAATTTTTAAATTGTCCCAAGTGAGTCACGGTAGTACCACGGTACTTTAGAGCGTCAAAATGTACCAAAAAAGTACAATTGTACCAACTTAAACATCCCTGAAATACACTGCAGAAGCTGCAATAGTTTTAAAGTAAACAATGTTTCTTTAAAAAAAGCACTGACAAATTAAATTTGGTATTTAAATAGAACTTAAAGATGAAGTTAAAAACTGGACCTTAGTTTTTTGGTAAATTTACATCCGAATAGGGATTAAAAAAGAGTACTGTAATCAAGAGGTAAATTACAGTAAGAATAGAATTAGAAGCAAACGTGTTTTACAAAATATCAAAGATTGATTTTCGGAAATTAGTCTAATGGGTACACAAAAAAAATCTTTTATACAGAAGGTCCTTTAAACAATTGTAGCCCTTTGACTTAAGCTAAATAAGAAGTATTTAATCAAATGCTTTCGTACTGCTTAAAATTGGGCAAAACCAGATTGTTATTTTACCCAGTTACCAAATCTGTATGTCTTAAAATTTTTTGGTTTAGATTTATTTTAGTTATTTTCTGTAGGTCATGAATTGGTGACGACTTCTAAAAACTTATAAAAGTTTTATTTATAAAAGTTTTACAGACGTATTCATAAAAATTTATTTATGATTAATTAACCGTTAATAAGTAAAAAGTGCTAAAGTTGCATTCATAAACGAAAAATAGTTTAAGCCTTTAATATACTATTCATAAAGTATGAAAATTTATGGTTGGACTTAACCCTTCTTCGAACCAAAAATAAAATGACATTTTGATAAATGTTTGCATGGAAGCATTAGCACAACATAAAAAAAGTGACTCGTTGTATATCTGTTTTTACGCCCGGAGTAGTCTTTTCGGTACTTGATACGTAAGACTTTTCTGGCAAACAATCCAGATTCATCAGCATTGTATAGCTGATCAGGGGTAGACCCATTTCTTCAATTTTTTGCTTCAGTTTGACTTTAAATGGTTCGACAAGCGAAGGTTGCGAAGGTTGCGAAGATAGCTTTTCCCCAGTTATTTTAAGCAGACGAACTCTAAACCTATTTTTAAATCCCTGCAACCATCCATCACTTGCGTTGAAAGAGCATTATTTTTCTTTAATTTTTAGATGGATCTCTTCAGCTTTTTCCTTGAGCGCTAATGCATTTACCGGATAATTCCTTTCTCTCTGCTTAACAAACCACTGGTACAGACGTTTTTCCATTTTCGGCAACTCTGATGCTCTTAATGTCGTTTTTTTTTAGAACAAGCAAACTGCTTTTTAAACTCATAATTCCAAATGCTCATTTGTAGGGCGCCAACATGAAAAGTTCTGCTAAAAGATTTCATGCAAACAAACATATTTTCAGACATAAACAATCTTGTAAATTGTACGTGTATTAAATTGTATGTTTTAAGCATTTTTACACTAATATTTTATATTAATTTTTCACTTTGTGCCTTTTTGTTATGGATTCTTAAAGGCAGAGGTTACTGAAAAATATCGCCTGACTCCAAATGACTTATTTACTTAAGCTTTTTGATTTGATAGCGAAATATGGGTTTTGTAAAATATAATTCAATTAATAGAAAGTATTAGTAACATATTTACTTAGAGAAGCAAATCTTAAAATATTTGTTTGTAGAGCAAAAAATTCAAGTGAAAAATCAAATTTTTTTTTAGTAATATTTAAGTTTTCTGAACATTTTTTTTAGTTAGTATTGTGGTTATTTTATTGAACTGTTAATGGTTTTCCAAATTTCGATACTTTAATTAGGCTTAAGTTCACTGAATTTAATTTTCATTAAATTATTTTTATGAAGACGGGAATTTTACAACATGAAATTAATTAAAATTTATTGATAATTTTTGCATTCTTGACTGAGCTGAGAAGTGAACCAAGGTTTTTTTTAAAAAAGCAAATTTTTATGAATACCCCATTTTTTACTCTAAACCACCAAATGTGGGGACGGTATTATGCTTAAACAATGATGTGTGTAACACAAATAAATATTGGTTTAAGTATCCACTGAGCATAGATGGGGGTAGTGCACTCATGCAGTTTGAACTCACAGTTAATGATAGTGCAAAATTACAACAACCATTTTGTTGATGTTGAGTGATGAATTGAAAATTATCAACTTCACTAAGCAGGAGTGATAGTTATGTTAACAAATTTTGCACTTAATATAAAAAAATTGTTTGATATAAGAAAAATCAATCATAATGTTTATTGCAACTTTTTTGTTCTTCACTCCTTTGAGTGCAACTTAAAATTTTGCACTAAATTTGCAAACAAAAAACTTGTTTTTTCATGATTTAAGCCACGAGATATTCCGTTATTGACATGTTGTTTAATATCCTTCCTTTCTTATCCATATCATAACAAGAATCAAAAATTATGCTCACACAATATTACATTTTTCAAATTTAAGTTACAGTCTGTTTATATGCAGCTTTTTTGATTGCAGGTACAAATTTTGCACTTTTTCAATTGAGTGCAGATTTTTGCATTCAATCTTCGTTTTGTAAGTGAAAAATGTTCCAATATCACTAATTTTTTTTAGTGGTAGTAAAAAAAAAACTATCACAACTAAAGCTGATAAAAAGAGAGTGCAAACTTATTTTCTTGCAGTTTTATATAGTGAAAGTGCACTGCTGATTTAAATCAATATTAAGTGCACTATCCCCAACTATGCCACTTAGGGTGGGGTTTTAACATGGAAATCATAGATTTAGTCTGTGTTTTTAATTTTTACGATGAAGATTAACTACTTTTATTTGCCAGTTTAAGCGGCCAATGTTGGCGGTTTAAACTTCATCAACAAATGTCAACACATACTCATGTTTGTATGTATAAAAAAGCAGCTGTTTGAATATAAGCAAAGAAAAAATATACAAACATAAAAGAAAATATCAAAAGTTATTTTAGGGAATACAAAATTTATTCACCCTTATTCCATTAAGCGTCATCAATACGAAACGATGTCGTTGCGTGTCGATTGTTGTAAATCGGTATGCCCATTGTCAATATTAAGTTTTATCGATAGGCGTCGATGTATTTTTGGTATGCCGTACGCAACGTTAACGTCTGCATCGATATAAATTGACTCTGATTTTGTCGTCAGTCTTATTGGTGTCGAAAAAGTTTTATTCCTTTTTAATTTTTATACCCTTCACCGAAGGTAAAAGGGTATATATAACTTTGTCATTCCGTTTGCAATTTCTACAATATTGATCTAAGACCATATAAAGTATATATATTCTGGCTTCTTATGAGAAGGGAAGTTCAAATCCGGTTGTCCGTCTGTCCGTCTGTCCGTCTGTCCGTCCGTTGAAATGGGATTTCCGAAGACCCCAGATATGATGGAGGCTAGGTTTTTATACATTTATGTCACATATAGTCCGGAATTGTTTGCTATTGAAATTCAGGAAGATCGGTCCATAAATGGCTGATATGAGCAAAAACCCACGACTACCTCTAATTTTTTCCATAAATCCCATGTTGTTGTTGTTTTTTAAATTCTTTTTTTCGGCATATCTCGAGAGCGGCAAGAGATACAGCTTTCAAATTTAGTTCACACATGTTGCTTGCCAATACACAAACTCTCTACAAAAATGGGCGGGAAAAGTGGGCGTGGTACCTCCCGTACAAAGACATTTTTGAAAATACTCAAAATTTTGAATTGTAGGGCTCTAGTATGACATATGAACACGTTTTATATACCAAAATGTCAGAAATTTTTAGCAGCATATAATTCCCGAAAACCCTGAAACCTTTCTCCCAAAAATGGAAGAGTAATGCCCAAAATAAAATTTTTTTTTTAAACATACCCATTTTCGGGAACAATTGATCTTCCCGAGTCCAAGTCTTATAATCTAAGTAAATGGTTTTTTCTTTCGTTAGACGTGGGTATATAAATCTGCCAAATCGGTTAAGAAATGGTTAAGTTATTAGCAAAATACTCCAAAAATGGGCTAAAAAACATCAAAATTTTTATAAAAACTAAATTTTTAGAGCTGTTACAAGACCTATGGATACGTCTTATATATATCAAAAGATTGGAAATTTTTAGTATAACATATTTGCTGAAAAATTTGTAAAAATCAGATACAAAAAGTTATTACCAAAATAAAATTTTTTTTAAGAAAAATACCTATTTTCGGGAACCGTAGATCTTTCTGAGTCCAAGTTTTATTACCAAAGTAAATGGTAAATTTTTTCCTAAAGTCGTAGGTGTATTAATCTATCAAATCGATTGGAAAATTCCCGAGTTATGACCAAATTACTGAAATACCAATATTTACTTTTTTTTATTTTTATATAATTAAGTTGTTTTATTTATGTCCAATATGACTTCCGTTATCACTCTGCTTTTAATCTTTGATCTATTTAACGAAATAATTTCTACAAATAGAGATTGGGAATTTTTAAAAAATATATCAGTTTTTGCTATTTTCTTTTTTTTTCACTTTTATATCCTTTAAAAAACACTTTTTTTTATAAAATTTTGAGTTTTGTTCTAAATAAATGCGCATTTTTTTCTGTGGCTAATAATTTTATATAAAAACCAAACAATTTATTTTTGGTAAAACTCTTAATATCTCAAAACAAGAAATTCCGACTTAAGCCATTATTATTTAATGCCACAGATATATTATATATGTAGATTATTCTTATATGAGATATATGAGATTCGGCATAGCCGAATATAGCACTCTTACTTGTTATGTATATTAAAAACTGAAAACAAAACATACCAACTTTCTAAGTTATTAGAGATGTGCTTTAAAAAACGATAAACAATCGACATCGTTACATAGCTGTTTTAAAAACAAGTTTTGTATGGAATTGATGACGACGTCGATAAAAATTGATTTTGATATTAAATTGATGACGATGACAACGACGTTAAATGGAATAAGGGTGATTATTAATTAATCCATTTATTAACGACGTGCTAAACTTTTGTTTAAATATTACTTTTCCAAGATGAACGCTTTAATTTTTAAGGTTTTTTAGTAGGTATGTTTAAAAAAAAATTCGCTGATTTCAAATTTTTAAAAAATATCCTGTCCAAGGTGAAATTTGACGCTTAAAACGATGGCACAATATCGACAAATTTTTGATCTAATAAATCGGCCCACCCTAATGAACATGCTTATTGTATGAAATATATGTCCATTCGTCGACAACAATTAAAAGCTTCCATGACATTGTTTGGTTTCTTGAATTTGGTTTTTTAATTCTTCGTGTTTTAATAAATAATACTTTTTTTTTAAATAATAATACAAATCGTTGATTCCGCCAAAATGTTGTAGTTTTAAGAATGAAGATATTCTAGAACTACTTAAGAGTTTTTAGTGCCTTAATTCCGCTAATTTTGCCATTTTTATCAATTTTTTTCCATTTCTTATAGTTTTAGAGACTTTTAATCAATTTTATGGCTTGTTTGAAATATAAAAATTATTCGGAATTTGCGTTTTTTTTTCCAATTTTCCGAATATTTGCAATTTTCGCTTAACGTTGATGTTCGTTGCTTTCTTTTTAATAAAAACTAAAAAAACAAGCCAGAGATATGCTTTTATACAGATTACATATGATCCAGCTGCCGGAATACACATATTTAGAGACCCCTTGCTTTTGATATTGACAGTTGACTGTCGATGCTCAAGAGTATCGAATGTTCAAAACTTCTATATATGTGTTGGCGAAAAATAATAATTCCTATAATGCTGTTTATTGAAATATTTTAACATAAAATAATTATATATGTAAAAAACTACATAAACATCTGAAATTTTTTTTTTTATAGAATAAGCTCTTTTCTCTGAGGCTTGCTCTAATTTTTCCGTTAACGTAGTCACGGGTAAAATCTAGTTTTAATACAAAACTAATCCCATTCCTCATATCTTTTTCAGAAGTAACATTTTCATGTACATTATTTCCTGTTGATTCCATAAGGATCTTAGGGTCATTACAAATTATTTTCATCTCCTATCCAATGCAATTAATTCACATTTCTTCTAGCTATTGTTTTGTATTGTAGTTTACGTTATATCGCCGGGTAAATTTCTCATCTTGTAAAAAATCCACCTTTACTTTTTCAGTCATGGTACGATATTGGTTTGTATTTTGCTATACTCTTTTATTAGAGACAGTGTTTTTTTTTTGAATATTTTTAGGATACTGCAGACACATCAGTTTATAAAGGCTTAGACTGTACCTTTGACTCTTGTAACTCCGTTCCATGACTTACATCCATGTAGAAGAGTCGAATTTTTAAATCAATTGAATATTTCGGGTTGATATTGATTAGAAAGTATGAAGAGCGACATTCGGAATTGGTTCGTACAAAAGTTTGCGGCCAGATTTTATTTTACTCTCAATATCTGTATCCGCCCGCAAATTGGATTAGATTTATGCTGGTGGCAGTGCAGTAAGTCATGACCGGTAGGACCATCCATACCAGAAGACCCTTAACTGCCTCTCTATTAGCGTCTGTTTCTCCTAGTTTGAGCTGCTAATAGACAATCCCTCTCTCTGTACTACTTTTGACGAGATGGCAGGAATGCGTCCGCTGGTCCTCAATAGTCACCTGTTAGGCCTTTTAAAGGCTATCGGCACGCAAAGCATCAAATCCATCAGCGTCTATCCTTGAGTTGAGCGGCTTATGTTCCGCATCTATCTCCAGAGGAGCTGCAGTAATTCTTTGCCTAGCAGTTGGTATATAATGCAAACTTAATTCCCTCAGAAAAAAAATTTATGCCCTACGTGTCCGGCAAAGGGCTTCCTCAGGTGCTGGCTTAAAGATATAGACTCAGTCTGAATCTTGTGCAAAGAGAGCATGCGAAGAAAAATTCGAGGGAGTACCATAAATGCAGTACATTTTCAAGCCACTGGTTTGTGATAAACGGATAATTAGCATTAAATATGTTTATAAGCATAGGCTTTGTTTAAGTAATTGTTGTTCTAAGTCTAGCTTTAGCTGCCTTTGTCTGTACAAGTTAAGGTTTTTGGCTATGCCAAAGAAGACAGATGTCGTCTGAGTAGTACAGACATTCTGGTCGTCAGGTAGTTGTGTCACAATTCATGTTGTAGTCTAGAATAATGTTAAAAATTAATAAAGACTAATAACATAACTAATGACACTTCGAAGGATACGACAGGTGGTTCAAAGGTGATATATTTTATTTGGAGTTTCTAGTGCAGTTCAATTTAGTACAATCTGAAACAATTGGCTGTACGTTGCAACTGGTTGCATACAAATATAAGTATTCTGATATTTTATTCTGAAAACGATAGTTTTAATTGAACATATTAAATATGTTTTCCTGCATGATATAAATAATAGAAAAAAATACATAAATGTTTTCAGCTTTTAATATTTTTAATATGTACGTATATGTAAGTATAATATGCAAGTATGCCACCATTAAAATTTTGTCTCTAAAATAAAAAAATTTTTTTATAACAACCTCCAAACCAAATTATAAGTCTAACGATTTTCCATTTTGATATTTATATATATATATAAATATATATATATTTGGTCGGGTCGATTTGTACGGACGCAAAAAAATCTCCCAAGTGACAAGGAGAATCGTATTCTAGGGATCAAAATGAGAGGCTTTGCACAAGGAACCATACCTCTAAAATGAATTCTGATGTTCCTTATTTTGACCCAAAGGTTAAATTTTGAAAAATCCCACTTTGACTTATTGAAAGTGCCCCAATCGAGCCTAAATGTATGACCGACCACCACTAACTTTGGAGGACCGACCCACCCTTGTCAATTGGGCGATTTTTAAATCGACCCGTCCTAGTGTACATCAGAGTTCGAAAAAAACTGTACACTAACGTAGTGTACTTGTCTTGCCACACAAACTCTAAATCTTATTTTTTTGTTTGTGAATTTGTACACAAACATTTAGATAACTTACCGAACTTATTTTAGAGTCCGTGTTAAGTTCTTTTGAGATACTTATTCTGTATTTTTAAGTGAACACGTAGTTGTCTTTTAGCTAACATGATATGTTTTTTTAGTATATATTTGCGTAGTTAACATTTATTGTACTTACTTTTTTTAAAGGAAATATTTAAAATAATGTATGTATGGGAAAGAAAATGAGAAATATAATTTTTTTTATGGGAAGTTGAGTTTTATAACAGGAGTGCAAAAATATTAGAAACATGCAAAAGTATACAAATGTTTTAATAAAATATATTATTTATATCAAAAAATAAATCTTAATAAAAATAGAGTTAAAAAAACAAGTGCGTTTGTGTTTTGAGAAATTTATTTTAAGCCATCAGTAAATATAAGTGTAGACATTTTTATGCGTGGGTGTGTTGATCAGAGTTTTATAACGTATTTTGTTGTGATTTTGATAGCAGGTCAACGCAGGTATGCAGCAGAGAAAAGCAGATTGTAAGTAAAGATCGGCTGTAAAGTTTCAAGAGTATGCGTAAGTGTAAATATGTATAATTGTTTGTGCACATTAATAAGTGGTTATAATGAAGCATCGAAAAGTGTTGTAGTGCTAAAAACCCAAATGCTACAAATTCGCGGAAAATTAAGGAATTTTCGGTTCACTTATTATGAATTTTATGTGATAATTTGACTGAAAAGAAAGTACCTGACGCTAAATAAGAACAATATTTTGCACAATAATTCTTATGTATAATTGGGTGTGCATATCTGTAAGTGGGAAATGAAGCGTCGAAAATTGCGAAGCACTACAACAATGTTCGATGCTTCATTATAACCACTTATTAATGTGCACAAACAGTTATAAATATTTACACCTACGCATACTCTTGACACTTTACAACAGATCTCTACTTACAATGTTCTTTTCTCTGCTGCATACCTGCGTTGACCTGCTATTACAATATATCAATTGGGTTTTCTATTTTGAATAAATCCATTCGCATCCACAATTTAATATACCAAAATCACAACCAAATACGTTATAAGACTCTGATCAACACACCCACGCATAAAAATGTCTACACTTATATTTACTGATAGCTCTAAATAAATTTCTCAAAACACAAACGCACTTGTTTTTTTAACTATTTTTTTGAGCGACTGTTATAAACACCTATTAAGATTTATTTTTTGATATAATTACTATATTTTATTAAAACATTTGTATACTTTTGCATGTTTCTTATATTTTTGCACACCTGTTATAAAACTCAACTTCAAATTATATTTTGGGTTTTTTTTTCAATTAATAAACGAACCATTAAAAAATTATATTTCTTATATTCTTTCCCATACATACAGAGGATTTATTTTTTTAAATATTTTCTTTTAAAAAAATTAAGTACAATAAATGTTAACTACGCAGACACTAAAAAAAAAAAATCTCATGTTAGCTAAAAGTTAACTACGTGGTCACTTAAAAAATAAGGAATAATTGCTTTAAAAGAACTTAATACGGACTCTAAAATAAGTTCGGTAAGTTATCTAAGTGTTTCTGTTCGTCAGCTCACAATAGTTATGTACCATATTTCGTTTGTGTACAAATTCACAAACAAAAATTAAAAAAAAACTGTGTGATACTTTAACTTGCTGTACTTTACTGTTTATTTTCGAACTCTGTACCCATGTTCTGTAACTTTGGTGAGAACTTCTCGCATCGAAAACATGTGAATCAAAATATTCCATCGTTTCTCGAAATGTGAGAAAAAAGTGCGTCTGTAACTCATGTCGAAAACTATCAAAAGAGATTACGTCGTTACGTTATAAATGTCATAATGTTCCACTCGAAGCCGATATGAAATTGCAGATATTGTGAACGCCAGTAAAACATACGTTGACGGCGACCAAATTTGACTAAAATTGAAAAATTTTCAACGGCGGCGGCGAAAATACAACCGTCGGCTACACCAAAAAATGTAAAGTGCGACTTCAATGTTTGTCTATTACAAAATTTCTTTGAAAACATTCGTATATTTTTTAAAAATGCCAAAAGCAATATAATTAAACAATGAAAAAATCTGCCAAGAGCAAAATACTTATCTCTTCCGTGTTAATATTTATTGTATTTTGCAATTTTAATAAATTTTAAATGTTAAAATTTTTTCTCACCCCGTTTTTATGCGTGAGTTTATTTGACAGTTCAAAGCGGGAACTTTCTCACAAAAATAGAAATATCCTTACGTGATAGTTATTACTCGCCAAAAATGTTACAGACGCAGGTAAGTGAGAAAAACAGCTGTTTGTTTCAATTTATGGCATTTTTGTTTCAATTCTCACATTTCAATCGAAAAGTTTCTCGCCGCGGGAGTTACAGAACATGGGCACTGGTGTACATATTTGTAATCATTTTTTTTTAAGAAAAATCTGCATGGAAAACATCTATCAAGTTACTTGGTTACGTATGAGTATTATTTAATTCCAATTTATTAAAATGCATACGCCATGTGGTACAACTAATAAATCACACTTTTAAAAAATCAATAAGCGAAAAAATAAGACTCTTTGTAAAAGTAGGGCTTTTTCTGAAGAAAGTCATGTAAAATTTAGCTTTTTTCTAAAATTCTTTCTTGGCTTGTTGTAGAATAGAGCGACTTTTTGTAAAAAAAAAAAAATGATTTTTATAATTACTCTAACTGGCTTGAAAAAATGTGGTGAAAGTTTTCGGACTTTTGAAAAAGTTCCTTTTTTTTTTTAATATATAGTCACTTTTAGTGAAACAAATTTCACTGCTTGTGAAATAATATACTTTAAGTGAACATAGTCATGATTATACTCTTTGGATGGCACGAAAAATGATTAATAGTTCTTTCCGACGAAGTTGGTTTTTGATACCAATCAACTTTAATCTGATTCCCTCTTCTGATTACCATAGTATCCAAATACGGTAAATGTTCGTGCTTCTTTCCTCGATTGTAAATTTAATTCGGTGGTGAAATTTATTAAATTGTTTAAGTGTTTCTAAAATGTAATTTTCTATCCATTTCCCAAACAGTGCCCGTGTTCTGTAGCTCCCGCGGCGAGAAACTTTTCGATTGAAATGTGAGAAACGAAACAAAAATGCCATTAATTGAAACAAACAGCTGTTTCTTTCACTTAACTGCGTCTGCAACGTTGCGAGTAATAACTGTCACGTTTCTGTAACTGCCAATTTCTCTCCAATATACTGAAAAAGTGTATATATAAAATTTTTGTGAGAAAGTTCCCGCTTTGAACTGTCAAATAAACTCACTCGTATAAACAGGGTGAGAAAAATTTTTAACACTAAAAAATAAATTAAAAATGAAAAATTCAATGAATATTAACACGGAAGAGATAAGTACTATGTTCTTGGCAGATTTTATCATTGTTTAATTATTTTGCTTTTAAAATTTTTAAATAACATACGAATGTTTTCAAACAATTTGTTCATCAACAACATTAAAATGTCGCGCTTTACATTTTTTGGTATAGCCGACGATTGTTTTTCGCCGCCGCCGTCGTTGAAAATAAAGGGTCCGCCATCTAACGTTTTTTTTCAACTAGTGCTTATTTCGTGAATGGTAACACTTAGCTCATGTCTGATTTGACAGATAATTAGTTTTATCCTTCCGCTGAACGAATATGGTTGTGTATACGCTTGAACAACGCTGGGAAATATTGCGGCATTACTTTGAAAATCATGGTAATGTTGCAGAATGTGTGCGAAAATTGCGTACGGATTTTGGAGGAAGAGAAGCACCGTCAGCTCCGTATGTTCGTTATCTTGTGAAAAAAGTGAAAGAAACTGGCTTCCTCATCGATAAACCAAAGCGTGAACAGCCAAAAACAGTGCGTACACCCGAGAATATTGCTGCTGTGGCAGAAAGTGTGCGTGAAGCACCATCAACATCAATTCACCGTCGCACAGTGGCGCCCGTAGAGCAAGCGAGGTTGCAAAAATCAAAATTTTCATGAGTGCCGACGAAGTTTTGAATAAACCCATGTTACAGGAAACTTTTCAACGATTTCAAATATGCCACTCTTAATAATATCACATTTTTAGTTTAGAAGATATAACCGTTCAAAGTTGACCGACTCTCGGTTTTCAAAAAAACACACAATTTTTAGTCAATTTGTTGCGATTTCAGGTGTAATATCACGAAAAATAGGTAACGAATCGCCTTATTTTTTGTTTGTATTGATTGATGTATTTATTAAATGTATAATGATAAAAAAAAAATTAACTGTTTGCTTTGTGTTTCTCCTGGTATATCACTATTTAAAAACTATCCGTTTTTTCACTATTTTTCAACTTTGACGGAAAATAAAAAAAAACTATATTTTTCTATATTTGCCATATTTGCAAAACCCGTTCTTTGATTATTTCTTTACATAATTCAAAAGGTTTTATCTGCCCGTACGTGCCCGTTTGGTTTCTAGAGGTAAAAAAGTTTAAAAAGACATGGTTGCAGATATTGTATGGCGTCCATCCCTTATATGTTTTGACTGACAGTAGTTTGATCTAATAGTTTGAAAAAAACTACTCATTGAAATTAGCAGGTACGTACCTCACATAAACAATACTTTGGCGTACAAATGGTCAGGAACAATATTGACTTATGGCCCCTACAGGTAGGCACAAATCTTATTTGGACACGTATATAATATCAAAATTGCATTATTCAGCCTAAATCCATATGTATGCAGGGAAGAGGTAAATTTTTAGGCATGGAAGCATAAGCCTATATATTGCAAAATAAGCATAATGCCTGGATTAGTCTACGCCTGAAAGTTGGCGCAACAATTACTGAAACCATTAAACAATTTAAGTACTGAAAACATGGCGTTGAACAATTTAAAATTATTTGAACTGCTTAGAAAGTCAACCACACCAAAGTTTTTCACGGAAGTGAAAATTCTTCCTGAGAAGTTGACATTAATCAGCAAATGGGGCTGCGATGGATCATCCGGACAAAGCGTTTATAAGCAAAGCATATCTTCCGATGACGCTACAATATCGGACGGAAATATGGTTATGGCATCTGTTGTTCCTTTACGTCTAAAATCGTATGATTCCCTACACTGGAAAAATCCACGTCCGTCATCAGTGCATTATTGCCGACCAATAATGTATCAGTTTGCAAGGGAATCGGCATAACTCATAACGACTACGGTAAAGGACATTGAAGAACAAATAAGCAAGATTAAGCCTACAAAGCTGCAAATTGGAGAAGGAAAATATATTGAATGCAATTACGAGTTCCACCTGACCATGGTTGACGGAAAAGTCGTAAACGAACTGACAGGAACAACCTCAACAATGTCATGCCCGATTTGCAAAAAGAGTCAGAAGAACTTTTTTCAATTAAATTCAATTTATTTCATATATAATATGTTACATCTCAATTTTATATAATTAGTTGTAAAGAGTTTAAGATTAGTATCTTTTTCTGCTTTATTATAACATATTTCAATGAGTTATCAAATACATATATATAGACAGAATTATATTGGAGGTAAAAATTTAGCAAAACCCTATTTAAACCCCTTTTTTCGTTTCATTTTTATATATTTTTTATCGATTTTTTATTATTATTTGTCAGAAGAACTTTGGTAATTTAAACGATTCTACAAATGAGGAGAATTACGAATATGGAATGTCACCATTCCACGCAAGGATAAGGTGTATGGAATTCTTGCTAAAACTGGCATATACCCTACCACAAGAGGAGGAAAACTTCGATGAAAATACATCAATAAAGGATAAGGAAAAGATCAGAAAGAAGCAAATACAGGATGCTTTTTTTAAACAAGTTGGATTAAAAGTAGACTGTCCCAAGCACGGATACGGTAACTCAAACGATGGAAACACTTCTAGGAGATTTTTTGAAAATGATGAGGCAATAACTAGAATCATTGGAATTGGCAATCAAATCGTGAAAAGATTGGGAACGATCTTGGGTGTTTTAAACTGCAAAGAAAATGTCAATTCTACAAAATATGGAGAATATGCGTCGAAAACTGCATCTCTTTTAGCAGAAATGTATCCACAGAAGAAGTTGACCCCGACCGTCCATAAAATATTGGCGCATGGCAAAGATATAATTGAGTACCAGTCTTTGCCAATTGGAGAGCTTTCTGAAGAAGCACAGGAGTCTCTTAACAAATTTTATAAAAAAATATAGATTGCAGAACACATTCAAAGCATCAAGGGTAAGGCAAAATGAGGACCTCTTCAACATGTTGGCAGCATCTTCCGATCCACTTATTTCTTCCCTGCGGCATGTGAAGTCACGAATAGAGTTACAAAATAATTATAGTTTAGAAATGGTTAGTCTTTTAGATATACCTTCTCTTACGAATTGTGATGAATATTTTACAGAAAATTGAAAAAATAAATTTTAAAAAAAAAATAATTTTTTTTTAATTTATTGGGTAATAATTTAAAACATAAAACCTTTAAGAAAAAAAATAAAAACAATCTAAAAATGTAAAAATAATTTTTTTTAGTTACCATAAAATTGATTTTTCTACTAATTTTAACTTTGATAACCCATAAGTAGGCCCCTACAAAGCGTAGCACCCTTTCCAAACGCTCATTTCATAGGCTGAACAGTTATCTATCATATGCTGTTTAAACTGTTCAATTATCTTATTCGGTTCAAAAGATATGATTTTTGCAACGAAAAAACTCAAATGGCGCCACTGTGCGACGTAATAACTTTTGATAGTTTTCGAAATGAGTTACAGATCAGAGAACTGCAACAATACATAATACTTGCGAGCGCACTCGCTGTTTACTAAATCATATTTAGTCTCGAATACTTTTAAGCACTCGCTTTTACTGATTATGTTGGCTCGTTGGCTCGTTCTATATCAGGGGTTTCCATTTCTTTGCACAATTGTGCGCACCACTACTAACACATATTTTTATACTCTTCAATTCAGTCGTCGATGTGACTTCGACAAGTGTGCATGTCTAGCGGATGCTATATTATTTTGTTTCAGCTTACACTCAAAAAATATTGTGCGGTCAAAAATGCTTTTGGTAACATCCAATGCCTTGCGTGCAATTTTTATTTAGAGTTTAAATTTTAAGACTAAAATGTAGAATAATGTAACATTTCATAAGTTTACATGCAAAGCAAAGAACTTTGTAAAATGGTAATTATTTGAGATTTAAAAGCAATTTTTAATATTTCAGATAAAAAATTTCAAAATGTCTAACAGTCCTATGTGGAAGAAGCTGATAGTCACATTTATTATAGGTTTTATTTTACATACGTATATGGATTCGGTTCTTATAATTTTACAACACTTTTTTATTTTTTCTTATGCAATACTAAAAATTATTATTATAAATTATTATCTGATCACTAATTCCACTAACACCGTGGTAATCGTTATAAAAAAGATTACCCAGTTTTTTTGTTTAAAAATATTAATGTGTTCTTATAAAAAGAATTAAAAACTCTGCTAATTTTTTTATTGAGTGTGACTATACATTATGCTGTTAAAAAAATTATATATTTATTTGATGATACGTCATTTATAATTTTGTAAATAACTTAAAATTATATAAAAATACATATGTAACGTGAATCCAAATCAACAAAACTTTCAAATTTTCAAATAATATCTACATTGTTTTGCATTTAAGCTAACGATATGTGTTTTGTTTGTGAAAAAAAATCTTTGATGCCTGTAAAAGGGTCCATTTTTCTTTCGTAAAAAAGACGTACCTAAATGCAGAAATTATTAAGAAAAAAAATAGCCACAAGAATTTGTTGGTATTTTGTGCTTGTAAACATATTTTTGTTTCTGTACCAATCGCGTCGGTAGTTTTTTTTCTTTGAAAACACTTTTTTAAGTAAGTAAAAATATTTAAAAAACAAGTTAAAAAAGTCTTGTTTTCCTACAATTTATGTGTAAACCTATACATATAAAAGCAAATGTGACAACAGGTAACATTTTTGGGTAAGAAGATGTGTTTTATTGATGTATTAATGAAACTTTATTGTTTAGCACTATTTTTATTGCTTACTTTTTTATGCTACAATTATATGACCGAGTCCAAAGAGTTAATCTTACTAAGTTGTGGTATTTATTTAACGTAACTTTGACCTGTTACAATGACTATACATTTTTGCAGGCAAACTCAGGTGCGCATTTGGTATTTTGTAAAAAGTTATGATATACTATTAGCTAGAATTAAAATGTATGCACAGATGTTTGAAGTATGAGTAACCCAACAACGTGAATACCCTTTCTATTTTACTTACCACTATGAACCCCCTAACTTTTTACTAAAATAACTTTTTCACGTTATAATTCTCATGTAATTTATTTTATTTTTGAAAAAATAGACCAGGGAAATCCATTTCTATGCACAATTGTGTATACCACTACTAAAGGTACGTTCAGACTGGTGAAATATTTGAAAGCAAACATCAAATATTTCATTTACGCAGTCTGAACACAAAATATTTTTGAGTATCAAATAAAATAACAGCTGATTTTGAGCAAATAAAAGTATTTGCCGGCAAACAAATATTTGTCCAATGTGAACATAGTGTAAACACAAAAAATCAAATATTTTAGTAATTTTTGATCAAACATTTATTTGATATTACAAAAAAATTGTAAGAGCAAACAACGACAAATAATTTTAGCCATGTTCCGGATGGAAGCAATTTTTCCTGTAAGTTTTTGGATTCTTTATAATTTTAAAGATTTTTTATAATTATTACCCTTTGTATCGTGCCGCTATTAGCAAATGTTTGCCATTCCTTATAGTTTTAGGCACTTTTACTAAATTTTATGGCTTGTTTGAAATATTAAAATGGTTCGCGATTTTCGCTATTTCTGCAACATTTTTTTTTTTGTTTTTCCCCTACATTTTGTTTTTTAACCGATTTAGCAATTTCAAATATATTTTAGGGTTTGTTTCCAAGTTTGCAATTTTTCGCGAATTTTAGCCATGCTCGCGAAGAAGCGATTTTTCACTGTAAATCTTTAGAGCTTTAACGATTTTTAATAATTATTAGGCTTTGCTATCATACCGCTATTTTCAAATTTTTGCGAATTTCCGCTAATTTAGCAACTTTTATCGAATTTTTGCCATTCCTTTTAGTTTTAGGCACTTTTAATAAATTTTATGGCTTGTTTGAAATATCTAAATTTTTCGCGAATTTTCGCTATTTTTGCAAAAATTTTTTTTCCCGACATTTTGTTTTTTAACTGATTTAGAGACTTCAAATATATTTAAGGGTTTATATCCAAGTTTGCAATTTTTCGCAAATTTTAGCCATGTTCCCGTTACCCAGTGGCTTCCACTTTTTTTCTTTTACATTCTCCTGTTCTAACACTATAAGAGATGCTGATCCACAGAATAAAATAAATAAATTAGCTTTTGCGCTTATTTTTACTATTTCAGAAATATATTTTTATTTTTGAACACTTTCATTAAATAATTATTTGATGCAAATATTTATTTTAGTCTGAACGCATGGCAAACATGAATTAATTTATTTTATTTAACACTTTTTGCCAACTGTTTCATCAAACAAAAATTGTCAAATGTTTGAGCTTAGTTTGAACATTAAACAAAATATTTTTTTGTTTCACACAGTTTGAAGCAAATATCAGAACAAATATTTTCGTCAAATATTTCATTAGTCTGAACGTACCTCAATACATATTTTTGTTTCAGGTTAACAGAAAAAACTTTATGATGGCACTTAAAAAATATTGTGCGGTCAAAAACGCTTTTGGTAACATCCAATGCCTTATATGGTATGCAACATTTAAGGAAGGAACGGAATATGTTATTAAACGTGTGATTTGCGTGCAATATTTATTTTTTATGAATTTTTAAAACATAAAAATCTTTAATTTTTTTACAATTGTTTGATAAGATATTTAAAACTGATTTAGAGTCAAAAAGCTTCCGAATGAAAAAAAAGTGCAGTTTTAAAATCAGCGACATTGAATTGGTAAAGAATTGCTACAAATTTTTTATCAACACAAAAAATTTTTAATTTTGTACCTTTGTGTTATACAACTTATAAAATATATTACTAACATTTTATTTCGGCTGTAAATGAATGCATTCTCTCAATTTTTTTACTCTCTGGTACTCACTAATACACAACCAAAAATTTTTTGGAAATCCCTGTTCTATATACAAAGCGATCTTCATGCATTAAAATATTGCACAATAACTTTTTACTTGTACATGTGTTAACTACATAAAGAAGTAAGAGCCCAGAAAAAAGTATGAACAATATCACAACCACTTAAAGCAAAGTTTCGTCTTATTTCTATTTTTTACGACCAGCTCGTAACAACAACATTCACGGCATAGTATATGTTCATGTATTTTAAATTTAACATTAATTGAAAACGTGGCTGCCAGATTTTATGATTTTTCGTAGGTTAGACGATTTTAGGCGTTTAAAAGATTTAGTGCATGTTTTGTTATTTTTATGGATGAAAACTAGTTATGCTTTTTTAAAGTATTTTATTTATTATTATCTATAAAATTACATTACGCCATGATACATACATATATTGAACCACCAGCTGTCATGAAAACTGATGAACTAAATATAAGATATTAAAACAATTTTTTTTAAAGAAAAAACTCAATTAGCAGCCGATAGTGACCGTTAATAAAGAGCGCACCCAGCCATTTAAAAAATGTTCTTATGTGCATCTTTATCATCATAGAATATAATTGTGTGTTTGTTGTCAAAAATGCATAAATATATAAAAAGTAAATTCTGTGTCTACGTCGCACAATAAAATAAAGGACTGCGATGCGTTGCCATTGGTAAATATTTTTGTAAAAATATTTACATATAAATGAAATTGACGTATAAAAAAATTGTCATTCATAAGCCTGTCGCATTCGTTATTTATTTTAATTAAAATTTTCCACAAAAATTTTTCTTATAATAACTTTCAAATTCACTTTATTTCATAATGATTTTAGCCCTACATGTTTACCTAAATATACGATCATTGATTTTTTCCTAAACCATCTGGCAACGCTGCTTTAAGTATTATTAGGAATGACGAATGCTGCGAGTAACCAGCGCCCACCGCTGCTCTACGTAATAATGTACAAGTGTGTTTTCCAATTCCTACACAAACATTTCTTGTGTTGTTTATCAGAAGTACGAATGCTATTGCCGAATGTTGAAAAAATATATTTACGAAACAATACAAAACCGAACTCATATAAATTTCATTGCGTTTGCTAAAGGCTCGTATGTTGCAAACACAATTTCTTACGAGCCTGGCGAGCACATAGAAAAGCAATAGGCTGTATTAACTACACCGCAACTCGTTTTAAGGCGAGTATTATAAATCATAAAAACGGGTGCTCGCTGCAGTTCTCTGTTACAGACCACTTTTTTTCACTTTTTGAGAAACGACGGAATATTTTGATTCACATGTTTTCGATGCGAGAAGTTCTCACCAAAGTTACAGAATATTGGTACAGGTCGTCAACGTACTTTGCTAATAATCTCGGTTTTCTGTCAAGTTTTTCGACGCACAGTGGCGCCATTTGAGTTTTTTCGTTGCAAAAATCATATCTTTTGAACTGAATAAGATAATTGAACAGTTTAAACAGCATATGATAGATAACTGTTCAGCCTATGAAATGAGCGTTTGGAAAGGGTGCTACGCTTTGTAGGGGCCTACTTATGGGTTATCAAAGTTAAAATTAGTAGAAAAATCCATTTTATGGTAACTAAAAAAAATTATTTTTACATTTTTAGATTGTTTTTATTTTTTTTCTTAAGGGTTTTATGTTTTAAATTATTACCCAACAAATTAAAAAAAAATTATTTTTTTTTTAAAATTTATTTTTTCAATTTTCTGTAAAATATTCATCACAATTCGTAAGAGAAGGTATATCTAAAAGACTAACCATTTCTAAACTATAATTATTTTGTAACTCTATTCGTGACTTCACATGCCGCAGGGAAGAAATAAGTGGATCGGAAGATGCTGCCAACATGTTGAAGAGGTCCTTATTTTGCCTTACCCTTGATGCTTTAAATGTGTTCTACATTCTATATTTTTTATAAAATTTGTTAAGAGACTCCTGTGCTTCTTCAGAAAGCTCTCCAATTGGCAAAGACTGGTACTCAATTATATCTTTGCCATGCGCCAATATTTTATGGACGGTCGGGGTCAATTTCTTCTGTGGATACATTTCTGCTAAAAATGATGCAGTTTTCGACGCATATTCTCCATATTTTGTAGAATTGACATTTTCTTTGCAGTTTAAAACATCCAAGATCGTTCCCAATCTTTTCACGATTTGATTGTCAATTCCAATGATTCTAGTTACTGCCTCATCATTTTCAAAAAATCTCCTAGAAGTGTTTCCATCGTTTGAGTTACCGTATCCGTGCTTGGGACAGTCTACTTTTAGTCCAACTTGTTTAAAAAAAGCATCCTGTATTTGCTTCTTTCTGATCTTTTCCTTATCCTTTATTGATGTATTTTCATCGAAGTTTTCCTCCTCTTGTGGTAGGGTATATACCAGTTTTAGCAAGAATTCCATACACCTTATCCTTGCGTGCAATGGTGACATTCCATATTCGTAATTCTCCTCATTTGTAGAATCGTTTAAATTACCAAAGATCTTCTGACAAATAATAATATAAAATCGATAAAAAAAATATAAAAATAAAACGAAAAAAGGGGTTTAAATAGGTTTTTGCTAAATTTTTACCTCCAATATAATTCTGTCTATATATATGTATTTGATAACTCATTGAAATATGTTATAATATGCCGATTCCCTTGCAAACTGATACATTATTGGTCGGCAATAATGCACTGATGACGGACGTGGATTTTTCCAGTGTAGGGAATCATACGATTTTAGCCGCAAAGGAACAACAGATGCCATAAACATATTTCCGTCCGATATTGTAGCGTCATCGGAAGATATCCTTTGCTTATAAACGCTTTGTCCGGATGATCCATCGCAGCCCCATTTGCTGATCAATGTCAACTTTTCAGGAAGAATTATCACTTCCGTGAAAAACTTTGGTGTGGTTGACTTTCTAAACAGTTCAAATAATTTTAAATTGTTCAACGCCATGTTTTCAGTACTTAAATTGTTTAATGGTTTCAGTAATTGTTGCGCCAACTTTCAGGCGTAGACTAATCCAGGCATTATGCTTATTTTGCAATATATAGGCTTATGCTTCCATGCCTAAAAATTTACCTGTTCCCTGCATACATATGGATTTAGGCTAAATAATGCAATTTTGATATTATGCACGTGTCCAAATAAGATTTGTGCCTACCTGTAGGGACCATAAGTCAATATTGTTCCTGACCATTTGTACGCCAAAGTATTGTTTATGTGAGGTACGTACCTGCTAATTTCAATGAGTAGTTTTTTTCAAACTATTAGATCAAACTACTGTCAGTCAAAACATATAAGGGATGGACGCCATACAATATCTGCAACCATGTCTTTTTAAACTTTTTTACCTCTAGAAGCCAAACGGGCACGTACGGGCAGATAAAACCTTTTGAATTATGTAAAGAAATAATCAAAGAACGGGTTTTGCAAATATGGCAAATATAGAAAAATATAGTTTTTTTTTATTTTCCGTCAAAGTTGAAAAATAGTGAAAAAGCGGATAGTTTTTAAATAGTGATTTACCAGGAGAAACACAAAGCAAACAGTTAATTTTTTTTTATCATTATACATTTAATAAATACATCAATCAATACAAACAAAAAATAAGGCGATTCGTTACCTATATTTCGTGATATTACACCTGAAATCGCAACAAATTGACTAAAAATTGTGTGTTTTTTTGAAAACCGAGAGACGGTCAACTTTGAACGGTTATATCTTCTAAACTAAAAATGTGATATTATTAAGAGTGGCATATTTGAAATCGTTGAAAAGTTTCCTATAACATGGGTTTATTCAAAACTTCGTCGGCACTCATGAAAATTTTGATTTTTGCAACCTCGCTTGCTCTACGGGCGCCACTGTGCGTCGGATCTAAAAAACAATGCAGGTGTAATGACTCCTATTATAACAAAACTTATCAACCTTATAATCAACAATGCTGTTATTCCCGATGTACTCAAAGTGTCTTATGTTCGGCCAATTTTTAAAAATGGTTCAAAATCGGATTATAATAATTATCGACCAATTTCAATTCTATCCGTTATTGAGAAAATAATGGAAGAGGTCATATGCAATAGATTGACGGACTATACAACTAAATATAAAATAATTAATACAAATCAATATGGATTCCAAAGAGGCAAGAGTATAAATAAGCTTCTTGGTAATTTTGCAAATTACATAAATGAGCAATTAAGTAAAAGCCATCACTGCCTAACTTTGTTCATAGACTTCAGCAAAGCTTTCGACACCCTTTCACATAGAAAATTAATACAAATGTTAGAAAGAATAGGTATTCGTGGCAACTGTATAGAATGGTTCAAAAACTACCTTTCGCTCAGAAAATATATTGTAAAAATCAATAATAATTGTAGTGAAGAAATCGCGTCGGATTTTGGTGTGCCGCAAGGCTCGAAATTAGGTCCCATTCTTTACATTATATATTCTAACGAGCTTATTAACTCTTTAAAAATGTGTAAAACCTTTGCTTACGCGGATGACACTGCAATAGTAGTAGCCCACAAAAATATAGATTCTGCGGCATTTATAATGCAACACCAGCTCGATACCGCGGTAAGATGGTGCCACGACCATGGTTTAATTATTAATGCAACCAAAACAAAACTTATGCATATTAAACCACCACACTTCCTTTATAGGGAAATAAACCTAAAATTTCATTCTACAGAATGCTTACATAGAAAAAAGTTATTAGATCTTGACTACAACGGTGATCAATGTTCCATTACAATCGAAATTGTTAACACATATAAATATCTTGGCGTGTATGTAGACCATAATTTTAAATGGATTGTACATATAGAAGAAGTTCGTAAAAAATTAAGAAAAGCTGCGTTTATGTTGCGTCATTTAAGCTACAGATCGAGCGAAACTGTTGTAAGACAAGCATATTTTTCTTTAGTAGAGTCGCATCTTCGTCATGGTATAACAGCATGGGGCAGCTCAACACATTGTGAAAAACTTCAAAAAACACAAAACCAACTGCTAAAAATACTAAAAATGACACGACCTGCGCACTACAGACAAAACACTCCAACAAACAACACGACTTCAAACAATGGCAGCAATATAGTGATTAATATTGACTACAATCAAAACACAATAAGCAACACAAACTACCTTAATAACGTCATCAATAACAATATAGCAACAACATCATCAACAACAAATAACAACTCTAATGTTTTGGATACAACAAATAACAACAATCTGACAACTAACAATATTGCAAAAGAATTACAAATATTAAACGTTAAAAGCATCTACTTCACAACATTATCAATCGAATTCTACAATGATTCCAGATTCCTTAAAAGAATAGATCACAATCACCAGACCAGACTAAATGCCGAAGGAAGATACCGTGTACAGAGACACAAAATATCTACGGGAAAAACATCCTATCCGTAGTTCTTCCTACAATACTCAACAAAATGCCTACTGAAATATTTGACACAGCAATAAACTTCCACAAAAGAAAAAAAATATTTAAAAATTTTTTTATAAATAATCCATGAACTGCAACTTTATTAATGTTATAAAAATATTTTAACAATTTTCTCATTATATAAAAACATATT
This sequence comes from Pollenia amentaria, assembly GCA_943735925.1. Classification (NCBI taxonomy): domain Eukaryota; kingdom Metazoa; phylum Arthropoda; class Insecta; order Diptera; family Polleniidae; genus Pollenia; species Pollenia amentaria. The sequence continues at coordinate 58,419,528 of OX031006.1, forward strand.
TAATTTTGCAACGAATGCTCTATATATAATTGTAAATTTAATATTTGAATTGAACATGCAGACAAGCCCCAGTGGCTTTGCAAGGTCATCAATGTAAATGAATACTTAAATAAATAAATAAATTAAAAAAAAAAAAAAAAAAAAAAAAAAAAAAAAAAAAATTATTATTATTATTATTATTATTAT